>JAFIDM010010028.1:39622918-39687440 GCA_023159025.1 Thereuonema tuberculata | reverse complement strand
TAAGCTTATACATTAAACTTTGAACAGTCTATTAATTAGTGGCCCAATTCCAGAACGCCATGAAAACAACAAAACAAAAAAAGCTGCTTTTATTTTCACCCGATTGTGAATTCCTCTCCAATTGAATGCCTGTAGCTGCTGTGAAAGAGTTTTATCCTTTTTTCGTTAGCTTTGTAATCTCAAAACTGACTTAAATTCAAATGTATTGAATTTGGATTAAAAATTCTTAAGACGACGATTCCTTCACTTGAAGTATAGAAGCCGTTGTTGTTGATTTTGTGAAAAGAAACGAGAAAGATCCTAAATTAACATTCGCATATTATTATTTGGCAAATGAATTACTGCAATGGTCCACGAATCCTTACGAAATTTTAATTCTTTGATGATCCTTTACATTGGTCGAAACAACGCAATGACACAACCAATCTTGGCATTGTCTTAGAAATGGAAAAAGAAAAATTGAGAAATGGACCTACACAAATTGAATTTATCATTAAACAACGGTGAATTAAGAGAACAAAAAGACCTGTTGCGAAATTCGGATTCACAAGGAAAAAAAAAAAAAAAGTAAAAGATATGACGAAACAAGTGGAGTTGATGGGGAGCGAATTCCAGTTGATCTAAGCTGATGTTTTGTTTACTGTTCACGTGCAATTTAATCTAATCGAGAATTGAAAATAGTTTTCGAGTCTATTTATTTTTCTTGATGAAACGGGACCACTTTATTTCTTTTTTCAATGAAGGCGCTGTTTTGCCTTCTTCCATTAATGGTAATATTTTAGTATTAGAAATGCCATTACCGTCGACAACGACTGTCCATTCCTTGTTGGCGAATGAAAATAGCAACGGGGAAGAGAATAAATTACGGTACCGTAATTAAAGAAAAAAGGAATTGGAATTTATTGATTGTTAAAGGAAAATCAACATTTGATCTTAATAAAATTGTATGTTTTAAGTTGCTATGACGACATCAAAGACAAGAATTTCTATTGAAACGAGTTTCCTTTTAAAAGTCAAAATGGATTCTTTTAATGTTTATTATAAGTGAAAATTATTTTTTTTTAAGCATTTAATGAATTTCTGATTTGATTAAGAAAAAAAAAACAGTAAATTGGAAAGACTAAAACAAAACACACAAAACTTAAATTTAGACATAAAAATTTAAAATATTTTTTAAAATGCTAAATTTAGAATTATGGATTCGTTGAAAGCCGCGCTAGGGCTGGTATAAGAAAAAAAAAAAATGAAAACATAGTAATACATTTAAATGCATGTTTTCATTATTAAAAAAAAGTTATAAACTTGTCAATCCAAAGATGAAAATATTTTCACACAACAATTAATAAACATAGTTTTTTTTTTTTTAAATTTTTTTAGTGCGATTCTTATTTGAATACTTTTACGCTATTTTTACGATAATGGATAAAGCAAACTAGGTAAAGGGTAAAACAAAAAATGGTACTACACTATTTTCATAAATATTTGGTTAAAATTATTTTTGTAGAGTGTGAACTTGGTTGTTTTAATTATAGAATAAAAAGTCGTAGTCGTGGATTCAGAATCTTACGATTGTAAATTAACTATTCATCAAAGTTATTGGATTAAGAGAGAACATGTTTTAATGGGATGACGGCGATCTTTAATAAGAGATTGGTTTGGATCGGTGGCTTCCTTATCCTGACTTAATTAAGGATCTTTTGTGGGGAAGTGAAGGGTTTAAGATCCGAGAACAAGATGCTGACCAAATCACTTAACGTCGTCCGTTGAGGTTGGAGGCATCCACATCGAAATTAGACGAAATCCGTTAGGGTTTCAAAACTAACCTCTCCTTACAAACCAGGCTACTTTTACAGATGAGGACTTTCCCTTTTACTGAAAGGGGCGGTTAAGGAGGAGGATAGAAAAACTTTTTTAAATTCAAAACATTTTTTTTTAGATACCCGTATACAGGCTTTGAGAAGCATTTGTTCTGACGTTATTCAATAGAATGAAAAAAAGAAAAAAAAAAAAAAAGGATACTTTTCTATTTTCTTATTAATGAGTAATTTTTAGTTATGGAAATTCCTTTGTTACATGTTTTGATTGTCCCGTGAAATTACGAAACAATTACCATCAAATTAAGACAACGAACTTTGCTTTACTATGCATAACTATAAACTTACTTTACAACTTGTACTACTACTCTGTCATGGAGTACTTTAGCCCACTTGTTACTGAATTCAAAAACGGATTTAAGTCACACTATACATCAATTTTATATTTCTTTTACGAGTGTCTTAAACGAAAGTTAATTTAATAGAAAAAGCCTTTAATACCGTTAGTTCTATAATAATTCAGAATATTTTATCTTTTAAAAATACACCACAGCTGAATTAATTACTAGAAACCTGTAATTTCGTCTTGAATCTATGTTATGATTTTTTAGCAAAGCCGTGAATCTCCCTAAAATTGCAACCGATTTCGAACATGAAAATATGCCTGGGAGGGTTTGACAAAAATTGTTCTGGAAATGGAAGCAAACATCTGTTTACTATTATATGTTGGATTAAACGTTCAATTTTTTGATTCTTTAGCATGTTGTTTCGTGTTTGAATTGGGAAAGAAGAAACAAAACAAAAAATATATATATTATTCAAAATAGGAAAGGAGAATTTTTTTTTTAAGTTATTATAATTTTTAGTGAAACGATGAAAACATTTTTTTTTTTTTTTTTTTAACTAGATATATCAAGGTTAGAAATGATTTATTAATGTTTTTGTTGCATGGTCTACTAAATTGGCTTCATCTAATCTGCGACCGCGTTAACTCAGAAATGAACACTGTCTTTTATCGAGCAATTGAAGTTATAAATTATTTGTAAGTTGTAATTATTTTGAATTTGTTCGTGGACTGAGGAAACGGACGTGAACTGTAAAATGACGGATCTATTTTTGTTGCGACGCCTTCCAAGTCGTCTCGCCATTAAATTTCGTTGGAGCGACGCTGCTCCTGTCAGGATGGGATCCAAATGAACCAGGAAGAAACAAGAGCCAAGACCAGACCCTCCAGTTGTTGACACTCCACAGGGTTTGGAACATTGGTGATGGTTAACACTCTACTACAATCAGCGTTTTAGTTATTCTGGAATTGGCTTGTTTTTGATTTTGATTAAAATAAGAATAGCATGCATAATCGGATAAAATAAATAAAGAGATAAAAAAAAGTTTTGGAATGTCATTTTTTTTTTTTTTTTTAGGGGGGGGGGGGGGGGGGGACAGTGATAACAAAAAAGGAAGATTCGACAATGAATAAGTTGACGTTCACAAGGTATCATTTTCAATAACTGAATTACACAAAAGTAAAAGCGGTATTGCTGGAAATGACTGTCAACTTACAGCAAAGAATCGTTAATAACGTTCCTACAGTATAAAATAAATTAAACTGCTTTTTAGCTGAAGCCAATTTGTGCTCACTAGTTATAAAAAAAACATTTAAAAAGATAAGAAAAAGGAGTTCGATTATTTTTAAGCATATTTTTCAATAATTACAACTTTCCAAAAATCGTTTAGTTCTCCTGTCCAGAGATCTTATATAACGTTTAACTATATATCATATATATTTTGTAAAAATATTCAAGTTTTTCATTCCCCCCCCCTTTTTTTTCCCCTAAGGGTTAAAAAAAAATGATAATTTTTTTTTTCATTATTATTTAATTATTGATACATCAGTCTTTATCTGTTTATTTTCAAACGGTTTATTGGCTGGATGCATTTTTTTTTATTATTGTTGTTGTCTGAATTCTTGCCAAGAACTACAGGTCGAGTTGAAAGAAAGGATGATTTATTTTGTTTCCTAAGATTAGAAGAAGACAAAAATCTCCTTGACCTTAAATTGAACAATTTATTCTATACAAGAAACCAAATTTATTGAGTTTAGTTGGAGAAGACAGAAAATGGCCTCCTCACAGGACGAGGTCGAATTTTTTTCTGGATTTTGCTTTCGAATCGAGAATCGTTCCAGTCGATGACCAGAGAATAGGAGAAAGGAATTGAACGAAGGGAGACAGAAGAAGTTGGTTAAGAAATCGAAAAGTTAGTCAGATGAGGAAGGGCACGGAGTTAGCAATTTGCTCAGAAGAAGCTTTGTATTAATAATAATGAACATACAATTAAGACAATTTCAGGGTCACTAATAACACCTTATTTAATGCCATTGCATTGATTTCGTGAACTCATGTGCATTATTATCGTAATGTAATAGACAACACTGCGAAAAATGTCTCGCCGATACGTTTAAGGTAATTAAGAATTTCTATTTAAATAAATATTTATTTATTTATTTATTAATAAAATGTCTATTTGATTTTACTGGGAGAAGGAAAATTCTATTTCATTTCTTTTCGAAAATTTCCTGGTACCAAAAAAATACCATTCCGAAAGTAAATAAAATTCGATGGGATGAAATGAAGGAAGCAAATCTTTGTATAATTTGTATAAAAATTCTAAGAACTATAAAGAAATAGCCACTTATAGCCAAGTTGACTTTTGAATTGTGGAACTTGAAGATGAGAGAGAGTGAGGGAAAAAAGTTATATAATTTCGTTCTGTTTAGCTTATAATTATATTTATATTGATGTTGAAAAAGAACTGAAAAAAGTTCCGTTTGAAACCACATGAAACCCGTGCATCGGTTTGGATGGGTAGCATGAAAACTAAAATTTAATAAGGGTGTACATTTCGTCCTCAAATTTTCGTACTTATTCCGTTATTAATTATTTAAATCGAAATTTCTTCTCGCTCCTGTCATATTTGTTTCAATAAATTTTCATATTTATTCATTCAAGAAATGAAATTCATACATGGAAAAGTCACCAACTAATCTTTTTATATTCTTTTTCTTTTGTAGGAATAATGGATATATCATTTCGCTTTGCGTTATGGTTCCTGTTGGCCATTTCGATACCAGGCGCTATGATCGCAATTCCTCTCTATTTGCGACACCGTGTCTATTCGCAAGTGTTGTCAGCTGTTGTTTCTTCGGATTTCCGTATCATGGATAACCGGGTCTCCACTGTTTGGTGCAGTGCCTTGCGTCTCAACATGAACACGACCTTTAATGCCTACTTGCTGAACGAGAGGCCTAAATTCGAGAACACAACTCGGTATTACTGGACCACGAAACATTTCCACCTGAGAGCCGGAGAGCGAGAGTATTGGGGTTTCTTTTTACCCAAAGGCTCCACCATCTCCGTGTCTAGTTGTGCCCGTTTCGACGGAGCCAATCTACTCGTGATCAGAGGCCAGAGACGCCTGCAGAAATGCCTGTCCCACGGCGACGACTCGGAAGAACTGGACAGCGCCGAGTCTGACGAGGTGAACCCGTCTTCGGAGGAAGATCCCGGCGACAGTTCGTTCTCAAGCAGCGAAGAGGCACAGGAGCAGTTCTGTATTGAGCATGCAGTGTTCAATCAAAGCCTTATCTCCTCCATAAACTGTGGTGCCAATGGATGGACGGCCAAAAACGTCATGATTTACACAACGCCACACACGGATTATCACTACCTGGTAATCTCCAGTTCAAATACCCTCGTGGTGAATGACATTTTTATCAAAGTGGTTCTAAACAAAGTGGTGTATGATGTCAGGGGCTACTTGGATCGCTGCCTGAATGTCAGTGAGTGTACTATGTCTTTGAATTTTTCTTCCGATGAACACGTTGTCTTGGAAGTGCCCGATAGATCTCTGTGGATATCGGATCTAGTGCAGTCGACCTGTGAGCCTCGAACAATCCTTTATTTCCCCTTTTATTTGACAATTCCCATTTCCATTTTAGTGTTTGCTTTCCGAGGAAACAAATGAACAATCAATCTCAATACATCGGAAAGTGCATTTAACTCAGGGCTAAAACGTAACAAGAATTGTAAATACTCTAAAAAAATTTTTTTATACATAATCTAACTTTTGAACTATAAAAAAAAATTAAAAAAAACATGTAAAACTGGGGCTCATCAAAAAAATAATCATAATTTTTTAAGATTTCCTCAGAATAATGAAAAACTTAATGAAAAACTTACTCCTTTATCATAATTTTAATTACTTAATTGATGTTGTTTTAAATGTCAACCGAATAAAATGCGTTCGTTTAAATGTTGTCTTGTTAATTCACAATTTTACTTATAAATTAAAATATGGGCGAAGTAGAATGTAATCATCAGGTGTAATTGCTCCATATGTAACAATTACATGTTTATTCTTACATGTTTATTCCGAACTGACATCCTATCAACAAAACGGTTTGAAGTGCAAAGGTAAATGAAAAAAGAATAATTAAAAAAAAAAAAGTTTATTTTGTGATACTGGCCGAACACGAGGCGATATTTTGGGACAATCAGGCCCAATTTGATTGCTGGCAACCGTTTGCCCCAATTTGATTGCCCCAACCTGAACAATATTGCCCCAATTTTATTGTCGGTACCAAAGGAACAATATTGGCCCAATATTAGTTGGCTCAAAATATTGGTGGTACGAAAGCGAATCAAATGAACGGATGAAATCACGTGACAATGCTGACGTCGAAGGAGGCGGTACTTTGAACATCGGAAATTCAGTCACTCACGCCGGCCATTTTCTTTGAGAAACAAGGCTTAAAATCAGCAAAATGGGTCGGCCCAAAACAGATATTTCCAACAACAATATTTTGTCAATTGATAATGAAAGAATCGTAATTGATTTCTACAGAGGGACGGCGTTTAATACTATAGCAATTCTGTACGAAAACACGCTCTCTCTTTAGCTCTCCCTAGTGAGAGGCGCCGTAACCATAAAAATTCAGGGCAATATTGGTTCAGGAGAAACTACGTGTTCGCGCTTGATAAAGTTGTCCGCAATCAAATTGGGCCAACTTGTCCCAATCATATTGCCATAAAATCGCTCCGTGTTCGCCTAGCTTTAGACAACTACTTGCGAATGAATTTGTCTTTGTAAAGTTATACGTATAATTATGTTAGACAAACAAAATAAAAGGAAAAAAAATATTCTTTAACCTTCATGAAGCCTTCGTCACTATTGATCTTAAGAGGGCGGAAGTGTTACTGACATGATTGTGGACCGTTTAAACAACCTACGTCACAGTTCAAAGAGGCTGTTGCTAGGGTTTTAGCATTACAACTAGTTACGACGAAGCAGATATTTATCTTGGGTTTTCTTTGAGAAAAGACCAAAAAAAATAATAAAATGATCAGAAGGCATTTTTAAGACTACAAGAAAGCCCACCTTCGGGTTTTTTTTTTTGTTATTTTTTTGTCCTTATTTTTATGAATTTTAGAAGAAATATTAAGACAAAAAGCTGTATTTATGCATATTTTTGAAGTTCGGACTGCCATAGATCCGATGACGAGAGTTTGTGGTTGGTTCACTCAAAAGCCACTCCAATAGCAAAGGACTATCTGACTCACTGAAACTCATTCCAGAAGTAGGATTTAGAATAATAAGTAACTTTGTATTCGCAAACAATTATAAAATTATTTATTCTTCTACAATCCTATGTCAGATCGGTCCTTTGCTATTGGTGAGTGGCTTTTGAGAAGCTGTCGATTGCACCAATCAGAAGCTCTCGCCATCGGGTATCAGGTGATCTATGATAGCCTGAACCTCAAAAATATACATAAATACAGTTGGTTTTTTTTTGTTTTTTTTTTTTGTCTTAATGTTTCTTCTAAAATTCACAAAAATAAGGGGGAAAAAAAAACCCTAAGGTGGGCTTTCTTGAAGTCTTAAAAATACGTTCTGATAATTTATTATTTTTTTTTTTTTTTTGGTCTTTTCTCAAAGAGAAACCAAGACAAACTTCCTTGGTCGTAAGCAATTTCCATGGCGAAACCCTAGCAACAGCCTCTTTGAACTACGACGTAGGTTGTGAAGACACTACTTAAATGGTCCATTCAGAGTGAGCTACCACTGATTTTGTTAAGACTGAACCCTCTGAAGTGAGCAATTTAGTCAAAAACCACTATTGCATCAACAGATGATTAGCTGTTAATTCGTTGATGCAATGGTACTTTTTGACTTTTAAAAGTCTTGAGATATCCAATCTCTGTTCGGGTTAATAGGCTGGAGGAACAGGTTTCAATTCCCGGTGGAGTTTGGGGATATTTCTCCTCCAGGGTCCTAGGGTTTACCCAGCCCTTTGTAAGTAGAACCCGGTTTCTTACCTGGGAGTCAAAGGCGGGCGGACGTCGAAATGACCAGCCGACCTCAACTTCATCCCGTCGGTCATGGAACGCAGGGAGCCTTGCCTCCCACGACCTCAAGGAATACGGAGGTCTAGCTACGTTTGGTTCTTCAGTTACATACTTATATATAAAAGGAAGAGTCTGTGAACCCTTTTTTTTTTTCTTGGGAACCACATGATATTCAGGGATAAATGTGATATCAAATTAAAGATCCTGATGTGGAAACGTGCATGAGCATGTTGCGTTTTTTGAAAAGTAATTTTAATATAAAATTGACGCCTCCTGATTGATTATTGTGGTGAATGTGGGTGGCAGGGAAGCCAAGCACCGCGACTTGTAGGTCTATTGTGTTATCCCATGGAAATGAGGACAGACGGAGAGAAAAAGTGAAAAAGTATAGTGGGAGAAGTGCAGGGGGAACGGGAAAACCCCGAGAAAACCTGCCAGCGTGGATTGTCCACTATCACGAAACCCACATGAGAACCGAACCCCGGTACTCACAGGTGAGAGGCCAGTGTCAACGCCAACCGCGCGGCCTGACGTCTCCTGGATCTCTATTATTGCATCCCCCTACAATTAAGTGGTTGAATCCGTTCCCATCGAAATAATCGCTGTAATTAAGTAATTTTATTTCCCACTTAAATACGATGAGAAGATCATATTTAATCTGAATTGTCACTTAATTATTATTTGGAGAACTATTTCCAACTGTAGAATTTCTACGGATTCTATTTGTATACTCATAAAATTTTGCACACTCAAATGTCAGTTCTTCATTCGTGACACTTAATATAGATATAGATGTGATACTGTCACAGTGTGCATTAATTGAGAACACCGTGAGTTGTAGTAGTTTTATGGAAAATCCGAGTGGAGCGAAAGTAATTTCAAAAGATTATTAAATTTATTAAACTTTAACTCCACAAAATCCTAGTTATTTACACAATATTTCGGAGGCCAAATGGGCCTCCTTTTTCAAGTTTTACATCATATTAGGCCTCCGTAATATTGTGTAAATAACGAAGATTTTGTGGAGTTAAAGAAGTTTAATAATATTACTTTATTCAAGAGGAATTTGTTTTTAATTTCAAAAGATGTTTACTTGGTTCTTTTGCCATTTGGAATAAGGAAACAAAATGTACGCCCTCGGCACTTATGTTTCAGTCCATAATCGATCTACACTACGGGAATTACCTATGAGTAATTAACAATTAATTCATAACCGCCAACAAATGAAAAACTACTGAGATAAACAACAACTTTACAAATGGGTTCAGTTACAAATCCGACAGTAAATAAAGGGATTTTTGCTGTCGATTTTGATCACATCATTTATGCTCTGGTTATGTATATAATTAAGATAATATCAAGATACCAACTGTTTAGAAAAGGTGTGCGCTCTATTCGCGCATCAAAGTTCCTTCTTACAAGTTCTTAAATAGTTTTATTGAATAAACAAATGAGAAAATAAATGACTGCTGAGCCGTCATTGTATAAATTTAACATAACTTGGATTTGAAAGAATAGGTTAATACTATCCAGTCAATCTTTTTTAATTTTTTTATTTCTTAAAGTTGTTAAAATCAATTATATCTGAGATTTAAAACTAATGATCTGTTCTTCGGGTTGAAAAGCAATGATGGAATGTTTTTGTTTGAAATCGTTTACTTCGGGAATGTCATTAAAAATTAATTAAAACGAAATCAGATGGGATCGTAGCCTGGAGAAGCACCTGTAACATTTCTTATTTAAATATTTTTCAAGCAAAATACATAAATGAAAGTTAAATTCATTTTGGCTTCGATAATTTAAAAGCAGTTGAGAGAATAACATGCATTTGTTGGGTTTTGTATCACCAGGATATTATTATACACTTACTGTTAGACTGTTCGTATGAATCGAAAAGTTAAAAAAAAAAAAAAAAGGTTAAAAATTAAAATTAAATCTTAGTTCACTCGTTTGCCTGTTAACAAAATTATTAAAAACAAAAAAAAGCATCGTAGGAAGTTGAAATTATTAGAGATAGGTTTTTAGGTAGGCTTTATAATTTTTACTTAATCAGCATTTACATATTTTTTACATAAAGCAAGAAATATTTAGTGAATCACATCACGAGAGGGGTCGTCATTTGTCAAGGACATTTTTCACTAAGAACGAAGATGATGAAATAGTTTTATGACTGATCAAAATGCTGTCAGTTCATCTTACTTTTCATTCATAGCAAAGCTGTGAAATGATATCCTACGCGAAATTACTAATCATTGTTCTCTGCGATATTGTAGATTTTATAGTCCGTTCCTTACATTTGTGAAGACACGTGATCATAGTTAACCAATCATTATCGTTTCCTTTCTTCACCAGTTATTGCTTGGTCGCATCTGAAATGTCGTTTTTAAGTTACTTCCGGTGTTTAGATCCTATTAGTCCTCGCCCTACAATATTTTATTTTTATTATTTTTGTTGGATTTCCAATAGTAAGCATATTTTTTATTTTATTTATTTTCAATTTCATAAAAAGTTTGTTTTTAGTCGTTCATTTCTGTTATCGATGCCGGCAATCTCTCTTTTTGCCCGGCGTTTCAAAGAATGGGCTAGGCTTAGTGGTAATGCCCAACTCACTCCAGCATATTTTTTTCATCATTGATTTCCTTCATTGAAATGATTGTTTTCAATGAAGTGTTCCCCATTCCTTGATTTCCGCCATATAGACGAAGTATGATGAAACAGTGCATATGAATGGCAGAGAGCTAGCCAATCAGAATTGAGCTCGAAAGTTCTTGTGAAAGTTTCCCCAGTTAAGAAAAGACTGTGTTTAATCTTTTTTTAGAGGTTAAAATCGTGTTTCGGCAACGCAATTTCGGTAGAATTTGAAATGACTTTTAGCAAGCTGTCAGTCTCTTCGAAACTAATTGTATATTGTATTCAAGCATCTCTACTATTTAAGCGAATGCGAGGTGAAACAGCGGCAAATCTGACAGGCCCCTGCGAGCGTAACTCGGCTCAAGAAGAAATGAAATCTCTTTAAAAAGTTGATATCTGCACATTCTGATCCATGTAATTAATTTATTCCAGTAAAAATATTGTTTATTTTCGAAAGATAATCTCCTCACTGCGATACTTAATTTATAAAAGCCTTCCGATTCAATCGAAACGGTGACCAAAATGGCGCCGGTTGGCTTTTCGCTCTCGAAGCTCGTCGGTTCTGATTGGAGCTTTCACTAATTACCATCATTGAAAACATCGACCCGATAGAGCAATTTCTAAATTTTTTCATCATTGAAATCAATGATGAAAATGGTAAACAGAGGCAAATCACACGATCATAGACCTAAATGATATGGTCAATGATTGAAAACAATGAAGAAAAATATGATGGTGTGATTTGGGCATTAATAATATTGAACACTGAATGAGATGAAATATCTGCAGCTTCAGTCATTTTACGATAGAAATTGACGACTTCAAATAAAAAAATAACATTTCAAATGATTCCTCTCGATTGATCCTTCAAAGTTTTGCTGGTACAAACGAACAATGGTTTATGTTCAGCAGCTGCCATGTTTAAAACGGAAGTACAGTTATTTCCTGTACTTCCGTTTTGAACATGGCCGCTGCTGAACACAAATAACTAATGCTCAATCGTTCACCATGTATGGTTGTCACGTATCTTGACAAATATAATAAACGGACTATAGTTACATTTATTTCATCGTCTGTTTCGTACTTCAAAATAAATCCATTACGTGTGTGGTTTCCTACATTCATTAATTGAAAGTTTCATGTGAAATAACATTTGAGATTGATATTTTTGAAATTGTGACTAATACAGCAGAAAAATCGAATATAAAACAGCTTAAAGATACTGTTTTTTTTTTTTTTTTTTTTGGACATGGAAGGCTTAAACACACATGAACTTAGTCTACGGCTACGAATCGCCTAATCTTGGTCTAGCAAGGGACCTTCTGCGACTCGTAAGCCATTATTTTTTCAGAAATAATCTTGTCTTTCAGTCGCTTCAATTTGCTAACAATTTCTTGACAACGTCAAGAAGAAGAAAACGAAGTCAAGAAAAACGTGGGTGTGAACTTAAAAATCAGCTTAGCTTGGAGAATTTAGTTAATATGCATTTGAATGAACGATTTCTTATTTCATTTTCTGTTATCAGTTGACTATATGGGATGGACTCCAAAGTCGACCTATGCAAATTCTTCAACGCAATTATCAATCTTCATGGGAGGAAAAAAAACCTGAAAAGAAAACGTCGAAAGTCTACGAAGGATGTAAATAAGTTTATTACTGCGAAAAGAAATAATCACAAAAACGCAGTAATTGAGAAAGGAAAGCATTCGTAACCATATAGCAAAGTATTAGAAACAAGGTAGAAGCAATCCCAGTAGCGATCGCAGAATGTCCCACGGCTTCTATACACAGCGAATGGACGGATCACATAAAAGGGAAACCTTCAAAAGTAACCTCAATAAAGAACTCTATGGAATTTATAAATAAACAATATGGGGATATTATGAAGAAGCTATCAACTCTCACTGATGATCAATAACAGAAAAACTAACCACCATGGAAAAAAAAAAAAAAAAAATCCAATACTGCCTAAAATGAGAAAATAAGTGGAGCAGAATGTGGAAATGTTAGAAATACAACAAAGGAAAAATAATATAGAAATTTCTGGAGTTCAAGAAACAAAGGAATTTCTTATTTTACTTTAGATTTAAACAATTAAAATTGTGTAATGTTTAAAAATAATATAAGATGTAAATTTAATTGTGACAAAATTGACTAAGTTTATGAACAAAAATATCTTAGTCTTCTAATAAATAATAAATTTATATGGAATACTCATTATAATTTAATTATTAATAAATTGAACTCCTATACTTATTTATTTACACATTTAAGAAGTTTATTTCCCTGTAAACAAAAATTATTGATTTTCAAGTCTCTTGTTGATTCTGTTTTAAATTACGCTTTGGATTGCTGGATCTTTTTAAATAAGTCTCAAATTAATAGTGTAAAATAAGTTATTAAACAAAATACTAAATAATGTTTTTAATAATTGTAATACCATGTCACAAACAGAAAAAAAAACTAGAATTAAGTATAAAATATTAACGATCAAAGAGAAATTCATTTATAGGGTAATATTAAAAAAAAAATTCAAATTAGAAATGCAAAATGTAATTATGAAAATATTATAAATACTAGAAGTAATTGGCTAAATATTTTTAAAATAGATGAACCAAAAAATAATTTTGGCCTTTGGTGAGAATTTATTTGACACAATTGTTAGAATCTCGGATACTACAACTTCAACCCCACAGAAAATAATAGAATCTCTCCATAGATTTGGGAGATCAAATTATAATAAAAATGTAGAAGAATAAATAATTTTATTATTGTTTGCGAAGTTACTTATTATTCTATAATCCTACTTCTGAAATGAGTTTCAGTCATCAGATATGTATTTTGCTACTGGAGAGTGGCTTTTGAGTGAACCAGACAGTAGCTCTCGACATCGAGTGCAATGTGATCTATGGCAGTCCGAACCTCAAAAATATGCAAACGTACAACTCTTTTCGTCTTAATGTTTCACTTAAAATAATAGAAAATAAGGGGATAAATCCCTTAGGTGGGCTTTCTTGAAGACTTAAAAATGCGTTCTCATAATTTTATTTTTGGGACTTTTTCTTAAAACGATAAACGCCGGCTTGACTCTTAATAGTTCGCAAATTGGGAACAATTTCTTGACAATGAACTGTGACGTAGGTTGTGACGACATCACTTAAACGGTCAACAACCGATTCATGAATTTCTCTTGACATCGTAGACGGAGCGGGGATATAAGGCTTCTCCTGCTATGAGCTACGCTCTGTACAGAGACCTAAAAATTTATTTAAAAAAAAAAAAAAAAAAGTAGTCATAATCAAAGTTAATAACAGCGTTTTATGTCTGCCGAAATAGTTTGCTTTCATTGTCAGAATGAACATTGAATATAGAAGCGCAATTGCTATTGTTTACATTAGCATATTATTTATACAGGGTAATTCAAAATATCCTGTAGAAGCTTTTTGTACAAACGCCACCCGAATATGCTCGTTTAATGATTGGGTGCACGTCTGTTCGGGAATCGTTTACGATACAATCGTACAGCGTCTCGTTCGTTTCCGTTAGCTGCCCCATAGGCTAGGTGCATATCTGTCCTCTCAGCATTAGTGGAGCGATACATCTTACTCGTAGAAAGTCAACGTCTTAAATGACGTCTCGCACTGCCCAACTAATGTGCTGCCAAACAGCTCCCTCTAGCACATTCGAGTGGCGTTTTCGGACATACGTTTTACTATGAATGCTGTTTGTTTTTGTATTCCTGACCTACCATTAAAGTTTATACAGGGAATTTTGAATCACCCTGTATATATTACTACAACAATCTACAAAACAAGGTAATTAATGCTTTTAGACAGTGTCAAAAGCAAAGCGGCTCCATAATATGCACAATTGTGTAAACAAAATACTTAAAAGCAAGAGCATATAAATGCAAGACCGTTCCTTTATCTTTTACAGGCAAGCTGTAACCTAGGAGCCGCTTAGTGCATCATTTGGATATGTTAAAGAATTTATGAAACAATACATATGTAAATATTAACAATGACATCCTGTTGGCAATTATTAGTATTTTGTATGAAGCATCAGTATTATTACTGTGTTAATTATTATTACTAACACTGCTATGGAAAACGTTAATTGGAGGGGGGGGGGGTTCGGGAGTGGTCCTACAGGTCTGACTTTTTTTTACGTGGTCACCTACTTTTTGATGCTGAACACAATGGTTTCTAATATCTCTAACCGTTTGGCCGCTACAGTGTGACATACAGACAACACAAAAACTATAGCGGTTCCCATGTTAACTGTAACATAGGACCGCTAAAAAACAGCTAAAAGAAATACGCTGATAAAGGAAATTCCGTCTTTCTGGTCTTGAATAATTCAAATTATTTCTAAATAGTACTTCACCGTTTCCTTGAGCTCTGGAAAGATTGTGGCCCATGAGGAATTAAAATAGTTTTTATAAAAAGAAGAAAAAAAGAAAAAACAAAACTTCATCTTCTTACCGCTCTCCTGTCAATATACAAATAGGCATAATAATATCAGAACCTTTATTGCAATGATAATAGAAGGAAGATCTATGTCTATCTATTTGTTGGACAGCTAACAATCTTTGAAAGTAGACTGATAACTATTTTACCACGCTATATACAAATATCTCTGCCGCGCATCCGCCGTGATAAGTGTATTTCCCAAAGGTGAAAAATGTTTTAAAACTGCGTTTACAACTTTGAGGTCATGCCCTACTTCTAAGCCCCGCCCCCCCTAAAAACCCGTGAAAAGATGTCGACTTTTTTGTTACTTACTTGTAGTTAACCCTAGAAGCTCTAAATCCTTTGCGGCAAAAGCTGTAAAAGCAAAGTCAGGATAAGGTTTTTGAAGATGGGAAAGAGGTCTAATGCAGTAGTGTATTTTTCCTTTGGAATATACATTAATAGTGCAGCAAAAACGTGTTGAATTCTCAAAATCGTGATGATCTAGGACAATTCTACATCATGTAGATGGTCAATTCCTCCTGTTTTTTTCCCCCCGTGGCTGGATATATGTCAAAAATAGTCAGATAATAATGGATATCTAAATCTACAAATTTTGATTAACTAAGTAATAATAAACTGAAATATCACTAATTTCGATGCCCTCGAAAGATCAATATCTGTAGCCTGTACTTGGAAAAATTATAAGATCAAATCGCCCCAACTAACCCTTGTTACGAATTGAACGAAATTACTTTGAATATTAATCTGATATAAATCCTACAACCAAAGATACAGTTGAAACAAGTAGTCCGAAATTAATCAGATTGTTTGGAATCGAATAATGCATCATAATGTATCTTCTGGCTGCCGTCCCAAAATAGAGTGCATCAGTGCTTCTCACTAATTCCATTGTCCATTCTTGGTCGAGATATGGAGTCAGTATGTTAAACGGCGCCTTATAAGCTACGGAGTTTGAACGGGACCAAATGATCGGCTTGCATGAAGGAGAATTTTCATACCGCGAAACTGCTGCTCGTACGGGGCATAATGCCACGACAGTGATGCTGATGCGTGTGTGGAAGCAGTGAGCTGACGAGAACAGGCCGAGTCGAAAATCCGGAAGTGGACCACAAAATGTAATGACACCATGGGATGATAGACACCTCAACCGCATGGCAGTGACGGACCGTTCAGCTTCTTCTCGAGTGTTAGCACAACTTTGGAACACTGCAACGGGTCTGACATGTCTGGTTCCACAGTGTCTGCTGCTTAGAGGATTGCGTGCATGCATTCCTGTGCGAAGAATTCCCTTGGGCCTGAACCATCGACTCCTCAGGCTACAATGGGCTCATGAACACACCCACTGACGTGCAGATTGGCACTATGTCGAGTTTTCAGACGAGTTCCGTTTCAACTTGGATTACAATGATGGCCGCATACGCTTTAGACGATATCAAGGTAAGCGCCATCTTCCAGACTCCATTGTCCAGCAGAGAAGTTGTGGAGGCTGAAGTCGTACCCTTCCTTCAGCACACTCCTGGAGCCATATTCCAACAAAACAACGCCCGACCACATGTTGCCAGATATGTTCAGGCCGTCTTCGAAGCAAGGCAGATGCCCCTTCTTCCCTGGCCTGCATGTTCGCCCGATATATCAGCTATTGAACATATCTTGGATATCGTCACTCGGCAACTAGCCCGTCATTGTCATCCAGCAGCCAATATCGATGAACTGTGGACTCGGATAGAAGCAGCCTGGCAGGCGATACCACAGAAGCACATCCAAGGCCTGTTTGATTCGATGTCACGGCGTCTAGTAGCTCTTATAGTCCAAGTCAGCTAGGCAGTCCCTTCAGACGTTGGGACTGAGAACTTGAAAAAAATAGGGGTGAAAGGATATCAGGGTATTGTTACGGAATTAAAAAAAGGCCTTATGTGATCCTTTTTTTAGTACTTTGGAGATTCAGCTCTTCGGAAATAGTTATTTAAAGCCGATAATAACGAGGTCAAGCTCTACCAACACTGTTGTAATCTTTCCTCCCTACCCCCACTTATACCCTTTCTCCCCTATTTTTTCAAGTTCTCAGTCCCAACGCCTGAAGGGACTGCCTAGCTGACTTAGACGGACTATACTTTAGTGCAGCTCGTGGAGGCTTTACAATATACTGATTTTTTGCAAGTACTGTTGTTGCATTGCTCTGAAACTTTAATCGTTTGTCTATAATGCGATTGGTAATTTGTGTAATAAATTTCCTTCCATTCTGATGGTTCCTTCATAGTTACAGTTTTCACAAACATGTGTGTTTTAACGGGTTTTACTTTATCACTATGCTTTTATCATATGAAGTAATTGCGACTGTCTTAAGTAATAATGAAGTAATACTGTAGCCGCCTAAAATAATCCATTTCAGTTTTTACCGTAATTAACGACTGTGAAAATTTATTACAAAGCTAAGATAATTGATGCAGTAACGTTCTATATTTTATTTTATTTTTCTTTAAGGATTCTTATCGAGAAAACAATGATGTCAAATAATGGATATTACCGTATTTACTCGCATATTTTCCCCACCCCTGTTTTTGTGGATTACAAAATTCAATTTTTATTTTTATCGCATAATTTCCCCACCTCTACTTCAACGCGTTTCCAACATGATCTTGACTGGAGGTCAACTCACGACGACGCGACAATGTACCGTTACTTCCGCATTTCTCTATCCCACGCTACTTTAGGGGAAGATTCCACCCCCACCCCGGTCAGTACAAGAGCAGACTCCTTCTGAATCAGTACAACAATAAATGTACTTTGAAGAAAAAACAAATGTTGAGATGTGATTTCTTATATTTTAAATGTTGCGTGTTAATAAAATTGTTGTTAATTACATTTCTTGCTTTAAAAATCAATATTTAACATGGTTTTCCTTACACTTTCACCATATTTTTTTTCCTCAAATTGAAAAACAACGCTTAATTTCCCCACCCCCCTTTTTTTTGTCAAAATATTGATGAAAAAAAAGGGGAAATTATGCGAGTAAATACGGTAATAATTTTGGTTATCAATTAATTCTCGCGGGCTTTGATCAAATTAAGGTTTTAAATTAAAATGTCGAGAACTTTTAATTTTTTTCTTCAGCAAAGGTAAATTTCTACTACTGTTGAAAGTTTAACGTTGACTTGTCGTTTGTGGGGTTTTTAAGACTTAAAAAAAAAGCAGGAAAATAAGAATTTTCAAACCACGTTTTAAGGAAAGCAGACTTGAAGTTATTTCAAAAAACTTGTTTGATTTATGTTGGTTTGTACTTAATCACCGAAACAAACACATGAAAGATTTCATCAGATATTTACCACCAATCTGAAGAGAGATTTCTCAAATAGTTTCCAAATGTAAAATAGGCCTAAACAAAATGGCTTCTAATCAAGTCCGCTATTTTTCTATTTTTTTTTTCTAGGAGGAGAACGCAATTCATTTTAATTTTCCTGTAAGCATAATTGCTGCAATGTACCTCTTCCTTCTCATTTCGGAAAGTTTATAATAAAATAAAATAACTTACATTTCTTTTTTTGGAATTCACCTCGAAAGCAGACGGGGCATCGTGGTCTTTCATGAGATGAAGTTTCGACAAATCGCCGTTTGTTGTCTTAATTGGTAAAAAATCTATAAAATTCCTTTTCAAACAGTAAACTATTACTTCTGAACATTATTAATGTAATATTAAAAAATTAAAAAAAAAAAAAACTGTTGGAAAGGAAAACTGCTCCGAATTTTATAAGTTAAATAGTTTTCACTTTCGAAAGACTTTCTTTGACCGATGCTTCTATATAACCGCGCAATGACGTCACATTAGCTGACCATTTTGTTACAGTTTGTTTTATTGAACAAATTCGGATTTTTTTAACTTCTGCCTTTCTTATATCACCCATAAAATACACCAGGACTCCAGGAGGCGTATATATGATTTTATTTCGGGCAGGTGAAGTTAGGAAGCTAACAACCAAACAAAATAAACGTACTCTTCAAAATTTCGGGATCTTTTATAACGGTCATCCAATAAAAAAATAATAAAACGAAAGAAAATAGCGTCTAGTTTATACATTTAGAGGTTTCGGGTGAGTGGAGGGTGCCCGGGACCTCTCATCCCTTTGCCTACATATGAAATAAGCATCAGAGGAGAAAATAACTGAATCAAGAAATTTATGGGATCTTTTATCTGAAATACAAGAATCCTAAATAGATTAAAAAGAGAAAATATTTTTAAACTTAGCTAAAAGGCTTTAAAAAAGAATTTCATTGGGAAAACAACAGATGTTTGACTACAAGAATAAACTGTTACAATAATAAAGAAATTTTGTGCTCATTTGCATGGGGTCCAGTGGTAAACACGCTGGGCTGTATGCAGTGGCGGATTTAGCACTTGAGGCCCTAGGCTCAATTCAATTTTGAGGCCCCCTCTAAATATTTTCACTACCCCTACACAGTGGCGTACCAACGCCTTTGGGGGCCCGGGGCGGGAGTTCCATTGTTCCACAACCAAAAAAAAAGGAAATACTTCTTGGGTGGATGGGGCCCCTAGGCTGACTGGTGGGGCCCCCTAGGCTTGCTTTTACAACCACAAAAAAAAAAAAAAGGAAATCTTGCTTTTACAAACCAAAAAAAAAAAAAAAAATGGAAATAAGCTGGCTGGTGAGGAAAACAATTTGTTTTTATTTTGAGAGCTAAATTTTGAGGCCCCTTGATTTATGAGGCCCGTGGCGCGCGCCTCCTGCGCCTATGCGGAAATCCGCCACTGGCTGTAGGTTGGGGACCCGTGTTCACTTCTCGGCAAAGGAATGATTTTTCCCTGGGTGTTTCATTTTCTTGAGAAGACGAGTCTTTGGGTTCACCCAGCACTCTGTCCAGGTTTCTTTCTCGGTGTTGAAAGTGGGAGGGCCTACGATCCCGATGCCATCCGATGGTCCACAATCGTTCACCTCCAGCACCTCGAAAGGGTCCTCATGACCTGTAATGTGGGATCTTTTTAAATGTTAATTACGTTTTATTGACGCCCAGGAACAGTGGAAATCTCTTCTTCAATGCAATAATGAAACCTGGTCCCTATTTTGCTCCTCGGGCATTGTCCTAGTCGTCTCCCTCCCTCAGCTGTGCAACTGGGTGTTGCTAAATTGTTATGTTATTTAAAAAGCTTAATCCTGGTTTAAATTCAGTAAAAAAAAGTTCTATGAACTGACTGCAATTTAATTTGATCCCACGGTCTTCAGATCTGGAATGACTATGAAAGATAACAGGGTATCTTTAGTTTCTACAGAATTGAATTTCAATAAATAGATACTAAAGAAGGTTTAACGTGCATAAATGTAATATGAAAAGAGTAAGAAACATCTGAAACTGCACAAATACGTAAGAATTGTTTGCTTTTAACGCATTGAGTCATTATCAAAAGCAATCTGGGATAGCTATTTCGTCCTTATTAGGACTCATCAGCCAGATTTAGCTTTGATAATGGAACTCAGAATGCGTCGATACCTATGATCCCGCCTCGCCGTTAGGAAAGTGGGACCCGGTCGAGAGCAAACAACTAAAGCAAAAACGCTGTAACCATCACAGCAAAATTACCTCGGCCAGCATTGAGCTCGGCTCGAAAGGCATTTAATAAAGGCCTAAGGCCCAACGAAAATTCGAAATGCTTTAGTTGTTTGCTCTCGACCGGGTCCCACTTTCCTAACGGCGAGGCGGGATCATAGGTATCGACGCATTCTGAGTTCCATTATCAAAGCTAAATCTGGCTGATGAGTCCTAATAAGGACGAAATAGCTATCCCAGATTGCTTTTGATAATGACTCAATGCGTTAAAAGCAAACAATTCTTACGTATTTGTGCAGTTTCAGATGTTTCTTACTCTTTTCATAATAAATAGATACGTTTAATAGAAAAAAAAAAACCATTCCATTTTAACATTTTTTTTAAAAAACCTTTGCCAAAAAAAAAAAAAAGGTAATTAATGCTTTTAGACAGTGTCAAAAGCAAAGCGGTCCCAAATTATGCACAATTTTATAAACAAAATTTTATCGGAAGCGACCACTTTTGACCCCCCCCCCCAACTTCCGGTCAGGAAGTGGTCCTAGAGGTCTGATTTTTGGGACGTGGTCACCTACTTTTTGATGCTGAACACAATGAAGGTTTCATTCTAATATCTCTAAGCGTTTGGCCACGCCCACATACAGCAAGCATAAAAGCAAGAGCGGTCCCCTATGTTTTACAGCAAGCTGTAACCTATCGGAAGCGACCGCTTTTCACCCCCCAATTTCCGGTCAGGGAGTGGTCCTAGAGGTTACATTTTTTTGACGTGGTCACCTACTTTTTTGATGCTGAACACAATGGTGAAGGTTTCATTCTAATATCTCTAACCGTTTGGCCACTACAGTGTGCGCAATCCAGCAATCATAAAAGCAAGAGCGGTCTCCTATGTTTTACGGGCAAACTGTAACCTACGGCCGCTAAAAACACAGACAGACGAGATTTGTGGAATTCTAATAATTAATCGTGATTTACATTGTCAATACAACTGCTCTATTTTGTCCTCTTTATTAAATACCATTCTGAATTTAACCTCAATTAGTAAGTTGAAACTTCCTGAATAAGTGGAGCCTACACAAAGTCCAACTTATGCGGGGGGGGGGGGGGGGGGAGAGATAAGGAGTTTTATTTTGTCTTGCTTGCCGAAAATGAGCCAAAGCTAGACTTGATGTTCACTGTCACACGATGAAAATCACGAGAACGTAATGCTCATTTAATATCTTCTCTGAATTCAATTTGAACAAGCAAATGTTTCAGACAATAGTACTTGATATATTCAAATTCAGACACACTGAGCTTGATGAAAACTTTCAAGCAAGCCACATGAGATCACACAATTCAAAACTGTGTAAAATTACATTGTCCGATTCTAGTCTATCCAGTGTCCGGGGTATAACTTGTTCATCCTGTCCCTGGGTGATATAAATGCATGGATCTGGCCCTCCAAGGTTGAGGATTTGGCATTAGCGTTAAAACAAAAAATTGAAGCTCAAAATAAAAAATAATAATGCGGTGGTTTTTTCTAACAATGGCGATTGGAAACATTTAAGTATATGCATGGAATATACATACATTTTACATAACTAGAACCTTGAGAATGTTATCTGAACAAAGCTTATACAGGGTGATTCATAAAGTACTGAAAAAATAGGCCTATAAAGAACGAACATCGAAATATTTTTGTCAAATTCTGTGTAAAAAAAAAAGTAAAATAGGGCATGGATTTCCGGATCGAACGTTCGATTCTGAGTCGGATGATGGGGTCCCCATTTTAGCCTTTTTTCTGCTCCTATGAAAAAAAATGGTCTAGTTTGCACCCTTCACAACCGGGAAGGGCAAGGAAAGCGAAGCGAAGTGAGATTAGAATAGGCTAAGTTAAATGGAGTATTGACTTCATTGGATTTATTTCTAACACAAGGAGCCGGGGGGGGGGGGGGGGGGGGGTAAATAAAACAAATTGTAGTGAGTCCGTTGGGTTTATTTCAAATACAAAGGAGGCCATGGAGGCCTATTTTTCCAGTATTTTATGAATCACCCTGTATAACAGCACTTCAGGAGATCAGATGGATAGGGTCTGGTGTAATAGTGAAAAGATAACTGTACTACACATACTATAGTAAAGATGAAAAACTGCATTTTCTTTTTGGAGGGGGAGGAGACTTACTTTTTTTTATTCAGCAATTAAGACAGACATCTTATGATGAAATTCATGCCTGTGAATGAGATTATCACGTTTGCAGTTCTTAAACTATAGCTTAATTAATACACATGCCCCGCTGAAGAAAAAGCTGATCTTAAGAAATATAGAAAGCTTAATAATAAAGAAGGTTTAACGTGCATTAATACAATATGAAAAGGGAAGAAAAATCTATAAAATGCACAAATTCGTTAGAATTGTTTGCTTTTAACGCATTGAGCCATTATCGATAGCAATCTGGGACAGCTGTTTCGTCCTTATTAGGACTCATCAGCCAGATTTAGCTTTGATAATGGAGCTCGGAATGCGTTGGTACCTATGATCCCGTCTATAGATTTTTCTTCCCTTTTCATATAGAAAGCTTCTTTCTACACATTGTGGAAAGCTTATATGATTTACACCCACAGAATGATGTAAAATTTGTGCTAGGGCTTGCAATGTACAAATTATTACTGAAAGTATCTATCATCCAACCATTGGGAAACAAAGTTTGCATAAAGTTAGTAACGACAACAGGCAGAGGATTAGCTGTATTTCAAGGCATGGTCATCGAGCAATATCTTTCACCCCACAACAAAATTCATAAAGATACTTGGTGAACTTGTGATGGTCAATTCACCATCCGATGATCATTCTTTGATCGATAAGACATAAAACAGATTTAATGGATGTCAGATATTGAAGAGGGACTAACATCTACTCAGATCACTATTTTGGTTATATCAAAGATTCGGTCTAGAATTTAACTTACAAACAAGGTGAAAAACAAAAGAAATATTGTGTGGATAAACTGATCGATCTAAAGGCAGTATCATAATATAAACAAAAGACTGCCACTAAATTGCATAAAATTAAAGATAGATCTAATGAGGATATTAATGAAGAATGGAATGACATTTAATAATACCATCAAAGCTGCAGCTAAAATAATTCTAGGGAATGAACTATCCTAAGAGAAATGACTGGTTTCATAAAGATAGTGAAAAAGTTACAAGTGCGAAAAGTAAAACTTATATGAGTATGATTCAGAAAAATAAAGTATAACTAGATAACCTATGGAAATATACAAAAAGAAAAAATATCAACCAGGGCACAAAAGAAATGGAAGAATATAGGTACATAAATGAAAGTAAAAAATTTACTCCTTAATTAATAATAAAGGGAAAGTTTTAAACCAAGATCTGTAATGTGCAGAGACTGTGATAAACTATTCTAATGGATAAGGCACAAATCCTATGGGTCAAGTACTTTTAACAAAATCTTGAATACTCTAACTACAATGAGCACACTTAAATTCCCAGTTGTTATGAGAGTGGTGAAAGCAACCATAATAACACTTGAATGTTATGTTTAGATGAAATTTAAATTGTCACATAACTTCCCAACGGTGATGGATTATGGCAAGGAGATACATTATCTTACTTACTGTTTACCACAGCCTTGGAGATTGTAGTTTAAGAATGTTGGCATCGTAACAAACAGTGCAAGCTATAAGTCTACACAAGGTTTGGTATTTGAGGAAGATTTAAATTTAATTTAAAAGAGATACCCATTCATCAAGATATTCTCTGTTTTAAGAATAGCAGCAGAGTAAAAGTAAATGTGGGAAAAAAAAAAAAAAAAAAAAAACCCAAATAAGTCTATTATGGACTACAAGAAATTTTTAATTTTAAGCTTTTAACCAGAATTTATAAAACCTTCATTAGACCTTTGTTGACATATACCAGCAAGACCTAGTGCTCGACACAAATAAATATATTCAAATTGAGCATCTATGAAAGTTAAATCCTGAAGAGAATTAGTGGACCAACTAGATAATGGAGAATGGCAGATAAGTATATACCAACCTTATAAATTTGGAAATATTGTGGGTTATATCAAAACCATTAGACTGCACTGGGCTGGGCACATCCAAAGGCTGAATATTAATGAGATGCCCCAAAACATAATGGATTATAAATCTATGGGAAGAAATGTGGAACGCCAGAAATTGATATGGAATGATGGCGTGAGATCCTTGGGAGTTAAGTCTTAAGCCCATTGCACATGGATTCGAAAATCAGTCGGTCGGATCCATGTGCAATGGGCTTAAGGGGAGCATTTGAGACCAAAATTATCATATTGATATGAAAAAAGGTAAGTGAATGAGGGTGTTTTGGAACACAATTTACTTATAGGGTGATTCAGTCCAAAATTTAAAATAGTTAAAAACACCCTCATTCACCTTTTTTCATATTATTTATTTATTTTTCATATATTTCATAATAGCTATAATGCTATTGATGATGAAGATAATGATCGCATAAGCAAATATTAATTTGATAAATCATAGCCCCTTGCCTTGTCAAATTTTGCTATTACAATTTTTTTTTACATTTTCCATTTAATTTTTTGTTATTGTTATTGCATACTTGAATTCCAGTTCAATTTCAAACAAATGTTATACGGCTTCATTAGCTTTCCGAAGGAATCAAATTTCCTTTTGTAGGAGCAGTCAGTTTTTATTCTATTTACCTCATTTGTCTTTATTGAAGATGGCTAATAATTTCTAGTCATTTTGAAATTTTTTTCATATGATTATCATAATTAACAAAGTTAATACAGAGTGACTGAGAAATTTGTAAAGCTGATAATGTAGAGACAAGTGCCTTCACAATGACAGGAAGGTTGCAAGCATCATCTATTTCATCTCAGTGATTTTTAATATTGAGCTCTCATTTCTTCTTAATCAATAAGATTTCTCTTCAATTCAAATATAGAAACACTGAATGCAATTTAGGCCAACCAAAACAATTGTCAAGTGGCACTGAAGAACTGGGAATGTGATTTTGTATGGAACCATCACTCCCAGCAAATTATACTGACTTGGAAGGTTGCAAGTCAGGCATCAAGTTCTGAGCATTTGAGTCTCTCGAGAGTCCTGGAAATTAAGTAGAATTGATAAAATTACACTTATCAATAAAGCATTAATGGTTATGTGAAGCTAAAAGCCTTTCCTTCAATTATTCAACTGAAAAGGTGCATTTTAGTTATTTAAAAAGAAATTGGTGTTCTTATGGATAAGATCTGGTCTAATAAAATGAAACTAATGAAATGAAATCACCAAAAACTTTCACTGAAGAGCTTGTAGACTAGCTTGTAACCAGTTTACTAAGGATTTAGGTTGCCTGCTGATTATCTGAACTGATGATGAAACAACAAAGTATTTACAGCAATAATCAACAGGGTTTTCTCAAAAGTAAAGAATTATGTTAACTATGGTGCTCGCGCTTAAAGTTGAAACTCCCAGAATGCAAAGCAGATTATAGATTGTCCTTACCTGGCCGTTCGCTAACATTGAAATAGAAGAGGGCGCTTCTCTTCTATTTCAATGTTAGTGACGGCCAGGAAAGGACAATCTATAATCTGCTTTGCATTCTGGGAGTTTCAACTTTAAGCGCGAGCACTGTAATGTCTAGCAATCCCTATACTTGCTAATTCTAAAATGTAAGTGTCACCTTACAAAGCTTAGCCGGTTGATTTCATTATTGATATGTTGGTTCAGACTCAAATAGATCTTTGAAATAATAATTACTAAACAAGTGTCACCTTACAAAGCTTAGCCGGTTGATTTCATTATTGATATGTTGGTTCAGACTCAAATAGATCTTTGAAATAATAATTACTAAACCATTTAAAACATGGTTACATAATAAATAGGTAAGTTTTAAAGAAAACATAGTAATGAAGAATATCGAAAGCTGACATAAACTGATGCTACCTCCAAATCAAAGCAATCAACATTGATCTCAAGTTAACCAAGTTGTCCGATGATTATGATAAAAATCATAGCACATTATTTACAAACAGTTGCAGCTTTTTATCAGATGCACAAACAAATGATGAAATAATATTCAAAAAACATAATATTTTTTTTACAAGAATTTAATTCTTATACTTGTACAAAGAGATTCATACATACATGTAAAAAAACGCAATGTGCATACATTGTTTTATACACTTTTTTCTTATCAGTTATGAAAGTATATTCCTTCTTCATTGTTTTCTTTTTTTTTTTTAAATTTATCTTTAAAAGAACATTATTATGCCTAATTTGATCTAACTCCAGTCCATCAGTTTCACTAAATCAATCCTTATTTGTACTTTAGATCATCCTGAAACAAAAAAACATTCACCAATCTAAACAATATTTCTTAAATAAAAAAAAATGCAAAAACATACAAACAAACAAACAATTTTCTTTAATAAGAGATCTTAAAAACTGAGATAATTTCTATTGGAAAAATTGTTTTAGTAAGTTGTTGTTTTCAAATAACGGTTACAATAGTCTTTAATTTAAACATGAATTATAGGCATATCTCAATCAACCGCAGGTCACACGGGTTGATTCTGTTTTACAGTAGCAAAACATTTATTTTCTCTATACGTGATTCACATATAACAAAACGGATAGTAAAGGTTTTACGATCTAAAAATAAAAATTCTTTTTTTTTTTTTATGGAAATACAGGACAGAATTTTAATATAACATCAACATATCAAAAACTGAGGATTTCTAGATACAAAGGATTATCACTTAATACAACATAAAAATTCTTAAATGAAATTGGACTGCTTGTTCAGAAACATTGTATTCTTTTTAAACACAAAATTTAAACCACAACTGTTGATAAAATTCCACAAAGAAAGTAACTTCCAAATATCTTCGATTTTTTTTTTCCCCCCTGGCATTAGATCAAATTTTGGTCACTTTAAAACGAGACTAACAAAATGCAAAGCTTGTGGGTTATTTAAAAAAAAAAAAAAAATGAAAACATAAAAAAAGAACTAGAGAGAAAGAGAGAGAGAAGAAAAGGGAATATTAGGACAATGATTAGATGGAATCGTTTCATGAACACTAACAGACCCTCTGAATACTTCCACACAGCGGTAAACCGTGTTTGAGGAAGAAGTCTGCAAGTGAGTTTTCTTAGATGTATGAGTTGAAGCAAAAATCTACAAATTTTTTATTGTTGGCCATATTACTGAGATGGCTGATTATGTTCATTCACTATCAACATAAACCAAAAATTATAAAACAACTTTGATTATTTTCTTCAGTTAGTAATGGAGAGTTGTAAGCCAGGGACTGGTAATGGGATTGTACATTGTAGGTTTGATCACCGATTTTCCAATCAAAGTAAAGCCTCTAAACACTACTTACTTTTTTTCCCCCCCAACATTAATGGATGGAGAATTCACTTATTCTTAAGTTATTCCAGTGATCAAAGAAATTGTTCCCATTTGTTTTTGGTATAAATTAGTCTCTTAGCTAGGTTGTATTAGCACTTAATTTGTCATCTAAATTCCAGTAATACTCAATTCAAAGTTATTTCAGTTATGTTCTCCAAAAATCAATAAAACTCAGTAAATGTTCTCATTTTCTTTAAGTCTTCTAAATTCTGTCGTGATATAAAATACAAAATGAAATAATTTATACTTGAGTAAAATCAAAATGTCCAACGTTCTACGTTGCTAAACTGATTTTTTTGTTTTTGCTTTGGAAACTTTTATTAGAATGGAAATTCTCAGCTTTTTAAGAAAATTGAACATTCCACTGGTAATGAAATGTATTTTCATTTGAAACCAGCCAGTCAGTTAATTCCTCATTTTAATAAATATCACAAGAACGGTCATCTCGAAAAATTGTAGTTGGGAAATGTTCTTGTAAGAAGGAGACCAGTTTATTTAAATAGTTTCAAACTAACAGATCACATTAAGAGAAAATCACATTACAAACTGTGGAAAAAATTTACAGAAATAATTTAGTAAAGCTAGATAAGAAAAAGATACTAAAACCACAAAAACTTACAGAGCAGAAAATGTAAGAATCAAGGTTACACAGGAAAAACGAACAGACAATGAAAATTTCACAGAAAACAAAGCTAGGGAGTGAATGTTTATGACCTAAACTCTAAAATGTCAGTGTCAGCAATTCATTGACATAAATGCTATGCTAATCATTGGAATTGAACTGAAAATAGTTTGGGAGATCCTACCATATATGGTATGCTATGGTTTCTGAGCACGCTTTTTTGTTATTTTAAATCTAAAAAGGAAAAGAGGCTACAATGATCAACAGCTCAGTCAGTGCAGTCTGCATTTAAAAATCAGCAAATGGTCCGAAATGGGCTGTGATGTGTTTAAGGCATTTGCCTTTAACACACTGATGCAAACATTAAATGAGGAGCTAAGAATAAGAAAAAAGCAGGCAACTTATAATTCAAAAATGAAGACAGTTCGTATTTGGAGTGTTTCTGTAAAGATGAAAACAGATGCCAATGGATACCACAAAATGAAGCATCGGCTAACAGCCACCAATTAAAACATTGGTTTGATGAAAACTTTGTATAAAGTAAAACAGAATCACATCATTTAAAATCTTCCTGTACTTAACTTCGCGATTCAAGCAAAAACATCAATAACCAGTAACAAATTCCAAATACACTGAGTGACCATTCAGTGTGAAATTTGTTCAATAATATTTGCACTTAATATCATAAGAGTTTAAAAGAAGCACCTTAAAAAGCAAACACATGATCATCTTCATGTCTCATAAGACACAGAATCGACCAATAAAGATCAGGAGAACTTCAGGAAAAGTTGTACTTGACTACGTGAAGTAAAATTTCCCACTGGCTTTTAAGAAATGTTGAAAATTCTATACAAAAGCTGAGAATAACCACTTAAAATATGATTTTCCTTTATGAAGAAATTATTGGCAACAAATGCAACCTTAAAAATTAAAATGGCAAACGTGGGCTGAGATTACAAAAAAATCATAATAGATAATATGCTTAACTCTGGATATTCTGAAATAAAGTATATAATTTTGCACTTAAAGTTAATTATTGCTTAATAAAAGCTAATGATATCAATCGGGAATGGGAAAGTTACAGTTACTTCTATTAAAAGAGCAACAGCTATTATTTTATTTTAATCCAATTCAAAAAAGATATAGCGCCGACTTAAGTTAATGCAATTTTTTTTTAGGATCCCAACACACTCATGGATTCAGTATTCTAGAAAGAGTCATTGCAAACCTTCTTAAGCCATCAGTAGCCTGTTGCAAAATGTATAAAAAAAGTTACTCAAAAATTCATGTGTTTTTGTTCCGCTATTACAAACAAAAGTAACTCAATTGCAGTTATTCTCCTGCAAAAGTAACAGTGTAACTGAATGTTACCAAAACAAAATCCCCCGATATTAATCATTACAAAGTTAAGCACTTATCAGAACTAGCAAAAACAGATGACACTCAATTTATTTCGAAGAATTTAAAAAAAATGGAAACATTTATTCTTCAATTTCTTCATTTTTAAATTAAGTAATGGAACTGAAAGATGAAAGCACATATTTAATATTTTTCTTCAATAGTAATAAAATGACTTAATATAGTAAGCTGAAACAAATCTTCAAAAATTAAAAGACTGAATGTAACTTTGTATAAAATAGTCAAATAAAGGATTTATTTTTACATTTACAAATAACTATAATAAAAGAAACATTTATTTAACAACAAGATTTGAAGGCAGTGTTTTACAGTTCCTATACCAATTACAATATACTATGATTAGTAAAAATTATAAACTAGCTATAAATTTAACAAAGAACAGTGCCTTTTAAACTTAAGTAATAGCTTACATTTTTTTGACGATTATTAAAAAAAAAAACAAATCACAGAAGTCAAGTGAAAGGGTCATCTTGGTAAAATGACACCTTACCAGAAAACTATATACAATTTCAAAATGTATTTTGTTAATTTGTCTTCCCACCTGTGAATAAAATCTCTAAAAAATATATATTTTATTTACAGGGAGAGGTAATTTTTTATTGTCTTCCAATTTGATCATTTATATAGGAACTGCACTCTATAAAATAATTACACAAATACATTTTGCAACAAAACAAAACAAAAACATAATAATAATAACTCGTTACTAGTGTTAATTTCACATTTTGAAAACCCTATTAAGTCATAATAATGAATTCTACCAATTAAGTAAACTTGTTTTGTTTGTTTTTTTTCCCCCTTCGGACGAAATCGGTAAGGCCACATCCGTTTTGTGACCCCATATTCATCAGCTGATGAACTATGAGAAAATAGAAAGTACATTCCAAGAATCAGTGCCGTAGTTAAAATACAGCACAAGACAGAGTAATGCACAGTTTTTTGTCTTTAAATGAAGGAAGAAGTATTATATGATGTTTTTGAGGCTACCTGGTTAATACATTATGATATTGGTTGAGGAAAATTTGTTTGCATTTACAGTTATTCTCACATCCAGTTAAATGAAACCCATTCAATGGACTCCGTAATTCTTTCTTGTTGAGATTCTGGCGGGAAATAAATGCAGTTCAAGACCATCCAGTGACTGTCCACTCTCTGGGAATAAACTTATCATAAAAACCACTTCTACGATAACGTTCAGCCTAAAGGAGCCATGATATGCACTGTTTTAAATAAGACAAAATGAAAAGATGTGTAACTTGATAAAGAGGGACATGAAAAAAAAAAAGAAAAAAGAAATGAAACTCTTTTACTTTTCTTGATATCATATGAAGTTTGAATTTGTGACACTTTTTGAGTAAACATATGTAACAAACTGATTCCTCCATCTTTCCACTGATCTTATGGTAAACTGCATTATTTCATGAAATATTCAACATTTAAATGAATGCATTTCCTCTTCTTGCTTTACCAGTTTGCCATGCCTGGCTTGTTGAGCGTCATGAAGTAAATCTGGCAAGATGAACCCCCTTTGGCTGACGAGAAGAAAACCTTCATAGAAAACAATAAAAATGTTGCTTTTAATTATCTGTATAAATAATTCATATTAATGAAAAATGTCAATATACGGTAACATACCAATGATGAAAAAAAAAAAGCTGAAGTCACTACTTACTTTATCATTCCTTTCACAAAGGAATTTGAGCTTCTGTGCTTTTTTGTGCATAAACACACCGTCTAAATGACCAGTCTCCACATTGCGAATCTCAATGGCTTTATTGCCCCATCCCATGATCTGACCAGTACCAATGTAAGCTAAGAAAAAGAAAATGAACAATTCAATGCTTCATTTGCTTTCCTGCAATTTCCTAACATACAAATTCAAAGTAAACAATTACGAAAATTGAAAAGGAAAGTTTGATGGAAGCGAAAAGCATATTTTGAAGAAAAAGAAAAATATAACTTACCCACAGAAGTAGGCATTTCTCCCCACTGCAAAACTATATTTTTGCTAACCTTTCCATAAGTATTAACATAAACTCCTTCGTCTAAATAAAAAAATAAAAAAAAAAACACATAAATCTGTTGTCTAAATAATATACATTTTTCATTCTATTTTTACCATTTTAAAGATTTTGCTAAGCTTTTACAAACTTTTACTAATTATCTTGACATAAGCAGCAATAACAAAAATTTACGTGCTAGATATTTGGAGCAGTGTTTCCTAAACTGATATGTCAGAATAAGTTAACCTTTACCTTATTACATATCATTTAGTTTTTCACTCAAAATTTTCTACAGTTAAAAGAGTTCAAAAAAGCTTAAAAGTAAGCTTCCGGTTTGTGTAATTAAAAATCTGTAAACTCAGAATATAATAAAATAAGACGACAAAGACTAGAAGTGTAAATTGATTGGTATATTGCCTACGAGTTATTACTGTTTTATTTTTTAGGTCTTTCTTGATGAACTAGATATTTTCTGGTCAGTACAGAAAGAAAACATGGTCAGTAGAGTAGCATGTTTATATTCATAACAACCTAATGAAGTTGCTCCTCAATCAATAGGAAGTTTACCGCAAAAGGAGAAGGCACTGTGGGTGGCATTCCCAATGTCACATTAGCTGCCCGATGATTCCCCACATGCCTCACGCTTGAATGGAAGTTTACCCCATCGCCGAGCAATGCAGGAAAGCACTACTTCGCTATATGACATTGGAAATTCACCTGACAGTACCCACTTCTTTCATCTCATTACAGAGGGGAAGAGAGAACTTTGCACTTAGTACAAACTGACTAGTATTACATACATATCCATTAGAAACAGGTTCTACATGCTCTCAATCAAGAGAACTAGTTACCAGAATACACCTGGCAACAGGAAATGTATATATAATACAACAAACTGTCTGCTACTTTTGAGAGTGTTTGCTTAACAACCATACTCATCAAAGTTTTATTGTTATATTTCTGTTTTAGTTTTAATTGAGTAGTGTAGCCACAGCTGTACCCAGGATTTTGGAATAAAAGAGGTTACGATGGTCATAGTTCAACAAAAAGAAAGGTTTGGCCCTTTTTTAGATGGGGTGGGGTTTAAAACCCCTACCAACACTTCCCCTTCTTGGTAAACCAATGATTGTAACATTACTGTAAGGAAAAGACACTTGCTGGTATTTAGCAAAGTTCCAGTCATTCTGAGCATTTGAACTGTCTTCAATCATTTATTCATAAATTGTGCTCTTTCTATCAAAGACAACTTCATGAATTCAATCCTAAGGAATTAAAACAATCAGGCTTCAAAAGAGCTACTGCCCGACATGAAATAACAAAAGCAGTCAACCAGGATTGCTGGAAAATCTTTAAATTATGAAGAGCAGAGACATTGATGTAGCTAAGCCTAAAAGAAATGATAACCAACTATATCGAGAATAGCTTCGGGCTCATGCATTCAGGCAGCTTCATGGGGTTTTTAAGATAAAGAAAGCTGCATCTGATCATGACTTGACAAAATTGCAGGACTGGCTAATAAACTTCCATCAAGAATGACATAGAAAAACTGAAACATAGTCTTTTTCTAAGAATGATGAAAACTCTCTCAGACAAGGATTTGCCCATTAGAAACTTCTTCATTGGAATTATGACAAAGAACATCAATAAATCATGGATGCTGTGGATCAAAAACATTAAGATTTTGAGAGCAGCACATGCTATGGTGAGAGCTGATATTAATGTGATTTCTTACTACACAGAAAATCTCTGACAGAAGCAGCTTAAATATCCTCAAGAATTACGATGTTCAACAATCTAGTCTTATGTTCTGGCCATTAATTCTGATCTATCTCCAATGATGCTAAACTGGAATCAAACAGCTCAACAATACAATAATTGTTGAACTCAACAATTCGTTGAAATGAATGAAGAATAAACAGTGATAGAAGATGGAGGCAACCTACATGCCATCATTTACAGGATGGCCCATATTTATATATATGAATCTAATGCCATGGAATACAGAGTGACCTTGGGTGCTTCGAGCACCATTTGTATATAGAGTACAGTTTTCAACAGTTGGTAACAGAGTTCACCAAAATGGAGGCATGTTAATTAGCCTTAAGAGAGAAAGTGGAATGTGTACAGTATACTCCATTGCCAATAATTATGCGGCACCATATGTCCATTGAGGTGGGAACCCTGGACCTTCTGAGATAACCATTAGGAGCGTGAACAAGAAGTATAATGAAATGGTCAGAGTACAACATTCCAAAGCAGCAGGTAGGCCTGGAAGTGTCGTTACTGTGGATAACAAAGAGCAGTTGTAGGCTGAGCTAGCCAGATCGTCCATGAAGGAATAACTGCAAAGGTGATTGTCTGCCAGGTTGGACATTTCTCGAACAATTCCACAGAGAATGATTAAATAACTCAAATCTGAGATCATACAATGTACATTTGGCCAATGCACTGAATGAGGATGATCCCCGACAGCCTTGTGCAGTTGGCTGAGACCTTCCTTGCTGAAGAACTGAGCTAGAGCACCACGTGATATGGATTGATGAAGCAAAATTCCATATATCAGGTAGTGTGAACTGTCACAATTGTATTGGCGCCCCACAAACCTGCCTGAGGAAATAGGTTGAGTCCTGGAGTGGGGGTGTTGTCAGTTTTGATGCAGTATTCAGTCCTCTTTCTTTGACAACACGATAACAGGAGACAGTAATCAGGACTTCCTAATGATACTGCTTCAATGATATGACTTGCCCACAATGTGGTGGCAACAGGATGGTGATCTGCCTCACTATGCTTGCACTATTTGGGAATGGTTGGATGAAATGTTTTCAGATCAGTGGATCGGCAGACGAGGACCTGTGGAGTGGCCAGCTCAATCCTCAGACTTAAGCCCACCAGATTTCTTTTTATGAGGGCATCTGAAAGACAAGATATACCATCACAGGATTCACAACATTCCTGCAGGCTTGTACTAAAGGGCTTGCAAAAACATGAAGTTGAGCCTAGAGGCACTAACTCAATTTCTGTGTTCAAACACTGTATAGTTTCATGAAATAAATTTGGGCCACCCTGTATACTAAAAGAGTAACATAACACTTCACTTCCTTACTGTTAGATGGAGACTAGCTTTATCTTTTGATTTTAATCAACATAAAACGTTTTTGCAATCGTATCTTTTATTGGAAATAGATAGAAATATCCAACGTAACATTCTCAAAAAATTTCCAACTGAAACTTTCTTTTTAACAAGTCATTAAGTTTTTCTCAAAATATTTAATTATAAAATTACATTATGAAAATAAAGACAACTTACTGTCGTAGCATAATAAGAGTTGCATGCCATTAGTATTTGGTAATGTTACAATAGTATGGGGTGTGATTGGACCTTGTGTCTGTAAAATAAAATAATAATAATTATTACTGTTATATAACCATAGAAACAAATGAAAATAAAACATGAAAATATTCGTAAGATTAAATAAACGGCAAAATCTTCTTCATAAATGCCTTTTATTAACTTCAATTACTATAAAACTCCATAATCTCTAAACGGCAATATTTCGTAACACTAATCGTCTTACTTTTTTACTAACACTATGGGAAGAGGGAACCATTTCCCTCCTTCCCAAATCAAAACTAAAATAAAATAAAATCAATCACAAACAAGAATCCTAAATTAAACAAATAAAACATGAATTATATTAATAATGAAAACGTGAATCATGTTGATAATAATGATCACATGTCCGTTACATTGTTTTCTTAAAAGTCCAATTCTTCACTGTCTTATTTTTCAATATTTTCTTATTTTTTCAGTAAATGTCCAATCTTTGTCTAAATTTAATCATAATCTTAACATCAAATTGCTGTTAACGAAAGGTTTTTCGTTAAATATGACTCGTTCCACTTGAAAAGGGGGCTTAATCCATGAAGCTCCGAAACGTCATGGTTGTTTAAAGCTTTAGATTAAGGTTAGTGCCAGTGTAGTTTCTTTATTTTTAATCAAATTGCTGTTTTTAATTTTTAATGATAAGGTCCAATCGTTGACTAATTTTTTCACTGTCTTCAATGTACTTCTTCTTTTTGAAAATAAATGTCCAATCGTTGGCTTCAAATTTAAATAAAATTTAATTTAGAAATTCTTGAAAGTATATAAATACCTCCCCTAAATCTTCATATAGATAAATAAACGACAAAATCTTCTTTATAAACGCCTTTTATTAACTTCAAATACTATAAATATAAAACTCCATAATCTCAACAATCTCTAAATGGCAATATTTCATAAGATTAATCGTCTTACTTTTTCAAACCTCTTCCCATGGTTAGTAAGTAGGCTTGAAAAAGTAAGACGATTAGTCTTACGAAATATTGCCGTTTAGAGATTATGGAGTTCTACAGTAATTAAAGTTTATTTGTAAGATTTTCTATATTTCAAAAATATTACTGACCTAAAATTTAAGGTGAAAATTTAAAAATAATAAAAAGGGAAAGTTGGCTTAAAAATAAAGGGGAAAAACTTTGTATTTTAGATATTTGTGGTACTGTAGCAAACTCTACGCTACAATATCGCAATACTGTATATACAATATTTGCTACAGAAAGAAAAAAAAAAAAGGAATTTTACTGAATAGATCAAAGAGGTTAACATGTTAAAGACACAATGGAGGTGATGAAACTATTATTCTCCTGATTCACTGCCTCTCACAGGAAGGTGCAAGGAAAGGCAGCTTTATAATAACTTACAATTATCTTGGAAACTACAATATGAAATCAGGAGCTTGGGAAACTGAATATATTTTTTCATTAAAGAACTAGATAATCGTTTTGTAGATCCAATCCCAAGTGAATTTCTGATAGATCATTCAAAGCATCTTTCTGAGCTATGATAAGTAAGTAAACAAAAGACATCAAAAGGCTTATCTGGCAAATGATGGATTTACACCTGCTGGAGTAGGAATAGGAATGCCTGAGTGTCCATGAGGCTGCTGACTGCTAGAGTAAGCCCTCACTCCTCAGATTCACTGCCTCTCAATGAGAGCAATAGTCGTCTGTTGTAATAGAGAATACTGAAACTGTCATCATTGGAATAGTTTAAAAACATGCACCATCTCAAGACCAGTCATTATTCTCAACTGCTGGTGACTGCTAGCCCAGTTTTTATAGCTCTCTATAGCCAAAGTAGTGAAAAGACCCGTGTTCTGAACGTAATGAAAATACTAGATAATATATAAATAAAAACGTTTTAATGTGTTGCCCTATTAAGTAATTATCATTTACTCATTTCCTCCATGTAAATTGATGATTATCAGTTATATTTGCAAATTACATAAAATACTGCCACATTTTTTTGAAAAAACGTAATTCTATTGTAGTTTGAAAAGATTACTGTTGTTCTTTATCTTTGTAGAAACTTTTTCACTATACTGACAATTTACAAGGGAAATTAACTTAAAAACACAGCAGCAAAATCAAATGATAAAAAGTTATATGAAATTGTGTAAAAAAACCCATTTAGGATTGACCTTTACTTATTGTAAATAATTAAAATTTTATTAAACACTGTTGCACTCAGTGGCCTTTGTCATAATTAAAACCAGAAGAAAACTCATATTTATTGAACACAGATTTCCACTTTGCTTTCTGCTGAAAATTTCAGAACAAAACATCCAAAGTATTTGTTGATTATTCTTTGCTTTGAATGATGTGTGAAAAACAAGGAATTCTGAAATATGAAATTATCTGCCTTATATGAATAAAGACAGCAAAGATAATAAAGGATGAAGCTGAAAGTCAAAATGTAAAATGAATTTGGAAGAGAAAAGCTAATTCCCAAGGGAAAATACAAGAGTTATAAAGGTTAACAAAATTAAGATATTCAATAATATTACAACAGTGTTTATAGTATGAACAAGGGTGAACTAGGTAAGTTGTAGGGTTATGGAAATCTCTCTACTTAACAAAAACACAATTATATATATATATATATATATATATATATATATATATATATATATATTAATTATCCATTTGAAAAAGGTAGACTGGCTGATCAGCAATCACCTAATTTGTAACAATTAATTTGACTGAATTAAAAAAAAATCAGCATATATGGCAACTGAAGTTCAAATTAAAACTTAAAACCTAGAATTGAAAATGTTAACTGAAAATGTTTTTACTATTAACAAGACTAAATAATAATAATAATAAAAAATATCGATTTTTATAATTTCATTAGACAGTCTTACCTTTGAAAAATAAGGAATCCTAAATAAATTAAGCATTATTAATTAAGCATAAGTAAATAAAAATTAAAAGTATAAATTAATTTCTGATTAGAACAAAAAATAAAAACTGTATATTTACATGAGCAGGGATGTAAATATCATAGACAGATGCAGAATCAAGATCCACAGCATGAAAACCATCTGCAGACCCATAGATGACCTTGAGGCGACTTCCCTCTTCCACAGTCAAATCAACCAGTAAAGGTTTATGAGCCAGGTCACCAAATGACTAAAAAAACAACAACAAATCAAGTTTGATATTTAGTACAACCAACTTTCCAATATTAATTAATAGATGAAATACATCCAATGAAGAAACAAACACTCAAACCTTCTGCAATGGATAGATTGCTCAAGTAAATTATAGTCAATTCAATCAAATGTATGTGACCGTCTATCTCAACATAAACAGTAATTAAGAATAATACATTACTGAAATTCATTTAAGCTATTTACCAACATTAAAGAGTTATTAACATTTACAATATCAATATTCCTTTCTTTGACATGAAGAACAAAATAGATTCTTCTTACGCCATAGCCTGAAAATAGTTCTCAGAAATAATATTCACGCAGCATAAAATTACCGACCTACTTCATAAAAACTACAAAGAATAAAAAAATTGCAACATAATGGTTTATATTTTCTTCTTGTTATTAGGGTCTAAGGGATCCATAAGCTCAAGTGGTGATGCATTTGACTGTGGGCTTCAACTCTCAGCCAGTACCAAGATATCCAATGCATCTAGGCATAGAAATGCAAGTTTCCCATTAGCATATTCTTTAGTAAATAAAAATTCACTTTTTTTTTTGAAGGCAAGGTGAATCTACAACATTATCTTAAATCCAGGTATCAATCTCCACTGACACAGCCCTGTCCTCAGAAGAACAATTATTCCCCATTTCTGTTATTCATTGATAATAAATTCAAACTATTTATTATTACATTAAGGTAAACAATGTTTTAATGAGAAGAGCTGGTACTGAATGCATAGTTCACTTATTCTTTAAAATGAATCTTGCTACATTCTTGATAACACTAAGATATATAAACAAGATACTACCCATTTGTTAGTAACATTTAATAATAATGACAATTTTGAAGTATAACTTCGTAAGTTTCAAACGGAGTTGGAGTGAATATAAAATACATGAATGTTTAAAATGAGAAAGGGCAAATAGAAACCAATTAGCTTAGCTCCATGGGAAAGTGCTGTGGGTTAGAGGCTTAAAACATGAGTAGTAAGGGATTGACTGCAGGGAGAAAGCGGGCAAGAGAAAAGGAAGAAAAAGTAGTGGGGAAAGATCCAATGGGAAGATACTATAATACTGATACTATTTCAGATTTTTTTATGTAATGATTCTTTGTTTTTACATGACAAAGACAGAAAATTAGTTAGCTGAATTCATTCAATTATGTACAGCATAACCTGTAATAATTCATTCATAATAATAATAGTATTTATAGTAATAATTCATTTATTACTTTTTCTTAAAATTATCTAAATGATGTGTATATGTTAGAATTCATTTTTTTTTTTTTTTTTACATTTCGTGAACATTTAAAAATGTATATGTTTTGGGGATTTCATGTATAATTCTCGATTTTCAAATTTTCATTCTGATGTGATTGTTCCTCATTTAGAAATTAAAATAAATTGAACCTGGTGGGGAAAAGCAGGGGGAAAAAATTGTGCAGCAAGAATGTTAAAGAAAACTTAACAAAATTACCTTGAATTGAGTCTCTAGAAGCTTTGTTTCAGCTCTCTTTTATAATTTTCATGGGTTGGAAAACTGCATAGATTTGCTGAGGCTTGTTAGGCTTAGGATTACAGATCTTATTTAAGAAACGAGCTATGGATTTCTTAATTATAATTATTTGCAAGGGATAATCTTTTTTTATTATTGTGTTTATATTGTAGTTCGTTTTTTAAGTATAATTCGGATGAGGTTTATTTTTTTGTGAATCTTAGAACCATCATGTAGGCTACATATTATATTAAGAGTGGCAGCTGATTTGGTAATGTATAGTTATGTTAAGAGGCCTAAAAATATCATTAAAAATCAACATTTTATGTATTTAAACTGGTTTTTTTTTTCTTCTAGTAAATATACCTACATTTTACATATAGACAGAATTAAAAAAGTTACAGTTCAGTTTAAGTAAATAATTATATTTTGAATTGTTGAATTGAATATCTTTTGAAGACAACCATGGGTTTCTTCAAGAAAAGTTATTGTAATAGCTTCTGTGAACAATGAAAAACATTTAAGACATTACATGTTTCACTGTGATATGTATATGAAAAGTAAAAAGGTAATTTTAATAATAAAATGCGTTAAAACTGAGCAACACCCGTCAGCGATATTGCTTCTACAAATAAATTCAAAGTTAAAGAACTAGGACTCTAATTAGATCAAGTAATGTTTCAATGACAAATATTAATAAGATTAATATCACATAGTACACTACATAAATGAGCGTACGTTGTGGATAAAGTTAAACTACGTTGTGGATAAAGCATTCCACTATGAAACTCATTGCTTGAAGAACAAAGAAATTATAAAATCAAGGAAAGCGACAAAAAGGAAATCAACATAAAAAAAAAAAGTAGTAATGAAGAGGATCTTAAATAGTGAATTTTACGTAAGCAGTTCAAAAACAATTTTTCAATAATGTCAATTTTACTTATAAAATATACTAATATCTCATTTAATAACCAGATCTTTTTCAATAAACTCTTAAAAAAAAAAAAAAAAAAAAAAAAAGACTATAATGAACTGTAAAGCATATAATTTTGCAAAACAGGAAAGTTTAGCAATTTTTATATTTTAAATTAAGGAATACAAAGCCTAATTCAGATCACAGAAATTCATATTTCTGATTATATTTAAAGGCCTGTAAAATGAGAAGATGGTTGCTTAAGTGGTCAAGCACTTAACTATGGGAAGGAGAAGCAAAATTCTACCTCTGAATGTGGTCAGGGTTTTTTCTCCTCCAGATGGAAGTGTTCACTGAATCCTGTGTAAAACAGGGGTGGGCTTCTTTCCCAGTGAGAGACAGATAGGTATTAGGCCAACCACCCAACCTCAAATTCATCCAACACCACTAAGAGCCTTACCTCCAGCAACTCTTGAGCTATGAAAGCCTGTGGTGGAATCTTTTAATATAATCAATATTTTTTCCACAAACCAACCTTGATTGCGTTATTGGTTATGTATGAATAAAATTCTTAGCAATATACAGATGCAACAATTACTTACATAATGCTCAGAAAGAAAAATGAGAAAAGGATCGAATCTTAATAACTGATAAATTTTCAAACGATAAAATTAGAATGAAAAAAAAAATTGCATTTAACATTGATCTTTAATAATAATTTAAAACTTCAACCATTCATGCATTTTAATCTAAGTTTTCTGATATGCAGAATAGGAATTATGTATAGTATCAAAGAAACTTTAACAACAATAATAATAATAATTATAAATTTACCTTAAAAGCCATAAATTTATGGTATGGTTTTGGTGCCCATGCATAAATCTCAATACTTTCTCGTAAGGCTATCACCAAAAATTTTATGCGTTCGTATTTCACTTTATATGGAAAAGAAAAAAAAGTAAGGTAAATTAAAGAAATTATTAAAGAACTTTTTTTCTTTCAAATCATCACTATGATTGCAAAAGGTTGTATTTAATAAAGAATGAATTTTTGTTTATTATAACACTTCATTAATATGATAATTTATCAATAATGCAGTACTACAAATTATTTTACCTATTTTAAAATGGACTGCTCCATGAAGATCTCCCACATTGATCCAGCCATTTCTTTTTTCAACCTGCAAAAGTTAAAATATTGAACTCTCAGAACAACTGAAGCCATGAAGCAACATTTATCTTCATTCAACAATCATTTGTTTTTGATAATACTAATACATAACATGCATATTTTGCAATAACTTGGTATTGGCAGAAATTAAACATTTTTGACTGGTTTTATTATCAGAATAATCAGGGATTTTCAGTAAGACAAGTATCAGTTGGCCCTCGTACCTCCACTTCAATCAATTATGCTGGTGATCAAGAAGCCTCTATCTCCTCATTTGAGGATGTAGCCTGAATAATTAATTAGGCATTGATCTAATAATGGATTCCTGATGATGATCATGGATGCTAAATACTTGTCTTTGCAGATACATCACGGCATGAATCAATAAATGACAAAGATTGTAAAATAAAAGCAAAACTGAGATACTTCACTCTACATTATTCTTTCACATTCTTTGAGAAGTCATCACTAATTGCAAGCATATAACAAATCTCTCAAATCAATTGTAGTGAAGGAGATTAGGTAACTCATGATCTATGAGGTTTTGGAAACTTATGATTTTATGCTACCACACAGTATGATTCTGGATCATTGCAACACAATTTGTTTATAAGATCAAAGTGAATGAAAGAAAATTAACTTAATTTAATAATGAAACAGTTCAAGTTTTTTTTTTATTATAAGCCTCCATTCTGTTCAAAGCAGTTCTTCCATTCTTTAGTAAAGCAGAAAATTCTTTAATATTGAGACCACACATCTAGATTGAACTGCATTAAAAATGAAGAAATTAGAAATCAAATGGATGCCTCTGAAAATATTATCTGTAGAATAGAAAAAAAAAAAAAGAAGTTTAAATTGGCTCGGACATGTGCTTTGAATGGAGGAGAAAAGGTGGCCCCAGCAATTACATCTACGGAAACTACATGGAAAATGTAAAAGAGGAAGACCAAAAAGTTCATGGTTCTGAGAGAATTAAGAAATGTATGGAGAGCAGAGGATTAAAAGCCCAGGATGTACCGAACAGACGACTTTGGAAGACGAGCACGGGAAGATGGCCAAATGCTATTGTATAACCCCATGATAACACATACATGGACAAAAAAATTTAAATCACTGTCATTTGAGAAAAGGATGTCAATATATATATTTTGAAACAAAGCATTTGCTGAGATTATATTGAGGTAAATAAAACCTTAACCCAGGATCTGCTACTACAGTGGAGCACCATTTATACGTTTTTCAAGGGACTGCAAAAAAAAAAAAAACGTATACTGTAAAAGCACTTATTTTCGCGAAAATGAAGATATCGGTGATATCGCGAGCTGAAAATTTCGCGAACTTTATATGAAGAGAACCGAAAGTTGAAAAATCCCGAAAGTACCTAAATATAAAACCCTTTTGCATAAGGCATTTTAAGAAACTTCCTTTTGTCCGAAAAGTTCGTCCCCTGAAGAAGTAGAGAAGAGGAATATTATTCAAGTTTTGTGCCCGCTTCCTATACAGCAGAGCTCCAGTCTTTGGACATAACTGTAAATGGCGAGTTCAAGCGTTTGCTCAAGAATGAGTTTATTGAGTGGCATTCTAATGAGCTTCAATTTCTAGAAGAAAAAGAATCGGTGGACCTGCGAATATCACAACTAAAACCGATTCAACTTCTTGGCTTGTGCGCATATTTAACGGTGTTGAAGCCAAACATGAGATAATTTTGAATGGCTTCAAAGAAGCTGGTATAAATATTCTAAGTGAATGAGCTGCATTCTATTTGTTGTATTATTGTTTTATATTCAAGAAATAGTTGTAAGAAAGAAAGTTGTCAAAAAAGAGTTTGTAACTGTGCAATAAATCATAAAATTTTGGATATAGTAAGTGAAAAATTTCTGATTTTTTTGTTATTATTTGAGGCGAAAAAAAAAAAAAGTAATTCGCAAGGCTTAAATTTTCGCGATTACGACGGGCTCACAAAAATTAAGCCACGCGAAAATAAGTGCTTTTACAGTAAATGCAAAAACGTATAAACTGAATTCACAAAAGTTACGAACAATTTCTTAATAACCAACAATAAAAAGTCAGAGATAAATTAAAATATTACATGAAAATGAAATACAAGAGATGTGTAATACAACACTTTTTATTTTGGATTTAATGTACAACTAGTACTACTATTCATATTCATTCAGCATTTACAAAATATTTTATTTTAGGTTGTGCTTTTTTGGAATACATAATTAAAAGTTCATTGTGCACAGTTAAAAGTGCCATCTTAACTTTATCATTTAAATCACTGCTAATGATGTATTCTTGCATGCCTTTTCTAAGACTGGACAAGTGGCAGGTGGGAATCTAAGGTTGAAATGCGCATTTTCTCTCTTCTTGAGTTCTTGAAAAAAACGTATAAATGAAATTTGCGATTTCAGGAAAACGTATAAATGAAATTATTTACCGTTAATATGCATTGGATTTTGCCGGGACCATTCAAAAAAACATATAAACAAGAAACATATAAACGGTGCTCCACTTTATTTGTAATCTGTATGTAGAATGGATAGCCTCAAAAAGTTACAGGGCAATTAATCAGTTTCCACTTACACATCTTCCAAATTCATAACAACATAAGATATGCTACACTGTAAGAAATACAGTCAACTAGTGAAATAATGCCTAAATCTCCCAAATCGATGATTATGCACCTTCTTAGCTGCAACTGTCTCCTAAATTTCTAAGTGAGGATGAATTACATCTTTCCACAGATATCCCTACATTGTACCAAGATTAACTATGAGAAATTTCTACAAGCTACAATTTATAAGCCTCAAATTCGCCATAAGAAAAACCATCTTATTTTAGTCTTACACATTCAGATACTTGTCATGAATGATCCATTGCTCAATTCCTTATAAATGTCTGAATCTGTTGTTTTACAGGCTTTTCATCTTCTGTAGGCTCTAAGACAAAGAAATTTTCTTGGACGGAAAGAAAAAGCATTTTTAGAAAAATCTTACTTCATTCTTTATCTGTACAGATTAAAATATCAAAATGTATTTCAAATGCCAGAAACAATAAATATCAAATTCTACTCAACATTTTTTGTTTTGTTCTGTTTTCCGTGTATTGACTAAAAATTAGCTTTTAAATTTTTATTATTTTTGTCTTCTCCATTAATACAATTATCTACAATTTCAAAAATAAAATTAAGAAAATCTGATTCTCAATGAAGCATTAAAAAAACACACACACACAAAAAAAAATGTAGAAAGTCAACAAAAATTTTCCAAGTGAAGATACAAATAACAGATACAGCAGTTAGTAGTAATTTGTAAAGAATTACTGAACAGATAAGTAATAATTACTGAAAAGATTTACAGATAATTTTACTCTTCCAAATTTAGAAAATTTTTACATATTAGAAGCTACCTCATCTGCTTGATGATCCATCATTTTGTAATATTTTTTTTATTCCCATTACCACAAAGGACACCTTAAATTTTGGCTAAATCTCTTATTTAGAACCTACATAAGACAATAATAGGTTTAAGCTGCTCCTCCCACATACAAATAAAGAAAAAAAAAAAGAAAAAAAAGAGTAAGAGTTTTATAAGTAAACTGTCCAATGAAAACCTATTATTAAATTAAGTTTCCATGCCATTTTATCATAAAGTATTTCAAGATTTAAGACATGATGCTCAATAAAACAAATTTTCTTTTTTTTTTGATTTGATGAAATTTGATTATAATTGTTTAATATATAAATTTATAGAATAAAATAAACTTTTCAGATCCTATAAAATCTAAATTTTGCATTAAACCATCTTTCAGTCTACTAACTTTTTTATTGATGGTACTTTGTGAAAGCTGATAAAACTATTTACTAGTGAACACTGTACCATATCATTATAAGTTTTCAAATAGGCCGAATTTATTGCTCAGCCCTCAGTCAGCAAACAAATATTACTCAGACTGCTTCCTAGAGTCCCTCGAAGAATATAAATCTGTAGCATAATGGGTACCTTTTATCTTTGTAAAGCCATTTAAAAATTGACTAATGGAGCATCGTAAATTACTGACTGGGACATTTAAATATACTACTTTAACAACTTAAATTGAATTCTTGTACTTTTGCCCAATAATTTATTGAACGATTAGCTTTTCATTTAGTGCAAAACTAGAACCATTTTTATTAACAAAGGGAGTTAACTAACTGAACATGTGAACCTTACTATTCCACTTGAACATTTTTTTCTTCTTTGTTTGTCTATTTCTACGCACATTATGCCCAAACAGCTGAGCAGATTTGCATACAATTTGTTATGTTGTTTATTTATGTTTCAACTTAAAACATAGGTACATCTACTTTGCTAATTTATGGTCGCCCCCTCCCCAGGCTGTATGCTCAGTCTTCAATTTAAGATGGACAGTTTAGCATATACTTAGGTTAACACTTAAAATGTATATATACAATGTAGTCAATTTTAACTTACCCCATCTGTCCTCAGGATCTTACTCTTCAGCCAAGAAAGGTAATACACTCGGACACGGTTCTTTTTGCCCGAAATTGTGACCAAAATATTCTGGCCTTCGAGCACCTCCATCTGCTGGAAGCGCCGTCTTGATATAAGCTGATAAACTTTACCCTGCCCACTACGATCCAGCAGCATCAGCCCATTCTCTGTGCCAATTAGGAGGTTTACACCTACAAATAATGAATATATATCTGTAAAATTTTGTTACTTCAAAAGATTCATACTGAAGGATTCTTTTCAGCATATTTAGTTAGAAAGGTACATGTATTCGGAATACATAGTAATTATAATATGAAAATTATACAATGTGATAATCTAACAAAAGCTAGAGGCCCCCCCCCTGCCCATTTATTCTATACTACTAAGTCTCATTTAACACCCGCTGACTACAATTACTGATATTAGTAATTAATTGCTGAAATTTCATATCTTCTTTTTTATTATGTTCAAAAATTTACCGATATTCAGTGAACTTAACTTTTAACTTTGCTTTCTGTAATACAATTTATATAACAATAATTTAAAATAATAATAATGTTTACCATAATTATTAATTGTTTATCTAAATCTTAGCATAGAATCATTAATAAAATGGGTGAGACAACGACTACTCATAAACTACAGGGCAATCATGCTTTCTAGATTGAAACATCAAATGTTATTACTTGTCTTATGAATTAAATAAAACCTAATTTTGTTTACCCCATAAAGCAGCACACAGAATCTCCGAGTTGAATCTCTTCTTATATTTTCGAATCTCCGGAGTATCGTTGGATACTTCGTGTGACGTTGGTGTAACATTCACGTTGATGTGAGATTCACGTCGAGGCAGAGGACCGGTGCCAGCTCCAAAGCCAAATGTAAGGAAAGACCGCTGCTTTTGCTGGAGATGAGGAGGAGTTTTACTCACTGCTTGGCGATACTGCAATACCACAGGTATGTCAACAAATCAGGCACACAGCACACAAAGGAGAAATTCAAGGGAGGGAAGGAGAAAAATAAAACATTTTCATTTACCTGGATTTAAATACTGCAGTTCAAATAAAAAGCTTAAACCATACATTTTAAAGCAATGAAAGAAAAAAAATGCAAAGCAATAAAAATCCTAAATGAATACCAAACTAGCAAAGCTCAAAAAATTTAAATTATAATATTAAGTAATGAACAAAATAACAAAATAGCTCTGACTCTAACATAAAAAAAAAAACATTTAAAAACAAAACAAAACTTTTATTTATCTATTCTGAAGGGTTTTTAAAAGGCACTACAATGCTTAAGTTAAAAAAAAAAATGAAATAAAAAAAAAGAAAAAAGGAAGGAAGCAGCAAGATCTAATAATAAATGAAGAATTTAAGTGTTTTATTGAGATAAGTGTTGTTTGTTAGTGAATTTGAAATGTGTGTGTGACTTCTTCAGAGAACAATAACAGCTTTACATGCAAGAAATAGCTAATTTAATCAATATGATATCTTCACACACAACTATTGCTTTAGAGATCCTACCAATAATGATCGTTTCTTTATTTATTCATAAATCATTGCTGGTATTCATCTTCTGCAAACCTCGTCTGTTTTTACTTGTATTACCCAAAATCAACTTGAGAAATGTAAGAATTATCAAAAGTTGTCAACCTAAATGCAATCTTTTAATGTGTGAGTGAAGATATTTCATTAATTAAATCATTTATCACAGATAGCTCAGCAAATGGAGATTTGAAAATTTTACGTATTGTATGTGTGTGTGTGTCTATATGTTTATTTTCCAGTGTAATAAGAGTTCTGAAAACATTCAAATGGATTATTTCTAACTTGATGGATAATAGTTTTTCTTGGTATTATTCTTGAGAAAGTTTATTATTATTATTATTATTATTATTATTAAAGCAGTCTCCTTAAAAGGTGAATCTACTTCCAAAAAAAAAAAAAAAGAAATCCTACAATTCCATCACTATATTTCTATTTTTCCATTTTATTATTAGTGAATCAATCTTGTCAATTTCTTATTGTCGCTTATGTTAATATGATATTTTCTTGTTTTCTTTCGTAACATTTCTGTATCATTTCTGAATAAATGAATTTATAAACAAATAGCTTTTTGGTCAACAGGAAACGTTAACTGCCTTTGGAATGATATATTCACAAACGGCATTATGCAAATCAAGCAAACACATAATGGAATGGAATATAAAGACAAAGTTTAATCTGAACTTAAACCTTAAGAGAATCTGTAAATTCAACAAGAATGTAAAACATATGCACATTCGTATTTAAATATAAAAATATAATTTTCATCTAACTAATTCCTAACTGAAATTTTGTAAAAAAATAAATAAAGAAAGAAATAAAAAAAAAAAATTGGCTATTTTTTTTCTATCCAATGTAAGGAGAAAACAATGGTATTCAGAACGATGCATCTAAAGATTGGTTAGAATAATCTGCACTGTTGATGTTGATGTCAGACATAGGAAAAGCCATTACTTCGCTTGCTTCTGGCTCCAACTTGCATTTCTATGTAATGACAAAGAATCCTAGAAGCATGTGGGCATGCATGGTTTCTGGCTCATATTGGAACTACTACATCTCATTGCCAATAACTTTTCTGTAGAGTAACATTCTTCTTCCTTATTAATGTTCCAAATGCATTTAATAGGCAGCAATGTGTTTCTACTCCTGTGCAGCAACGAGGCATTTTCTCATCAATTGCACACCAACTTCGTGGTAGCAAAGAGATTGCATAATATCAGATGAACACTCCTTATTGACACCATCCTCTGTAGCAGAGGACACCATGACACAATCCTGAGTAATGTATCTATTGGTCCACACAAGGAGGGAGAATATATAGGGATGCTACTCCCCCACATCCCAAAACTCTTAGTTGAATTTTCAATGGAACTTCTCTATGCAGAGCTCTGACAACAGCCTACTGAGCTCACTAGATGGACCTAATACTTAGTATTTTTACAGATAATTTTGCAATAAGAAATTTAAATATTAGATGAAGTAGTTGAATTATTTTATGATATTTTAATCTTTTTTAGAACCAGTTTGATTTAATCTTAATTCTTTGGAGTTTTTGCCATTGTAAAATGCATAGCAAAAAAATCTATCATACAGATAATTACGTGGGTGAATGTGCATTTATGAATGCAAAACTAGAGAATAAAATGCACATTTCTGGCCTACCACCTATTTTAAGGCTTATTAGAGAGTATCTCAGAAAACAGCTCATGGTATGCAAATATACAGCTCGTTTTATTCATGTTTTGTAATTGATGGAAAACAAAATATGATTAATTTAATGGAAGAAAAGCAATTCACACAAACTGCTGAAAATTCTGTAGGATGCTTTGTAAAAGAAGATTCTGATTTGAAGCTGAGAGGAATAAGTCTCAACACAGATCACAATATAGGTAGAGATAGGAGAAGTTGAAATTAAAGACTGACATAGTGTGACATAAGTCTGGGAGTAAAAAGAAACAAGTGGGAAAAAAAATTGTAATGCATATTCACATACTTCAGAAAAATGTTGAATAATGAAAACAACACATTAACAAAGAGCATTACCAACAATTTTTCTCTCTCTTTATTCTACCTGGGAACATACTAAAGTTATAACGAAGAGCTGTACTAGTGCCAGACGCTTAATCTGGATGGAGTAAAAGCTTTTGGTCTCATCCAATTAAGGTTATTGTATTATGTCAAAATGGCATTGTTGTGGAGTCTCATTAAATTAAAAGAAAAGAGAAAACCAGATTTCACAGAAGTGCAACTATTTCTTATAATCTTTATCATTAACACTTTGATTTATTAATTAAAATATGCAAAATTAAGTTTTCAAAAACTTTCTGAAAATGAAAGATGACTTAAAAGGTAGACTGGATTAAAACCATTTTATGGTTATTATTACTTTTTTCTCATTCTTTCAAAATTATTTTTTTTATTTACACACTTATAAAATTACATTTAAATTATATTTTTAACTCTTATACTGCAACGATCAACTTCATGACTCAATATAAAATCATATGTTTTTCCTTCTCCTATATGACAGCAAAGGCCATATTATGAAAACTCTTATTTGCATTTTCGACTGTTTTTGTTTCGGTAACACTGTCAATACCCAAGACCGTAGATCACAACTTTAAATTTCTAATCTTTCGCTTTAATTTTCAATGAGCAGATTATAAACCACAGAAAGTAATGGGTATATTCTGTATATTAGCTGTGCAACATAAAGGTTAAAGAAATATGAGGAAACTAATTTGTAGCAATAAAATCCAAATGACCAACACTGCATAGAAACAGATTCAACTATTTTAAGCAGAATAAACATCACTATTTATTTGTAAACACATAAGAATTAGGACTGTCTTAAAATGTCTTATCCAACAATTTCATTTATTTTTAAGTGATTGTGTTAAATTTATTAAAAGCCAACGTTAATGTTAAAACTAAAAAAAACTGATTGCATAAAACATTAGCAGTAAAGCCACTTGGATTATAAAAAAAAACAAAAATGTTAATTAAAAAACAAAATGAAACTATGTTAAAAAGCAGCCATTATTAGATAAGAAGATAAAAAAAAAAAAAAGCAGGAAAGAAATTATAGCAGCACATGCAGCAAATTACTAAGAGTAAATGAGAGAATCAATTTTTTTATCTTTCATTTACTTACATCACTGTTACCAGGTATTCCGGAAGGCTATCAATCCAGGAGGAACAGCAGATGCAACAAAGGGTAGATACATTAAATACACTCATTAAGATTAGCAATATTACTGGGGAAAGGAGGGTAGGGTAAATGGATAAAGGGATAAATAATCATTAGAATGATGATGATGACAATGATCTAAATGATTAAAAGGGACACAAACATCACTCACTTAAATCAAACATTCCTGTGGTATTTTTTTTAAAAAGTAGCAAAATATTGATTCATCTTTCACTTGCAACATTAAAAACATTTTAATCAGCAAAGTTAAAAAAAAAAAAGCAATGCCATATGTAACAAAAAGATTTTTATTACAAATGCTTTATTTGTTTATTTGGCAAATCTTTTTAAATAGCTATTATCTATGAGATTCTCATTCAAAACTTTAAAATAATGCATAAATCTATAAGCCTAATTTTTATAACAGAAATTATGAGCCTTCAAAATTGAGGTATTTCATAGCTCAGTTATAGCTTATACTCTCAGGTTACCTGAAAAAAAAAAAAAAAAAAAAAGTTCTCATAAACGAATTTTAATTTCCAAAAATTGCTCGCATGTATCATTTCTCTTCTAACCTACTGATTACAGGTCCTACTTTAGTCAGTTACATTTCAAACTACAAAGATTAGCAGGTTTAAATCCCATGTCTGATTTTATTTTTATTGTTTTCTTTTACTTTACTGTTTGTAAACGTCCTCTACCTATAAGCCCTCTTTACAAGATAAATTTATCAATTACAACATACTTCTCAATTTCTTCTCCTTCACTATATGTGTCTTCAAATCCAATGAAGTGAAGACATACTAGACTATCATAAATACACGAAGCACAATTCCGATACAGAGATTTGTGAGCGAATGATACTTTGAAATTGTGTTTCTTTTCTCATGCTATCAGAATGAAATTGCAAGTGGGATAAAAATGAAAGTTCTGATACTTTAGACTTTTTAAAATTTAATATGGATGTTCTCCTACTCTCTAGATGGTATCCTTCCACAAAGTAATGATATGATAGTCCAATATATAAAACAAAATACAGTTTCTATTATCAAAATTGTGCAAGCAAACCAAAGCTGCATTGGCCTATTGGAACCTATTATTGTGAAGAATACCAAGAAAAGTAACAATAGTTAAAAAAAAAAAAAAAAAAAAAAAGGCTCCTTTTAATTGCCAAATGGTATTCTTCCACCAATTAATTAAATTATTATCTGAAACACAATTTTTTTTTTTTGAGGTATGAACAAATTCTGCTTCATATATTATATACTTGAATTTTGATAATTCCTACTTTCAGAAGTGGTAATTTTTAAGATCTCATGCAAAAAAAAAAAAAACAATTATTGTTTCTGCAGCATTAGCTGCACAGGCTCCTAGTTTTCACACACAATTAATTGTAATGTCTGTGGATTTTATAACAATGAACAGAGCATCCATTTGGATTTAGAATCACTGAAACTTTCAAAATAGCTAAGAAAAAGTATAGCAACATAGAGTAATGTTTCTCATTTCTAAATATTGAAAATTTACGGTGACAAAAAGTTTCAACAATTTTTAGCAAAATTGGATTTATCCTTTTTTTTTTCTTTTTCTTTATAACTGATAAATTTGGGATAGTCATTGTGAAACTGTATAGAAGGGTTAGGACTGGCAATTCTAATATTCAGGGTTTATCATAATTATTAAAAAAAGTCATTATTTTTGTTCCTCTGCAGGTAGATTAAAACATCAAAACACTACAAACTGCTGAAATGGAAATACGAGATAATAATTGGATGATACAGTTGCATAAATTTTAACAAAACACATTAATGTGCATCTCAAGGTATTAAACCAGAATTACTACATTTAGTAATCTATAATTGATGAATGCTGGTGCATGGGAAGTCTTAACAATCTGACATCTTTTTTTTTTTTCTAAGGAAGCTACATTTTCTCTAGTTGCAACATCAAAGAATTATCAACACTGGTTAGATTTCTTTTCTCTTTTAGTCTTTTTTCTCTTCTTCTAGAATTCGATTTCTAAATTCCACTGCAGATAATCAAATTCACCGAGCTAAGCATAGTCAACATCATCTTTTTAGATCTCAATTTGGTTTCGATAAATCAAACAAAATATTATAAGTGTTATGCATGTGTACAAGATCTTCATGAAAAAGAAACTTGTTTCATTCCTTAAAACATTACATAAAAAAAAAAAAGCATTATTGCTGTGGTCCTTATTCAAGTTGATCTATGAGAACTGCTTCTAAAATCATTAAAATATTTTATATAAAGTATTCCATATGCAATATTTTCAATTTGATATGAATGAGAATCAATCCTATAGGTTCAATCCCCAATTCAATTACAGCCGTTAAGTTTGTGCTATTTAAAAAGTGCCAGAAAAAAAAAAAAAAAATTTCTAATAATATACGGATATATCAGTATTATGAAGGTGATCTGTGAATTTGTCAATTACATTTTAATGATCAGTTAATGTTAGCCATTTCATATAAATGTAAAAAACTTGGTGGATGTTTTTATACTGACTATGAACCAATAATAACCCAAGACTGCAGAATGTGGAGAAGAGTAAGACAGATTAAGCAATAGTATAAAAGGTTTGAAAACAAAAAGATAAACAGCAACCGAGTAATTCACTGAAATTATTTCCCCTTTCCATAGATAAGTATTCCTCCTTAAACCATGAAGTTTACATTTAGAATGGCTAACAGATCACAGTTCGTTTCCCATTATTTATTGTTTTTAATTATAATAATCTTTAATACAAAGTCCATTTAAAGAGATACGATATCAACTCATTACATATACATTACATCCCTGTGACTATTTAAAGGGAGATATTTCTTGTTTCAACAGTTTCTTTAATTTGTTAAGGAAAAAGTGCTGATGTCAAATTAATTCAATCTAAATTAGTAAATCTGAAGAGAAAAGAACCTGAAAGCAGGAGACAGGTTGTATTAAAAAAATAATTAACAGATTCCAGATCAAATTCTATGTTTTAAATTATACGTTGTTATTATTATTATTATAATTTATTTTATTTTTAATGATAACTGATCACCAGAGGAAGAAAAAAAAAAAAATCATTAAATCCCAGAAAAGTTGTCGAGTATCATACGATATTTTAAATTTCACTCTGTCAGATGAATCAATACATTAAGTATATTCAACGTTGGAGAGTAAACACTCACACAGATTCTTTTAGCTTTCTTTTCTTCATTGCAGAAAATTGTTACAATAAATCCGTAAGCTATAAATACACAGGATCAACTCAATGGAATTCTTTCAATTACAATTGTTTTGAAATGTATAGTGACTGTTATGAACAAAGATCAATTTATTTAGAAATGTTTTAACAGGTCACTATTGTCTTCCCAATGAATGATGGCCGCCCTGTTTTTGTGAGATCTGCGCATGTATCATCGATTAGTCTGGTCAGGCACGTCCATCTGATTTCATGAAAGGACGCCGCCATTGTGCTAATCGCTTGTTACTTTACAAAAGAGCATTGTATTTATAAATAATATATATTTATTTATTTATATAAATACTTATTGTTAGCAACTGGTATTGAAATAACGCTAAATAGTTGAGAGAAGTTTTAATTTGGCATTATCAACATGTCTTTCTCAGTGAAAACAGACTACGTCATCCATTGTGACAGGAAAACATAATTGATCAGCTACCGGAAGGGCTGCGCAGTTCAAACTTCCGCCGGTCATCTTTCATTTTGAGGACAATACAAGTCCTTCAATTATATTAGAGCCTGAATCAATATTTATTTATTTTTGCAAGAAAAGGAAGTTCTTACGGGCCAATCCTTAAACAACAGAATTTTTTTATCATGTAATTACTCATCAATGTAATCAAAATGAAAAGCAACTGTAAATGAAATAGGATCCATTGTGAAGCTGACATAACGGATTTACCATAAATCATTTTCTGTAATAAAGGAAAGGAAACTTAAAGGAACCTGTGCATATCTTCACTCTCAAATAGTTTTCTTAATGTACGCATACATATTGAGTAAAAAAAAAAACAACTTAAAATTGAGTAAAAAAAAGATTTAACAAAAAAATTATAATTATTAAAAAAATGCAAAAGCATTATGAATAATCAAACATGCACAAGAAAAATATATAAATAAAACTTTTTCTTTTTTTTCTTAAGTTTAATATTATCATGCAGTAGCTTAGCACAGTTAGTACTGTAAGTGAGGTAATGCAACCAGAAAAAGTTAATAGGATGTTGCCAATCCTTCTTCTTATTTTTCTTATCAATGTAAGTCTTTCTTAATAATGAAATAATAGATAAATTCAGCTCATATAATCAGGTCTACTTATAATTAAATCCAATTTTGTATAATTTCATTATTCTGTGAATAATGGCAAAATATCCATTTGTCGTATCTAGCTTTTTTATTTATAAATCTTTCTTCTCGATTTTTTTTTTATGAGGAAAAAAAAAAAAAAAAATCGAGAAGAAAGAAAGAAAAAGGCTACGTTTGTTATAGCAAATTATAATGATTTTTTAGTGAATGTTTAATGCTGAAAAACTCCCGTCTCCCTTAAAAACAATTCAGGATCCATTTGCCATTTTCCTTCAGAATTCTGAAACAGAACCTAACATTATCCTAATATTAAATTTAATAAAACAAAAATTAATCTTAACAATCACATTTCCTCTCACCTCATCTGAAGTGGACTTATCCTGAGGACGCTGAGAATTGGGGTGATGCTGGGACAGTGCAGAAGTCTGAGGAGGCAACAAATCGGGAAGGACACTGCTAGTTCGAGCACCTGGCATTCCCAGATTGTTAGGGGAGTTGGAAGAACCTTCCATTCGTTGTATATAGGATGGTCGGCCACTTTCCAATTGATTATGTCTCTCACCCTAATGAAGATAATAATTAATTTACTAAACAAATACGTTAAAAGATTACATATTTTTTAACAATATCATATTTTCCCCCTTATAATAGATACTATTCTACTGCACTTTTTTTTTATTAATCATAATCTTTCAGTTCCATTTTTTTTACCTCTATTAAAAATGTTAAAACTGAAACATTTACTTTTCACAAATAAGGAACTGATGAGTCTCAAATTAAATTGAAATATAATTTTATTTTTTCTATCAAAAAATTCATAAAATGTCAAATATACTAAAAATAAATAAATAAATTTGTTTTCCCCTCCTTACCTAATCTAATTCAACACTACCGAATGTTTCTATTAAATACAAACAGTATAAAAATATTTGAGGAATTTATGATAAACTGAAATTGGTAGAGACTAATGTGCAAGCTAGTTAGGGGTGAGTTGGGGGGAATTGTGTGTCATATATCTTATTTACTATTTTATCTTAATGCTATTCATATAGGGGTTTTTTCCGATTGCTCTAGCAATACTGATCCTGCAATTTTAATGAATTTAATTTTTTATTCTAATTACTTGAAATTAAAAAGAAAAAAGTCATTGAAGTAGAAAATCAAGAAAACAGTTTGCTTTTTAATCCTATTTTTAAATAATTAAGTGTCTCCAATAAGTATGAAGATAATGTCAATGACTGAGTCACCTAAAGAAAATTAAGATTTGTTTTGAGGTTTTATGAATTAAAATCAATTTGTAAATAATTGGGCTTTGTGGAAAAGAGGCACAAACTTCAAATTCTGCAGAAAAACAAGTTTTAGGAAAATAAATTTCCCGAGGAAAGTGGTTGGTTTCTACTTTTAATTATTTAAACTGATAGTGAAAGCAGACGGTAAATTGCTGCTGTTGTCAAATCTTGGCTGAAGTCGTCATGTTATTAGACCCTTTTTTAATAAATCGATAAAATTGTAAAGGATTCACTGCCTGCTTTTGCTATGACTTATCTGTTAAGATGATAGTGTGTGATAAGTTAATTGTTACGTATTCATGAATATGTACATAAAATAACATAATATAAAAAGTTCAATATAGATACACATATTTAATGATATTATGAATGAATATTAGTAAATCACACAGACTTTTAGAGCATATCCATCTCCTCGTCAATCTCTTAAGTTTTAGTGTATCTTAACTTTTATTATATTTCAAAGGATTGATAAAAAGCATAGACAGGTGATGTAAGCTGCACGAGTTCTTAAACACTTCACTGAAAACGGCTTCATAAAAATGCATTTTTGCAAATTTTCATTTTCACTAGTGCTGGTATCATAAAAAATATTTAAATAAAACTTTTTTGGGCTGAATGTTGCAGCTTCTTTTAATTTTGTAATTCTTATACTTTCAAAAGTGTCAAAAAAATATGTATTTCGCTTGTTGTAATTTCCTAGCAGATAGAACTCTGTAAACATTTCTACATTTTGTTGTAAAGTATAGAAAATTTTGAGGAACTGAAGTTTGCAACAAAGATCTCTGTTTTTCATCAGAAAATATTATTATTATTATTATTATTAGTAGTAGTAGTACATAATTTTTCCCTTGTTTCACCTTCTTTTCTTTCATTATCATTCATTTATTATAATTACAAAGGTATTTTTTTTTGTAATTTTTAATGTTATATTTTCTTCTTCAGCTGATTAATCTCACTATATGTTAACACCATCTGAAAACAATGTAAATAAATCAGAAGCATTGACTAACGATTAAGAAGGTAGCATGGGCCTCTTTTCCACTTAGTATTTTTTTTTTTGCATCTAATGTTAGAGATTTTTAAAATGCTTCTATTAAGAAATAGAAGCCACCATGTTGAACATCACTGAAATAGATACTAGACTCTCCTTGATGGTAGCAAATAATCAAAACCTATATCAATGTGTCCCCTTAATTTTAACATCAATTTAAAAGTTGTAAATTAAAAAGCGATGTTTTAATTTCTGATAAAAATTTAGACGTAATTTAATTTATATTATATATAACTTAGAAACAAATAAAAGCTGATAAGGAAAACAATTCTGGCTTAGTATCACTTATTTGTAAATATTATTTATGTATTCAGAACCTCAATTACCAAACACTTGCTACAAAATAACTAAAAGAAAGAAAAAATGAAAATATCTTTTTATTTTTATGATATACATACATATGTAATCACAAAAAGAAAATATACTTCGATTCTTTTATTTATGTATATATGTATAAATAAAAGAATCTAATATATATATTTTTCTCAATTTGGAATAATATTAGCAGATTAAGTAGCAAATGAAACAGAATGACAATAATTTTTTTTAGTTATTTCTGTTTTAAATACATATAAATCTACATATTAGTAAATTTATATTCTTCAAGGAAAATGGTATATTTTAAAAACTTAAGCATACTATCTTTGTATATTTAGTTGAATTTAGATTTGGAAGCCTCCATGTGACACTACAAGATAGACAACAACTGAGATAAAAACGAGGTCCCTGTAAGTTTTATTCAAATGCAACAGAGATGAATGAAAGTTGGCCAATGTAAAAATTGCAAATTTATTTACCATAAGCTTGGCCCAATGAAAAAAAAAAAAAAAAAAAAAAATATTTAATAAAAAATTTATTTAAAAAAAAAAAAAAAAAAAAAAAAAAGCTTTAATTACAAGTTTATTTAATAAACTAATATGTAATTTAAATACATAATAATGTAGGTCAGGGTTTAACTACTAGGCCATTGGTTTCTCCAGAAATCTTTTTCAGAATTCCAGGCCTTGATGAAAGCTGCTGCAAGTAATTTTTCACTTCCATTATCTACAATGATAGATAATTAAATAGAAGTTTTAAAGGTGAGGCTTATGAAATAAATACTAAAATTTCTAAGCATTGAGAATGTATGTTGCTATGACAAATAAAAATAGCAAACTGTCCACCTATGTTGAATCATTAAAGAATTCTGTATTTTATACTAAAAAGAAATTATTATTAATAATAACAACAATAATAAACCTGAAGCATAATTAGAAAATTAATAAAAGCAATCTGGAGAATCATGCAAAATGATATAAATTTATAGAATAAAGAAAGCAATAAACATACATAAACAAAAAAAAGCAGACATTAAAATTTTATCACAGATGCAGTTTCTTAGATCTGAAAATTATTTATATACTACATGCAAATGAAATGCAAATCAACACAAAATACATGTCCAATACTAATGGGGGAAAAAAAAAGCCATCTAAAATTTCTATTAAATTAGAGCATGCTCAATACAAATGAATAGCAATAAAACAACTTTCTAATGACAGATATTAAATCTTTTGTTTATTAATACATATATTTATTCAATAACATTTAAGAGGATTCTTTTTTACACAATGATTTATGAGTCAATTTTTAAATTCATGCAGCACAACATGTTAAGTATAAACTTTCCAAGATTAGAAAGACTTACTTCTGTATTTTTCACGCTAAGCTGCAACTGATATTAGGAGGAGGAGAAGTTACAGAACTTTATTTTAAACATGCACAATGATAAGGATGGCTCTGATGAACAATAAGTCATAAAAGAGTTAAGGACAAGAACACACTTTTTTTTCCAAGTCAATAAGAAGACAATGAGTCAGTAACAATCAGGAATTACAATCAAAAGTAGTCAATTGATTCTACACAATTCTAATTTTAAAATTAGTCAAAATTATCAAATGAAGCAAATCTTTACTATTCAAATGATATGTTCAACATTACTTCTAAGAAGCCACAGTTATTATGTTAATAAAATGGATGGTATATCTTTTCAGCAGACAACTGGTTAATAGTATAATTAGTTTATATTGCGTATATATAAGATAATTCTGTTTCAAATATTCCTATACATAAGTTATCTCATTTTCTCCCAGTAAAACCAGCAAATGACTAACCTTACAGGCATTCCTATCTAGGGGTAATGGACCTTTAGAGTTTCTTTTACGGACATCCCCAGAACGTGAATACGAGGAGGACGAGACCAGGGAGGCTTTGAGTAGGGAACATCTATCCCCTTCTCGCCACCTCCCTCGACTGCCCTCATGCCGATCTGGGTTTTGTTTCCAAGCATTACGTTCCCTCTCCTGCTTGTGACCTGGGGCCACACGCTGCTTCTTTTTCATCTGCTCCTGTTTTTCACGGCGCTGTGAAAAATCAAATGCAGTTGGGCAAACTAGCAGAGAATTGAATTCAATCCCTGCACAATTTAATCAAATTTTCACAGCGAAATAAAATTTACAAAAAATTCAAAAAAGAAAATTAAGTTCTTCTATTACTCTATACAGCATTTATAAAACGAAAGCACAAATAAATAATACAATGAACTACGTAGGCAGCAATGATAAATATATACATAATTCATAATAATCATCTCAAGTAAACAGAAAAATTCTGATTGTTCAAGAAGTTTATTTATGAACAAAATAATCAGTTTATTCTTTATTTATTAACTCCAATGTATCACTGCAAACATCTTTCAGATTTTGTCAACTGCAAATGTGAATATTCTAAAAACTCTTGAGAGATTAAAAAAAGAAAAAAGAAAAATATTCACCATTTTAATTGTCATCATTGTTTAAAATAGTGCAGAACCTTAAACCTTGGATATGAAGGACAATAAAAGTAACACAGTAACACCGTTAATGGAGTGATTTGCTTATATCCTCTTTCAGCAAATTAATGAACTGCAAATGACAACGGAAAGAAAAGCATGGTCTCCTAAAAATAAAGTAGAAGATGGTTAAGAGAATAGTAGAGAGACTGAATAAGCAAGAAAATGCTTCCAAGAGTCAATCTCTGTCACAAAGATCCATTTTCAAGTTTGACTACAGAAGTTTCAGAGCAATATTTTCAAAGATGCCAGAAACAAATATCATAAAAAAAGTATACACCACTGTTTCCCAAAGTGGGCGTTACCGCCCCCTGCGGAGCGCTGGAATGATCCATGGGGGCGGTAATAGCCTCGGTTGGAATTGGGGTGGGGGGTGGAAGCATAAAGAGAAAAGAGAAGATAAAAAAATTTTGAAAAACCGTTGGAACCTGTTTTGTCTATAGAGTTAAAGTTAATTGTTATTCGTAATTTTTTATTTTAATATTATTCTTTGTTATCTTAATTTTCTGTGTGTAATGCGAACACACACAATGTTGATTGTAATAAATAATTTTATCATTTCAAGGTGTCTTATTTACAACATCCTATTTCTTTACTATGTTGGGGAACATAAGTAGAAGTATAGATACATAAAAGAATTTGTCACTGCATCTTTCTGTTTAATGAAGGTAGATTTCCAGGGGGGGGGGGGGGGGGGCATTGAGTTTTTTTTTTTTCTGAAAAGGGGGCGTAGATCAAATAAGTTTGGGAACCTATGGTATATACCATGCTGGGTCTATGTCACCTCGGACCTAATACCATAGCAAAATGAATATGCTACTGACAAATAAATCAGAATGTAGACACTGATCCATAACAATTATTTTTATTCTCTTTTTAAATTGGTGTAAATCTTTCAAAAATTGTTGAGCTGTAAACTAGTTGTGTGTCTTCATGATAAATAATGCAATCTTTTTGAATTTATAATGCTGTTAAGAAATGTATACTGGTGTTGAGTTGTCATAACACTGAGAACTACGTAGGCTCTGACTATTTAAACAATCTTTTCACAATCAAACAATTGACAAGAAAGACATAACAGCAGTTAAAAAAAAATATACTGAATTAAAATCAGTCATTAAACTAAAGTTACTAGCTAAATGTAAATTCCAAAATGGGAGGAAAAATTGCAGTTCAGTTAAAAATAAATAAATATATATATTTTTTTTTTCATTAAGAAAAAAGACAATTTAATTTATTGATAGTTATATTAACCCTTTGTGGACGGTTTGGAGAAAATCATGCATATATGTATGATCTGTTTAAAAAAAAATTTTTTTTTAAGATTTTCAGAAATCCCAGAAGCCTGAGGATTGGTAAGTAGGTCATCTGTGATTGGCTAATCCTTTCGAAAGCGTCAAAATAAGAAGATATGTAATTGGTTAGCTACAGCAACATACGGAATGAGAGGGAAAAGCAAAAACAAAGAGTGACAAACATGGCAACACTCTCTGACTCTCAGGTTTTAGAAGTATTTTTAGTCTGAAATAAATGAAGGCAATGATTCTGATAGTGAAGCAGAGTTATCTGGTGATTTGAGGAACTTTTGGATTGGGAATTGCTTCATGAAAAAGCAAATTACAATGGCAGTAGTTCATTTTCAGGTAGTGATGGTAACGATCTTTCAGATTTGGCAGAAAATCAATCATCTCATGGATTTTCAAGTTTAGAAGGCAAGAATGGCCTTAAACTGCTGTACTTCCAATACAAATTATGTTAGTAACTAACTTATCTCTGGTTTGATGTAAGCAAAAACAAAATTGTGTGTGTGTTTGGGGGGGGGGGGGCAATTATAGGAGTCGTAATGTACATGGTATGACAAGGGGCAGCAAGAAGTTGGCACCTCTGCATTACAAATAAGGCCAAAATGACCAAGTAAACTGAGACAGTTCGTTTTAAAAAAATATATGCTTTCTTCTGCTCAAATATTTTGTGCAATTTCAATGCCTTAATATTAAACTTTAATTTGGCTATTTTAACTTTTTATTTATTGTAAAAGTTTTTCTATTTCAGGCTTTTGATACATTTTTTTTGTTAAAATATGTAACAAAAATCGACTTTAATAATTTTTTTATAAAATAAACTCAGTAATTCCTAAATAAACTTATGAGCATTCGAAAGTTCAATTGTTTATTTATACACAGAAAAAAAAATTATGCTCATTTTACTGTTAATTTATTTTTTCAAAGACATTCAAATAAGGCAAAAACGTGGCCGTCCATAAAGGGTTAAATACTAATAATGACAATGTTATATACATTACATAAACCATTTTTAAATTTTCCTTATCTGCTTGTAAACTTTCACCAGTTATTTTCACATTTATAATTTCCTAATCTCCAGGAATAAAAATCAAACTTGAAATTATTTCAAAATTTAACAGTGAATGTCCTGACATAAAATTTTAGTCCAACCTTATTTCTAATACAGATAAATATAAAATTTGTTGCATACATTAATAATCTATTTTTACATTAAAAAAATACCAATATAATTTGTAAACGTTTTAAGGAATTAAGATTCAAAAAAAAAAAATATAAATATAACATATGTTAAGGAAAACCAAATTTAATACTCTTCTTTTTTCTTTGCTAAAAAGCAGCAGCTTCGTAATTATCAACAAGTAATTGTCATCGTAACTGCCAAAGCCCTTTAACCAAAATAACAGTAAAAGTAATAAAAAATAACATTGCATACTAATTTTCTTTCACTTTCTTTAATAGCTAAAAGGATCTGTTTATCTATTTTTCAAAAGCAACACAAATGATTTCTAATACATCCAATCTGATTGAAATCAGTGCAATACATCTAAGTAAATTAACAAAAGCAAAATATGCATTATGTATGGAGAAAAAAAAAAATCTTTATTATTTTATAAGCTTTTTATAAAAGTCAATGTCAGAATACAATTTTGAACAATGATCATTGTCTTAAGATTTGGTTTTTTCCCCTCCATATCTTTTACAAATTCCAGTTGTGGCTGGTCACATTATTTAATGCCATTCCTTTGACAATGGTCACTGTATTGTAACCAAAAATGTTATGATGTACGTATCATTTATTTTTAACTAAATTTTAAAATTTGAAGAAATGGTAAGAAAGGTCTCCGGATCTTTCCATATCAACCTTTGATATGGAAAGCAATTAGAAAGGCTAAAATATACAAATAAGATTGAAATGGTCTTAACAGAAACTCATATGAGTAATAAATCCCTAGGACTTCAACAAAAAAAAAAAAAAAAAAAAAAA
>JAFIDM010010028.1:39595160-39622908 GCA_023159025.1 Thereuonema tuberculata | reverse complement strand
AAAAAAAAAAAGAATCTTTACAGATTTACATTTCTTTTCGATACAAAATTTCCGATATAAAGAAAGCGCTACAAGCGGGATTTGAAGCGTTATAACAGGGTAAAAGTATGCAGAGTTACCTAGAAAATTCCAGGGACCGTATAAAAGGAGCGTAAAGAACGGGATAGCGCTATAAGCGGGAGCGTTATATCGAGGTTTTACTGTAGTTTAATAAAGATCAAAGTTAATCCTTAGCTTAATAAAGTTTCACGCAGGTGAAGAAGTACTCTCACATATCAAACTTAAATCAAACCCCAACCCCCAGCCACCGGAGTTCAGTGGATAAACGTCCCATTGCCACTTTCATCAGTAGCGATATTACGGCACTTCAAGATGAGTCTTAGTTAATGAAATATAATATTCCATCATCTTCAATTTTCAATCTGACTTCTCATTCAATTTTAACATGGTCTTTCAGTTCTCTGATGTATTAAGAAGATCCATATTATAATTTATATATTCCATCAGTAGCAACAATCAATTACATATTTTTTTGTTTTTGTCCTTTGTTCATGAAAAACAACTCAGACTTTTAGTTTTAAAAATATAATTTATTACTATCTTCCATAACCTCAAAGATTTCTTTATTTATCTGTTATTATGGTGATAACTCTATTTTCTTGAGGGCGAGGGATAACTTATAAAAGTAGTAGATTAACCAGATGGCAAATAAATCTAGAATGTAATAAGTTAGACACGTTCACAATAGAACAGATGCATCCAACCATAGCTACTTGTAAAAAAATTTAAAACATTTTCCAAATTGCTGATATGAACAGGTATTTAAAAACAGAATTTGCTTCTGTGTTTGGCTACGCTGTTATCATATGGAATATCGTAAAGTTTTGTTCACTCTGTACAAAAGTTATTACTTAAAATGAAAAATTTGCATTTTATCAATAAATCGTAATACTTGGATTAAATATAAATCAAAATAGGTTAAACTAAAAAAAGCAAGATGACGACATGGCAAGACGAGATGAGATGCAGATAATCACATTAATGAACTACAGGGTGGCCATGAAGTCTGGGCACACACGCAAAGGCCAAAGGAACATACTTTAATTAATTAACATAAGTTATAATAATACTGAGCAATGAATCTAATGTAAGGTTTAACTTAAAATGAGTTTGTTTTTACAGGTATTTTTTTGAGACATATTAAAGTTGGCGTGGGCTGTGGCAGGTAATGTCCTAGGACCATTTCTGCTTTGAAGACAATGTAACTGGAAAGACATATCTGACCATAGGTGACCAGTGGATGCCTGCATTTGATCTGCTAGGACAGGCCTTCTCAATCAATGAGCCACGAGAAAATTCTGAGTGTTCAACATTTAGCTTTACATTAGTCAAATGCTTGTATCTAGAATAATATCAACACTTCAAATAACCTGGGCAAGCAGAAATATAGACTATTGTGTTTTGTTCTAACAATAATGTTAATAAAACATTAAATCACATGCAAATCAACTTACAAATTATATATTTTTGGGATATCTTTAAATGTTTAAAATAGACTGTTATATTCATTTATAAATAAACAGTTGTTTTTTTCAAAAGATTTTAGCATGTGCAATGAAAAAAAAACTTGTTGTGCGGCTGTATTTCTGCAAATACGTAATATGCCGTGAAGAAAAGTTGAGAAGCAATGTGCTAGGGGAAGGAAAGCCCGAGTGGTTCCAGCAGGATGCGCACCACCACATTATGCTCTGTTTTGGGCCAGTTTGGGTTACAAACTTCCCGAATTGGATTGAACGGTGTCAGTATGGAATGAGTTCGCCAGTCACCAGATCTGAATTCCTCCATCTTTTTTTATTTATTTATTTTTTTTTTTTTTTGGGGGGGGGGGGGGGGGTTGAAGGCACAAGTGTATTTAGTGAAAAAGAAAAACTTTACTGAAAGTCATCTGTAGCAACGTTTCATGGAGATCTGAGAGAAGATTACTGGAAATGAGTGCTAATCGACACACTTCACTAGCATTATGCTCACCATGTTGAACTTTGCATTGTCAATATGGGATATGTCATATAACTTAATGCCATTTACTCTCTCCACATTGCTTTTTCTTTTTAAAAACAGGCAGAAGTATGTCTATTTGCTTATATTTGTGTATCTGCCTGTGTTCTGACTTTACGGCCAAGCTATAAGTATTGAAAAGGAATATAAATGAGTATTAGTTTTATAAAAAGTAGGTTTATTTTCTCTTTTTCTTTTTATAACAAAATCCATTCTTTTTAAATTTACTTTACCTCTGGCCTCCTGTTTTGAGGTTTATACAAAGCAGAATTCCGGCTCTGTTGCTGTTGATGATTAGTGGGAGGAGTTGCTGGTTTTCGCTCCAGTCTTTCTTCTTTGGGAGGGGGTGGAAGAGGTTTATTTGGTGCAACAGCAGAAGGCTCAGGAACAACTGTTATAAAATAAACAAGCTATTAGAACTCCAATTCTAATAATCCTAATTTTAACAGTATCTGCATATTAACTATTAGAATTCATATTTAAGAATTTTTTAGAATTTTTTTTTAGAATTCATATTGAATTTTATTTTATTTTCTTTATTTCTTTCTTTTAATGAATCTAGACAAAATCTGAAATTTTATATGAAATATGAGAGCATTAAAGATGTAGCAATTGTAATGCCTTATTATTAATTGTTCAAGATTACTGAAATTCGTTTACTTAATTTTAAAAACAATCATTATTTCAAGATAAGCTCATGTTTTGTAGTGTTGTTTCAACTGTTAAAATCAGGACATTTATCTTCTGATAATAAAAAAAAAATGCAATTATGAGTGTGTGTGGTTTTTTTTTTCCTCCAATTATTGCTTTTGTTTAATTTTTAGAAATTAGAATCATAAATTACTAAAAATGCATCCCAATAAATTATTTTTTATTCAGTCAGAAATATTTTCTTCAATTTTCATTAAGTTCAATGTATCCTCTACATAAAAACACTTCATTTGACATTATTAATTTTTTAAAATTATTATTACTATTTACATGGTTTTTAACTAACTACCTGAAATACTGATAGTTTTTCAAATTAAATAAAGTGAATTTCAGTAATCATAGGCAAACAATTGATAATATTTAAGCGCTTTCATATTTAAAAGTTGAAAATTTTATTTATATTGGTAAAAATGATATGATGATTTGAAATGACCTTGACTTCAGGATCACAATTAAGTGTTTTCAGATATTATTTTTCATCAGTTATTTAAAGAATTCTGGACTTTGCTCTCGATTGTGGATCACTACATTCAAATTTTGATTTCTCCAGGAAGAATTTTCATTAAATTTAAGTTATTTTTTTATAAATATAATTCCATTTCTACAATACATTCTCTATATTCATTAGTAGCCAAGATTGATATCTCAAAAATCAAATGAACTTAGACTCACAGTCTGGGTATTTCTCGTGATCTGACACTTCTAAAGCTGCAGAATACTATAATAATTTGAAAACTACACACACTCAATTTAGTAGCAATAGTTTTTACATGTTATTTCTTTTATTCATTTATTTGACTATGTTTTATCTGGTCTCATTATCTTGTTTGCATCTTTCTTCTGATTCTTTTTGGGCCCAGCAGGATCAGAATAATCATTATTAACTTCAACGTGAAGGTAATTCTTTTTTCTTTCTTTTTCTTGTAAATGTGTCTTTACTTAGAAATTATGCATGTGTGTACAGAAGTTAAAAAGTAGCAAATCTCCACTGATATAAAAAGTAGTGATACATTTTTATATAATGTATTACTCATGAATTACATTATGAAAATTAAAATAAATTGACCAAAATCAATTAGAACTATATTTACGAATTAATATAAATCTACATTAATGATAGATTCATTTGTAAAAAATAATTATAATTTCTTTTTAAATTTCTTTCCAGAGCTCTCCAGCCACACACCCACAAAACAAACCTAAAACTTGGTTACGGCAGAGAAAAGCATTTCTTTTCTTAGTTTAAGAGCCAAATATCAGCAGAAAAGTCTATCTGACTTTTGAAATAAATTATTAATACTTCAAAAATTTATTAATTAAAAAGGCAATTTACTGGATTTCCCTAGGATCCAATTCAAAATAGTAAACCCTCCCACCCCCCAAAAAATAATACTTTTTACCTCTGATAAAATTTCAAGACTTTTACGATCAGTAGAAAATTTAAAAAGATTATAATAAATAAATAAAAATAATAAATGTACAAGTTGAAAACTTTTCATACTCCCCCCCCCCCTTCTTTTTCTCAAAAAAGGAAAATGATTTCAAAATTGATTTGATGATGTAATAAAATTGAAGTACAATTATTATTCAAGTACAAGTATTATTCAAATCATTTAAAATCCTACATATCTTATTTTTTAATAATCTGAACAGAAAAAAAATTAAATTGCATAAATCTCAATTTATTTTTATGACATCTTAAACTGAATATGATTTCAAATAGATACGAGAATCTATTCTAGAAACCAGCAAACTAAAAAAAAATAATGAAGAGAAAATGACACTTACCTATTAGCCGTTGGGATGGGATGGCTTGCCTGGAGGACTGTTCCAGTACAATAGGCTGATGCATGTGCTGGTTACTGGCACTTGGGCGAGGATCGTTAGGAGTTAATGTTCGACCCTCTTGTATTTGTTGAAAATTACGGCGTAATGTAGAATCAGTTGCTGCTGGGATAATTGAACTAAAAGAAATAAAACATTTAGTTTAAAAAACTTAATCCTCCTTAAGGTAAGGAAATAACTAAATGAGGTAAGTACAACTAAAAAAGCTATTCTTTTTTATGAAAGTAATCAATTACACTGTTTTAAACAGTCGGGGGGGGGGGGGGGGGGGAGAAAACTTCTTGAATCTCTGAATATCTTACTGTTTCACCAATGTTAATTAATCTCATTTCTACCTTATTTGAATTCTAAAATTCTTCAACATTAAGGACAGATATTATTATTCCTGTCATACATAGCATTTCTACTGTTACGGATTCACTCCGTCCTTGAACTGATCATTCAGAAAGGCAAGAGCTAACACTGAAGTATATTCTAATCACATAAACTCATTCTGTATTACAGATTACCATATTGCACCTATCAGCAGCAGCTTTTAAAAAAAAAATTCTACTAAGCAAAACGAAAGTTTAGTATTTGACAATCAGAACTGTAGGAACTGAAAATTGATTTAAAATAATGAATGCATCTTCTGAAGTGTAAGACGCCAGAGTCAATATTAAAATTACAGAATGCAAGTCTAACTAAAAAAATGAAAATCACTGCAGCAAAGATAATGCAATACTGACAATTAAAAATTATATTTCATCAAATAACGAATAAACTGCAAAAGATAAACAGATGTATACTTTATTTGCTCAGCGAAATTAAGAAATTCAAACAAAAATGCCAATTTTCTAGTTTCTTCATCTGATAACTTTTAAAACGTATGCGAGTGAAGTTGTGTTGTAGTTATCAGGCAACATTAAATTCTAACAAAACTAATTTCAAAGAATAGTTACGTAAAATTATACTTTTCAGTAGTTATTTACTATAATAGAAAAGAACATAAAAAGGGAATAAAGATAGGTCTTGTTTGGTCAGCTAGAAAAAGAAGGAAAATTTCTTTTGTATAAACCACTAACTTCAGTCAGCCAATTCCTTTGACTTTAATAAATCTAAGAAATAATGAATTAAAATGAAATGAATTTACCTTGGTTCCCCAGCAACAGCTGCATCCTCCTCTTCACCTTCACTACCACTATAATGATAATCTTCTCTTTCTTCTCCTGTTAAAAAGTTTAGAATTTTTATGTTTTTAATGAAATGCTTCAGGTTTCAGTATTTTATTAATTAACTCATGGTTATGCCAAAAACAAGGTAAGATCCTATTAAATAAAATTTAAATTAATTATAAAAATTATGAGGATAGTAAAGCAATGAAAGAAATGGTACTTAAAGATTATCTACACCAGATATAATTATGCAAATAACTGATCAATAAGTCTATTATGATAACAGACGTACATGCAGGAAATACGAGAAAAGGCCTAAAGTAGAAAAGTTTGCCATGCATAAAATGTAACATGAAAAAAGGAGATATTGTGACAGTGACTGTTTCGTTCTTGTTAGGACTCATCAGCTAGATTTACCTTCAAAAGGCACAGAAAACAAGAAAGGCTATGTATCCTTCTCCAGCTCCAGGGAGTGGGACCAGCGAAAGCAAACAATAAAAAAAAAATCAAAAATAAACTTCGCAGCTGGCAGATCAGGGTTTTTAAGCTGTATTTGTTACAGTGTTTTTTTTTTTTTTTTTTATTGTTGTTTACTTTTGTGGGGTCCCACTACCAGGAGCAGGAAATGGATCCATAAATCTTTCATACTTTTCTGAGCTTATTACTGAGGGTAAATCTGGCTGATGAGTCCTAACAAGGACAAAACAGCTGTTCCAGATACCCATCGTTGATAGCTCAAGGTGTGAAAGCAAAACAATGTGCATTCCCAATATCTACTTTTTTCAAAAAGGCATTAAGTCAACTTCCTGAAAAAATAATAATAATAAAAAAGAAGCTATGATCTAGAAGCTTCTATCTACCTTTTTGTTGCTTGTGCTTCTTTACCCGATCAATATGATCCTTTAACTGAATACGAACTTGTCTTTCTGTGGGTTGATCTCGGATGAATGGATGTTTCAACAACTGATCTGTGTAAGGTCTCTGATGATAATCTTTAACAAGTACTGTTTCTATAAAACTATGAAATTTCTTACTCCTGTAATATGAAAAAGACTTAATCAGTAAAACAAGTACAAACAAAATACAAATCTTGCTGAAGTTATAACAAAATTGTATCTTTACAGATTTACTTAAAATTTTAACAATGAATAGTTAAAAGCCCATTTAATTTCCTGCCCAAAGACAAAAATTTCAAATTTTTCACAACTTAATATTAAAGCATTGCTTAAAATGTTTTTCAAACCTCTATTTCAAAAAAGAGGATTATTACTTACCATTTCTTAGATTTCAACCGAGGTGGAGGATTGCGTGGAATTAGGAAGAGAGCTCTCATTGGATGCATGTCACACAAAGCTGAAAAGATAGATAAGAAATGTCAAAAAAAAATATATTCTAATTGCAAACTGCCGTTACAATAAAATGAAAAAAAAAAAAAAACCAGGCTAATTAATGTAGTGAAACTTACGGGGCTGTGATTCTGCCATTTCTAATGCAGTAATGCCTAAAGACCACAGGTCGCTCTGAAACGTTCAGAAAATAATAATAAAAAAAAGTTATTTAAAACAGTTATCAACACATTAGAAATAAGATTTAAAAGCTAATTCAAGTGAAACAAAACTATACTTAAAAGGAAAAAAAAAATTCCTACCCTATTATCATAGGTTGCATCTGGATTTTCATCACAGGCAATAACTTCTGGGGCCATCCAATACGGAGTCCCAATAAATGTATTTCTTCTACCAATAGTTCTATCTAATTGTGCGCTTACTCCAAAGTCAACTGAAAAAAATATATAATAATAATAATAAATAACAGCCTTGGATATGAAATACCAAAATCAATAAAAATACTGAAGAGGATTAAGCTGTTAATATCCACAATAAGAACTGAATGGTTTGAACAACTTCAATTAATGTGAAATTTCATAAAGAGCGAAGAAGTAGACTTTACATACAAACAATATTAAGTGAATAACATACCTAGCTTTACTTCAGCATTATCAGTTAACAGAACGTTTTGTCCTTTAATATCACGGTGGATAACTTTATTTGCATGAAGATGGCTCAATCCCTTCAAAAAGAAATTCAAATTCAAAAGCATATTAAAAATAACAATTCTACAAAAAAGATTAACTAATTACTGTATAGAGTATAAATAGATAAATTTAAGTAAAAAATATTAAACTGCTCACCCTTAAAATTTCCCGGCAAATGTAGGCAATCCATTCTTCTTTTAAAGATTGGCCTTTGGTAGCTAAAAACAATCAATAAACTTACAACTGCAATTCCCTTTAGAAACTATGCTTACATACTAATCAACTTTATGAAAATATTCCTTTTTAAAGTGAAGATATTGTGAGATTGCTGGTATTCTTATATTACAAATTGTAAATTTATAATTGAATAGGACAGACTATCATAGATTAATGCATATATGGCTTGTTTTAAAAATAACTGACCATGCTTAGTAACTCAGCGGATATTCTACAATGCGAGTTATGCAGAAACAATAAAAACAACAATGATATGAAAACTGATAACAGCAAATGAGTAGGGAATTTAGTTAATTATGTACAATTTTTGTCTCGGGCATTTTTTATCATTTGTTTCCTGATTACAGGAAGTTAGTGGATAAATAAATGGATAATAAAGTTTTGATAATAAAGTGGAATCATGAATTATCAGTCACAAATATTTTTTTTTTAACTATAAATCAAAAAATAGCAGTTCTTTCAAAAATTAATTTGAAAAGCTTTCTTGTGTCTGAAAAAAAAAAAGAAAAAAAAAAAAGAAGACACTTTTATAATAGCCAAATCATGAAAAGCCATTAGAAACAGATGACTATGGCTATATCAAAGATGATGTTTAATTTCTAATGCAGTAGGTTCTAGATTTTTATATAAATAAACTGGTAAAACTGGTAAAATTTAAAAAAAAAAAATTGAAAAAAAATGGGGCACTGGTATAGGGTGTAAAATTTCTATTGTAAATGATGTTATCGGCTTTATTTAAAGAGAAAAAAAAAACAACAAAAGAAAGGATTGTAAATAACAATGAAGCTATTCCTTTAATCACTTTTAATGGAAGCAATCTGTAACAAGGCATTGGGGGGAAAATGTTTTAATGTTTTACTTACATTTGACTAAATCGGTAACAGATCCTGCACCACAATACTCCATAACCAACTACATAAAAAGAATTGAATTTAAACTTAATAAAATAAATAAAAATACATTAATAATTACAAAAAAATATATACAGACACATTTTTTTTAATCTTATTCAAAGAAAAACACTCACCCACAGTTGGTCATCTTTGCCTGGAGGACTCTTTTTAATGAAAGCACCATAATATGTGGCTATATTTCGATGATGAGAAAACTAAAATAAAATTCAATTTAAATTATTAATATTTTGAGATTGTTGAAACAACTTACTCTAATCATCCACAATGAAAAGCAAAATTTTAGTAATTAATATTAATCTTTTGGACTAAAAATCTCAATTTCCATGTTTAACATGGCTCAAAAATGTTAGAACTGAAAAGATTCACGTAACCTCCGTTGATTGTGAAGGATACGTTCCAGAGAAGGTCGTAATGAACGAAATTTCGCAATCAACGGGGGATTTAAAAAAAAAATCATTTTAGAGTATGAAAAACACTTTATTGATAAAATAAACATTATAAATAGGAAAATAAATGTTTTATGTAGCATAAAAGTAATATAACATTGAATAGAAACTGAAAAAAATATTATTTAATCACTTTGTTCCGCATTGCAAAAAAGAATCTAGTGTTCCTTGCTGGGCGTGTCTACGTTTATTACGTAAAATTTGTCAACATTATGAAAAATCGTAATTATATATAAATTACATTAATTAAGTAATAAATATATATAGTTGGACCCCGATTTAACGAACCCCTATTTACCGGAATTCGCGATTTAACGAATTTTTCTTTTCCCCCGATTAAAATGAAGGCAAAAACCCCTATTATTTAACGAATAAGAAACCCCGAATTAACAAATTATTTCACAGCCAAAAAAAAAATTTTTTTTGTTGGTTTGGGTAAACATACCTAAACATATCTAATGCAGCAGGATATAAATGACACTGTATTTTCTTCTCTCCATAAAGTCGACCAAGAACTTTTTCGAGTCAGGAATCAAGGAAATTGTCAAATATTACTCATTACATACTTTAAAATTTCAAATTAACTAGTGCATAATTATTCGCTATATTATTACCTGCTGAATAAAAAAATGCACAATTTTTAATTATGGATATTTTTATGTAGTTGCTTATTAGGGCTGCAGAAATTTTTTATTTTGGACCCCGATATAACGAATAACCCCTGATTTAACGAATAAAATTTTCGGTCCCGATGAATTTGTTAAATCAGGGTCCGACTGTACACTTCATGGTAACAATGTTTTATTTAACAATTAATTGACAGTTAAAAAAAAAAAAAATCGCACTGTAACGAATTCGCACTTGCCGGGGTCTCAATCAATGGGGGTTACCTGCATACAAAATATGTCAATGTATGGGGAACAATATTCTACGGACAGCATCATAAAATGCTGAAGACATTTTGTTTGTACGCAAACGTTAATTTCTTTATCTTTCCAAATTGAAACCTTAAATTTTAAGGTAGATAATGAAGTACCCTCTAGAAAATACTTTATTATTGTAGGTAAAAACAAATAAATAAATAAACAAAAATATTCTCATACTTGCTTGCAACTAACTTATTCAAATAATTTCTTTTTTCTTATTTTTTTAAATATCAGTTAAATCTGTAATTGGAAAGAAACCATTTATTAGGAAAACCTTTTTTATATTTTAAAAGGGTTCCTAATGTAGTTTATATTTAAACTATCTTGCATAAAGTGGGACTCAAATAGTGAGACATTTGACTGTGGGTTGGAGGAGCTGGGTTTGAATCCCTGTAGAAGTCAGGGATTTTTCCTTGTTTCTTTCTCCTGGACGATACCTAACATTCATCTACTCCTTTGTAAAATGGGAATCGGGTTTCTTTCCCAAGGGATCAAGGAGGGCACTGTTAGGTGGGCTGTCACATGACTCACTTAGTCCCGATGGTCTCAGAATGCTGGGAGCCTACCATCGTTTGACCTCATGGACTACTTGGGTCTCTTGTGGGATCCTTTGAACTTAACTAATTTAGCTATCTTTCATATAGGAAAGGGGGGTGGATTAAGCTGCTTTTTGGAGCTTCCTATATTCATTTTGCTGTAAATATTAATATATATATTCTGGAAACTAAATTTAACAAGTTAAAATTTTACAATTACCTTTTTCAGTACATTAATTTCAAGTTTAATTTCTTCTTCTTCATCCTGAAAAACAATAAAAATGATAAAATTATAATCTTCATATCATAAGTAACTATATTTATTAATAATGTATTCAGACATGTTTATAAACATCATCTAAAAAATGCATTTGGTTTCTGTCTAACCATTGATATCAGACCTCCACTTGGCAGAGTGACCTCCAAGAACTGTCGATTTGTGTTGTAGGGGTCAACGTGTATTGAACTGTCAATTTGTGTTGATTTGTGAAGTGATTAAGAAACCACAATATATTTTTATTATAAGTAAAATCTTCAACTGTTAAGCAAAATAGTTACAATTTCAAAAACTATTATCTTCACAAAATCAAAGCTAATTTTCCGATGTTTAATAATAAACAAACAAAACTACCCTATTTTATGGATTCACCTTCTTCTGAAATGTGCAGAAGTGTCGAGGGGTGTCTTATTCATGATCGGACAGTACTTTCATAAATCTCTTCATAAAGTATTCTCAATGTAAATCATAGAAATAGATCTCACCAGATCTATTTTTTATCATTTCCTCTTATCAAATTTAGTTTTATTTTTTGTAACTGATTGAATCAGTTTGAAAAATGAAAAAAGGTAAGCAGAACTCAACACACCCCTGTTTATGCATTCATTTGCAGTTACAACAAAATGTTTTCCTGAAGAAAATCAGAAATTAATAAAAATAAATCTATTTATTGTTGCTGCAAAGATTTCAAAATTTCTTAAAACTGTTAATTTTCAAGTAGATTTAAAGTTTGTTTCCTAATATATCACCATAACAAAGATGTTTTTCATATCAGACAACAATTTCAATAAGATCAGCTAAAAAAAAAATGCAAAATTTAGCAAATAGAATTTTGAAGAAAATCAAAATGCCAGAATCGTCAGTTTTAGGGAGAAAAAAAAATATTTTAGTCATTTTTTGTTGTTCACTTAATTATTTCATTACGTATCGTTGATATTAGTTCTGATATTTCATTTTGATTCGGGTATAATTTAAGACTAATGATTTATGTAGTTGTTAGTGAGGATTTTTTTTTGTTACATCACATGATAAAGGGTGAATCAACACTGTCTACCAGTAGATCCTTCACGAGAATATCATACATTTTACTATTTTATTTATTTAAATACCTTCAGAAAATTTATTGTTTAATAAAAACAAAATTTCTTAATTAAGGATAAAAGTAGCATTAAAAATCTGATTTCTAAAGAAATGGTTTGAAACCATTTTCTCCACTAATATCAATTTAAGTTTTTTGATATTTTGAAAACCCACCAAAACTACTGTAAATTCTTATTATATTATTTTTAAAAAATTGTATTTCTCTCTAATATGTTTAAAGATGGGAACATTTTTTAAGTTTTACATTTTCATCGGTAAAAGTGGATATTTTTTGCAAAATATAATTTGTTAATATTAATATTGCCTTTAATTGCAGTACAAAATCTAGCTTTTAATTTGTGTCATGTAGATTTCTACCTTTGTTTAAAATTTTATTCCTTAGTGGCTGGAATTTTTAAGCTACTGAATTTTAAATCTCTTGTTTATTAAAAACAAAAAAATTGGGTGGGGGATTATCCTGAACATATTCAATAATGCTTAGCAAATTAATATTTATTGATGTAATGCATCTTATATCAATCAGTAATTTCGACTGATAAAAATCAGCATTGATTATCAGCAATAGGAAAAGACAGAAATAATTAAAAAGAAAGGTTTAAAATAATTATTATTTTCACTTAAAATCCCGACATTCTACTGTAACTTTAATACCTTATTTTATAAACTGAAGAACTGATTACTAATAAATTATTTTAACATCCGATTATAAATAAAAAAAAAAAAATGCCAAAATTAATCAGCTTTTGAAATTTAGCTTATTTATTTATTTATTTATTGAATTTTTATCCTGGAGTGATTCTAAAAAAAAAGATTTTAGGCAACATCAGCTTTAAATTTTTCAATTTATGCATTAAATTCTTTGAAATTTTCTTTCAAAACTTATGCATCTATATTTGATGCCCTACTCTTCAATAGTGATGTATGTTTAAAAGTACTGAAATAGAAAACATTCATGATTCGTCAATTCTTCGCATGGTTTATAAATCAAAAGACCCTACACAAAAAACATGCGACTTTTCCAGCCTTGAACTCAAGTAGCATGAACATCACCATTGTATATCGCCAGTTAGTACAATAAAGCATTGTTTGAATAAATCAATTTAACTATTCAGCTACTAAGTAATTCAGTAACAAAAATCCATTATTAAGATGCTATTAACAGTGTATTTACTGACATAATTTTAAATTAGTTTTCTTTCATAAAACATAAGATTGAGATATAGTGTATATGTATTTCACAAAAAATGCATTTTATTTCACTTGTTTTAATATTTTTCAACATTACAAATTATAAGATCCCTGAAATCCATTTGTTGGTTATTGCTAAGAAAAGGCAGTGTTTTTAAAAAGGGCCGAAGGTCCCTTAATTTTACTCAGTAATTGTGAAGTTTATTTTGAGTTATTTTAGAATGTCTGGATTTTAAGTGAAAATAATAATTGTGAAATTTCATGAAAACAGGTAGATTAAATATTATACTAATAATATGAAATGCATTTCAGTGCAAAATCTTTAAAAGACAAAGACTGCAATCTAAATACTGTCGGAAATAGGCCATTAATGGAAATCAGACTTTAGAAATTAAATTTGGGTAGCTCACAACAGTAACTGTTACAGAACATGTCTGACAAATGTATGAAGAGAGTATTTTTTTGAATTTGATTTAATTCATAGAAGCAATTCACTGAGTCCCTTTAAAGAACACTGCAGTGGTTGTAAACAAACTTTGATACTGGTCGTCTATTTTCTGAAGATTTTGTCAACAAATGAAAAACAAAACCATTCCATTCAATTCAAAAAAATCAAGTTTAGAAATTGTGAGGAACCTGAAAACATTAATTTTACATTTTTGAAGTTCCAAATACTATAGTTTATTATTTTTAATAGGAATTTTTACATATGTAGTCAAGTGTATTCTATCCTTAAGAAGTGTTCCAGATAAAAATAGCCAAAAAAACATTCATATTTCTAAATAAAAATCATTAAAATACTGACATTTGCAGCTGTAAACAAGCGAGTTCTCACACGTAATGATTACAGCCATTCAAACAGCTGAATTGCAATTAAATGCCATGAATTTGAAGACATTATCCCATAATATAAGCAGGTGTCTCAGCTGGATGGAGGCTTCTATCTTCTCCAACCATCTGGAGAGGAATTTCTTGTACAGCCTAATGACAGTACAAAGCAGAAGTCCTCCAGTCAACTGATACACCTTAACTTTTAGTGGGACCACAGCTAGCAAAAAAAAAAAAATATTCGTTACATTTTTCATTTCAGTCAAAAAAAGTGATTTTATTTTTGTTGCTTTAAAATCTAAATTTTCTTGTCTGTTATGTTTAATGTTATAAAAATGAAATAACTAGGTAAGTAATAAGAAAGGATATTATTTATTTACTTACAATGAATGAATTTTCTCATTCTCGCTTAGATTATGAATTTACTGTAAATACACTTTATTCACAAGTATGTCAAAACATTGTCGTGATTAGGAAGAGAGGGAAATAATTCTTTTTAATTACAAAAATTAAATAGTAATTAATATTAATGTTACTTTTGTAGTAAGATTACTTTAATTCAGTTAATGTTGTCGATTCATACATAATACTGAAATTATCTTTTTATTTTTCTGTCCCCTCCCCATCTAGTTTTCAAAACTGACAATTTAATTTGAGTGAAAGGTGATAAAACGCAAAGTAGAGGAAGGAATAAAGCTAGTTTTCTTTGAAATGCCACAACTAAAATAGAAAAAATATATCATCGTTTAATGAAAAAACAAAATTAATTTTTTTTGTTTTCATTATGTTTTCTGCTACCACCATTTAAAAAATTTCGTTATGCTTAATGCTCTCCAGCACTGATTCAATTCACTTTTCTTTACACCACATAAATATCCACTAGAGATAGTTCTGTAATAATTGTAATTAATCAAGTAAGGATGTAAATACATTTAGGAAAATAAATTATTTATCTGAAAAATGACATTGAAAACAAAAAAAGGCAAGTATTACTGAGAGCAGTCAACGATACTGTGTTATTTACAAACAATTTATATTTAAGAAAGATTTCATTACTGTACTAACCTCAGTCACATCCATCACTTTGATGGCAGCCAACTGTCCAGTCTTCGTGTGACGGCCCTACAATTGAAAAAATATATATTCAGTTCCCTTTTATAAAATAAAATTTTTAAAATAATAAATAAATAAATAATTCTTTTTCTCTGCATCACTCCATTACAATTGTCTATGATTCTCTCCTACATCTTTTGTGAACAAATACAAATGAACAATCCTATTAAATAACTGTTTTGACTTACTGAGTATTTCTAAATGGAAAACAATGATATTAATTTACTGGATATGGAAATATATATACTGAACAGTCACAACTTTGCTGGCAAATTAAGACATGGAACAATAATTTTTTGCTAAGTGGATTTAATGGTTTTTTTTTTTTTGCTTTTTTCCTCGGGTTATTCCTCAAGGACAATATCTCCTTTATCTTTCTTCTTTTAAAGCAGCAGTTCTTAAACATTTCTTTACCATGGATCTCCTTTAAATATCTTTGGTTGTCAAGGACCCGCAAGACCTAACTTAAAGACCCTCAAGTGCATCAAATATTTTTTTTAAAGTTGCTTAAACAAAGGTCTCCAAAATTTTAGAGAAGGGTAAATAAATAAATGTTCACTTCTTATTATAATGTTTTTTACTGAAGCGAATCCATTCAAATTTAAAAAAAAAATATAATTATACTAAACATTGAAGCCTGGCCAAATATTACTTGTTCATTAATTAATGTGAAGGCTGGTGATCTTTTTCACTTACAAGTCTTAGATCAAACTTAGCAGCTGAAAGTTGTATTCTGAGTTCTGACAATGTTTTTCAAATAGTTCCTATACTTATTTTTATGAAAAGCAAGAGTAGAAAACAATTTTTCAATCAAGTATGTTGTAACAAAAGTTATCAACACTTTTATAGTGCTCTTCAATAGTTCCAGAAAATTTGCCTGTATGTGAGCTCAGAAATTTGGACGGGGTTATTCCTTGAACTACAATTTCAGAGCACCAGCTGTGGATATTTCGAAGAGCTTTTCTTTCTGTGCTGCCGTGAGCCCTAGTGCACATTAACTGTATATACTTCTATTTACTATTCTAAAGTGCATTGACTCTTTCTGTTATGTGATTGCTAATTTGTTTTTCTTTCTTTCTATTTTAACTACAGGTTTCTCCCAAGGCTTACAGCTCATAGGGTGTTGGAAGTAGGGCTCCAACATTTCTATGGCCACAGGGACTGAGATGAGGTCGAGTGGCCAGCCCGAAGCTCACCTGCTTTTATCCCCCGGAAAGAAACCTGGTACCTATTCTACAAAGGGCTAGGTAGACCCTAAGACATGTTTGGAGGAGGATAGAACGTGGAAAAATCCTGCTTTCCACAGAGGCTGGGGATCGAAGCCACCTCTTCCAGCCCACAGCCAAGCTCTCTATAACTTCAGCTACTCAGTCCACGTTATAACTATTAAAGCTCTTAATATCTATTCAAGCCTTTGCAGATCCCCGTGGTCCATGGACCACAGGTTAAGAACTTTGTTTTAAAGCATTATCATCAATTAATCATAATAAAAATGTAATACAGTTAGCCTTCCACCTTCAGGGGATTTAACTTCAGCAGATTTGATTATTTGCAGTTCTGCCATCAATAATTAAATGGGAATTTATTTATTTATTTATTTTTTATTTTGTTTGAATTTTGAAACTACTGCAGAATGCCATTGTCTCCATTATGTAGACAGCATAAGTTATGCTGTCTACATAACTCAACATTTTTAAAGAAATGAAGAGACAAAAAAAGCCAAATACTGAAATCACAATGTATTTCAAGAAGATAACACCACTCCTGACGTACCCCTTCTCCTTCAAATACACAATGTGTAAAAGATGACGAGAATGAAGACTATGACTATCAACTTCTACTACTCAATGCCATACAGCTACAGAGCAATATTTTCCTTTTGTGTGTGTTTTATATATGGTTAAAAGATATATATTAGGTGTTATATTAACAGTTAAAGTTTGAGGGGAGAGGGGGAGACCTAACAGATATTTGCAGCTTTTCTCGTTTCATGGGGGTCCTATGCTCCTAATCTCTGGAAATGTAGAGGGCCTACTGTAATAAATAATAATTAAAATTATTCATAAGGGATTGAAAGTTATTTTAGCAGATTCATATTGCTTTGCTGTCATTCATACTCCTTTTGGCTGTCTAAAGCAGCAGAAGGTTATATTTCTGTTAGTACTTTATTTCCAAAAAGGAAATTATTTAGTTTGGTCCTGAAGGAGGAGTGAGACATGATACTGTAGGTCCGTTTTTTTGAGGGATTTCCTCACTCCGGGATGAGATGTGGTCTCGATATTTCGGCCCCGTGCCTCGGGCCTTCTTCGGGAGATGTTTTAAAAGTCATCCGAGGATCTAACGACGAAAGTCGTTCATTATGCGCTCACCTTCATGTGATTGACTTTTAAAACATCTCCCGAAGAAGGCCCGAGGCACGGAGCCGAAATATCAAGACCACATCTCATCCCGGAGTGAGGAAATCCCTCAAAAAAACGGACCTACAGGAAATTATTTATATATCAATGTGATGTTTGTGCAAATTTCCCCTTGTTGTTTTGGAGTTTACCCTGAATATTCAAGATGATTATATTAGTTGATCATAAAATAGTTTGCTTCAAAAATTTATTTTCATTCAAAATCACTTCCTGCTACTAATTGCTAATATAATCTCAATGATGATATCACAAAAGTACTCCAAGACACTCTTTTAAGTCCATAGGTTTCTGAAGGGACAATCCTGTCACACAACAGATACTAGTTTCAATTTTCCTTCCAACTTAGCAATATCAATGTCATAATAATGTACAGGTGATGATGATAGTAGTATAACAATCTCCTTTTTATTATAGTAACAACAGATATATCTATCTATTCTGTAAACCAAGATTACTGCAAAGGACTACACAGAATGAAACTGACAAGGCAAGGTCTAAAGCTGTTAAATACGGACTGTTATGAAATTAGGTATATCTAGTAGTATCAGACAAATACTATAAAATGCAATTTTAAAATAGCCACTAGTTGAATTTATTACCTACCGAAAAATGCATTTGAAAACACATGAAAAAAAAAAACAATACAAAAGAATATCCATTTCTACGGACATGATTTTTCAAGCAATTCGCAAGTGGCATGGTAGTGGATAAGATGCTCGGCAACCAACCAACAAGAAAAGAGTGCAAGATCTAACCCTGTTGTTGATGTTTCGATTTTTTTTTTTTTTGTTCTGCGCTTATTTTTATAAAAATTAAGATTATTTCGCTGTTATAATGTTCAAAATTGCTACAGAAGTTCATTTATTTTTGACGTGATTTAAAAGAAATTTCACAACAACAAAATCAATTTCATTACAAATGCAAATAATGGTTATCTCATGCAATGATCGAAAGAGTTGTGGGATCGGGTTTTAAGCCTTTCGACTATTGTGCCCCCATGCATGGCCTCCCTGGCTCTAATGAGCAGAGGGCGTATTTACTCAAAATAATGAGTGTATAATGAGCGTATTTACTTGAAACCAAAGTGCACCTTTTCTGGCGAAATAGTAAACCTCCAATGCCCACTTATTACACTGCTTTGTGATTGCAACTTGCCAGACAATCACAACTTCGATATATCAATTGTCTCCACACTCGATGTATTCGTTCAGTTTCGGCTTCATTCATACCTCGTCTTATTTCATTTGAAATTTGTGTAGGCCTTATATTTTGAGATTTTAAAGTGATTAAAATAATGTGTATGTCCTGTTCTAAATGAAATATTTAATATAGTCCTGTGTATTATAAAAGTACCAAGTATTGGTTAGAAATCATTCTATGTATGTATTGAACATTGTATTCTTAATGTTCTTCATATGTGAAAACCATTTCCCATAATTTAAATTTTCCCTCAATTTACACCATTTTTCGAGTCCCTTGAAAAGTGTAAAAGTGGGGTTTGACTGTATGTAAACCATTCTCTCCCGTTCATATCAAATCTCGGAACGAAAATAAACATTACAGAAGAGGAAGGAAAAATGTTACATCCATTCCAGTGGGACTGTATAGATTAGTGAACTTTCTAGATACCCAGTCCTTTTCTTTCACTCTCTCCCATACATCATCCAGATAAAGATCAAAGCCTCAGAATGTAAACACAATTTGTTGAAAAAAATAAAAGCAATCTTCTATTATATATTTAACTTCTCAGCCTGGTATAACTTGTTATTAAAGCAACTTGATTTGTGCAAACAAGTTTGGAGGAAAGGGAAATAACAAATGCTATAGATACCAAACTACACTCAAGTCCATAAATTAAGGATCACGGCAATTCAGACACACACACACACACAGCTATTGAATAAATAGAGAATAATTTTGTGATAAATTTAATTTACTTCTAATGTTTAATTCTCCAACAAAAGTCACATAATAAAAGTTACAATGAAGTATGAAATTGCCAACATATGAATAAAGTTACACCATAAGTTAGATTTCTACTGTAGGTCTATGTAGGCCCTTGGGGTTGCAGGATGTAAAGGCTCATGATCAATGGGACTAAGTCAGCTAACCATCTTTAACTTCTGGGAAAGAAACCAAGTACCCATTTTGGAGAGGGCTGGGTGGACCCTAGGATGTGCCTGAAGGAGAAATCATTGTGGAAAAATACCAGCGCTTCGCCAAGTTTGGGATTCGGAGATTGGACCCAACTCACTAAAGAAAAGCTGAAGCTTTTGGGAAAAAATTGTTAAAACAATTTAGGTAGATTTAAAATGAAATCTTAACTTGGGCATATAATTTATTATTAAAATGTAAAATAATGAAGAAAATACACTCAATAATTCATTGTATTTAAGAAAAAGAAAAATTAATGTGCATAAATTAATTCAAATCCACAAATTAAAATAAAAATAGGTTATAGCACTCTACGAGCCATTATCTGGGACAGCTGTTTCAGGCTTGTTGGGCTTCATCAGCCAGATTTACCCTTGATGATAGGCTCAGTGCATGATAAAGATAAGGAAGGGAATGGCCCCTAACCAAAAACAAGCAACAAGGCAAAATAACCATACAACACATGGCCTCAAATTCCCTGTCCTAGCTATCACCAGACACAAAGGAATTTCAGTAAGGAATATGAGAAACCAACGAACAAATAATTCAAGAAAAATAAAGCTTAACGTGCATAAATAAATTCAAAAATTAACTCAAAATGCATAAATCTATATAAAAACAGGTTCTCGCCCACTGAGTCATCATTTTGGGAATCTGGGACAACTGTTTCAGCCTTATTAGGCCTTATCAGCCAGATTTACCCTTGATGATATGCTCAGAGTACGTCATGAAGATATGAGCCAGTTTGCTTAGCACTATCAACAGATTCAGCAATTAACTTAAAAATCAATGAATCTTCACCTGCTGAAAAAAAAAAGGGGGGGGGGGGCAAGAGATAAAGAATAACAGTTATAAAGCAACTATCAAATTGTGAGTGCTTCATCAGCAAAAGAAAATTCAGTAGGAAATGTTCCACATGATCAGCGATATAGTTAGATTTATTCAGAGAAGAAATTAAAACACTTTTGAAATGTAAATCTATATAGGCACAGAAAGAATGCAATACAGAAAGAAAGTGATTTGTAATCCCGATACTTTGGAAGATGAGGAATTAGCTCTTAATCAACAAAACAGAACATATCCTATCAAAGCTCAAGAAACTTGAAAGTGATTTTTGTTGTTATTTATAAATAAAAAGCTTTTTGTCCTTGATTTCTTTTCAAGTTGGTATTCACTCCCAGTGTTCTTTCACTAACTTTTAACAAACAAAGGGGTAAAGTTACGTGACCAAATAAATAAGAGAGTATTGAGGAAACTGAATAAAAAATAAAAAATAAGTAGATGAAAGAAATTTATGAGAATTGACAAAGGTACAGAAGGTTGATCCATGTAAGTGAGATGTGTGAAGAGCTTCCGAGCATGCAGCTTGCATTCAATTCAAAGCTAGCAAGGAGTAGATTTGTCATGTGAAAACTTCGCAAAACAGTACAGTAGAACCTCATTATAACGGACTAATAGGGGCTGAAGGTTGTCCGTTTTAATGAAAGTCCGGTTTATAACAAATAATTTTTATAGCGGTGTAATGCAGCAGGTGTACATCAATGAAAGTACAATAGTTAGCTATAAAGTGTTTATTATATATCAAATAAAAACAGCCTTCAACATAATAGGTTGAACTGAAAAAGATGTGTACGTATACACTGCATTAATCTTTAGAACAAGAAGGTCCTGGTTCATGTTGATTGCTTACATTCATTGGTTTGAAAAAATAATTTATTTTCTGCTGGGTTTGTTTGCTGCTTATTTCTTCAGTTAATAACTGATGGGGGCGTTCATAATATGCAAACACATTTTTATTTGCCGATTGTTCAACATATTGAATAACAAAATTTAAATGGTCTTTCACTTTGCTCACCTTAATTGTAGACTGCCAATTTTTTTAAAAACTGTCCGTTGTAAGCGATGTCCGTTATAATGAGGTTCTACTGTACTTGCAAATGGCCGTGAAATTGAAATGGGAAGGCTTTATTAAGGGACTTTTCAAAACAGGCTATTTCTATTTCATCATCATAAAAAAATGTAAGGAAAATGGAATTATCATTAGCGGTCGACATGTTGGCAATGTGATACGAAGGAATCAGAATCTGGCCCCCAAGATTGTGGATGTCAAGTTAAACACACTCGTAAACATGCACAACCTGCCCACCCCACCAGCACTCTGCAACGCGTCAAAGAGATGGCTCTCTTGGGAAACACCCCTACACAACATCACATGGCTGTTAAGTTTGGAACATCTCAAGGAACCATTTGCTTTATCATACGACAAAACCTAAAAATGGAAAGTCATCACAAAGCAAGAGGTCACATGCTAACAGAGCAGCTAATTCGTGAGCAGTTCACAAACGCCCAGAAACTTTACAAAAATGATCTGACAGATGAAAAATGGATGAGAAGAGTGCATTTTGGGACCAACATAACGAATGGCACTCCTACGTATGAGCAAATCAGACTGGTTTTGCTATTTTGTTATGCTAAGCAGTCTGGGAAGAAGCCTCTACAAAGCATTTGTTGGTATTATCAGTAACTGAGCATGTTTGAAAGAAGTCGCATCACAGGTTTAAGAGAAGCAGTGTCAATGCCATTTTCATCACAGAAATAGCAATCAGATGATGTTGGAAGCAGTAAGTCTAGAAGGGAACACTTAATCGCCATGAGGGGCTTGGAGATCTTGAAAACAAGTGCTAGAGGGAATCATGAGACAATGAGAGCAGCCATAATGATAACAACGGCATTCCTGTCCTCCATCCAAAGGCTCTTTGTATCATTTAGTATCAAAGACCACCATTTGGCAATGACTAGCAGAGGCGAGATATTATTCTTGGCTTCCTTTAAGGTCCCGATTCAAGCAATTCAGGCGACTGCAAATCTTTTATTTCTTTTACCAATGCATCTAAAATTCTGAAAATTTAAATATGAACTTATGAAGCATGTGGGATGTACATTTTCTTAATTTTTAATTTTAAAAAATATTCTAAAATTAATTAAATTAAAATTAAAAAACAATCAGTTTTTTGGACATTTTCAAGGTATTACTTGGTATTATCAACTTAAAAAAACTTGATGAATACCTTAAATGATAAAAAATTCCTAAAATAGTGACTTATATTTCAAATATTTATTGTTAGTGCAACAGTTATTTTTTAAAAAAATAAAAACTGTTTTATAAAATTGTCTGAGTCCAAATTATTTTTTTTTTTTTGCGTTATCAAATAATCATAATAAAAAGTGTTTTCATTAAAGACTTTCTAAATATCATGCATGATGCTGTTTCCAAAATAAATTTGTTTTGAAGCAGTTTTCTTTTTTTCTTTCTTTTTTTTATAGAAATAGAGTTTTTGTTAATTCTATTAAAATCTGTTTCAATAAACAAAAAAAGGGTTCAAAACAAATTTATTTTTGGAAACAAACAGCTTCAAATGAATTTGCATGATATTTAGAAAGTCTTTATTGAAAATGTTTTTTTATTATGATTATTTGATAACACGTAAGAAATAATAATTTAATCTCAGAAAATTTTAAAAAACACAGTTTTTATTTTTATTAAAAATTAACTATTGCACTAATAATAAATATTTAAAATTCAAATCAGTATTTGAGGAATTTTTTTTTTTATCATTTCAGGTTTTTGGCAAATTTTTTTTTTTTTTTTTTAAGCTGAAATTACTTCGAAAATAACCACAAAAAAAACTGACTGGTTTGTATTTTAATTTAATTAATTGTAGAATATTTTGAAAATTAAAAACAAGAAAATATAAATCCCACATGCTTCACAAGTTTATCTTTAAATTTTTAGAATTTTAGGTGCATTGGTAAAAGAAATATAAAAGAAATAAAAAGGTTTGCTGTCACTGAATTGCTTGAGTCAGGACCATAAGTTGTCTACCACTGACCATCCAACATAGATAACACTGTCTGGAGTGGTGCGAATTCTGAACGGTGCCTAACAACAATTGTTATGGTCAGCGATGAATCCTGCTTCCCTTTTGGCATAGATGATCACCATGTCCATATACAGAGGAGTTGCGGCCATTGCTCCAATCCTGCTACAGTGGTTGAATAGCCACACAGGCAGCACATCTGGTTACAGTCTGGAGAGCCATCTCCTATGAGAGTTAGTTTTACTAAAAGGTACTTTGACAGCAAGCCTGCACATTATCAACATTCTTCAGCCAATTGTATTACCTATTGCTCACCTTTTAGGGCTATTTATACCAGCAAGACAATACCAGATCTCCCGCAGCGAGACTCAAAAATGCCTCCGTGGGGTTCATACCTTCCATGGCCAGTCAGATCCCAGAACTCTCGTCAATGCAATTGCAGGTATCATGGAATGTGACCAAACTATCCCAACGTTTTTGCAAAACATCTGGCAGAATCAGCTATAGGCCTACATTATACTGTTATTTGACTCCATGCTGGACTGGATATTGACTAGTGTTGCCAAGAGAGGAGGATTTACCACAAACAGGAGACAATTATGTCGTCACTGCTCTGTATTAAAAGTCTTTTTGTAATAAAAATGTAATCCCCCTTCTTTATCTTTACATACTCAGCATATATAATACTTTTTTGGGGGGGATGCATCAATTTTTTGTTTTGCAAGAGATTGTATTTTAAATAAATCTATAAAGCAAATATGTTTTTCACAACAAATTCAAGCAATAAACAGAAAGTTAATCATGAAATTATACTTGCAAATCGTGATAAATTCTACCACAGTATTGCAGAGATTCAGCATCTAAAAATGAAACATGCACTCTACCTATCTGAGTGTAATGGGAGAACACCTTACAGGGTGAGAAAAATTAAGCAGCCCAGCAACATACAGACAATAGGATAAATTATTATATCACAACGTCATAAAAGACAACTTCTGTGAAGGAAGGCGGTCTCCAATACAAACAACATCAGAGACAGTTAGCTTGGAAAAGTTGCAAATCTATTCCGACTATTTACACTTTATCTTTACAATGAATGAAGGCAATCAAGGAATTTTAGAGATCAGTAATGCAGTTTCCTTTGAAGCAGTAAAGGCAACTGTGAAGTGAAGCAATTTAGTTGTACTGAAATAGCCCTCGAGATTTTAAAACTAAAATAACAATTCATTCAAAAAGACAAGGCAGGTAAGTTTCAGATAGAAAGATTCTATAGCGAATTTTATAAAAACTACGTAAGTTTTCATAAAAAAAATAAAAGACATACTATTAACTAATAAGGTCTAAAAGTTTTTCTTCAATTTTGTTTGTTTTGATTTTCCAGTCCTTATCCAAGTCAAAATCTGCAGAAAGGTAGCAAACTAGGGTGATTTCTGAGAAATACAATATCTATTCAGGACAGATCTAACAAAGAATCTGAACCAAAGTTTGGCAATACTCAGAACAACGATGGCAAAAACTGACATACTGAAAATAAACTTTGGTGTTCATAAGCTGTAATGAAAGATATAAAGCAGACCAGTGGAAAGGAATAAAGGTATTAAAAGTGGAGGACAGGTAGATACGGGAGCTGAAGCATCAGAAAAAAGAAGGAGGGTGGGGGCATCAGAAAAATAAGTAAAGTCAGCCCAGTAACAACGAATGTTAACAAACAGTAAAAAAGGCTAAAGTTATCTGACAAGCCAACACTCTCAATAAGTTCTGGGCTACAATGGAAGTAGCATCAAAAATCAAAGTAATCATTTCATGATAAAATGTAGTAAATGAATGCAACATCAACAGAGTAAAGGAATCACTGGAGAAAATAAGTCTAAAATAGCTATAAATTTGGGTTGATTTAACACAACATACTTAAAAAATAACTGATAACTTGCAACAACAACAAGTTAACAAAAATCTATTTTACAACATGTCTTAACAATTGCAGGCAATTGCGGGCATTCATCACTGATACGACGAAAGAAAATGTTAGTACAAAAAAATGTTTAAAGAGACCAAGTGCATACGGAATATTCAAATAGAAACAATGTAAAAGTGATGGATTCCATTGAATAGGATTTTGTTAACAATTCTTAAATGATACCAAACAAAATGTTTAGCAACTTTAAGTTTCTACCAATTTTCTATCTCAGAAAACAAAAAAATGGGGAGGTGGAGAAAGGCATTATCAGTTGTTATACCAACTTTCAAATATTCACTTTCATATTTGTTATAGTAATATCTAATAGTAACACATAATGCTTCTTATTTATTGATTTCAAAATAACATATCAAAAAATTTACTATTTTTTTAATCTTTTGATTGGCATCTTATCTTGATTTCTTTATAAATCATATTTGAATGTAATATGAATATTAAATATCTCTGCCTGTGCATCCACCGCGGTAAGTGTATTTTCCAAAGATGAAAAATGTTTAAAACTGCATTTCCAACTTTGAGGTCATGCCCGACTTCTAAGCCCTACCCCCTAAAAACCCGTGAAGAGATGTTGAATTTTTTGTTACTTATTTATAGTTATACCAGTGCCCTAAAAGCTCTAAAAGGTTTGTGGCAAAAGCTGTAAAAACGTCAGGATAAGGTTTTGAAAACAGGAAAAACGGAAATTTCTATCAGCCCCCATTCTGAAAAGGGCGATTCGATTTGGTTGAAATATAATACCAGTCAAGTCCTTAAGGATATCTAGCACCCATAAAAGTTTTAGTTCAAAAGCTCAAAATTTACAGCATTTATCCATGCCACAACTTTGAGGTCTCCCCCCACTTCTAAGGTCAGCCCATGCTTTTTTGTTACTTATTTGTAATTAAGCCAATTCCCTAAAGAATTAAAAAAAATTGTGTCAAAAGCTTTAAAAACAACGAGTACAAGGTTTTGAAGTAGGAAAAAATCACTAAAAAGTGGATCTTTAATATATATCTTTTGTTCAGGTAAGATTGAGTGCAACAGTGTATTTCTCCTTTGGAAAATGCACTAACATCATTACATTCATAAAGGAGATATTCACATTCATAAATTTTATTAATGTATAAAAATAAATTATTTTAATTTTGATTAATACAGAGAAGTATTAATTCAAAGTATTGAAGAAGAACGTGAAGAGCTTTTTCATTTTTCCCCCTCCCAAGTATCTTATTTAATGATAATCATCCTATCACTCAAGTTTTAGATTTTGAGTTTTCACAATCCTGAAGGCTTACCACTGCTAATACAAGTGAATGTAGGACAGCTTAAAAATTTCTATTTGAAAAGAAGGCTTTTGAAAACCTAAAATTAAAAATTTATAATTCTACAGATACAATATCTAACAAAAATTAGATATAAAGCAACCACCCTTGGTTGAAGTGACATGGAATGATCCAATTATCATATCAATCAAAACTGTGATGATGTTAAAGATGAATTTAAATTTCTAATGACAGGATGGTAGAGAACCACTTTGCCATTTACTTGGGAGTGATAACATTTGTCAATTCACCTAATTATAAAACAAAAGCAAAGAAAGAGGATTTCTATATTAATTTCATTTAGCTTTATGCCCGACGCTAATAACTGACCTTGAATTTAACCTCTTTAGTGAGACAGTAATGTAACTGACATTATTTGTAAATTAATGAGAGTAATTTCATGATAAGCAGAAAAAAAAAAAAAAAAAAAAAGTACTCCATTTAATGTTCCTTTTTTAAATTCTATCATTGCCATGTACAGATATTCGAAATTATACTAAAAGCTTCTATATGTCAGTAATTTCACTTTCATTTTTATTTTTTTGCTTTTGAAATGGGATTATTTGAGTAAATATAGTTATAATGCAGAAAAATTAATAATGTTCATTATTATTAAACATCATCCACCAGAAAATAAATGTCATAAACTACATT
>JAFIDM010010028.1:39541877-39594760 GCA_023159025.1 Thereuonema tuberculata | reverse complement strand
GGTGGATGATGTTTAATAATATTTATTATAAAAGAGAAGATTTAAGGGAGAAGTATGGTTTGTTTGTATTATGTTCATTATTATTAAGACCTCAACTATTAGAAATGGGACTATCTTCATATTAGAACATTGAATGTTTTAATGTATCGATGGCTTAGTGCTTTTGGGAATATCAGAGATTAAAATAAATACTACTTCTACTCTCATAACATTAAAAAAAAATATATTTTTTAATGCAAACGAATTTTCAAAAGCATATTCCTTGCTTTCTTTTTCAAGTTTGTTTGATAACAATATGTTCTCAGGTGAACTTACATTGCGTATACATAGTTATCAACACAATCACAATATCAGAGATTAGCAAAAAGAACACAGTGAAATCATAAAAATCAGCAAGTAACCTATTTAGACAATAAGGACTATAATTGAAGATAAAATAAAGGAAAGTTAGTTATCAAATCAATGAACTGATGAATTTAGAGTATTTATAGCTGATGAAACTCAAGACAACAGTCATTAGTTTCCTAATCCTGACAAAAATAGATGTTTGTTTTATATGGATTTCTATATCTTTTTCTTCTTATTGTTTCTTATGGAACTACGAAATGCTAGGAATAATTATCAAGAATCATTCAGATCACACAACTTATTATATTGTTTTCATGCTCCATTATAAGCTCTTTTATATCTTGTGAGAAATATAAAAATAAGAAGGATTCCATGGAATTTAACTAAGGCAATATTCATAGTATTGTGATGTCTTAAACTTTTTCCAATGTTATTTAAAAGAAATATGCTTGACATATGTCAACAAATTTTTAAAAAATATATAAAGGATGCAGACACCATATTGGACAATAAAAAATCTGGTTCCAGTAAACAAGAAAATAGGAAAGTGAAAATAGATGGAACAGTCAAAAACAAAGTTAACGATTTGTTTGAAAATGATGCGGACGGTAACAAAATTCTTAAGGATTACAGAAAATGGGACATTTTTAAAGGTGTGCTACATTAAAAACAGCCATTATTAAAGCTTTATTAAGATCAAGAAGGCAAAGAGATAAAGAACTACAATATCAATAAAGGTAAAAAAAAATATAAAATAATGATTTCTGAAGAGCATCAGTTCAAAGCAGAATATCCCAAAAGCTAATTATTAAAGAAGAAACAAACAACAAACCAAAATGTAAACATAAAAACAAAACTAAAACGTAGCAACAGAAAGAAAACCAGAATAGCAAAATGAAAACGGCAGCAATCAAAGTCTACCAACAAATCAACAACAAAATGCCTGAAAACTGCATTTGAAGCAAAAAAAGATAAAACAACATAAGACATTAAACACTGCTTGCATCAACTAAATCAGCAGAACCCAGTGACAGCTACTTCTTGTTTACTATTCCTCAATCACAGATAATGGGTGTGCAGTGGTTCAAAGGAAGCAGTTATTTTTGCTAGACAAGACTACGATGCTGAAAATTCTACAGTCAATTGTATTATATCAATTAAAATGTTGTTCTATTAATTCAAACTAACCTAATATAAATTATGAGACTTCTGAAAGCAGTTTTGTTATATTATAAAAAAAAAAAAAAAAGAATCTACGAGGGTCGTTCAATAAGTAATGCAACACATTTTTTTTCTCATTGTAGATTTGTTTTATTACAGTTTTAAATATATCACCTTGTTCCTCAATTCTTTAGCTACAAAAAACTATTTTTCAACATAATCTCCATGACCTTACGTCACCGAGATGTCAGAGCTTGTATGCCTGGATGGTACCACTCTACTAGTCTGTGTTTCAACCAACTTATTATTACGTCAAGAACTTCTCGATTGTTGCCGTATCACTTCATACGGATTGCATCCTTTTAGAGATCTGAATAGATAGAAGTCTGAAATTGCGAGGTCAGGGCTACAGGATGGATGAGGGAGAACAATCCAGTCAAGTTTTGTGACCTCCTCGCGAGTATACAGACTTGAGTGTGGTCTGACGTTGTTGTGGCAAAGGAGATGTTTGTTCACGTCTTTGTAGCCATAAACTCACTGGAATCATTTACTCAGTTTCTTAGAGTCTTCACATAGGCTTCTGAGCTGATCATTGCACATTGCAGGAGTCATAGCTTTGTGCGGCCGGCCAGAGCACGGGAGATCAGACAGCTTCTCTTTTCCTTCTTCCGACGACAGATAATTTGCCCAACGATTCACAGTGCTTTTATCAACTGCCTGGTATCCGTAAACATTCTGAAAGCACTTGTGAATATTTGATATGGTCTCCTGTTTCACCAAAAGAAATTCAATAACTGCTCTTTGTTTGGAACGCATCTCATTCACAGATGTCATCTTGATCGCTACCTACAGAGCTGCCGCACTTTGAGAATGATGAAACAATTGAGAAAGTGCGGGAATTTTTGAAGATACTCTACAGAAAATTTTATGTTTTTCATCAAATATTAGCCAAGAAAATAAAATGTGTTGCATTACTTATTGAACGACCCTCTTAATTTACTTTCTCTATATTAAAGATACACACACACACACTATATATATACAAATTTAAAAATAAATAATAAACAATGCTACTGTCTAAAGTTCATAAAAAGATACATTTCATATTTATCAAAAAATATTATAAATATGCTTGAACAAAATTTAAAAAAAAAAAACAACTTACTTTATAAACTTGACCGTACGTTCCATTTCCGACAACTTCTATTAAGTCAAAAATCCCAGCAGGATCCTAAAAAAGCAGGAATTTATTCATTTAATGTAAGTGTTAAAAATACTAACATATTTACATAGATAATTCCTTAAAAAATAATAATAATAATAATAAAGATTTAGTTGCTTAAAATAGTATACTAATAAAAACAAATATGTCTTCATTCTGCTTACTTACTACTTTTAAATATACAGTAAAACCCCGTTATTACGCTCGTCAAGGGACCGTGACCTACAAGCGTAATAAGCGGGATAGCGCTATAAACGGGGAAATGATTTATGTGATGGGGAAACATTTAGACACCATTTTACAGGAAAGATACTTGATTCTGAAATAGATATAGTGCAAATGTGAGCTTATTTCCTATTAAAAAAATCTTTTATTGTGGTTTGCCGTGTGTGTATGCTACTGTTATAAATTATGACATTTTCAATGCGGTTCAATTGATACTCCACTAGGAAATGTATTAACATCAATTGATACTCCACTAGGAGCAATACAAATATATTTTCGGAGCAGTTTTAGTGCACTGCCCGCTATTTTACGCGCCTTTTCTTGAATGATTGGGTCACTTAATGGCACTGATGCATCACGGGACTGATGAATCCATTCAATTAGAATTTCCTCAGCATCTTCATATTTTCCACATTTTACTTTTTTACGTTTGCAACCATCCTTCGCTGCATTGATAATTCCATTCTTATTTTTTATTATTGTTCTCAGACTGGATCAGGGAATTCTTAGAGATTCTGCGAAATCCTTCTGACTTAGTGTAGAATTCTCGTCGTACTTATGGAGAATTTGCAATTTTTCACTTATAGAAAGGGATTTCCGCTTCGACATTTTGCACTAACTTACTGTATCACAGACCCGCACTTCAAAGAGTTCGAAGATTCCCTCCTACCAGGGAAAGAAAAGAATCGTTACAGTGTTACATTTCTTTTCGATACAAAATTTCCGATATAAAAAAGCGCTACAAGCGGGATTTGAAGCGTTATAAGAGGGTAAAAGTATACAGAGTTACATAGAAAATTCCAGGGACCGCATGAAAGGAGCGTAAAGAACGGGATAGTGCTATAAGCGGGAGCGTAATAACGGGGTTTTACTGTATTTTTAATCTGAATATGTAAAATAAAATAAAAAAAAGCAATAATGAAATAATTATAATTACTAAATCGAGAAAAAATCACAACTGGACCGTAAATATGCCTTCGCACATTGAGCCAACATCAAAGGGAATTCTGAACAGCTGTTTCATCCTTATTAGGAATCATCAGCAGAATTTACCCTTGGTTTTTGGCTCAGACTGCGCGAAAGCTAAGGGAAAAGCATTCACGATCCCGGGAATGGCAGCAGAGATAAAAAAAACAATCAATTAAAAAATAATCCTGTGAAATCCACAGTATTAATCCCTTGTCCTTTCACTGCAGACAACCCGCTTTCTGGGATGTGAACGGTCAGACATCATTGTGGAGAAACCCCTTCATAGTGAATGTGCAACAATATGGGTGCGGTGTCTGCAAACAATATCTTGGACCCTTATTTTGTTGAGGATGATCATGGCAATCCTTTGACTGTGAACCAGGTGCAGTACAGAGAAAACATTCTCACACCATTTCTGAAAGATCTCATCAGATTCTGCCATGTACATAACATACCACTTCGTACACAATGGTTCCAGCAGGAGAGGCCTCTTGCCAAATACAGAGAGGACAAGCTTCAATTGCTTCATGCGAATATTGATAATCGCGTCATTTCCCATGGAACTGCCATCCCATATCCATCTCATTCACCTGATCCTATATCACCAGACGCTTCCATTTAAGGTATGCTAAAGGAAGCCATTTTTCGAGAGACCCCATCAGCAACCATTGGCGACTTACGTCAAAAAATTGTGACATGCATCAGAGGAATGAAGCAATCTTTCTTCAGGGACATGTTTGAGAATCTAAGTCAGCGTTACAAGTATTGCCTGCAATGCAACGGACAGCATATCAAAAACATGTTATGCCTCAGAAAATGTGCAAGTTGACTTATATGTACAGCAAGTCTTCCTCTACTGTTTGTATTCTGTATGTCACATACACCTTTTTTTTGTACACAAATATTTCAGTATCGTTTCTTTGGCGCATAGTTTACGTATATGTACATGCAGTATATATAACAGAAGAAAAAGTTAACTTATTCTATTTTATCAAGGTTTTCTTTAGTTCTTAGAAAGCAATTCTTAGAAAGAAACTCCTGGATTCCTGTTACTGCGTCCTCCTACAACTAGAAAGTGGTTGAATCCTTTTGCATAGAAAATCTGCAGTTGGAAATATGGTTATTAGGAGAACGATATTTCCAACTATAGATTTTTTACAGGTTCTACTAGTAGTAAAAATAAAAAAGCATAATTTTCTTTCTTTCTTTTTAATTTCCATATTTTAAATTTCCAGCAGTCACTGAATTTTGCATATCATTATCTTCTTAAGCTAGGCAAACACCATCCAACCTGTTCATGCGACATATCTGGCAGAAACGTGTTTGATGAGACTGGCAGGGTAGAACATGACAGGACATTCAACGCATGTCCTTCGGAAATCCAACCAATAAAAGCACAGAATTAAATTATGTCACTGATAACATCATTCGTAGTTTGCTCCCCTGAATATCTCAATTCCATTGCACTGAAAACCATCAAAAAGCTATTATTGTAATAAGAAATATCATCATTCGACAGGAAACAATCTTTACAATGAACTATAGTAATTTTATGCATCAAAATAAACATTTTGAAGAAGGATTTTCGAATGATATTGTTCCTGTTTCTCATCTGAGAGTCAAACAGCGAAAGTAATTTTAAAGTTTTGAATTTGATAATTATTGAAGCCTTTAATATGGCAAATTTCACATTCAGAAATAATCAGAAATTTAGCAAATCCATCCTGGGATATTTTCTTTTTGAATTTCTTAGATTTATTGGGATTAATTCTTCAATTCTTTAACTAGCGAGCAATCGGCTATCCCAGAATTCCATGCGAACACAGCCAATGCTGTGAAATTATGAAAAAAATATATTTTTAAAAACTCTGACAAATTCTGACGCATAAAATTAATGCATTTAAATATAAACTATTTATTTTTGAAAGATAATCTCAATACTGTGATAATAATTTTGTAATTGCTCTCCGTCCAGTTGAAGTGGAGACGATTCAAAGTGGAGCCATCTCTATGAATGGGCATGACGTCACAACTGATGTGTTCCAAAAAGCTCCACTGTGATTGGTTAGTTTTCGCCCGACCAAATGCCAAAATAGAACTGGCCGATCGATGTGTTTGGCAAGCAATGGTCGATCGAAAACCCGTCGCCAAGGTCTCATTTTTTTTTTAATAAGTCATTTTGTTTAATGAATGCGAGAGCAAATTAAGAAATTAATGTGCAGTCCTCTGCAAATGATCTTTACTTCTGATATTTTTTTTTCCTAATTGTAAATCAATATATATTTAAAAAAAAAATGTAAGTACATTAAATTTTTAATAGATTATTAAAAATTCATTATTGTCTCGGCTCTTTGTGCAAACATCCTAAAGAAAATGAAACTTTCACTGTTGATCTTTGAAAAAATATTTTCTATGTCAACTATGTTCTAACATTTTACTGGCAAGTTAATTGTCACTATACAGGGTGATTCCAAAAGGTGGGTCAAAAAATTACTAAATTTCAAAATCTGAAAGCAATTATTCAGTTTTTATGAATATCACAGATGATCAAAATTCATTTGCATCTCTTCTTGCACATTTATTTATATATATATTAGTTGAAAACTTTTGTTATTCGGCATCTAATATTAATGTTAAGGTAAATGTAACTAATTAATTACAGTTTTCTAATAAAATCATCATAGTATTCATATTTAGGTCTCTGTATTATCATTTGAATTTTAGCTTCTCCCCAAGATAAAAACATTGTGATGAACAATTATTAAAAATTGGAGCTTCTTTTCTTTAACATTAGACAGATGTTGACAAATATATTTCTTTCAAAATAAAACTGCATTTTCGTCTTATTATTCTACTCCTACAATGCATACTGTACTGTGTTAAGTTTTACTTAGACGATATTCTAGATTTCATGAAGATTATGAAGGTTCTTTCATTTTAACAAAATTCTAACTATTAAAATTAAAAAATTTTCTTCAATATAAAAAACAAAGGATTGTGATTTAAGCACTTCTTCATATCAATTAAACTTTTTATTTTACAATCTACATGTTTTCCACATAATTTGCTGTTTATATTTCTAAAATTCTTATATGTATTTAATATACTACCTTCAAAGCACTAATTTGTTTTCTAACAAATAGCGCAATTGATAAGGGCGGCAACAGATGAACCTAAATAATCTTTATTATTTATTGTTTTGTTTTGATTTTTTTTTTTTTGCTCTTTGAATCTACTTGTATAAACACGCTTGTTATATAAATCACATAAAAGGTATGCAATGTCTTTAACTTTGCCTTCTGAAACTTAAAAGCATCTACATTTTTTTATTCAATCTCTTCAATTTCTTGGAAAAGAAAAAAAAAGGTCATTTAACAAAATTATTATTTTATGATTTCTAAAAATTAAAGAAACACACAAACACAAAAAAAGAGATATTCTATAATTATTTAAACAACTGAAATATATTTATTTTCCTATCATATATTAAATCACTATATTAATCACTAGAGAAGTACTTCAATGAGGGTTATCTGCGTAAAAATGATGACAACTTTTAAGTAAATAATGATAAACAGTACAAATGACAGGACAATCCCACTGATAAACTGAATCAACAAATACACAGAAATACTGTTTAGATTGTGAAGCAATGATTTAAAGAAATTAAAGCAGAAATGAACAATATCTTAATTATCTCCTTTTTATTTATTTAAGAGCCTGAGTTTCAAATTAATCTCTTCTCAGCGATAAAAAATATAGATTTCAATTATTTCATGTTGCAATCATTCTTAAAAAAAAGACTACCCAATAATCTTTTTATTTGAGTAATTGTAAAAGTCTAATTATTTCCAAGCTAACAAAGCAAGATATATATATATAATTCAGGCTCACTTCAATTCATCCATCCCTGAAGAGATCTTGTCAACTAAATTTGCATTAAGAGGTTCCGAAGAATATTACGATACAGCTATAAAACAAAACACAAAAGTTTAAAGGAAATGTTATACTATTAATTATTGGTTGACTGCTTTCAATATAAGATTTAACTTTTATGTATTTCTTTTAATTATATATTTTTAATATCACTCTTCAGGTATGCTTATTTATTCATTTATTATTAGTCAGTGTATTTGGTAGCTCTTTCGTAAAATATTGTGGCCCTGAAAAGGGCCTTTTAATAACAAATTGGTTTACTTTATTTATTTTTTTAATAATTTTAACTTCCATGGTTTAAGTGTCCAGTGGATAAATGTTTTCAAATTCACTGTTGGTATCATCAGTGTCGGAAGCAATGTCAGCTAGTGAAATTATGCAATGATCAACTTTTTCATCAACAATTCCCTCACGGAGTTAATATTCTTCAGCAAGTTTATCAACACGATTGATTGCGTTTTTCCAGTTGTCAACAGTGACATTTTCCAACACTTTCTTCCATATTTTCTGAGTATTAACCTCATTAAAGATTTTAATTCCATTCCTCTCTCAAAAAATTGCTTGCATTGTGAAATTAATTCTATTGGATTAAAATTGCCGTGATGTGGAGGTAACTGTAGAACACTGTGCAATTGATTTCATAGACAGAATCAATCACACAGCTTTTTGTTGCATGGCTTAGTACACGTTGCAGTAATTCACATTTGAGTTCATTACTGAGATAGAGTATGTGATACTGATTCAGCCAGGCTGCAATATTAGTTTTCTTCTCCTTAATCGTCAGAGCTTTATCAATCTGTATAGAATGACACAAAGTGCTGTCCATTACTATAAAGCTGTTCAAAGGAAGATTTAGCATTAGCCCGTTTTTCTAACAGGTTTTAAAATTTTCACTGTTCATTTTGTGATCATAATCTCCTGTCCTTTTGCCCGAGCTGAGCATTTAAAGAAGCATTAGGCATAAATCCTTCCTCACTTCAGGCATGTACAACAATGAAGCATGGTCCAACACATTGATTCACTTTTCGAGCATGAATGGCCATTCCATCCTTTCTTTGTAATTTACTTTATGCAAAGCTTTGTCTCAACTAGCCAAATTATGGGTCTTCCATTTCTGTATAGCTGCGGTATTTCCGCAAAAAATCTCTTCTTCTCAAAACAATATCTTCCCGCTCATAAAGAATCATGTTTTTGTCACATTTTCTCTATGTGAATGTCTTTCGAAGCAATTCTTTACCTCTTTTAAATTCAATTTTCGTCTTGACTGCCTCAAGTGAAATGCCTATCGTTGGATTTTTGCCTTGGATGCAGAGATGGATAACACAACAGTCGTCCACATAGATAATAGGTCTACTTCATTTTCATTTTCTGCCAGGTATCGATAAGCTTTTTTTAAGTGTCTCTTTACTTGTTGTTGTATTCTACGGTCAGTTTCAGAAAAAGATCAGGAGTGACATCAGGCATAAGAATCTTTATTCTGTGGTGGCGAGATGGTCTAAGCATCCGGTCTTTCATGCTAAGGTTTGCTGGATCAATTCTCCTACATGCCTTTTTTGTTTTTTCTTCTCCCTCTCCAGGTTTTTAGTTTGTTTTTTTTAATTATTCCTGTTTAAATTACACTCTCACCAGTCAAATCACAGAGTGATGCAAAGACTGACCTTTACAGTTAACTTTAGAAATATATCTGAGGAGAAACGTGCAAGCTAGAGGAGACAGCCATGATGACAAGTAGTTCGACAATTTAATAACCAATAGCATGATTAATTTTTACTAGCTTGAAAATTTCCACAAAAAAATAATTTTAAACTCTTTATTACATATCAGTACAAACAAAGTAATTTCATATCATACAAAATCTTTCACTTGTAGAACGATATTTACAGAAAAGTGGAACTATGATTCAAGCTGACAGATAGTGTGTAACTTGGTTCAATGACATCACCCCTGATTTTTTTCTGAAACTGGCTGTAGTGACTGTGGCTTTCGATATTCTTGTAGCAGCAGCTACTCTTTCTTGAACTCACTCTAAACATACCCACAATCCTCCATTTTCCTATCCTTTTACGATATAATCTTCAACTTGTAAAATAATTACAAGTTGAATACTCTCTAAAACTCACTGTGACAATATTTTGAGAGAATTTAATAGAGAGCCCTGTGCTTTGAGGCGCACTTGTTTGTCATTAGCTGAAAAACAGATACGTCGTAATCACATGGGATTCCTTTATACAGAATAGAAAAAAAATTCAAGTTTTATAGGACAAATCCAAAACACGTTGCAGAAATTACATTAAATGAGAAAACAGTATTTTCAAAAAAGAAATTATAAATAACTGCAAATTATGTTACTCCTTCCTAATGAAAATATGAAAGATGGGCAAGATGCACCAATAATCTGAAATTAAAACAAATAAAATACATTGCATTAAACTTGCCTATAATACATCAGTTGTGTTAAAAAGAAATCTTGTAAGAAATGATTTTGAGTATAGAATTTTTATTGATTATAGTAGAGGTTTTTCTCCATCATTGCAATGCTAAAATATTTTCACACAGCTACAATTCCAACAACAAAGTGTATTAACTTAAACTGTTTACTGTCTGGTTCATTATGAACAATCCTTCTAATTTCTGCAGGAATTCATACACTCACTGTCTCCTGTTAAAAGAATGAATTCAATTCCAATGACTTAGTTCTCAGCAGACTGATTTCATTTAAACTATTGCATCTGAAAGTTAAAATATGACGAAGATAACAGTAGGTGAGGAATAAAAACCATTTCCATATTTTTACACGCTTTGTTGAGATGGTCAGGAGAACTTCTGTTTCATTCAGAATCTCAATAAGACATTCTGCACTAGTTTCCCCTATAAGTGTAAGCAATCTCAAGAACCACTTGGCCTGAATTTTCTTTCTCTTTTCTGAAGATGGTTGGATGGAGAAAATCTACAGATTAGCAGAAAACAAATGCAAAAAGCATTGAAATTCTTTTATTTTAAAACGAGACAAATTAATCCACTATGATTGCTCTGAGTGACAATCACAACTGGAAATGTTTGAGGACCGTATTTCAAGGTAAAAGTCAATACACATTCTACTTTATTTATTATTATAATTTATAAAAAAAGAACAGCCAGAAAACACAGATGTCATAACAAACTCCTTCCTCCAAATGGAATTCAGCTGATTACAGATACCTGAAGAACTTAATTGAAATTCAATAATGATTTTTAAGTTAAATATTAACTTTGTAAAAAGCTCTACAAAAAATATTGTACTGTGAAATATAATACTGAGCGAACAAAAACAGAATGTTGCTAACTGAAATATGACAAAATAATGTCCGATATAAATTGACAAAGGTATGTTTCAAACAGAAAAAAAAAATACATTAACAACTATTGTTAAATGCAGTATTTCAAGTCTGGCAAAGAGCAGAAAAGTAGTAGTTCAGCTAAGATGATGGTTACCAAAAACCTATCAATTTTTGAAATGGCAGCATTTCAAAGTGAAAACAAGCCTTCAGAACTAACACCGGTCTTATTTCATGCAATGGACGCGATAAAATTTACTGAATGCTTCAAAGCAAATCTAGCAAAATGAACACTAAATTCATGTATTAGGAATAGTAAATTTTGCTGCAGGTTATTTTTGATTGTATATACTAATTAATAAATGAGAAATGGTCTTTAGTCATTCTCTTAATTCAAACTATCCTCCAACAATAAGAAGGTGACAGATCTAATATTTTTTCTTAATTCTCGTTATCAGAACATTTATTATCTGAAGCTTCCATAACTAAAATGAATCAAAATACATGAAAAAGCATAGATCTATGTAAAAAAAAATTTACATTACATTTATTTATGTATTAGTCTTACACATCATTTGCACTGATAATTTATTAAATATTAATTAACTTTTAAAACAACATACTATTCTCCAATAGGAAATTAACTGTGTTCTTCCTTTCAATATATTTAATCTACTAACAAAAATAGACTGAAAAAATATCTATAGAAACACGAACATGACCAATGGCATCTTCTAGCAAGCAAATCAAAATTATGTCTTGTTTATCTTGGAAATAATAATCCATTCATTATATTTTTCCGTGTAATATTATGAAAATAATATTCGGAATTTGCTGATCACCATTTGCTTCATTTCTTAGCAGATGTAGCAGCAAACAATAAGGACTTGTTAATCATGCAAAGTAACAAATGGATGCACAAGGTCTTTTCATGGACTACAAGTGGTTCATTAGTTTGACATCACTGCTTTAAAAGAGAATAAGAAAATTCATATAAAATTCATAATTATTTTAAAAGCAAAATGCATAAAATAAAACAGAAAAAAATTTAAGCTGAATGTAGGTGAAAGATTTCTTTACAAAACTTGGTTCTTTTCTGCAGCAACTAATGATCTATATATATATATATATAAAAATAAATGTTTCTTTCTTTGTCCTTTATTACACTCCTAGGCCCTTTGACCTATCTGGACCAAACTTTGCAGAATTACTCTTTAGGACCCTGCGGAAAAGATAGGCTACCTCAGAACCTGGACCCTCCCCCCCAAGGGGTTGAAAAGGGATAAAAATCCCTGAAATAGCCAAATATCCATCTGGTGGTGACAATGAGAACTACACAAATATTGTGTAAAGTGGAAAATTCACTCTCCTATAGGGGGCAGCGACACCACACTTGGTGGGGGGAAGGCAACAAGGGCTGAAGTGTCCCACCCCCAATCGACACCAGGACCTTATATTTAGGGCCCCTTCTCGCCCCCCCCCCCCCCCAAGTCAATTGCAAAAAGGGAAAAATTCGCTCTCCTATGGGAGACAGGGACACCACACTTGGGCGGGGGGATGGCCACACAAGGGCCTAAGTGTCCCACCCCTGATCAACACCGGGACCTTAAATCAGGGCCCCTTCTCACTGAGCCCTTTCTTTCTTTGAGTGGCATTGCAATGCATGCCGAATACAGCTAGTATTCTATAAATACACTCAGGAAACAATTCTTGGTTTTATATTTATAAAACATTACATTTCCTCTCACATTTAATAAAAAAAAAAACAAAAAAAAAAAAAAACAGTATTATCAAATTTTAGTTTAATTCCTTTACTCCTCTTCATGACAGGCAAAAAAATCGTATCTTGATTACAGACCTTTGTCAAGTTCTATTGGCTTATTTCACTAGTTTAATTCCAATTACAGAATAAACTATTGGTAATAAAGGTCAACTTAATGAAAACCACAAAACTTTCCATTATATTACAAATTAAAACAATTAAGTTGCGTTAATCCAACAGAGGGATGACATTTGCAACTAAAGATCCAGTCTGTTTTCATGAATATAACTTGGTTCAAGACAACAACATGTGTTAAGGTGGGAAATAAAGTCATCTAAAAGACTTCAGCTCAGGCAATGAGAAAGCAATATTACATTCCAATCCAAAAAGTGTAAGACTGAATCTGTCTAGAACTTTTGCCAAAATGCTTGGATATGACCCATATACATTGTAATTAAAAACAAGGGGAAGGGGGGGGGGTCCTTTATGGCTTTTATGGCTATATAACTGTTGTAGTTTTTTAAAACATTTATTCTTCAGAGACATATTTCCTATTTCTTCTGAACTTTAAATATCATTAATTAAAATAAGTAAATCTGATCTCAAAATAATCCCATCCTGTGCTCACATATGATAGCCTAATATAAAAAGGATTCTAATCCAATAATAGGAATAAGTTACTTAAAGAATATCAATCCAATCCATGATAGTTTTCTTTATTTAGAAATGTCACACATCTTTATGTATTTTTAAAAAAAAAAAATTAAATACCGGAAGGCAATTTTGACAGCTAGAAAAGTGGGCTTCCTGCAATTCTAAATTGTTTAGTAACTACAGAAGCTTGAGGTCCATACATTTTTTTTAATAAGTGAGGAAATTACCCATAGATTACTGTTTTCTATTATTATTAGTGCTTACTACAATCTATCTTGTCCCAATAGTATACTGAGTATTATTAAAAATAGTAAGCATAAAAAAAAAAATGCAATTGAATTGTCTTTGTTTAAATGAAAAAGTCTTTTAAGTGAATAAAAATATTTTCAAGAGATCTGCATTTTCAATTTGTGATTGGGAAAATTGGAAATTTCACCTGTTATTGGTGAAACGAGAGTAACTAAACTCCTCTTCCCCAAATAAGACATCCTACTTGTGAAACTGAATGTTTTATTATGGTTACTTAATGCTGTTTTCATGATTTAATAATGAAAATATAAATAAGGCTTCCTTACTTATACAATTCTTCCTTTCAGAATACGATATCTTCAACAATCCAAACAGGAAACACGATACACTTTCTGCAGTGGAGATAAAGTAAACACATCTGCCATTTCATGGGAAAGATTATGCTGGATAGACTGTTCCCTCAATTATCATTTTATTGAGAATATTTGGTTGTACTAATGGAAAGCTTCCCTAGAAATGTTGGTTTTTCTATCCGTGATGACATAAAGGGACAAATACTTCCACTACAATATCAGCAGAAATGAATAATCATCTCTATTTGCTATGATCCCATATTTCGTATTAAAGCCCATATGGTTTCTCCTATCCATTTGAAAAGAATACAAAGATCTGTCCATTAAAATCTAAGCCAAACAGACACCAGTAACAGTTTAGATTATTTACCATCAAAAACTCTTTTTTAACACATCAGAATCTTTCCATTGAACAAATTTTGTTTTAGGAAATGGTGATAATGAATCTATTTTGGATTTGTTTCAATTCTGTGGCCAAAATCATGTAAATATTCAGAATAACAATATCCAAGTAATACTTTGACTTATGATTCAAACTGACAAATTGTATGGAAAGAGGGCTGTAAAAGGATATTAATAACTGATAATTTCCTGACAAAGTAAAGTCTGTAGAAATTCTTTTAATAATTCTGCAGTTATTATCCTACTTATCAGCCATTGTCAAAGTTAAGGTGTCGTGTTCTCTCTAACACCAAATAAGGATAAGTATCTCACTACAGGCACAGGCGGATCCAGGGGGGGCTATAGCCTCCCTTTAGCTATGAATGTAGATTGGATAAAATGGCGTACCCAAAGGCTGCTGCATGATAAGACATTAAAATTGCCATGATGACAATTTCAATTGCTAATAAAAAACTGGCAACTAGCGTACGTTTCAGACTCACAGATGTAGTCAAGCCTTCAGAAAAGTTAGCCTCTTTCGCCCTTTGAGAAATCCTGGATCCGTCCATGACTACAGGCATATCTGGATTCACATAAGATATGCAGGAGGTAAGGCTCCCAGTATTTCCAGAGCAAAGGGGCTAAGTTGAGGTCAGCCCGATGCCACCTGCCTTTAACCAGCCAGAAATAAGCTCAGTGTCCATTCTATAGAGCTGGGTAGACTCTAGGATCTGTCGGGGATAATACGGAAAAATCCACAACCTCTGTCAGAGTCAGTGTGTGAATGGCTCATCCAGCTCATTGGTCAATGACCTTACTAATTGGTTATTGGGACCACCCCAAATAATGATTGACAACCAAAGAAAAAAAAACTAGATCACAATCACAATAGATTTTAGATCACAAAACTAATTTCATATTGTACTGCTGTTGATACTTTTATTTTTGAACTCCAAATGTTTTTTTCGATTGTTATGTTTTTAACAATTTATTAAGAGTATAAAAGCAAGTATATTTAAACTGTTATTATCCGCTTTTCTATTAAATTAATTACGTTATTACAAATTAAAAATGAAAAAAAAAATTTTAAATTTATAGTATCATTCGGGTGATTTTACTGTAAACGTACTTGCTTTTATACTTTTGCTTTTTAAACTTTTTAAACTTCATTGTTTTGGGGAAAAAAAGCAGCAGCTATGTCTCAAGTCACTTTTAAGTGGAGTTGGTTTTCTATTCTTCCGTCATGAAAATTTTCAATTTGTAATAATTTAAAAATTTATAAAAATGCAGTCCACTGTAGACAACAAAAATGTATTATGGAAACTGGTTTCTCTACATTGTATCAACTGTTATTTTTAGTTTTAAAATGACAAATGTTATTTTAAACATTACGTTTCGCTACTGATGTTTTTTTTGTTTTGTTTTTTGAGAAAAAAAAATATCTAGTAATGTTTGCTCGTATTTCTATGTTAATTTCAACGTCGTCTTTTAAATTTATTAATTTCAAGGAAAATATTAAAAGGCAACACAACCTAATAAATGTAAACATTTAGTATCTGCTGCCTAATTATATTTACTGTAGTCATCATAGTACGCCAAATGGAGATAATTTCAAATATATTTAAACTGTTGTTATTATCCGCTTTTCTATTAAATTCATTACGTTATTACAAATTAAAAATGAAAAAAAAAATGTAAAGTATCATTCAGGTGATTTTTACTGTAAACGTACTTGCTTTTATACTTTTCGGATGGGTGGGGGACTTGTTATTGTTTTGTTTGCTTTTCCTGTGCGATTTTTCACGTAGATTGTGGATGTGACAGAGGATGGGGCCCAATGCACTCGTGATTCATTCGCAATGAGAAATAGGAAAACCAAACATAGCTTTTTATAATCAAACCGATTCACTGTCAGTTTGGTGACACATGTTTAACGATCATTTGATGAAATAGACTGGAAAAATTATCCTACGTTAAAAAGAAAATGATTGCAAGCTATATAGGAATATTTAAACAAACATATCATTTTATTTCATTCAAATATTTATATACTATACATAATAATAGTGCATATCCAATGCTTATTAACAAAATTAGCATTTTTTTTTCGGTTTTATCTAGTTAAAACGCAGAGAATTCGATGTCATAAAGAACAATTTCATGGTTAATGTATGAATCATGTTCGTTCAGATCAATTTTTAATCTGTTGAACAAGTGTGACTTCACCGCAAAGATATTTGGTTTATACGGTATAAAATAGGCCTAATTTCAAAATTCTCAAGTTTGTGATTTAGTTATATCTGATGATGGGTTCAGTGGTAAATAATAATAAAATCCACGATTCAGAAAAAGAAAGGAATCGTCAAAAGAGTTTCGACCTCAGTTAACACTGAAATCCTTTCAACACTTGTAAATTCCTCCTACAATTCCCGTTTTTAATTAACTATTACGATACAAAGCAAGCATATGTGAAAATAATTTCCACAAAATAAGTATATATTCAGCACCAAAGGAATTATGAAAGTGAGAAGAAAGCAACTGCACAAGTGTTGTTGTTATGAGTTCAAAAAGGGAAAAAAAAAAAAAAATGAGAAAATTTCTGGTTTTGATCTAATCATTCGCCCGACTGTCAATAAAAGCTTTCGTTCCCATCCCTTCAAGAAACATCTGTGATTTTCATTATTTTTAACTCGCTTCTTTAGAGAATTTAAAGCAAAATCAAAGGAATGTGTGTTTTCGGAGTCTTACCTTGAGGGAATTTAAGTCTATGTCATCTAAGCTACAATTGACACTGGGAGTCAACGCCATGATGGTTCAACACTCAAATCCTGTCTTCGATGGGCTATTTATTACTTAAAACTAAGCTTTCCTGTTTTAGTAATAAATCTCCTGAAGCTGTTCTCCTATTCGGCGAACACTTGGGCATATTTATAATTAAAACTAGAAAAATCGGTAGAACTTTACTTCTTTCTAACTTCCTCCCTTACCCCATCTGTATTTACATCGCATGCAAAAATTGGTGAGCAACAGCGTTGCATTGTGGGAAATTGCATTCTGGGTAAAACGAGAACAGCGCCGTCTTTTAGGATAAAACTGAAATTCGGAAAAGTCAAGGTCATCTGCTGTAATGCTACAAGTATGTTCACAGAATCAACGAGGATTGTCCCAAATTCGACGATCCTCCTTCAAACGGCTGTTGCAATTTTCTTCTCTGTCCTGCTCCGTTCCTTATTTTATGTTGACCAATCGAGGAAATAAAAATGAATCGACATGCGGCTGAACAGAGGGGGAATGTGCGAAGTAAACCAATCATCTTTAATAAATATATATTCTTAAAGAATTGATTGCAGGTCAATTAAGTAAAATAGTTAATAAAAATTGCATATAATAATTCAGGATTTTGTATGTGTAGTCTCCATCGGGGCGGAAGGGATGGAGTTACCGTAGATCCGCTTCTGTTCCTGAGCTGCACATCGGAATGTTTTCATGGGAGGGGGGGGGGGGGATAATTAAGAGGAAAAAAATAATAATTTTTATGCTTTCAATGAACACTTCAATTCATTTACCCGATTCACAAATACTCTACTCAAAATTATTTATTCGTCTCTTGTTGTATTTCATTTCCATATCAAACAAAATATAGAGGACGTGTCAACTTTTGGAATACCCACCTGGCAAGAGCGAATAAAAGCTATTTCAAAATAATAATAAAAAAAAAACTTCTTTCACTGATGTTGAAAGTTGTCGGTCCGTAGCTCCTTTAATTCGTTTTTTAACAAAGTCAATATGGATCTTCCTTATAACAACCTACACATACCTCGAAAATTTCAGCTTTCTAGGATGTGGAGTTTTTGAGTAATCTCAATCCCAAAAGGGCATACGCTTTCCCTAAAATTACATTTTAAACTTTTTGGTTCGAACTTTTTTTCTCATCGACGCATATTATTGCCCATTAGAAATGTCCAAAATTCAGATATAATATGCGTTTCACTAGTTTATTTTTGTTGATGTCACTTCTGGTTAAGCGAAACAGAATAACATTTTTACTGATGCTATTGATCCACATCTCCGAAATGCCATACAGAAAAAACAAAAATTTGTCTTTTCTTCAACTAAGAGACCATCACTAAGAGCGCGAATGAAGCGTTCTTATCAAACTTTTAATATACTTATATACAGGGTGTATCAGTTGAGCCCAGTCAATACGGTAACTTTTTCCTGGGAGCCATTTTGGAGAGCAGATTATGCGTTTTCATAAGAATAACAGTATCCTAAGATAAGACGGGTACCGGAATGTTTCACCTGTGTACAACAATGGGCATGCACCTGACATCAGTACGAGCAGCTCGTGACATTGAACGGGCGTTAGTGACCGTGCGATAATTCACAATTGCAGGCAGGAAAAGTGGTGCGTTCAGTTGACGTTAACGCAATGTGTGTCTATCATTAAGTTTATTTATGAGTCGAAGAGCAGCATCTCTGCAGCAAGACGTTTATTTGATGAGGGGAATATGGTTTTTCTCCAAAACGTGAAACAATGTGTGCAATCAAGAAGAAATTTGAAGACAATGGTACTTTTGCAACAAAACAAGCTGCGGAAGTGACCACAATCACTATCGAAGAGAACCAACACATCATCACCGAAATTGACCAAGTCATTTGATTGTTGCTGCTGTACGAAAAATTGACCGGGTCCACCTGATACACCAAAATAATAAATTTTGGATAGAATAATTTCATGAAACTTATACTAAGTAAGCGATTTAATATTATTCTATTAAAACCCCTTCCCCAAATTTAGAAAGATAGAGTTGACATTATTTATTTACAGTCGGACCTCTATTTAACGAACCTCTATTTTGCGAATTTCTCTATTTTGCGAACTTTTCTTTGGAACCAAGAACATTTTGCTAATTTCTTTGTAAAATAGCCTCCAAATAGCGAAATGCATTTTCTATTTAACGAACTTTTTCGTGACATCTATTTTTTTTTCTCTGTGAAATGTGTTTATTATAATATTCCCTTAGAGCAGGGGTCGGCAACCCGCGGCCCACAAAGCGTTTTTGTGCGGCCCGCGGGGCGTCTTAAGATTTTCCTTTTTTTTTTTTTTTTTTTGGTTGTTAAAATAAGATTTTGGCCCTTTTTGGCCCAAGTGCGGCCCGCAGTAATCCCCACATAAAATATTTAGTCCTCTTACAACAAAAGGTTGCCGACCCCTGCCTTAGAGGAAATGAAAGAAATGTGGATACAGCTGAGGGAAAAAGAAGAAATTAACGATGATGTGCTGATTGATGATTATCTTTCACTTGATTTTGAAGTTGAGACCTCGGAAACATTAACTGAATCGCATATTTTGGACAGTGTGAAAAATAAAAACAATACAGCTATGAAATGTGATGAAGATGATGAAAATGGAAATGATCATGATGCAGAAATCAATAAACCTTCGTATGATGAAATGCTAAAATCATTTGAAACAATCCAATGCGGATTATAATTTTAAGAAAATACTGAAGGGGTTTTTGGTGCATTGCAAAGATGCGAGACGTAGGCCTACTATGAGCAAAATTTCAAAAAAAAAAAAAAAACCTCGGACAAAATTAACAGATTTTATTAGTAAAATTTAAGTACGCATGTGGTAATATATGCTTTATATCATAAAAATTATTACTTTTTTTAATAATATTTATTGTTTATATATTTTAAATCTGTTTAATGTAGTTTAAAGTAATTTTAAAAGGTGAATCTCTATTTAACGAATTTTCCATATAACGAACTTTTTTTTCGGGTTTTAGCGACTTCGTTAAATAGAGGTCCGACTGTATTATTATTTTGATTCTTTTGTGTTTGGGAGGATGATGATCCATAAGAAATCATTTGCATTTTGATCCATCCTTCGAAACTTTAAACAAAGAAAAGAATTGATTTTTTTTTTTTCCTGGACAGGATATAATTTTGGATCTACTTTCAAGATAAAATCCTTTATTCGCCTATTATGCTTTGATGACAGACAAACTTTCTAATATATATAATGGAGATGTACATACGGATGAAGAAAAACACACGAAAAATCATTTTTTTTTCATCTTCTCTTTGGTTGAGAGGAAAACATATCAACTGCTTTTTCCTACAAATGCCTTCTTCGTTCAACAGTTACGAAGCTCCTGAAAGACGATGCAGGAGATTTCAGAATAATACTAGAATGTTAGTAAAAATATAACTGAGGCTTAAACAACAATTGGGGAGAAGGAATGAATGGTAATTCAAGCCTCAGTTTTGCACCAGAGAATTTGAAGCACCCTCACAGCAATGATACGTGAAAAGTAACTTAATTTGCCAATTAAAATAAAACATACAAATATTGATCCACTTTCCTCACTCTTGAAATTGATGAGTTTGCTTTCGTTTTTCGTCAGAACTCGCAGGGGGCGTAAGTTGATCGAGAATTTTAATGAATTAAGTGTGAAGAATTGTACAGGTCAGTCGTGATGACATTCATATTCTCTCTTTTTGTTCTGATCGTCATTTCTTCCAGAACTGAGAGACTTTAGAAATTTATTGTCACAACGATGAGATCATCTTTCAAACATATTACTTCTGTGTATCAGAATACGCTAGAAAAATAAAAAAACTGTTCAAGGTTATGAACGGTTTTGATTGTTCGCATTGAATTAGATTTGAGTTGAGATTAGATAATGGGAAGACACAAATTCCTTAGTAGGCCTAATCTCCGTATTAAATTGATCGTCGTAACTAAAAATGAAGAATTTCATTTATTTATTTATTTGGAATAATCGTCATTCTTAACTCAAGCCTTGTTAAAACACTGAATTCCTAATACTGATTTAAAAAAAAAAAAAAAAATTAGTTGATGAAGGGATCGAACCCACGACCTTCGCGTTATAAGCACGACGCTCTAACCGACTGAGCTAACAGGCCACCTACAACATTCAACATTCAGGCCACTTACAACTGAGCTAACAGAAGCCGTTGCAAAGCATTGTGGGATATGTGTCCAAAGACAGATATAAGGCGTCTTTCAGAAGCCTAAAAATACGGGACACTTTAATGTAGGGGACAAAATCAACTAACCCTTTCTTATTTGTGTTACGTAGGCGGGCATTACACAGGTGAAGATTGGGTGGTTCTGAGCAGGATATGGCTAGGAATTTGCTGGTCTACGCGTGCTGAACCGGTTCCCATCAAGGTACTTTGAATGTATTACACGACATAGCAAGAATACATCCATCCATCTGAAAATCACGTGAAGGTCTCGTTGTTGGCGAGATCCCAACTTGGCACATCGACGGAATGGATAGTGTCTCTTATTACTTGGCAATTATCGTCATACCTATGTTTTACTTACGAAAATAAACATTGATTTATATAAAAATCATTCAATCCATGGAATAGGCGAAGGAATGTTTTAATTAATTAAAACAGGAAGTATTTCATTTTTCCATCTTTTTGTATTTCTTTGTTTTTAGTTTCGATCATCATCATCATCATCAGTGTTCTGTCGCAGACAGGTCCAATGGCAAGCAGCAAACAAGGTCAACAATAAATTACAGTAAAACCTCGTTAAGTCGTCGTTTTTCTTAAACGGTCCCGACAAGGTCTCATACACAATAATGTAAAGTAACCCTCCTTTATCCGTCACTAAATTTAATTCTACTCCGGATAACTCGTCACCCTCAAAATGGCCAAAAGCATCTTTCTTCTGCATTTTGCATGCCATTGTGTTGTCTTTTCGCCCCGCCCCTTCACTTTAAGAAAGCCAAGCCTTTACGGGGAATTTTCGACCATGCCTGTCACTTGATTACCCCTTCGGAGGATTTGGGTTCTTGGAATCTCGATGCTAATAAATCAAAGCCCACTTCTCGCTACGACTCTGTCGAGTGTAGACGTTTTTCTTGACCGCTCCTGAGTGTGACTTCATTCATAGCGACTAAGCCCCGCTATAAGGGCTATTTTTTCTCTTGAAATTTCGTGGTTCGATTACGTTTTTAACATGCAAGGGAAACGAAAACTTACCTCGTTATCTTTTAAAGAAAAAAAAAAGACCTAATTGAACTTTTTTAAAAATCAAATGTTTCGAAAACAGCTTCTGCCAAAGAACACCATATGCCCAGGACTACATTAAACGATATTTTTTCATCGAAACAAGTAATTGAAGAAGCTGACTGCAAAGACAAAAGAAAGAGAATGAGAAAATCGAAGTTTGACGAGATCGAGGATGGCTAAAACATGCCACATCGCAAAATGTGCCGATTTCTGCCATGATTCTCAAAGAAAAAGCCATGGAGTTGAAAAAAGCTAAGGAGTTGAACATTGAAGATTTCGGCGGCAGCAATGGTTGGCTGGAACGTTTCATAGACAGCCATTGCCTTTCTTTTAAAACGATTAAAATGTGGTAACTATAAAAAGTGTTTTTGTTTTTTTTTGTTTTGTTTTTTATTTTCCACTCATTCATTTGCATGAATTGATTTCTGAAAATCTTGTTTTTCTCACCGAATCCTACAGCAATTCATGAAAATACTGTATTTCAGTGTTTTTTTGGTTTTGGTTTTTTTTTTTTTTCAAAAATTCCTACTGCGCCTAAGTCATCACTCCGCTTAAGTCGTCAAAAATGTTTGGTCCCTTGAGTGACGACTTAACGAGGTTTTACTGTAATTAGTTTCGATATTTCTCGTTAAATCTCGACAAATATCTCGACGATATGTTTTCGAGATTTCAAACTCTAGCCGATTCAAATTTTTTCACCAGAATTCTGTTACGAATTTGGTTAATAATGTAGCTTCTTCTGGAAGCATCAACGAAAATATAGGGAGAAGATGACTGTTCCTGAAAATCAATTTTTTAGTCAGTAATTTCGTATAAACAGATACAAATCGATTGGACTTAAAAGTTCTTCAATTCGCTACCAGGAGCGCTGTTCGCTAACAAATCTGCCAGCCAGCCAGCAAGAAAATAGAACACGTCCTAAAAACTGCTAGCCAGCAGGAATTCCCAGCACAGAACCACCCAATTTTCAGCTGTGTAATAACCTCCTTATTTACATTGAAGAAAGAAATTACACTCTTACAGAGAAGCAGATGAACTGCAAGGCTCTGGGGCTTGTGGCTCACTGCTGTCTGATGCTTCAGTCTGGTATTTGGCTGAGGATTGACTGAGTTTGGAATATCTTCTTAAATGTGCTGTAAAAAATCAGTACAAGATACTTCTTGAAAGTATGTCTTCACAATAATCGTAGCCTTCACGGTTTCAAACTTGAATCTGCGTTTTTTATATTAATACATAAAGCGTTATCTTGAAATTGCATTAAAATACGGGGCAGTTATGCGTCTCGTATTAAATTTATCGGGACAATGGCACGCAATCTAAAAAAAACGGGACAACCCCGTAAAATACGGGACATTTAATCTCCCTAATTATTATATTTATTTTAGTAATTATTTAGTTTTTAAAGAGCTATCGTTGAATTAAAGTTGTCAGTATCAGATGAAATCTTTTTTTTTTTTTTTTCAGCAGTAAAGATATTTTTGTATCCTTTTTCATATTTGATGTTATTTTTAATCAATTTTTAGTTGACATGGATGACCATCTGTTTCGATTGAACTTAACACGAACAGCAGAAGGAAATGCTTGCCATAGTATAATGGATGACCATCTGTTTCGATTGAACTTAACACGAACAGCAGAAGGAAATGCTTGCCATAGTATACAACTACAGTAGAACCCTCTCGTCCGCCCTCGGATGGTCCGCTACTCCGGTTGATCCGACCGTGCGCGAGCCGGCCGAACTTGTCCCCGACTCGTCGGTGACTCACCACCCGTCGCGCCATTGTGTTGTTTACTTGCATATACAGTGATGTTAGATGGTGAAAACACTCTTAAGAATCGCAAAACATTGAAAAAGCCTAAACTTGAACTGCTTGACAACGCAGTAAATCCGTATATTTTACTGTAAATCCGTATTTTACTGTATTTTCTGATAATCCGACCTTTTTTGCGTTCCGACCATACCCCCAGTCCCAAATGTGACGGATTAGAAGGGTTCTACTGTATTACGATTTGGCGATCAATAGTCTACTGTTCAGTTTCTTTCCATAAGAAATCCATATATTCTGTATTAGAGAAGGTGTAATACTGTATTCTGACGTTCGAGAAAATCACGTTGTGAAAATATTCTGTGATAAACAAAAAAATAGTTTCTCTTTCAATTTTAACCAAATTTAATGCTACTGACTTATTATTTTAGCCTTTTTTTATATGTAATGTTATATTAATAGCATAATCGTATATCCGAAAGAAATTTTCAGCCTTTTAATTTTTTCCTTCATTCTATCTGAATAAAAGTTAATGATTGACTTCACTGATTCCGAAACGGCGGTCAACCAATGAGTAACTTTCGACGGGTCTGATCTAATAATTCCACCATATCAGTCAAAAATAATGCTTTTCCTTTGTTCTCTACTTACTATAACTATTTGCTTTCATTTGATAGACTTTCAAAAAAAAAAATGTGCGTGATAGGATAAAAAAAAAATGCTATTCAAACGAGTAACCCTTCAGTTCTGTTGTGTTTTTTGGCAAAGATCCTCACCTATGGCCTAACTTCTCCAAAAATGAATGAGATTCATACATTTAGTAATATTTGTCCACCATTGAACCCTCAACTTTCTAAGAAGTTTTCGAGTTATTAAATTTACTGAATTTTAATAGCAACATATTTCAGCAGTTTTTGGCCTAAACTCTCTACCTATAGGTCCGAAATGAACCAAAATCAATAGTGGCATTCGTTAAGTAAGCGTAGGCCTATCACAAAAATTTGAGCTAAAGGGTTTCTGATCTACCTTGATCAAAGGCAGGCGGACTGAAGTAATATGAGTAATATAGTAGTACTTGAAATTGCATTTTTAAATGAAGGGAGTAAAACATTAATAATATCCTTTTTTTTCTCTGCGATGCATCTAAAATCAGTTAAACCAAAATTCTACTTCGGATATAAAAACAAAACAAAACAAGCTAATATAGTACCAACTTTCGAATAATTGAAAAAGATGATCGCAAAAAAGTTGATTGAAAAAATATAAAACTTTTGTTCAATGATTAAAATAAAAATTGTCAAAGTAAGAAATAAAGAAAGGCTACTAAAATTTGAGAAAAAAAAAAAAGTAAACCGTTCAAAGATCAATTGATAAAGAATGTAAGCAGTTTTAGAGGAAGTTTTTTTTTTTTTTTTTTTATCCTCCCATATGTCTGGTATTGTAATTGAAATTCAAACCTGTATTTGGCAGTTTGTTCTAATACCTTATTTCCTATTCGTCCAAATCGGTAGGAATCTTCCTTATAAGAACAGACAAGTTTAGCTTTGTAGGACAAATTGTTTTTAATTATCACGGAATGTCAGACACTTGAAATTTAAATTTACTTCTAATCCTTTATCTCTCCGATACCATTAAGAGACGTTACGAAAGGAAGACGAAATCAATCTATAATTCTGTGAGGTAGCTATAGTAAGGTAAAAGAAGACAACAAGTAAAACTACAGTTCAGTTCATGAAAGAAGAGCTTTTGATGACGTAATTTCCTTATAGATTGATGTTTCCAGGACGTAACAGCGCCATCTACTGCTAAAATCTGTAACTGAATCTTATAAAAAACATTTGTATAGTGGAGCAAATCAGAGAACGACCGTGGGCACCAGATGGCGCGATGGTAGAATTTGAATCGATTGTTAATGTCAGTGTTTATGGCGGGAAAGTTTATGGCTTCTGATTGGCGACTCTCAAGCGAGGCAAACCTTTGTCAATAATTCTCTTAAGTCCTGGAATGATTAAGAGATCATTGTCCTCTATGAAGGTCAAAGTCATTCTCTGGGTGGTCCCCATATAGTGACAGTAGCGGATGTGTCTCAACAAGTACGGACTTCAGACTAGTTGGATGTTCCAGAGTGATAAAAATGACCTCGGAACAAGTAGCTTTCCACTAGTCTAAAGCTGTCTACAATACCTCATAGAATTATAGATTTATCTTTTGTCCATTTTCTGTTTCCGATCTCTGTCTGCCGTTCAGAAATAGTATTAAAAAAAGGCAAACATACAGTGACTTATGTTCTGCAATGGAATCTCATTGAAATCATCGACGATTATCAACGAATGAACAGGAAACAAATATTTAATTACATTAGATTCCTTGCAATTTGTTCGGAACATTTATTTATTATAGGAATTAAAAAGAAAAAAAAATCGTTTAACAATACTTCGAATAACGAAAACTAAAAAAAAAAATTCTGGTAATTCTAAATGAATTATAGTAATGAAACTAAGAAACAGATAATGACAGCAACATACAGTAAAAGTAGAAGAAATAAACATTTCACTGTTTCTATTTCTGAAGAAAGCAAATATTTTTTTTTTTAAGCACTTTTTTTTAAAGTAGTACGAGATTGTGGTATTCTTTACAAATAGTTACGAAAGCTGAACTATTTTTCTTAACATATCGTTTAACTCTGTTTTCGTTCCAATTTCCTGAAACCATGAATGATTTGGCGAATCATTTCCTGCTGTTCAGCATCTATTATCAGAACAGAAGACAAAGATAACGGGAAATAATCCCATACTGTATTTCGACTGCTTCTCCTTCTGCTAATTAGAAGCAAAATATTCCAAGATCAAATGCTATTTAACCCTTTGTCCTTCAAGGCAAATTGAGACGAAAGCACTTCTTTGAAAGGAAGGTCACCCACCCACAACTACACTTCGGATTCACTTTGAGCGAATTATGTGACGAGTTTTCATTAGTAAATCGCGACTGGCAAAAAACCATTTTGTCTTTATTCAGTTGGTAATATGAAAATTTTTCTCAAAAGACAATCACTTTCCAATTCGTTTATTAACATCAGTAGGTTCTCGATATATCAGCCATTATGACGAAGTGTATTTTGTGAAAGTAAAAATCTATATATATAAAACATTGTTGTTGTTTTGTTTTTCTGCCCGCTACTCCTGCGAAACTATAAAACACAGAAATACAAACAAGGCGTCAAATGTTAGGTTAATTTTGAGGATGGCTATATTTTATTTTTCATCGACGGGGGTCAACCGGAAGTCATGTGATGCAAGGTTAACTTCTAAACTGTTCTTTTTAGATGACCAAAATGAAAGACAAGTTGTTCCTCTCATTGAGACGAACTTTTTAAAGATAGTCCGGTCGCGATCGAAGGTCACGGGATCACTAAAACTTTTACTTCGATAGGTTTGCTAGTAAATCACTCAACAAACTGTTTTGCTATTTATTTCCTTTGATTCATCCATTCAATTTTCGATGAAAAAAGTTTGCCTAAATGTTTTAGCATTTGCCTATTTTTTTAAAATTGGTATCTGCTTCGATTCTGAATGTCATGAAGAAATAAATACATACAAACATTCCCTACAATCGAATGCTTAATAACAAAAATGTTTATATAACTTTTTCCTTCTATAACACAATTTAAATATTTTCTTAAACCACCTTTTCTTCTTAATTTACAATATTTCGATCGGCTGTAGGAATAAGTTTATACCTGAAGATTGCCAACTTCCCAGCCGATCGAAAGATAGTTTAAGAAGCTATTATACTTGACAAAATTAATGTTATAAATCGATTGTGTGCATTATGTAGTATTGTAGACTAAATCATAATATAACTGAGCCGAGGTTTGGAGTCACAATGTGAATTCGAATCCATAACATTTGTTGTAATCTTGAATCAATCCATAAATTTGTACATATAAATGCATGAAGTATCCATTTAATTGTGTGTTTAACTCACCTGATCAGAGCCATTGGCAAATAGTTCAAAATTAAATTGGAAAGAATGAAGCACATGCTAGGTTTCTATGTGTGAACGTATTACGCACTTCATTAGCCATCATGTGCTATAAAAAATAATTTTATTCATAATTAGTTCCTTGAATTCAGTAAATCTTACAATTATTTAAATAGAAACGATAGTCTTCTTGTTAAAAAAGTCAATGCATTTATCGGAAACTATTTTCTTCAGCAGAAGTCACAAGAGTACACTGATGCAAGTGTAATAAATTCCCGTTGAGAGACCAAGTGACGTTTCTTCTTTTGAAAAATGAAAATTTAAAATAGTTATTCAATTTTTATGAGAAAAATCATCAGAGACTTAAAGCCATCAGGAGATATGCAAGATTTTTAAGTAAAATTCGAAAATAAATTGAATGATTTGGTTTTCAGTCTTAATAGATGTCACAAAAATTGAAAGAGTCCTTTAAAATCTCCGCTGACGAACTATTGAATCACAAAAACAGAAGCTCTTAAGGGACTGAGGAAAACAAAACAGAATAAAAGAAATATAAAATAATAAAATTATAATTGTTGATCTTCTTCCAAATCGAGCAATGTTTCCAAGGTACACCAGACTAGGCTATCTGAGAATGTGGAAAAAACTGTTATAACTGAGTCTTACTAGATTTTTTTTTTTTTCTTTCAAAGGGAGTGGATGTAGATTTGTTTCAGGAATGAATCTTCGAACTGTATGACGAAATTACATTCCTTTATTTCGGTTTAAAAAAACAAAAAAAGAAATTCACATATTCGGTTTTTCATTCTCACTTTCTAATAATGAAGTCTAATGATATGAAATTTTCTTTCAAAATAAAAATATAAACGACCGACGAAATTGTTTTCCATTTTCGCTGGTCACTATTTGTCGTAATGCAATCAGTTTTCTTTTAATACAGTGTTCTTAAGATGCTTCAGCAACGTGCATCTTCTACAAAGTTGACTACCAATGTCTTATTAAATACTGATAATACATGCAAAAGAAATATCAGGAACTTAATTTCAATTGAAAATGAGAGATTTGATAATTATTCACTGGAATTAAACAAAAATTATGAGAAAATTTTCCAGTCGGGAACTATGTTCCTACTTTGTATAAAGGCCGAAGTTTATTCAAAATACTGAAAGTAAAATACCAGAAAAGAAAACAAGATACGGAGTATTGTGCAACTGATTTGTATTGGTAAGTGGTTGTGGCGATGCCATTCCACTTGCTCATGTGGGTGAACTCATAGCGCATGCGCCCACTCGCCTTCTGTAATTAAGGCATTCGAGACAAGGACGGTCATTGACTTACTTCTCAAACGCATTCTCTTTCTTCTATAAATCTTTTTTAAAGGAAAGGAAAAGAACTAATAGCCCAATTCGATTACGTCAACACAACACGGCTAAGTTAATAACACCAGTGAAATAGCCAGTTCCGTTTGATAAAAATTTAACAAAATTACTTTCGAGAATTCGTCGTAGTTTCATTATAGGCTATAAAACTTTCTTCAAAAGTCATCTTCTCTTTGAAGTCCTTGTTCGTTAACTGAATTCTGCTAAGGTATTAGCTACTCGAATAACTGAAGGAACGAAGGGAATTCCTAAGAGTATTAATTTATAACCCTTTTATTAATCAAGTTATTCCTTTAAGAGAATATTTGTCAATACAAGAATTCGAAATGTGGACGGTAAACGACACACCAAGAAGGTTGTATTCGCTCTCCCAATTCAATCAACTGCATTATTTAGGACTTATTTTGATCCTACAGTTTTAATCACACATCTCTGTAAACTGGATCAAGATATGAAATTCATAATTTTATTATCCATTAAAAATGCAAAGCTCTGGTTTTTATTAACTGTTAGAAGTACAAATAACGTGAATAATTTTTTTTTATTTTTCGCCACGCACTGGATTTCAGCCAAGTGCAACCATCTAGAAATGTCGAAATTTGGAAGTACACGTAAGAGTAGAAAAAGAACTTTAAAATTTTTGATAATAAATGATTCAGATTTATTTTTCTTAGTAAATATTATCCTAGAAAATTTCTTCAATATTCCATCTCTTATTGCTAAAATTAAAATACATAGTATAATAAACGTAAAATCAAAAATCTTATTCAATGGCTTAAGACTGGGTTTACACATTCGGAAAACTAATGGTTTCACGATGATCAGAAATTTTTGGAATCAGTCCTATACTCTGTCCAAAGGACTGTGCGCCCTGGACGATTAAACGACCCCGGGCACCCCCACAAACAATCACAGGCGGGGTGGGCATACCTGCCCCAATGGTTATTCCCCGAGGCGTCTATTAGGCCTTTTTCGACAAAACTACGTTTTTTAAACTGTTACCTTTACTTAATTTTTATTGCAATTATTAAATTCTACATATCATTCCTTGCAGAAAAGAGTCCAAACACGGTGCAATTGTGATACTTCTAAGCATTTTAATGATCAGTGGGTTAAAAAATATAAACTACCATTAAAATGCTTAGAAGTATCCCAATTGCACCGTGTTTGGGCTCTTTTTGCAATATGTAGAATTTAATAATTGCAATAAAAACAGTTTAAAAAACGTAGTTTTGTAGAAGAAGACCTAATAGATGCCTCAGGGAAGAACCATTGGGGCAGGTAGACCAGCTCTGCCTATGATTGTGGGCGTGTTGGGTGCCCGGGGTCGTTAATTGTCCAGGGCGCACAGTCCTTTGGATAGAATAAATCTTGATGGATTTACGTATATTCTTGAAAATATTGGGATAGCGCAGCAAATGACGAAATCCATCACCAATACTAGTAGCTTCAAGTTCTGCTTAATTTTATATTAATTTTGAGAAATTTGAAGTCTTTATTTGGCTTCATTTATCAGTCAGAAGAACAATTTAATTATCAACAGTCTTTTTCAAAAAAATACGTTTGTAAGAAATTATTCTCTTCGATTCGGATAAAAAAAGTCTTTAAACATTTAATATCTCAGTAATGAGAGAATCCTTCGTAAAGAAGTGTTGTTTATCTAAATATTATCTACTTACTGCATCAGAACATTTAAAAAATATTTTTAATTGTTTAAAATGTACTTTTTTCCGCATTGCTTAATAGCTGGTCTATGCCTAAACTAAAAGGCACATGTCGGAACCTGGGTTCGAATCCTGCCGTGGGGCTTTGATGTTACTTTTTTCTGTTCTTCGGGTACAATGCGAGTCGCCTGCTATGGTGTACCCCGAGTAACGATTCTTTCGCTAAATAGCTCATATTTATCAACCCTTGTTGAGTGCCAAAAGCTCAAGCGTTGGAGGAAAAAACAAAACAAAACTTTTTCAGCATTGCTGAAATGCGTCCTGTGTAATCATGTAAAAAAGAAATTGAATGAAGACTTTTTAGAAAACGATCCATTGTATAAAATGGTGATTTGTCGTTGATTTAATACTTTCTGAAATGTAACTACCATCAACTAATTTCAGTTTGAAGCTTTCTCTCCAGCTTTGTATAGCCGCCACATGCTTGCCTTCTGTCAGATTAATACAAATTCCTTACAAGCCTAAAGGCAGTTTTAGACATACTATTTCAGTAGGCAATGGAAGTATAGATTGCCAGTGAATAAAAAACTTTGAAGCTATCTTACACGTTCCATATAGACTTCCATCAGACAAAAAATTTTCACTTCTCAATGATATAAAAATCATTTATTCAATGCATCAAATAGGCGAGAGAACGTCTTATTAATTAAAGCAGGAAATAAGTATCCCACCCAAAACACTTCGTGTAAAATAAGTTGCCAAGACTCACATGCTCATAATGCTTTCACTGTTAAAAAGATATGAGATCTCATGTAGAGCCAATCCCCTAACTCTACAAAGGACTAACTCTAAAAACCCTATATCTTGGTCAAAAAGTATGCCTTGGCCGTTTCGTGGCTGTCACACAGACAATCCCATGGAGTTATGTAAAGGATATGGAGTATGCCAAGGCATACTTTTTGACCAAGATAGTAGGGTTTTTAGAGTTAGGCATGTACAGTGAGGGGCTTGGCACTATATGAAATCTGATAACTTTTTAACAGCGAAAGCGTTATGAGCATCTTGGCAACGTATTTTACATGAAATGTTTTGGGTGAGATGAAATAGTTCCATGAAACGGCCAAGCCATACTTTTTAACCAAGATATAGGGCTTGCAGAGTTAGGGGCTTGGCTCTACATGAGATCTCTTACCTTTTTAACAGTGAAAGCATTATGAGCATGTGAGTCTTGGCAACTTATTTTACACGAAGTGTTTTGGGTGGGATTTCATTTCTTTTTGTAGGATGAGATCTGATAACTTTTTAACAGTGAAAGCGTTATGAGCAGGTGAGTCTTGACAACTTATTTTACAAGAAATGTTTTGGGTGGGATTATCTATTACAACTAAATTTAGTTTTAAGATTTAGAAAATGGATTTTTTTTTCAATACCCTACTTTTCTGTTTTTCTATTGGTCAACTTGTATACACAAGCTGTTTGCACTTTTGTAAGAAATCACATTATTACACAGTATTATTTAGGCCGAAGCATTGAGGGTACGACGTATTTCAGATCTTAATAAAATCCAAAGTATAAAAGCTAGATAAATGAAACTTAGCGTATTTCATTAGTATGGTAACTGCATCTTATCCTGAAAATTTGAGCTCTCTAGTATTATCCAGGCCGAACTATGAGGGTTCCATAATACATAACCAGACCCCCCCCCCCCTTTATGAGGGGTTGGAATGTGAAAGTTACAGATTTCTTAATTTTTTTGTTTTTTGTGTGCTAATCCTAACCTGCATACCAAATTTCAGCTTTCTAGGACTTCAGGAAGTACCCTAGAGGTTTTGATGATCATGAGTCAGTGACGGAATCGACGTATTTTAGGTATTAATAAAATCCAAAGTATAAAAGCTAAATAAATGAAACTTAGTGTATTTCATTAGTCTGATAACTGCATCTTATCCTGAAAATTTGAGCTCTAGTATTATCCAGGCCGAAGCTATGAGGGTTCGAAAATACGACGAAACACTTCCAGAAAAGGTACATAGTGCCCTTCCTGCCCCTAGATTTCTTTGCTTTAACTTTCAACATTTCTCATTATGAAACATAGGGAAAATATTATCTTTGTTCGTGAAAATCAATCTTGTAGTCAGTAATATCGAATAACTATAAAAATCGATTGGACTTCAGTTCATCACCAGGAGTACTGGTGTTAATAGCTGGTACGAAATGGAATGCAATTCTATATATTAGAGCAGCAGAGGCCATCATGCCATGGCCTACTGAAATGGCACATCAAAAACGGCCTTAACTTAAAAACTAGCTCGTTTCAATATGTCATGTTCAAAATCATCAATGAGAGCTTAGTGTGGTTTTCTGATGGATTTATGCTGGCCATGTAAAACCGAACTTACAAAAGTGATGCAATTTCATTTGTGTCCTTGATCTTTTAGCACAATTCTTATTCGACGCTATCAATTTCTGTGAAAAAAAAAATGTACATTTCATTCAGGCATTGAGCTATTGCAAACGTTTGACTATAGCTCAAGGTGTGAATGAAATGTGCATTTTCCTTATCTCTCAATTCTTGCATGCTAAAACTCCACATATACCATCAATCTATTTGAGACATTCAATTTGTAGGTAAAGGCTGACATGCTCATATACTTGAAAGATATTTTGTTGTATCAAAGTGTGCTGTTCTACATTGTTCTCACAATTTGGATTTTAATGAAAATAAGGTAATACATGCCCACATTGATGCCAGGAAAATGTTTATATTCCAATCCCCATCTCTTTTCATTTACAATTGTTGCTATTTTTTTTTTTAAAGTAAAAACTACGTAAAATTATCCACCGGAATCGCAGTGGTGCCTCAAAATAAATTCATAGATTGAATTTTCTATGCATTACAAAAATTCATTAAGGCCAGCGAACTGCTGGCATATAAAATTTCTCACTAATATTAGTGAGTTTTTTTATTGCAGTTTTATTGCTTTTGAGGTGCCACTGCAATTCCGATGGTTATTCACAATAGCTTCAGTACCGAGACCTCGTTCTTTATGGATGACTGGATGATGATAAAGAGCATGAAACAGCTGTTCTAGATGTCACTTAGTAAACACTGTCTCGCCCCCGTTGTCATACCATTTTAGTTTTGGGAGTTTGATCAATCCATTTAGTGGGGGGATGTTTCGTAATATCTTTTAAACTATCAGAGGTTAACAGATGTAACCTGACCAGAGTCCAGTATTTACAAATTCTCTTGTATTTATGAAGTCAATCTGGAAAGCACCGTTGAGAAATTGACAAGTCTAGGATGAACGAAGATAGTGAATGAGGAAAGAATTCTGAAAGTAGATGAAAAATGAGTAAGAATAGGATAAAATTAAAAATGTAAACGATTTGACTAAGAAATAACGCAGAAACTGGCAGAATTGGAGAATCTTGCTAACGCAGCACTGAAAAAACCCAGCAAGAATGAAGAAGACAGCTGCAGAACGAAGCCTCAATGTTAAATATAAGGAAAATAAAATCTGAAATGTTGATATGGGGAAATAAATCTCATTCCCTCATGAAAAGTTTATAAAAGGACCCAAAAGCTCCACAGGATTGAATCAATTTTTTTTTTTTTTTTTTTTTAAGTAAAAAGATGAGAAGGTTTTTCAATTTGACATTTTCCATTTTTTTAAAAACATGTCAATAGAGTGGATTTTGTTATGCTAAAACGCTCCACACACATACTAGAAATGTGGAGCGTTTTATTTACTAAAAATAAATAAAAAAAAATAACATTAATAACTGACACTGTTTAAGATATATTTAATATAGCCAAAAAATTAAATAATAATAAAACATTAATTGGAATTCACTGCAATTTTATTGCACTTTCAAAATGTTTTCCAGAAAATTAACTAATTATGAGCATTTTATTTTTACTTTGTTTTTAATTTTGCTGTATTTTTTTTTTATATAAATGTTTTACAGATATAAAAGAATGGTTAAAAATAAATTGAATTTTTTTTTTAATTTTTTATTATGGGAAAACAGTAGTTCAATTTTTACCTGACAAGCTTTTATTTTGACAAGAGCAAAGCAATACAATATTTGATATTATAACAAACTAGATAATTTTGTATCAGTGTTTGACTACACCGATACATTAATTTTTTTAATGTTAATAACCATAAAGTGATTTTTTTTTTTTTTTTTTGAAACTAACACTGCTACAATTTTTTCTCTTTGCCATCCCTATTAAGATCTCTCCTTTGTATGTATTACTAGGAATGTGTTGAGAGAAAGACGTTATCCTAATGTATTTCAAAAGAGCATCCAATGAAGAAACTAGAGAAACGTCTTTCTACTCCAACACTTTCTTAAAACAAAAACAAAAGAATAAAAAACAAAACAAAAACAAGAAAATAATAATATAAAGAGAAATGGGTGATGCTGCTTAACTGCCATTTTAAAATTCTGTTAATATTTTATTTTAAAAATATAAGCCACAACAAATAAACATTAATTGGTGGAAATATCTAAAAATAAATACCACTGGTTTAACCACCAATGCAGAGACCCCCATCTTTTTTTAAAAAAAGAAATGCCATATGTATGCCATACATTTAGTGAGCATCAGTAATTTTGTACCTTGAACTAACCACACTACAGATTGGCCCACCAATTTGTTAAATCTTGGGAATTTTTTTTTCTTTCCTTCGGCTCAATTACAGGGTAACCAGTTTAATGTCAGATACAAGAGCATCTGCACTTTCCAATGACACTGCTTACCACAACACTGACTTTTGCCAACATTTATAAATGAATACTGAACGTTACTAATGCTTGTCATTTTATAAATTATTAGCAAATATTTTATTTGCCCTTTTATCCATTTAAAGGCTTTAAAATTCCCGAATTAGTTCACCCAACATGGGCAAATCAGGAATCGGAACCCTACCCATTCACCCCAAATGGTGATATCACCAAAATACTACATGTATAAAAGGCCTTTTTAAAAGGCAAACTATGAGATTATATTTTAACTAATGTGACCAACTAGTATAGATAACTAGTGAATATCACATTTATATGATATATTGAGTGTAATGAATGATAAATAGTTAAATTTCTCCCTTATTAAAAGGGAAAATGGTAAATGCATTAAAATGAAATATTATGCATTCTATGAGTGATTTTTTTTTTTTTTTTTTTTAATGCAATGAGGGAGCTATTTAAAATTTAGAAATATTATGTAGCATTTCAGCAAGTTACTGAATTAGTAAGGCATTTTTTTATACAATATTTATTATAAATATATGTAAAAATAAATAGCAAATTTAAAGCTCCCATTAATAAGGATTAAAAAAAATAAATTAGTTTGCGTAGGGTAAAATGGAATGTGAATTACTTTTTTCTTAATTAAATTAAAAAAGATAAGAAAAATCAAATTGTGTTTGAAATGCAACACTGAATTATGAAATTAAGCTGACAATTTGTAAAAATAAATAAGTTAATAAATAGAAAAACAAATAACCCCACACTCAAACTGATTCATTGCCACATTTAGTAAACAAAAAAGAAAATTAACTAAGAATTCTTGCCCATCTACATGTAGTGGGGGGAGAAAATAAAGAAAGGACACATTTATTTTCACTTAAATAAAATATAATAGGAATCCCAGATTGGTAGGCCACCCAGGCAGCATGGCATCTACTTCGTTAAAGAGTTTAGGAGTTAACAATATAGCCATAAGGCAGAGCTTAATTAAGGAGTGGACCAGCCTACTCCGTTTCTCTCACATTCTCAGCATCCACTTCACGCAAAGGAAACGAGTGAGAAAAGTTTTTTATTTATTTTTACTTTGCTACCATGTACAACCAGGCAAAATTTTTCATGCAAGTACATGTATCATTCCAAATGCATTTCCAAGACGATATTTCAGTCACTCATTAGATTAATAGATTTGTGCTATAATGGAATGATTGTATAACAATGGACCCAACTGCTTCTTTTTAATTGAAATTCATTCACCGATATACCTAAGGGAATTCTATGCATCAAATTACTAATCTACTTGCATTATTCTTTTTTTTTTTTTTTTTATTAGTATTCATTTTATTTAGTTTTTTTTTTTTAATGTGTTTTGCAGGGTAGGGGTGAGTAACAAAATATATAAAAAATAATAATAATGTTAATGATCCTGGTTGACGTGGAGTGTGCAAAGTGTTTGTCACCTATTCATAAAAAAATAGATGTCTTGGAACTTCAGGGGATGTCTCTGCACAATTAAAGTAGGGAATTCTTTACCTCCAAGTTCATAAATTTTATTGAGAAACATTTTTATCCCCTACTCCGAAATTCTGAACTTCACATTATTATAGATAGTTTTCACTGATAACTTGGTATAATTATTTCAGTTCAAACCTTGTGGGAAGTATCACAGGAAAAAATACTTTAAGAATACTCAAGTGAGTGCCACTAGAATAAAAGAAGAGGCAGAAATAATCTTTGGCAACAATTCACCACTGTGTACAAAATATACATGGAGATTTCCTCAAAACTCTTTCGTTATCTAAAGAATACACAAAATCATAATTTTTTTTCTTCTTTACTTCCAATTTCAACAGTGGACCTGCCATTCAAAATAAAACAAAATAATAAAACAAAAAAACCACAAGGAGAGAATCAAAGATTAACTTTGATGAACACCCATAGTTAAATTAAATACAATTTTAAATAAAATGTGTATTTGCTCAGTCAGAAAGGGCAGTTTCTTTCATTCGAAAAATCTATTACTTAAACAACAAAATTTTTTGGGAATAAGTTACAAGTATCCTAAAACAATTGATTGCTTTAAAACAGCAATTTTTCTCCCTGTTAAAAATATAAATTCCTTTTTTCATTCAATAATTTTTACGGATGCACTTTACTTATAAAGACCCAACTTCCAACTGGTGTTAAAATTACTGTAGCAAATACATCGTTTTCTTTAAATGCCAAAGTGATGTATAATTTTACAAAAAAAATAATAATAAAATTTTTTAAGACAACTTGTTTCCAATAATTACTGTACAGAACAGTCTTACAGCCAGAAATGGTGGAATATATCACTAACAAACAATTAAAATGCATAATTATTTATAAATATTCATTTTTTTTTTTTTAATAAGCTTCTTTTAAATAGTTTTCTTAAGATAAGAAGGAGTGCAATAGGTAAACATCATGCACACAGCACTGACACATACAAACACACGAAATTAAACATTTATTACGAAGTTTCTTCACTACTGAATTAACCATTTTCATCAAATGAGATTTTTGTTGAATAATGAAAAACTCGTCGGATAAGAAAGAAAAAAAAAAGTAAAAATATAACGATTTAAAACCTGAGAGCATTATTCTATTGACATTCAGAATGAATGCAAACAGAACAAGGAAGAAATCTATGGTATCGTAAGGTCATAAACCAAAAAAAAAAAAAAAAGTAGTAGTTTTTTGTTGCCTGTAATGCAAGCAAATAATACACATCACTTTGGCAACAAAATAGTTTGACAATAAAAATAAAGGGAAAACAAAAAGTTCTGTGCAGGTTTTGGGACGGCAAATTTTTAGTACATTACACTAGTTCAGTTCACAACTAGAATACTGGAAAAACTACAAATACAACTTACATGACACCAACATAAATACCCCTTGCTATAAGGTTTATCCAGGAATGAATTTCCTCAATTTTAATTCATGTTTATCACATGGAGTATACTTAAATTAAAATATTCTATTCTAAACCAACAACAGCAAGGGTTTACAGAAATGTGCAATATGCTTTGCAATTTAAATAGAACATTTGAAGAAACACACAAAAGATGGCAACAGCCCTGTGACCCTGTGATAAGAAATGGTACATGTACTTGCTAACCTTGATGAAAACCATTTCACATCTTACACCTGATTATAACAACTTTGGGGGAAGGGGGAAAGGGGTTAATAGAAAGCAGATTCATTTGTTCTTTAAAATCTAAAAAATTTATTCTTTAAGAATCATTAAGAAATTCAACTGTTCAACAGCATATTTTGAATGAATTCTCGTAATATATAATTCTCAAAGAAGGAACTAATGGTTAAACATCTGCTGAACTTAAATGAGTGCAAGGAACAGTTTTTTTTTTTTTTTTTTTTTAAATTTTTTTCACCATATTTTATGGCAAATACATTCTGTTATATGATAGGGTGTTTTGTGCTCCCATTTCATTGTAAATTTGTATAAAGATTAACCTTGCAACTTGGGCTGCATTTCCAGTAGCATCTAAGCCAAGCCACTAAAATGTGGCACTTTCATTGTTAAGACTACAGAGGACCTCATGTAAACGAACACTCACAACAGTCAGTCATTCACACCCACTACATCACAAGTATTTACAAACAACTTGGCAGTCTTGGTCTGAGGGATCATTCAAATGTACTATATGGGCTTTGGTGTCCAAAAAGAAAATCTTTGAACAAAACTTCAGACTAAATTAAAAGTCTTAATATCTTATTCCTCTTTCTTTTGTCTCAAAGGAGACTATCTCCCGTTAATATAAAAATGCTTCAGAAACTGATTTCTGTAGAATTCCATGGAGGAATGCTATCAAGAGGGAGCAAATGCAACCAAGGTTGTCCACAATCCATATTTAAAAATATTCTTTACAATTTATCTAGTACTGATGTACTGACTATTTTTTTTTTTGCTCAACAGAGAAGCTAGCTAGCTTTCATTACACTTTTTCTCTCTTTGTTATATTGGCAATCGAAGATTAAATGAATTGTTTAATATTCACTCAACATTTTTTTTATTATTATTATTTTAATTGTAAATTAGCCAGTTCAATTTATTTATTTTTTTAAAACCACTTTACATTAAGTGCTTTTTAGCCACTATCTCCCTGTTTCATGAGATCTGCACAAAGTGCATGATATGGGTTCGGATGTGGATGCTTTTTTCAAGTTACATCCTAAAGGTTAATACCTGCACAAGTTAAAAGAGGTACTAACGTACACTTCAATATTGCTAAGCCTTATTTCAATAACGTTTTGTGGGAGCACGCCCTAAAAAAACTTCACTCAGCTGGTCAGTTGGCGGTGCAACATCTTAATAAACAATCAGGTGTTGGCTTGGCAGAAATCATACTAGTCACAGTATTCACCTGGAGCTGCTGCAAGTTAAAAAAAAATATATATATGTATACTAAAACTGCTTAACTGCCCCACCAGTCCGGTGCTTGGTTATAATTTCCGCCATAAGATGAACCGCCGTAGTTATTCATGAACTGATTTCCCCCATAACCACCATATCCACTCTGACCATGATTAGGGAAGTTGCTACGACCACCTCCTCCACCACCTGCTCCACCACCTCTGGCTTGCTGACGATAATCACGGGATCCAAAGCCACCAAATCTGGAAAGAAGGAAAAAACAAAACAAATGTTATAAAGCTAATTAATCAAAGCTTGCAAAACACAAAACAAAAAGAAAAATCTACTTTTGGTAGCAATGAAAGATGTGCAGTAATTAAAAAATTCTGTCTGGTACCAGATGTGCTTTTGATATTCTCTTCAAAAATTAACTTTAAGAAAAATGCAAAACAGGGTTGTTTGCATGGAAACTGATGACTTAACCACCCTATATTGATGGTCTGAAGGCTATGAAAAATTACAGTAAACCTAACCTGGTTAATTTTTTTTTTTTTTTTTTGAAAGTGCTGTTCAAATTCACAATAATTTTTTCCTTGTCCATCTTATTGGATCGCTCAGTATTCCTCCATATCATACAAACTACATGCATAAGAACGAATCTAAAAATTTCCGGACTGCTCATATTAAAGTATTAAAGGTACATTCGGACACTGAATTTTAACAGTAATCATACAGCAGCTACCATTGAACTGGTAAATTTTAAAAAACAACCAATTTACTGAATCTGATATTCGAGATTAAATTCATCAAGACTCTAACTAGAGAAAGACTTTGTTCCTGGCAATTATGTTCATTTGTAATGCTGCCCAATCCCTTTCAGATAGTTGCCATTTATAAAAAACTTTTTTTTAATTGGAGTTTAAGGAGAATTCTGAATATAGCTTTTCACTATGGTTTCACTGAAAGCCAAATGACACTAAATGCCAAAGCCAACACAACGTTTTATACTGAAAGGAAAGCGGAAACATGTTAAGACTTGAAGATTGAAATGGCAAAATTGTAGTTCTAAAATACTGGAATTTTCTGCAATCTAAAGTCAGTTGAATGCGTTTTTTAAAACATTTTCAATTTTTGTGAAAATATTAATGCAAAAATTAAAACAAATTAAGTCTGAATGATGATTTTATGAGCCTATTTGCCTTCATCAATCATTCATACATAATTTGAATTTTTGAACTGGATATTTTAAATGCTAGGAATGTTATCTGGCACCCACCTATAGAACCACACATATCAATTAAGTACATGCATGGTAAATTTGCAATTAATGCTTTGTATAATTTATGGTAGGATAAATTCTGCATGTATACCAGGTGATCCAAATAGAAGAGGAAGTGTTTAGACCTCTATAGGAAAAACCACTAGGCAAATAGCAACCAAATTTCGTTCACATGCTGTCCCAAGTATGCGATTTCGATTTCTGAAGAAAAAAAAAAAGTTCAAATATCAACTGTTAAGGGTGAATTGTGGCACTTGCTGTCCCCGTAATTTGCATGTTGCGACGTAATCGAACAACCTCTGCCTATTAAAGGAATCACAAAGCGTTTTTCTCAAATCCACAACTAGTGCAGAGTTATGAAGTTCATCTTAACAGATCGCGGGTTAATTGTTAAAGTCTATCAATGAAAACAACAATGCTTCTGCTGCTCTTAACTCTCAGAGCACTATCGGCAGAATTACTGGCTCTGGCAATTGTATTTCTACAGCACTAAGAGTAGATTTATTGGCTCTCAACTTGAAACGCGTCGAAAATAAAATATTGTAGCTAGCCAATCATGTAATAGCTTCTTTTGAAGCTTGGAGTGTATTTACCAAACATACCATTTGATTGGTTCTCTGACACACCTACGATTTTAGCAGCCAATCACAGCAGACCTTGCATTTGCTGGCAGGCAAGCTCACTTCTTCGAGTTTTCCAAGATGGCAGACACATGCTAGTCCATCTCGGCTTTCTCTTCCTTCTTACGCAGATTTGTTTGGCAATTCAGATGATGATTCTGATGATTTTGAAGGTTTCCGTAACGAATAACGTAATGTAATTCCTGATCCGCATTTATCTGCGGATGATGATTTCAGCAGCGTGACTTCAAGCGAGTCCAGGAGTGACGCCGACTATGAGGATGGCTACTTGTGGGAGACTGATTGACGAAAACTAGTTCAAACAACCCAAACATCATAGGTTTTCTGAGGTCTTGGACCCGAAAATGTTCCATGATGCTGCATAAATCCTTTTGGATTTCTTTTTTGCTGTTTTTTACTCTGGAACTGATGGAGATGATTTGGGTAAAATTGAACTCTGATCAACTGCACGCCACATATGAAAACTATTGGCAGCCGATCCCGGAAAACACTCAAAAACTTGTGAACATTTGCATTTTTGGTTCACCTCAACCTACAAAATGACAACAAATAGATTGCAAGCACTTTCAGGCCTTCTGTTCAACATTTGTTTAGTTTGGAAACCCCGTTTGACGGACTACTGGAACCAAGTAGATTTATTACAACGAACGCCAGAATTTTCAGATGTCATCTCCAGAGAAGTTCCTATTTTTATTTTGTTGTTTTCATTTTACTGATAATTCTGTGGCTCCTAAAGGTGGCGATCCAATTTTTGACAGGCTATACAAGATCAGGACTATTCTCAATGCAAATGTTGCATTCAAGAAATATTTTTTACCCAAGCGTTTTTGAGTATTGATGAAAGTCTGATAAGCCTAAAAATGAGGCAGCAGCCTCATTCAGTACATGCCAAATAAAAAAAAAAAAAAAAAAAAAAAAAAAAAAAAAAAAATCACAGATGAGATATAAAATTGTGGGTTGTGTGATAGTGCATTGGATTATGTTTGTATGTTACATATTTACACAGGTGAAGGTACTGATATGGTAACAAGTGCATTTGGACAAAGTTACGATGTAGTCTTTGAAATAACGAAAAAATTTATGAACAAGGGATACATTCTTGTTGTTGACAACTTTTATACGTCTTTTCAATTGGCTAAGGACTTGTTTGAAAACTCAACATATTTGATTGGTACTCAGACGGAACAGAAAGCAAATTCCTGTTCACATATTGCGGCTGAACTACAACCAGAGGCTTTTTTTACACCAGCATTCTGGCAAAATGCTGTGCTCAGCTTTCTGTGAGAAAAAAAAAAAAATCTTAGAAAAAAACAGTCTTGCTACTGTCTACATACAACATTGCAACTGGTGTGCGAGTAACTCAGCGTGGAAGACATTGTCCCAGAAACAGTTGAAACGTACAACAAAAACATGAGTGGAGTTGATTTAGGAGACCAAAAATCTACACTTATGAAGATGAACGAAGGTCTTATAAATGGTAAAAGAGAAAGGTGTTTTTCAACATCTTGTCTCGGATGCTGTCGAATTCTTACATTGTTTACTACTACACTCGAAAAAAAGAAAAGAAATGAACAAGAACGATCCAGATTTTAATGGAAAACAAGAGAAACCTCTATCAAGAGAAAAGTACATGAAAGTGTCATTGTTGCCTTGATTGGTCATCATACTGATCGTGATGCACACTATCAAGAAAAACAATTGCAGAATGTTGGAACAAATGCAAAACAAATAGGAGAAGATGCCTAAGGTGAAAGCAAGGCAAAAGGAGATGAACTGTGTAGTATGCCCCAATCTGACTGCAAAGAAACGGAAACAGTCTACATACTTTTGCAGGATGTGCAATGCGGGCACGTGTAGTTTTTGTTTTGAGGGCCACAAGCAAAAAAAAAAAACCCTAGGCCTAAGCTAGTCTGGGTTGGTGCAAGGAGTCGTCTAATGCTTGGATTGGCTTACTTTCAGTACTGTTTAGTGTTTATAAGGTTTCAGCAGCATAAATTTTATTTTTTTTCTTCAATACTGTAAAATTATTGTACTTCTGAACCTTGATAGCTAAATGTATGTTTTGTATTTTTGTAAATAATGATACGTCATTGCATTAAAAGTTTGTCAAAATTTACTTTCTCCCATCAATTTTCTCTCTCTCTCTCTCTTTTTTTTTTTTTTTTTTTTTTTACACAGAAATTTAGTTGGATTCATCCTCTTAAAAATAAAATAAAATAGAAAACTTTTTTTTCTAGCTTGTATAAAACATTTTTTATTGGCTTTTAGGTAGACCTATGCGCGGCCATCTAAATCAAGCTACAAAACCTTTAGCCTTGAAAAACTGTAACCCCTAATCTGCCTCTAGTGCTTTGAGTTTTAAGGCATTTCAGCAATTAAAAGGTTTAAGCAGAGGCCCATTGAGACTTATCATCGGAAAAGATTAGTTTTGAAGAGACAGGAACTTTTGCTGTAGAATCCGGACAAGGAAAGTGGACTGGAGAGAACAGACGAAATTGCAACTGCATTAGTGAAGCAAATGCACACAATAATAGCAGTAATGTACATGCAATATCATAGGAATTGGATATGCCATATACTACAGTGGAGAGTTCTGGGGAAACGTCATAAGAGGTTTTACTTCTATAAAATATCACAGTCAATAATTTGTTTCTGGTGATTATGATATACGGAAAGCATTTGCCTTGACATTCATTGCTCAGATGTTGTTGGATGATGCATGGCCTTAGTGAATACTGTGGAGTGATGAAGTTCATTTCCATTTGAATGGTGCTGTAAACTTTCATAACCACCGTATTTCGTGTGACAGTAATCTGCACGTTCATCAGTAAATTCCATTGCATTCACAAAAGGTAACGGTTTGGCGTGGCTTCATGGCATCCTTCATCATTGGTCCTTAATTTGCAGAAAACACAGCATTAGGCTAGTGACATGTTCTGTGAATGGCTCAAGATATGCTGATATGCTCCGGAGCTTTGTAATTCCTTCACTTCAATGGAGGAATTGTGTTGACACCACAATGTTCACGCAGAAGGTTATGGAGGACACGTGGAGCCGTATCTGATGTTAAGTGTGATTCCAAAAATGCAATTGCAATAAAGTTAAAAATAACTTTTTTTTTTTTTTGCCAATATTTGTTGCATAAGTAGGTAATATGCAAATTACTGGTATAGCAGTAGCATAATTTGCCCTTAGCAGTTGACCTATTTTTTTCTTTAGAAAGCGAAACTGCATACTCAGGAAAGCATGACTAAATTTTTTTGGGATTCGCCCAGTAGTTTTTCCTATATAGAGGTCTAAATACCTCCTCTTTAATTTGGATCACAAAGTACAATGTCCACAAGTCATCTTATTGCTTAGCAATGTGAATTTTGCAAATATATATATATTATAAAAATAAAAAAATCATTATTATTAGTACAGGAATTTTCACTTGGTTTGCATTGCAGTGAAGCGTAGTGCAAATGAAAATTCCTATAGAAATTAGGATAATTGTATATAATGATTTTATATATGAGGGGGCTAGAATCAAAGGCAGCTAAATCCATGTTTTGAAATTTTACAAAAATTTTATTTTTTATTAAGGTGGTGACGTTGTATGAAGAACTCTTCAAAATACTTAGAGTAGGAATTAGAACTCAATGGATAGCATACTGAACGCCCATTATGACAGGTTATTCTTTTATTGAATAATTAAAATGGATTTAGCTGCCTTTGATTCTAGCCTCCTCATATATAATCATAAATATCAAATTTCAGAAAAAATTTTTGAGTTAATTATTACCTTTACTATATTTAATATGTTCTTGAAAAATTAAGTATTTTAAAAAGAAATAAAATCAAAACTAACCTCAAATTTTATGTAATTACACAAACTGAGCAAACTTTTAAGGATTTTACACTTTTGTGATTGTAGAACTTTTTCAAAAGATTTAAATATTTACTTTATTTCAAATAAGCATTACCTCTTTTGCCCTTGGCGTCTCTGATTGCTTTGCTGATGACGTGATTCCATTGCCATGCTTTCCAACCAGTTGGGAACTTCTTGTTTAGTTTCTGTCAACAGATCTACTAAGTCTCTGACCATGTTGCGATTCTTATCATTGAAAAATGAAGTGGCCAATCCTAAGAAGTTAAGGATTAAAATTAACAGCATGTAAATAAATAAAAAACAAAAATATAATAAAAACCATGTTGTAATGCATTGTAACCCTTTTCCTAACTCCCCCGTATTACTGTTAACTATGTAATAAAAACCTTTAACATTGAACTTCAAATCTCACAGGATTGCTATATAATTTACAGCAGTTTATATTTAACACAATCTCTTAAAATTCTACATCTTTATTCTCAAAAAGCAGTAGGAAGCAATTGACTAGGATTTAGAATATATCATAAATTAAAAATGGCATTCTTACAGAATTATTTCAACTTCACAATTTGACAATTTAAAAATTAGAACAGAATATTAATTTTTTCAGCATGCCAGAATAAATCCATAAAAATACAAATCAGTGGTATTCATTTCAAGCAGGATTAAATTGATCTGCAGAACAAGGGTAGAATGAAAGGAAATATACAGTGTGCCATGGCCGCGCCAAGATTTGTCGGCGCCGGGGTGCCAGGCAAAAGTTGCCACCCCTAATAAGTGAAATTTAATATTTTTCATAATAAAACAATATATATAATTACATATTTTGCCTATATTTCCTTTCTATTAGTATTTCTACACTAAATTATTTGCTGCCCACTGCCCCCCAAAATGTGCCATGCACCCCTTGGCATAGCCCTTCAGTGTGATATATTTAAGAAATGCTGCAGAAGCTTCTGAACTGCAACTGATGGAAACCTATTGAAATTTAAATTGTGCAAAGCATCATATGTTTGAAAAATGATTATATATATATATATATATATATATATATATATATATATATATATATCGACAGTACTATCATCAAAACAAATATAAAAATGTAACTCACCTAAATTACCAACACGCCCAGTACGCCCAATTCTATGAACGTATTCTTCTATATCACTAGGCAAGTCAAAGTTAATGACATGCTTGACATTAGGTATATCTAAACCTCTTGCAGCCACCTATATAGAAATAAGCCGATTAAGTTGTTTTCTGTGATAAATATGTAAGGGGAGTGTTAATGATTTACTTAGTGCTCAGTTGAATTTTGTCAGTTCACTTTGAAATCAGGTTTCAAATGTCATTTTTACCATCATTGCTAAAATAAAATTTATAATAAATTGCAAAAAAACAATTAAGGACTAACCGTAAACTATTACACTTGACAATTTTACATTTAATTTTCTTTATTCCATTTTATTCTGTAGAATTAATTCAGAACATCAACAATGTTTTTTTGATACTAGACAGCAATTATGATAGGGATAAAAATAAACTTACAGCAGTGGCAACAAGTATAGGAGTACGGCCAGTTCTAAATGAACGCAACGCTTCTTCTCGTTCACGTTGAGAACGATCACCATGAATGCTTGTTACAGGATAACCTTCTTTATTAAGGAAATCTTCAAGGGAATCGGCACCTTTTTTGGTTTCAACAAATACCAAAGTCAGAGAGTCTGGTCCTCAAGAGAAAAAAAAGATTCTGTTAAACATTGTTAAAAATTACTGCACTGTGGAAAAAAAAAAAAATCTTAAAAATCAATACGTTTTGAAAATACATTGTCGCATGAACTCTTTTATAGCACATTATTCATATTAATGCCCAGTTGCAGCAAACCAACTTTTGATTTCATTCATGAGAATCACGATCAGTTTTGGCCTTAGTCAAAATCTACTGTATAGTTTCCCAGATCGATCTATGCACAATGCACTTTGTTTCAAACATAATTTTAATTTCCTGTGAAAATAAAAATAACTTTTACAATGAAACATTCGTGACAGGAATCGAATCTGCAACCTTCAAATCAAAAATCAAGACATAGCCTTATCTATTAATTAGGCTTTAGACGGATGAGAATTTCGTGGTTCTGTGCAGGATATTAGCTAGGAATTTGCTGGTCTTCATGTGTTTAACCAGTTTCCGATTTCCCATCAAGGTATTATGAGTGTATTACATAACCAGCAAGAATACATCCATTCATCTCAAAATCACGGTCTTTACATTGAACTTTTCATCTTTACAAAAATAAACATTTATTTATATAAAAATCATTTATTCAATGCATCAAATGGGCGAGAGATAATGTTTTTAATTAAAACAGGAATTATTTTATTTTTACATCTTTCTGTATTTCTTTGTTTTCAGTTTCGATATTTCTCGTTAAATCTCGAAAAACAACGATATGGTTTTGAGATTTCAAGCACTAGTATTTCAAAATTTCAGACTTGAATTCTGTTATGAATCAGATTAATAATGTTGATTTTTCTGGAAGCATTCACAAAAACATAGGGAAAAGATGTAATCAGTAATTTCATATAGACAGATACAAATTGATTGGACTTAAAAAGTTCAATTCGCCACAAAAAGCGCTTTTCACCATCCATCCATCCATCAAGAAAATAAGAGAAAATCCTAAAAAAATGGTGGCAGCAGGAATTCCCGGCACAGAACCACCCAATTTTCACCAGTCTAAAGCCAGCCTTAGGCCACGGGGACTACATTTTAATTATTGTTAAATATCTTTTATCACTGCCCCTCTCTGTGTGACAAATCAGAGAAGAGCCAGAAAGAAGAAAAAAAATAACTAATTTAAGCCTACTACAAGCACAGGCCAGATGCACATTAGATGCAGAAGCTCGCCATCAGCGACAAACTGAAGTGTCATTAGACATTTCTCAACATGAAATTACAAATTGCGGGCTAATGTGACAACTAAAAGCTGTCACATTGCCATCCCGTCATTGTTGATGGGCGTGTAAACAAAGTTATGTAATGTTGGACTAAAAAGATAATACCAAACATTTTTTTTCTACAACAAAGTTCACAAAATTGTGATCGCTTGCAATAGTTTCCTCTGAAAAGATTTGTATAGGAAATCTGATCAATACAGGTTTTTTGTATTTCAGTCGTCGTTTAATATTAGTTGAAACTTAAAAGCCACAAATTAATTTCTTAAATTTCTTTGCTTACCTTTTTATCATTTTTAGTAAGGATTTTTTTCTCTCTTTACTAGATAAACTAGATAGGAGACTGGCCACTTCTGATATTTTAATTGAAATTAGTACAGTAATACCTTGAGATACGAGCGTCCCGACATACGAGTATTCCGAGATATGAGCAATCCTTCGAACAAATTTTTGCTTTGAGATACGAGCACGCTTACAGACGCAACACCCTGATAAATTGTCTATTGGTCGTGCTTCGGCGCTTTTTGACAACACTTACCTTACTCATTTCCGTAACATTTTGAAAGGGAGACAGAAACAAATCTCTCTCGGCAGGTATTTCGTTAAAAGGCCTGCGCCAAATGAAAGTGAGGGTAGTCAGGAGAAAAAAGTTGAGAAGTGAAGAAGAGTAAAGAATACAAATCAAAAATGCAAAAAAAAAAAAATTAATAAAAAAATAAATACGTAAGCTTACTCCCTCCTCCTCCACACATGCCGCCATTAGCCGCTACTGTATTGTCTGTCAGTAAGGAACTAATAATTAAAACTACATTTTATTTTATATCACAGGAAACCTTTTATACTATAATTTTGTGTGTACGTAATGTCTCTTTAGCAATTAAAAACATGTTTTTTCCATTATTATTAGCACTAAAAAGGAAGTTTTTTTAGAGGGCCGGAATGGATTATTTTTTTTTCTGTTATTTCTTATGGGAAAAAATGATTTGAGATATGAGCACCTCGAGTTATGAGCTCGGTCCTGGAACGGATTGGATTATGCTCGTATCTCAAGGTATTACTGTATTTCTGGGAAATGATTCAAAACTTTCAACAACAAATGGTATTATATGTGCTCTTAAGCTACTTATTACTAAGATTTACCACCAGAGGCAGATTTTAAATCACGAAAATAGCCACATTTGTAAAATCTGTCTCCTTAACTTTCTAATAATTTCTAAAGATTTTTTATTAAGGATAGCCCAATTTTCTGCCCAAGTTAGAGAGTTAAAAGTTTTGTGAAGTCCTACATCTGCTTGAAATGCCTTTTTCTATTGATTAAAATGTCCTGATCAGTGGTTTTTAAATGATCACAGTAACTTTCTAGGCCTGGCCAGCAACTGCATTAGCACCGAATAAGATTTCCAGTGATTGGACATTACAGTTCCTTTACATTTAAAATAAAAATTGGCCATTTATAATTAGTTATATCAAGAGTTGTTTAAAGGAAAAGAAAGCTGAAGAAAATGAGTTAGGGAAGGGAAGGAAAGGAACTGGAAAAACAAAATGCTAAGAAATCAAGACTAACCAAAATATTAAAGATGAAGGCTGTCAATTCTCAAATCTCTGACAAGTGCAACAAAATTATGAAATCCTACTCAGAATCTCCTGTAAGACATGTGATAGCATGCATCATATTTGGTATATCATATCAACATATTTAAACCTGTAATTGTTTTAACTTCAGTCACTGAATCTTAATGGTGCAAATGGGGTATGAATGAGCCCCTCTACTACAAAAACTACTTCAAGAAAGTATAACAGAATTCATGTCACTAGTCCAAAAACTGAACACCGTGACCTAATTAAATATAAAATCTGCAAATGTTATAAAGTCTAATTATTACTTAAGACTCTTGACCAAGTTTAGCTTAACATGAACTGTGATACAGAAAAGACATTAATATTGCCAACAGAATTCCTGGGCTTCTTTTAAAATACACAAACATACATGTTTCATAATTGCTTGTATGGGCAAAATTATGAAGTCATCAAATTGTTAAGAATTCCTTCCCAAGAATTAGACTTTTCTCACTTTTATTAATTATATGGGAAAATTCAATTCTTAAGTTTACAATTTAGATTGAGAGCATCGTTTATGAAAATTTAGAGGTCCAATAGCATCTTCAGATCTCTTGTTTGATGCAATGTAACAATTTTTTAATTCAGGCATGAGAGTGGGGAAAATGTAAAAAAGAGGAAATTATGCGCGAGGTAAAATTTAAGACAAAATTTGAGACAAAATTACTCCTCCGTCGAGGTCACGTGACCAAAGGGGAGAAAAATTCTTTCGGTCGCTCGCTCGCCCGCCAGTCAACGAGTTGAAAGTTCAGGAATTCAACGAGGAGGGGCATAAAAACGTTCGGAAACACAGTGTACCACGAAACAAAAAAGGGAAAACAATAAAAATAAAAAGAAAAAAGCGGAAGTCCACGAATATGCAAAAAAGGAAAAAAGCGGAAATCCGCATTTCCGCGGAAATTGGGCATGCCTGTTAATTATACATACTGTTTAAGCAAGTTATCCCTAGAAAGATCATCTCTGATCCCCACATATTTCTAAATTTGATTTTTAAAGGTTCAAGGGCAACAGGTCCCTTGGCAATTTTATCCAGGCAAAAATACCAGGGAGGAGAAAAACGATGAAAACCTCTTTTTCAGCTCCAAATTTAGGAATATCAGCAATGGGACAGGCCACTGCTTTGACCATTCACCTATACCGAAGGCCTTCTCAAGCATAAGCAGCTATGTTAGGAAACTAATATATCAATTTATTTTTTTTTTACAAATGTGCTGTACACAACAGCTAAATAGAAGAATTCCGTGAAGTTTCCAGAAATTTCAATATGGAAAGTCAATAAGAAAATTTTTTTTTTACAGAATATCAATAACAGATTTTTCAATAGCAAATTACACAAACTTGTTATAATGAAACTTTCTGTTCAAGTTTAATAAATTTACAACACTTCAACATTAATCTTTCAGTTCAACAATAGTAATTACAGTTTTATTAAATCCAGGGAGGGGGGGGAAAAAAAAAAGAAAAGAATAACGGAATACATTTTCTTTCTTTATCTAAATTCTCCTTACAGTCGACCAATATTTTTTTCCCACGATTATCCTTTCCCTCCCCCCCCCCTTTTTTTATTTATTATCTATGGGTTTTGAGTGGCACCTCAATATTTTTAAGTCCTTGATATAATCGAGAGGCATTCCAATGACGTTCCCAGATCCTTCTGCACAGTTTTACTATTGGTTCTGCAACAATGGTTTTTCATTGGTCCAACGGCAACATTCACAATTTCAGTATCATTTATGACTGGTCAAATATCGTATTTAAGAACCTGCAATTCTGTTTTTTCTTTAGTTGAGAATGCCCTGTTACAAAGGCGAAACCGGTCCTGGTACCAAATTTTTAATGTGTTAAACTTTTTTAGTTTTTATTTTGTGTATCAGCGTCATTTATTTAAATTATTATTAACTTTTTTTTTTTTTGGGGGGGGGGGGGGGGGGG
>JAFIDM010010028.1:39512155-39541777 GCA_023159025.1 Thereuonema tuberculata | reverse complement strand
GGGGGGGGGGAGAGAAACAGCAAAAAATTTCTATAAATTTGTAAAAAATGAATAAAATCAGTTCATTCTGCAGTAACTATTTAGCTTCTCTTGCAACTGCCAACTTCCTTTATTGACAAGATCCTTTCACTGAGAAACTCATCCAAAGATTCAGTTATGAGACTAACTGCCAATTCCATGAAATTACTTATGCACTGTAATTAATACAAATAATTTTCTAATTTAAAAGATTACTTCAAAAATATTCTACAATACATACTGGGTTTATCAAGCCCTGCAGCATTTAAAAGATCCAACAGGAAAGAACGTTTGTCATGTTCTTCAACCCAAACAATCTTTTGGGTAATGTTCTCACTTGTGCTGCCAACACGTCCAACAGCAAGAAAAATATAGTTATCCAGGAAATCTCGAGCTAACATCTGTAAAAAGATCAGTATTAGAGAGAAAACACAAACCAACAAAAACAACAATAAAGTTATAAACAAAAAAAATAAAAAATAATATGACCAATTTTTAGAAACCAATATTAACAGAAGCAATTTTTATTTTGTATATTCTGAACAAGAACTTAAAATCCCTATTTTATTTTATTTTAATTTAATAACAGATAATGGTAATTCACTTAAATTTGCTTAAGTCAGTCAGTCTCAGGTTCCAATAATAATCAGATGAGGAAATCAAAGAATTTTTGTTCCCAATTGTTTTGATGATATTTAATCGACATTGCTCCCCTCCAAAATTTTAATCAAACAATTTGTTTTTGTTTCTTTATAAGGACAAACATTTCAGTTTTTTTTTTATTTTAATGGCACAAGATCAATGGAGGCTAAGCTCTTCCAGGACCTCGAACTCATCAAGAACAAGTCATGGAAACGAAGAAAACAAAAAATAATAAGGAAGTATCCAAGTCAACTTTGGGATTCAAACAACCCATGTTCAGGTGTATCAATTATTCAAGTTTAAAATTAAAACAAAATGCTTATTGACAGAGCTTACAAACTAATGCTTTAGAGAATATTGTAAGAGAAGCAAAGACTGTTCCTTTATGGTTTTTCATGTGAATAGGTTTTTCACCCAAGTGAGCCTTCATTTCTCGGCATGGGAACCAAAGATAAAAGCTTTGACATTTCAATGTCCATGAGACTAGACGAGATTGGGTAGCAGCCTAATGCTTGTGTGTCTTCACTTAGGGGCAAGAAACCTGGTTCCAATTTACAGAACAGGGTAAACCCTAGGCCCGTCCAGAGAAATAAATTAGGAAAAAATCCTAGATCTCTGCTGAGGATCGAACCCAACTCCTCTATCCCACAGGCATGGGCTTACATCACTTCTCATGCAAATAGGATGGGAAAAGTAATACATTTCCAGAGTTAAATACAACTGGTATTTCTGAATGTTGAAGGGAATTGACAATTCCCTTACGGCGGGAGGCAGAAAGGATCTCCTTTGATCGATCCGAAGAGGACCTCCGAGTTAATGGTCGAAACGTGTCAGTTTTTATTAATATTTGTTGCTTTTAAACTTTTTTAAAATTTTAAATTGAGTTTTTAGTTATATTTTTAAAAGATTGATATTTTCCTAACCAAGACTTCTGAGGAAGAGTACTATATTAAGTTTTTATTATAAAAATCTGTGTTATTAATTATAAAATAACAGCTTTAAAACTTCTAGCAGAAATTTTATAGTGGGGTAGTAGTTTCCTGAAATACCCATGATGAGAATCCTTCTCATTCATTAACACCCTTGTGCCCGTTTGATCTGAGAAAGCAACCTACAGAATTTAGCATAGGGTGTGTCTGAGGAAAACTTGAATGACAGGTTTAAACTTTACATATAACTTCTTTTGTAGTCTTATGAGGAGGAGTTACAGTAATCGTTCACACTATGTACAAATACAAAACAATTCGTTAGTTTTATTCCTTTTTTCCAGATGTTCCTCTAATATCATATCACTAGTAGAACCCGTAGAGAAAATATAGTTCTCCTAATAACTACATTTCCAACTGTAGATTTTCGATGCAAACGGATTTAACCACTTTCTAGTTGTAGGAGGACACAATAACAGCGATCCAGGAGGCATCAATTTTTTATTGAAATTACTTTTAACAAAAATCAATATGCTCACGCATGCCTCCACGTCGGAATCTTTCATTTGATACCACAGCTATCCCTATATAGCGTGCAGTTCCCAAGAAAAAGGGCTTCCAGACTCTTCCTTTTATATACATGTATAGAAATATATCCATTTCCAATTCATATCAGAAATCATGTTTTGTCTATTTACTATTGTACATGCAATGTTGATTCACATTGACAGATAATAAGTTCTGGTTGAGTTATCAAATTTTGTATTAAAAAGCTTCGTTATACTGCCTAGTTCTGAGTAGACAGTTCAAAGGCTACTTCAGATGTAGATACAAACAGAGAAGTGAAAAAAAAAAAAAATTTTTTGTTAATCTTGATTAATTAATACTACTAAGAAAAAACAAAACTATAGTGATAAAGGGTTAATAGTTGGATTAATTATTTTTTTTTTTTTTCATTTAGGTAAATAACTGGGGTTAAAAAAAAATGCTAAAAGCAGTTACAATATTGAATTTGCAAGAATAGCCTCAAATGAAATTAGGCAATTATTAATATACAGAAAACAGTAGTGTTAAAATCATATCCTTAATAGTGCAATTTCACTAGTTAATATACTCCCTTCCAATCAGCTAAACATCTGTAATTGAAATACCAAACATTTCAATAAATGTATACAATTTAAAAATTTAAGAAAATGAGAAGATGCCGGAACTTATTTGTACCAATTTTACATGAAGTCTTATGCAAAGCATCCTTGTCAATCACAATTTTATTTAACAATAAAATCTAAGTTTCTTTGACATAGTAAAATCTAAAGTATACTTTATCAACCACTTGTTTCTCTCCATATTTTTTTTTTTAAATATGCCATACCACAAGCTTGGTTAGATATGTTATTCATCAAAGACAATGGCAATTTAATTTTTATGACTAACTTGGGAGTTTTGCCGATATGCTTTATTGAATTAAAGAGCAGATATAAAGACCAACATGAAATATTCTATTAATGAAATTTCATAATATCCCCAAGTAATGCCAGATAGAAAAAAAAAATTATTATAAACTAAATTTATATTAAATGATAATCAGTTGGAACAGTTTAACTATTATAGTATCGTAATACATTATGCAAGTATAGTAACCATACTTGCTTATTTGCTCATCCTAACTCCCTTCGTATTTCATCATATCTTTTAGAATTAAAACTTAAGTTTTTTTTCAAAAGTACTGTGAAAACTTTGAAATAGCTTTATTTTGAATTCTATTCTGAATTGTTCTTTAAATAGCAAACCAAAATATCTGTGTGGGTGCATGAGATGCTACTGCATGCATTTTTTTATATATTCAAATTTATTGTTTCTGAAGAAATGGTCATATCATTACACAGTAGTCTTTTTAAAAAAAAAACAACAAAACACTTGTGGTTATTAAACTTAATTACTTGAATTTCTTTAGGAAACGTAGCAGAGAACATTAAAGTTTGTCTTTTCCCAACAGGAGGCATTGCATCTTGTTCAACAATCCGTCTGATTTGCGGCTCGAAGCCCATGTCTAGCATACGATCAGCTTCATCCAAAACCAGAAATCTAAAGAAATGAATTGGTTTTAATTTGGTTTACCTTACCAGAATGAACTTCCACGGATGCTTTAACTGAAGTTTTTATAAAAATCTTTAAAAAAAAAGAATGTAAAAGTTTTAAAGTTAATAATTGGAAAAAATTAAATGAAAATTTTTTTATAAATTAAATTTTATTTATTGTGAAATAAAGTAATTGTTGAAATAAAATCTTATAACCTGCAGCTGTCCAACCCTATTTTGCCTCTCTCCAACATATCTACCAGTCTTCCAGGAGTAGCAACTAAAAGGTGGCATCCTTTATCAAGGTCCCTCATCTGTTGCCCAACATCTGCACCACCATAAACTACACAAGGTCGTACCTTAGACCGATAAGCAAATTTACGTGCTTCATCGTATATCTGGGTTGCCAATTCACGAGTAGGTGACAATATCAAGGCCAACGGGTACTGTTTGCGACGGCCGAAAGTCTTTCCATTACTCTGTTCAGCCAGTTTTAATAAAATTTTATTAATTTTTAATTAAAAACAAGCCAAGTAAATAAATACATACATAAATAAATGAATATCTTAATTAAGTACTACTGTAAAACTGAATTATCTAGAAAGTAAATGCATTTGTAAGTGTTACTTTAATATTGCTGTTAATCAAAGAAACCAAAATCCTGGAAACTATTACAATACAGCGAAGTCTCACTTATACGAAACATTCAGTTATACAAAGAATTTCTCATTCCCCGGCAAAACCCCCATAGTCCTATATGTAATTCACTTACACGAATAATTTTTGGTTTCCCTCATATTTGTATAAGTGAGACTTCACTGTATAAGAAAAATAAATCAGATTTTTTTATTTATATTTAATAGTGATGATTCTTCAAGAGCATATTAGAAAATAATTAGTATTTAATTTTGAAATTCAGCCTTTAAAAAAAAAGAAAAAGATAAAGAAAACAACCATCCCAATTCAAAAGCAAAATTTTGCCTTCAGTTTTAAATTATAAATTATAAGTTAAATTATGATTTAAATTATAAGTTTTAAAATTTTATATGGAAAGGCATCTATGAACTTATCAATGCAGTGACATGGAAGAGAAGAAATTAGGTTTGATTAAGAGGATGGATGGTATAAGTGAACCCACAAAGCAATGTAATTTTATGGTAGTAAAAGACCTGAAACAAAATGGTAGCTAGGTTAGATGTTAAAGGTGTTTCATTAGATATGGCAAATATGAACACTACAGTTCAATCTTTGTGAAGCAATCTAACTCTGTTGAAGGTCAGGAGGAGGAGCACAGAAGTTAGTTTGGGAAAGATCTTTAACATGAAAAGAGATTTAATATTGTTGGCGAAGACAGTAATGGCAGCAGAAGAATTCAATCAGTTGCTAGATAAAACTGTCATTGGGTGGAAATGATTCCAAGGAGACTTTTTATTTTATTGTGTTGGGACAGCTTAGATTTACGATCACCAAAGAAGGATCAACTAGAAAGCTGCACATAGCAGTGATGTCTACAGGAATGTTAAGCTAATGCTAGAACCTATTGAAAGGCTAAAGGGAAGGAAAAGGTTTCGTGGCAAATAAATGCTCCTAGACCATAAAGATGTGCTTTCCTTGAGCAGAGAACAAAGACTTGTCATGGGATGATTACTGTATACTGATAGAAAAAAACAGGAATGATTTTAAAAATTTTGACCTATTTGAATACTTAATATTCTCATGTAGCATATAAATAAGACACTCTCAAGCCTCTTTAAACTGATGTTAAAAGACATAAGTATTGAGAACACACCCTCTATTTAAAAGTGTTTTCAATTTAAAAACATTCCCTTGCAGAAGTTTTGAATTGTTTTTAATTTTTTTTGAGAACACAAAAGACAAGAGCAAAAGGAATACTACCTAATTCTGAAAATTCAATGTATTAAATAAAGAGACAAAAGCATTAATTAGAGAAAGACGAAATTGCCTCACAAAGGAAGGTCTTTTAAGATGTAGAAAATGCCCTTAGATGGAAGTCATGGCTGGAAATTTGAATCTAACAGTATTTGTGAAAGCTATTGCAGCCCATGGAGAAAAATTAATAATTGTCAAAATCTTCACAGAAAAAGAATTTTTAGTGAAATGGATATTGTTTTAACAATTAGAGGGATACTATTTAGATAAAATGGATGCCCATGCTGCTGTTCACTGTTAAAGCAGTACATTGGCCCTGAAGAATATTACTATGACTATCACAGAACAACTGAAAATTAACACTGGAAAAATAGAAGATATATATTAATTGGAACAGGGCAGCTTGAAACCAAAGGACAAATTCAGACAAAGAAACAATAGCTACTGAGAATGCAGGACTAAGTGGAAATATCCTATAGTACTGACCAGATAAAACTTCAGATTGAAGATTTGTGATCTGATCCAAGCTTTGGCAGAAGTGTTAATGTAATATGGAGACGATGTGTGTGAAATGTAATGGTTTTTGTCATTCAGGAGACAACTGCTTAACAATCTTACAACAAGGGAGGAGGATGAATCATCCCAAGAGGACCAAGTAAAAATAAATGCGATGCAACGCACGTTCCTTACAGACCAAAGCACATGATTGATGATTTTCATAAAAAAAGCTAAGACAAAAAAATAAACAACACATTTTCATGTAGAATAAATGGAGCAGCAAAGAAAACTAGAATCAGCCTTGATGTACCAAGGACTTCAATTCAATAGAGAATACAGAAATGAAAGCAATGATACAAAAGAGAAGATTGAATAAGATTAATGCAAGTTTAACAGTCAATCTGAACCAGAACACTGATGGAGTAGGATACAGCACTAAAGACGTTAGAACATGGTTAGAGCACAGAGTTAAATTAATGTACCAATCCATAAGCATTCCAGGAAGCAACTGCAGGCAGTTGACAGAAAAGGCAGTGGTGAAGCAGCAATGCAACCCAAGTTGTTTAACAGTTTTGCACAACATTTTTTGAAAAGGTTAAAAAACTTAATTACAGTTTGTTTTTTTACCAAATTGCTGCATATGGAAATTATTTAAATACTTACTTCTATAATCATAATGCTTTTCAAAGTACTGCTGAAAGTCTAAGGGTGTGTTCAGATACGTCAACTACAGTTTGATGGCTGACAAGACGCTTGAGCTGCAAACATGATAGTTGATACAACCACTACTGCAGTATCCGAACGCTCCAGCTGAAGCTCAAAATGGCCGACACTATCGTTGGATTGTGTATTTCAGTTTTAGTAAAAATTTAGAAAGACTGAAAATGATGAACGATTGATATAAGTAGTAGGCTACGCAAAAAATATTTATTGGACAATAATAGGAAATTATGCAGTGAATCTAGACCCACACTACATAATCAAACAGCATATAGAGAAAAGAGTCCTCTTCAGTCCGTATCGTAGTTATACTGTAGTTGTCATACGCCATGTGTACGTCACCATCTTGGTTGATGGGATCAACCTGCTCTCTTTGATAGTTGATGTAGTTGATGTCATCTTGCAAATCCAAACGACAGTGCAGTTGATCAGCTGTATTATCGGAACGGACAGTTGATCAACTCGTAAACAGGCTGATGTCAACTGGGCATATCCAAACACACCCTAAGAAAAGTCTCCAAGATGTCAAGTTTACACTGTTAATTAATAAAGCATGTTGTGTATGTACAATAATTCCTACATTATTAAATTGTACTGCAAACACTACAATTCACTTTAGTACTTCGATTTACTCATATCAAAATTTATGGATCTTATTAATTTTCAAAATAAGTATCTCATCAATTCCATCCAACAGCGGAATATCTGTTGACACATTCTCAGCAATATTCAACTATCAGTCATCCTATGTCATAGTTATTCTACTGCTTGGCTTATATATAAAGTAACAAATTTATTTTTTGATAGAACATTTTTATTGTTATTTTGAAATAAAAATTTTGGATTAATAAAGTAACAGCCAAGTACCAAAATCAAACTCGTCTTCCTTACTAAGTGGAACTGTCATAACATATTTGCTCAATTGTAAGTCGACCACATCCACCCCCGTTTTTTTTTTTTTTCCAACATGAATCTAGACCTTAGAATCAAATGCAATAAAAATTTATGGTTTGAAAGTCACTACAGAAAAAGATTAATCATCGAATTTCTATCTAATTACATTGTCACATACAAAAGTAAGCATTTGGAATAAAATATTTCTCAAATTAAAAACATTAGAATAGAAAACAGAAAACTTATAATAAAATAAATTTTAAAGAATGTAGCCGCCAGCCAAGTTTTCAACACAGGTGATCTACACCTCAACACTGAAATAATAAAGTGAGGAAATTGTTCCAAGTTTATCTTTGATCAATAAAACAAATATTTACCAGAGATACAGACATCATTCAAACATCTTTAAATTGCCAAAGATCTTAATGATAGCAGTGAGTGTTAATATAGTCACAACTGGGCATAAGTGTTATGAAAAAAAAAGGGGACACTTTCACTTTATCATGAACCTGCCAATTACGAGCTCAGACTAATTACATTTAAATGTTATGTACAAGTAAACTAAAACATTATAAAAAGACCTGCTCAATCAAATTGGAAATTGTAATATACCTCCAAATTATATAACTGAACAGAGAAGCAAGCAAAAAAATTGTGGTGGAAAATAGGATAGGAAAAGCTGTTTAGTATTCAAACATGCTATTAACATTTCATTTAGAAAAAAAAATATAAGCTAACTGAAATTAAGGTTTAGAATATAAATACTTAAAAATAAAAATGAATAATGTTAACTGTTGCTTCAATTCCAGCTGCTGATTAACCCTTAAAGCTGGTAAAATGAACACGTGTATGTTCCCATGTCTCTGTCTCAGCCGGATTGACGTACATGGGTACGTTCTCTGCAGGGGTAGATAATTGGCAGCTCCCCCTCCCCCGCTGTTACCTTTCTACTTAATTCTGTAATTTTTCAATGACCAAGAGACAATGAAATAAGCTTATATTTTAGTGGTCGAATTCAAATTTCTGCACTGTAGTTTAGCCAGAAAATTTTTTTCGTTCAAGGAAAAAAAAAAAAAAAAAAAAGTACCACAGGAGAGGCATAGGCAGAGAAGAAACTTGCCGGTCTGAAGGATTCAGACCCAACATTTGAGATACTGTACTACTTAGAATTTTAGAAAAAAATAAATAAATAAATAAAAATAAAAGTAAATTTGGCTGATGATTCATAATAGTGATGTAACAGCTGTTCCAAACACCCTATGAGTATAGCTCTGATGACAATTATTTATTGGGTGCAGATAAGTTTTTTTTTTTTTTTTAAATATTTTCTAGGCACTTAAATAGTTTAAAAACAGGATCAACTTACAATCAAGCAAATGCGGTATTTTGCAGTTAATTTGATTTTTTTTTTTTTTTTTAAATTCATTCCTTTTTCCAATGCAGAATTTCACAGCTTGAATTCAAATAGTTCTCTTTAATACAAATATTTTACTTGCATAGAAATTCGTCACTTCACTTTCATTATAAAATTTATAATTCTTTGAAAATCTTTCAATTTAACAATCTATCATATACTGGACGAAAATACAGTGTCTTTTCAATAGAATGTAAATGTTTATGGCAGCATTGTTTCATTATTCAAATGATCACAAAAAATGCAATCTTAACAGCATACTGTTATTCACTTGGGTCAAAAGGAAATTTCTTAAGGGACCCATTGAAGGAACGAGAGTATTAATACCTCCAATGTCAGAATTCAGGGCCAAGGAATCAGCTAACTAAGTAGGTCATAAAATATTTTTATTTCCAAGGGAATTAGATCATAGCGCTTATATAAGCATTTACTGCAGCTTAATTATGTTAACTGTATTAAAATTTAAAGGTTCGACCAAAGTCACAAACTTTTCCTGAAAGTGTAGGGCGAATCAAAATCTAATCTCTTGCTCATTTGATAAATTCACATTACTGCTTACAGAAAAACACAAAAAGCTATGAGAAACATTCATATACTATTATGAATTTGCTTACTATAGCAAGAATCTTCCAAATAAATACATCTCCAAAAATTTGAGATTTTAAACTGAAATTGAATGGGGGAAAAAAGTAATACAAGATTAATCGTAAGCAACGTTAATAAATATCGTCTTGATCTAAAGTTTATAGTTAAAAATATAATACCAAAATTTATAAATTCTTATACAAATCAAACATTAAGAACTTAAAATTTATTCAATATAAAAATATCACTTACTGGGGTTGGAAGAGGGCCACCTTCAAATATTTGATTTAATATAGGAAGTAAAAAGGCAGCAGTTTTACCCGATCCTGTTTGGGCACAGGCCATTAAGTCTCTCTTGCTTAATATGATGGGTATAGCATGCTTTTGCACAGGAGTTGGTTTATCATATTTAATTAAGCCTATATTATTCCTAATGATTTCAGTCAACTGGCATTCTTCAAACTGAAACAGAAAAATAAGCAATTATTTGGCAAGTCACAGTTAAACATTCTAAATAGTTCATTGAAAATAAAAATTGTCATCATTAATTATTTAAGCTCCTACTAATAAGTTTTTCAGCTGAATATTCAAAAATAATGGAGAGCATGGAAGTAGATTAAGGAATAAGGGAATGAAATAAAATCCATTCAGTGACAACCCTAGGAAAAGTCCTTTAAAATAAGAGACCATTCTTAAGTGTCTTAGCAATGCAGTATCATCTTATCTTCAGGTCCACTCCAACTGACAGCCATTCTATTTAAATTGTAAGTTCTTCCTTAAATACGTTAACTTTCTCAATGTACTTCAAAGCTCAAATGATAATTACTAACAATGAATCACCTGCATGTAAACTTCACCTACAAGGACACAATAGAACTATGTTACTAAAAACAAACAATCCTCAATGAAGGCCACCTATTGTGCTTCTTTTCAGAGATATGAACATCTGGATAAGGCTATGAACCCAACTTTAAGATGGGTCAACACAATGAATTAAATTGAATCTGTCTAATCACTATTTTTGCAAATACAAGTAATTGCTTCTTTAACTTGCCTAACACCTCTAATCTTTTGCAAGAGGAGACTGTTTATGGTATCCAGTTCAAAAAGTGAGCTGATTTTCTTCTTCTCATGATCTGTTAATAAAATACTTTCTGCAAAACAAACAAGAGTACTAGATTTACTTACACTTGCAATATTCTTTGGGCAGTTTTCCCCAGTGGCCTCAACAGGAATATCTTCGTATTTATCAAAGTTGATGCCAGTATTAGAGCCTCCAAATAACTCCCTGAAAAGGAAAATAAAAGAATATTGAATAATTCATACCAAAGAATTTCCTTTCCTTTTCTTAATAATAATAATAATAATAAAAATTTAAAAAAAATACTTACTGTTCAGTTTTGTCATTGCGAGGTAAAGGAGATGTCCAATCGTCGTCATTCCAACGATCATTTCTATCCCAACGATCACTATTGCGATCCCAGCCTTCACTGTAAACAAATTTCAAGTGTATTAGGGCCAATTGCAAATCAGAGATAAATTTACATTCATCTTAAAGACAAATACCAACAATAGAATTCAAATCTCAACAGCAGATTTCAGATTTTTTTTTTAAAAAAAAGAAAAACTTTCAAGCAACGATTTTGAAGCCATTTGAAAACTTTTCTGTTCATAGTGAACAACTAGCTTTAATAAGAATCTCTACTTACTTATTCTCTCTCTCTATTTGATTATTTATTAGCATTTCATTATAGGCTTATATTACATTTGAAATGCCCATAACAATTTACTTAAAATAGTGAATTATAACAACAACACAATACAATAACAATAAATATTTCGATTGAAAACATTAAAATCATCACAAGGAATTCAGATCCATTCAATATCCATTTCAAAAAGCTGCTTTATTTCTGTTCCTACTTTTGTGTAATTTCTTACTTGAAGGTTGGATAGCAGTTATGAATAAGCATGGTATTTCTGCAGTTGTGAGACACTGAATAATGCTTTGATCCATCATTATCCTTGGCTTAATTGTTTTGATATATTTTACAGGTAAGATACTTATGTATACACCATTGCAGGACAATGCTGAAGATATCAGAAAATGTTCTGTGTGATAATGCAATTTGTTATCTTAACATTTAAATATAAATGATAATACTTCACATTATATAATTGTTGCTGTTGTTGTTTTTGTTCAGAGCAATGCTTAGAAGTTTTTTCTTAAGACATTAAGAAAAAAAGGAAAACAAAACAGAAGAATTATATTAATAATAATAAAAAAAAAAGGTATTCAGTAAGACAATTGAATGTATTTCTTCCTAGTTAGATGTATATACATACATCTGTAAATGGAGACCAGCTTATCTACTGATCAAAATATATTTCATTTGATGGCAAGGTTCCCTGTTTTAAAGACTGCATTCCTGAAATATGATTTTCTTTAAGTATCACATTTTTTACATGGAGTTAAGGACTGAAATGATTAGCATTAAGTCTTACAGAATTTGGTCAACATATCCATTCTGATTATGACAAGCAAATATGTAAGGTATAATCTACAAATCTTTTGTTGTTTTTAGAAAGGAAAAACAACACAAATGATTAGGAGGATTATTATTTTCAGGCAATTATGGAAGTTTCATCTCTCTGCCTAATGAGTTGTATTACCAGTTACTAGTAGTGAACGAAATGGAAAAGAGGCAGGATATCTCAACAACAATGTAACTATGGTCAAGATGTCATCAATAGGCATTCTAAATTGTCTATCAATAATAGCACCACGACATTTTTACAAGGCAATGGTTAAATGGTTCAATAAATTTGAATATTTTCTTTCAAAGTGTAATTACCAATTATCAGCTTGATTTTTGGTATATGGTCTAAAATAAGGTGACCAGATTTTTACATTGGCAAAGCGGGACACCATTGACCGAGGGGGGGGGGGGGGGGATAAAAAAAGAGAAAAAAAAAAAAAAAAAAAAGTACCCGTTCAACAAAAAAAAATAACAAAAAAAAAAAAAAAAAAAAAAGGAATTCAATAACCAAAAAAAAAATCGGGACATTTTTAAAATGCCGCGGGACGCGGGACAAATTGTTAAAAATCGGGACGTCTGGTCACCCTATCTAAAATCAACTTAAGAAAAAATCTTTGAAGATCTATTTACTAACAACCTGATGTGCCCAACATGAACTTTCAGATTAACTTAAATTTTGTTTAGAGAAAACAGGAACAATCTGCTCTATAATACTGCAATTCTAAGCAGCAAATCTGTAATGGAATACTGGCCACGATCAAAGAAATCATAACTGGGGATTACTGTTCTGATCCATAAATTATGAAATAATTAGAAAGGCTAAAGGAAATTACTGATGGTTAAGACAAACACACAAAACATCTTCTGCTAAACCAATTCTCAAGATAATGAAAAGAAATACTGAGAGTAGCTTAAGATATGTTTATTTACATTGAAAACTATTTAAAAAAAAAAAAAAGCTGAGCAACTCCTTGAAATAAGTAATCCTGAAACAAAAGTTTGTAGACAACACACATTTCACTTAAGTTTGACTTCATTTCAAAAAATAGAATTTTTTAGATCAAGAACTATTAAGGCTTTTGTTAATGGCATTCCATTACAAAGATTATGTAGCTAGCAATATTACTATCTCTTATTAGGCATTCAAAATTTTTAATGCAAGAAACTAATGTAGATGAGAATCAGTGTGTGAAGATTGCCTACATTAAACTTGGGGGGGGGGGGGGGGAAAAAAAAAATCCCCCGCTGGCAACCTTCAAAGAAGGTTGTCAGTAGTGTAAATCTGAAAAAGGTGGTACAAAAAAAAAAAAAAAAAAGGTCACATGGCGTCGGCAGTCATTATGTCCTCCATGTTTAATCGAAAAATCACAATTGCATGTTTCACGTGGTTCGGTGAAATTTTCGATGGACCTAGGCATGGAAACTCTTTCGCGTATATCTTTCGGTAATGCTGATTTGCCACAGATCGTTTATGTCCATCGGCACTTTGCTCTTCTTTGCTCTTATGTTTGCCTGACATCTTGTTTTATTTATTGTAGTCCTTCAAACAAATCACAATGAAATACGTAGATGATTACGCCTATCACTTGTACAAAACAGGAATTGCACCGTCTGATGTTCCCCAGTGACATAGTGCATAGAGCAACCAAAATGAGTAACCGTCTGCGCACAGCTGAGTACCCCCCCCCCCTGCAGCAGTCTAAGCGGTCCGATGTTATGGTCATGGTCAAAGGTCGCCATCTCGTTATTTTTTCAGGAACTATTTTCTGGAGAGTGGATCTCCGACACAAGGAAATATATATTTTTTATGTTCACAGGAGACGGAAAATAATAATTTTAAAATAGTATTTCGAATGCGTAAAATCCGTAATAATTAGTGTTCCTTCCGTATTGTCGTAGTTTATGTGAGAAACCGTAGAAACTACGGAAAATCCGTAGTAGTTGGCATCTCTGATAATCTGTTCTTATTGGAGGAAACAAGAAATAAGGAAAAATAAAGGTAGATATTAGGGATTAAAAGCACAGATGTAGGGATTAAAAACACTACAAATTCATACTAGACAATTCTGATGAGATTTGGTTCTTCAATATCAGCAGGAAAGCAAACAATGCAGATAGGATAGCATTTCAATACATGCTGTTGGTCAAGAGTAATACCAATGGGAGAGATAACATTAGAAGCCGAGGATAAACCAGGAATCTCCTTAATTGTTGTCAAGAACAACAATCACTATAGTTTAACAACACTGCAACCACAAACTGAAAAGTTTCCAGAAAAATCTTGCTTTTTGACAAAGAACTTTTTCCTTTTCCAATTCCTCACTGAATAAAGTTTTGCAATACATTATATAACATGACAATTTTTTTAAAATGGTCCTCAAATCATTAAAAATCTTATTAGGCTTAATATTTTTATGCAAGTTTAATTTACTATATTTGCCTGAAGGTTTATAAAAGAAAGGGCAAATAATTTGAATAGGGTTTTTTTTTTTTTTTTTTACAAATCAATAAAACTACAGCCGTACATGCATTTTTAAAAAATCATATATGAAAAACTAAAGATAGCTGGCATCAAGACTCTTGATCATCAAGAGACACAATCATGTCTATCTGAAACAGGCAATATGATGTAAATTACTTGCAATAACTTAATAATCGACAAAACAAATGTAACTTAATCAGAACCATTAACATTAATTATATGAAAAGGTACTTCTCTTACTTTGAACCGTATGACCTAGAGCTGCTATTGCGGCCACGGCCCCCAAAATTACTAAAATCGCCCCTGTTTGCACGGCTGGAACCACCTAAAAAAAATTCAAAGAAACTAAATTAGCTCTTATTCTATTATATGCAACGTAATAAAAACACTATTTCTCTCCTGAATATTTATATTTTTTTCGATTTCATTAAGAAAAAAAGAAAATCATTGCTATTTATAAAAAGTTCTAGAAAAAAAAATATGTAAAAAAAAAAAAAAATAGTTTCTTTAATTGAAAAGTTTATAGAACTGGAATTCCTTTCCAATAAATTTCCAATGTTTTGTGAAGTCTTGTACTACAATATTAACCTTAAAAAGAACACTTTACTATTCAACTTCTCAAGTCATAACAAATCAACTTTCATAACTAGTCTATCCCCTTCCCCCAACATTTGAATCGTCATCTTTCTCCTCGTATCCATCTTACCTGTGAATTATTTCATGTCAAGATAGCAGAAGTACCATTACTAAAAATGACACTAGTCTGTCATTTCAATATCTTTAAAAACGCCTTACCTTATTTTTATTTTTTAAAACATCACTAAATTACCCCGAGTGCGAATCCCAAAAGTAACAAAATTGAATCAAATTACTTATGTAATTATTTGTCATGCATTAAAAAAAGTTAAAACAGAAGGTTTCAGCCCAGCTTGAGGCTATTTTCAACTGTGAAATTGGTAGTAGTGAGATGGGTTTTAAGTAATTTTTTATAATGTTACTGGATAGATCATTATTGATGGTAGGGGAGTTGGCAATGTGCCAAGGACTCCCTTATGATAAGAGAATGTGGCATGGGCCTGGTCTACTTCAATTTGATTGAAATTGCGGATGTGGCTAGTGTTCTTATTATGCAAGTATAAGATAAATTTAAATTCGTCCTTATTCCTATAATTAGATTTATGCTGTTTCAATCTTTTTGAAAGCATCAGAGTTGTAAAACCTATGTATTTTTTTATCGCAATTATGGCATGGAATAGCGTATACTATTTTGGTGGAATTGTGAATGTCTTTTTTATTGTTTGAGTTTCGGTATCTTAATTTGATTCAAGTTACTTTTGGAATTCACACTCAGAATAATTTATTTCCAATCTCCCAATTTTTTATTATTAAATTACTTTAAAAGTGGAACTAAATTTCAAGTAATAAAGTATCGTAATTTACTGAAGCAGATAAGGATTTAAAATCTTTTAAGCCTAAAACAATTTTTTTTTTTTTAAGGAACATCATAAATTGATTTTATATTACTAATTCTTCATGAAACTATAAGTTGCTTTGAACTTCTGTACTTCTATTACTGATTAGTGGAGACGCAATAATTTCAGATAGTTGAGTAAAGCTATAGAAAAGCCCACCAATCCCAAAACCAGTCCTACACTTCATTTCACAAATAGTGCCATCATCATCATAAAATTATGAAGTAGTGTAGAAAGATGTTTCCTCTTCCAAATGAATATTTGCTTCAAGTTCTCCTTTCTGTCACACTCTTCATAACTTTTAGTATAATTAAAAAAAGAGAAATGATATACTGAAATGATTAATCTTGTGAATCTTTTTCACACTTCCATTTCACACTACTATTAAACAAGTATTTTCTCATTTCAGATTAAGCCTTTCAACAACTTCATGCTTGGAAACTTAATATTGCTACCAGTTGCAAGGTGTGCCAAAATTAGTATGTTGTCACTTCAAGCTTTGAACATTGGCCACTACTGTATTATGAATACGTTCCTATTTGAACACAAACAAATCATTTTCGAGTCTATATTTCACTGATGGGGATTGCTTTTCAGTGAAGATCACTCATCTTTATTAGTCAGCTTTTTGGAAGTCTCTATTCACTTCCACTCTACTGCTTCTAAGGCCTGCTCTGATTAGTTTAACTGCTTCTGTTAAAGTAACATCCTTTTCAGAACCTCTGATAGAGTAATTGTTGCCACTGTCTTTTCTTAACTGCATACTCAAGATCTGCTACCGCTTCTGACTTGGTTCAACACCAGATAGGATTCTTCTTTCCCAGCTGTTCTTCCAAGGAGTTGCAAAGCCATCCTCTTTCATTTATTTAAGCAAAGATAATTTGCCTCCACTGTCTTCTTTTTGACAGTAATCTCCGGATCTGCTGACATCATCTTCAATTTGGCTAAGTCAATGACCCGCCGCTTCTTCACTGCTCTCCTACCTTTCTTCTAGGGAAGGTCTTTCCCTTACCATGCAAGAGAATCATTCACCGCCCTCTGCCTTGCTATGATTCAGTAGCTCAATATATCTGGTTTCTGAGCCTCGATCTGGCTGAATTAATCCAGTCGACTACTCCTACAGGGGAAAGAAGCAATCAATGACCGGGCACATTTTACCAGTAACAATATTATATGTGAGCTTTACCTTCTACTGTAGCCATTTCGAACTCCATACAATGATATACGAAGGATACATTCATCTAAATATTTGAAGTTTTGTAAGTGTAATAGAAATTTAACTTTTCAAGCATTCTCCTCACTTTAACTATTTGCTTTGTTTTTTATTCCTTGGCTATTTCCATTATCCCAGCCTCTTCAATTTATAGCACCAAACTTTTTCCCCTCGATTCTCAAATGCAATTTTTGAATCGTTTCCATTGATGGTAGCAAGATTTTACTTCAAGAAATCAATACTACCTGCACAGCTGGAAAAGCATATCACATATCTAACAGCTTTATTATTAAGTTGCTATTATACATTAATGGTAATTGGAATGGGATTACCTAAGTTAAAACTAAAGCAATTTTAATAGCTTATTATGTGTAACACTATGAAGGTTACTTTTTTCCAAATGTTCACCAAATTCATTGCATTAGTTTGTCGATTTCATAAAATAAATGATATACAAATAATAATTGTTAAATTCTGGTAAATTTAAATTTTTTTTTTTTTTTTTTTTTTTTTCAGAATGGATAAAAATATTAAAACTTGAAAGAAGGTTAGGTAATATATTATAGAAAATAATAATAAATCTGCGTTAACAAATAGTAAAATACTTTCACTCAAGCATCCCATTAAATTGCAATCCACTAAATCTTTATGGGAACTGCTAAATATTACCCAAATTAGTCAGTTACATGCAACACTATCCTTGATACTTAATAAAACCAAACTGAGAATCAAAAACACTACAAATGAGATAGAAGAGGGAAACAATCATCCTGCCATATGAATCGTCAACATTTCAAATTTATTTAAGTTCATATGGATCCATTGATAAATGAATGGAGCAATAGGACTTCAAATTTAGTTAATCCATTTTCCATTGCAAAAGAACTGGAATAACTGAAAGCAACTGTTACACTAGAGCACTGCTTTTCAGTTCTACTTAACATCTTAAAGTAAATGGTAACAATGCTAATAAAACCAATACTACCATTTCGTATACAGTGCTGTAAGAACGCTCCAGAAACTTATATGCAACCCACATATTCTTGCAAAACTTTTAGAAATAATCACAGGAAACCAAAAAATGACTGTTCCTGCCAGTACTGTTATACAAATAAAAGAACTTTTTCAATTTTATATAATAGTTTGAACCCTCTGCTTTCTATCAAAAAAATTCACAATCTGTAATTATTACAGTATTATTCACAGTAGAATTTGTAACATTAATTTAAATTTTATTTTTGAAGTTATATAAATCCTTATAGAGAAACTGAAAGCAACTACGAATCTTATATTAATTTTTTGATTTACTGCCATACACACACAAAATCACAATATTAAACCACAGAAAATTTTAACTATTAGTCAAATGTCATATGCAGAACTTACAAAAAAAAAAAAAAAAGTAACACTTATTGCCCATTTTAAAAAACCTTAAAAACTGAAGACTAATTTTTAAGTTATTTGCTAAACTTTTAATTTTATCTTCTGTAATGCACTGTTCTTCTTTCATTTCTAGCGAAACATTCAATTCCGAGAGGAAAAAAAAAGAAAAAAAAAATCCAAACTCAAATTTTTCTGTATTTTGGTTGATAAACTGATTAACTATAGATGAAAATTATTATGGGTTGTTTCTGAAAGAAACTTCATAGGCATATCTGATATCTACAGAATATAAAAGAACCATTATCAAACCATTGAATTTTTTGTTTTAACTTTTCTATAAAAAATTGAAGCAACTTTAAATTGCATTCGAATGCTTCTACACAATGTTGTTTCATTCCAAAGTACTGAGGATTTTCAACTATCCTCACATTTTAATTAAATATAACAGTTAAGGTGATCAAGGCATCTTTGGACAATTCTTAAATGAATTATGTATTTAAAGATTTTTGCAATGGAAAGACATCAGTTAAATTCACGAACTACAAATAGATTTTTAAACATTAACAAATCAGGGAAAGTCCATTGATGTCTATTCCAACAGCTGAAAATTACTATGACACTGGAATGTTAAAATGTATAACAAAGTATGAAACATTCTGTGAACTCATGGAGGATAATCCATGAATCAAGAACTTTCTTCATTATGATCATTACATAAACTATGAATTTACATTAGAACCTTTCAAATGTTCAATTATTTTGCATACTTGAAAATAAAATTAAAGCAATTAATCCATTTCTTTTTTGGTTAAAACTCAATCATATTACCATTTGCTTTGTATTTCGAAAGATATTTTTTTTTCCTAGTTTTTTTAGTATTATGTAAATTTACCTAAAGATGATGAACAATGCAACAAAACAGATTTAAAATATTTAGGAATTAATGATAGGATTAATAAAAGGTAATAAGTTGATTATAATTAACAACAAACTCTGTTGCTAAGGATTTTCCAAGTTTATATTATAAACAATTATCCTTAGAAAGTTCCATATACAATTCATATACTAACGATTTTGTAAATCAAAATAGAATTCATACCACAGAGTAGTCTAAGAATTGAAGTTCAGCGCACTGAAGAAAAAAAAAAAGGGGGGGGGGTCCCGGATGGGGAGGAAAATGAATCCATTACTAGCACTCTTTGAATACTTCATTTTATTTATTCGTTTTTTTTTAAATCTTCATTAAATTCTCCATGCATAAATCACTAGTGAATGCAATCTTCTTTTGTATGAAAGACTAAAAGAAAAATAACCTATCTGGTTATTACATTCTTTGTATGGATAATGAACATCCTATCTGTGTATGCTTTTCAAATAGAAGTTTCTGTGCTAGTTTAAAAGAAACCCCCTACCCCTAATTTAATATTTCATTTAAAGTAAATAATTTGTTTTCATTCGATTTAATTGAAAGTTACTATTCCTCCCTGCACCTAGTTTAAAGCATGCATTTACTTTATTTTGCAAAAGGAAAATAATTGAAGAAACAAATTTTATTCCCCATCTGTCCTAATTGTAGCCAAATTATTAAATAGATGTGTGTTCACTGATAGAATATCTTTTCAATTGCAGCCTTCAGAGAAATGTAGTTTTTAATAGCACACCATCTGCTTGATTTAATTGACCCTACGAAGCGGAGTGTATTATTTGGTATTAATAATTTCTGAAACACTGTGTGAAGGAGGAAAAATTTTTTTTTTTTCCATTTTCCATTTACTATACTACAACCATAGTAACTTGCAAGACTTTGAAATTTGATACCACTATCTTAATAGGCGACCAAAGCAATAATTACTACTACTGTAGAATTAAAGTTACATACAATTCAAAATAGTATTCCTTTAATTATAATGTCTAAAATAAAGGAGAGTTTAATATTTAAATTATCAATTCACATTTGGCTCCTAAAAATGAAAGCTTTAAGGATATACAATTTTGCATTTAACCGATTCAGCTTTAAACAAACTCTTCGATTAAATCAAGAATTTACTTTGTTTAATCTTCATATCTTAAAAAGTTCATGTCTGAGTATTATAAATAATGATAACTAAATGATAATTGAGCAGTTATTAACTTACTATAGCCTCGATTATAGCCATCGGCTGAATGACCATCTGATCCACGGCTGAAAATATCTGAAAACATGAGCAAATAAAAAAAAAGAAAAAATAAACTAAATAAGCAACTAAAACAATAAAATAATAATAATAATAATAAGATGAAAAATAAAATAGATAAGAAAAAGATATGAAGAGACTCATGATTTAGCATAAACACATCTGTTCATTAATATTCGGTGTTTGAATATCCACAATCTTTAAAAATTTTAATAAAATTTTAAGATTTTGAAGGACAGTGTCAAGTTTATCAGCAAATTTCTAATTGTTTCCTGCTAATTCTTGCAACTACAACTTTTATTGAAGAATTCTAAACTGAACAATACTAATAATAATAATAATAATAAAAAATTCCTTTTTTATTTAGTGCAACTTGTTTCTAGCATTACCTTAACTTCTATACAAAAACTGCCTTATTACTTTGTTAGGCGGGTTGGAAAATTATAACCAAAAACCAGTGTTACCAAGTCAACCAGAGTCAAGATCTATTAGCTTTATTATCTGAAACATTTAGATTATAAAAGACCTACCGTTATCAATTTCAAACATTTAAACTTATTCAAGGAATTCAAAAGTCCTTTAAATTCGAGTATTCATTTATGACAAAGTGCTAGCAAAGACTGCTGGTACAGAATCAACAGAAACAAGAGATAGTTGTTGATCTGCAATAGCTCAAATGTTTCGGAGAAACTTATGCTAAGGTTGATTCAACATTGGGCTTAGCAGTCAAGACATCCTTTCTGAAAGTAAAACTTTTGAATGTTTTCTATTGAAATTTAAAATTTCGTATTCAGAAGTACTAAAGGAAGCTTCATTACAAGCTCAAAACATCAAGATAAAGAAAATGCTCACTATTTTATGCCAACGATCTCCAACTACAAGAAAAACTGAGGAAAAGACTATCGAATTAATACTGTACCCAATGAAGACTTGATTTCTTCCAGTTCTATTTATTTGCCACAAATTTTAAAACTAGAATGGTTCAATGGACCACTTGATTTACGCCCCTACCGACATCACGTATGACGTGTAAGCACATGCTGTGAGATCTTGTGGGATAAACAGATAAATTAGTGTGAATTACTCGAAGAATCGTCGGTTTTTGATATTTCAAGACTGAATGGTTTAGTACTGTGCAGTTCTTTATTGCAATAATTCTGTAAAAACGCTTGGAATATCCTTCTTTAATATTTCCTCTATATCTATACGGGTTAAAACAAAGCACATGGCTTTGTTTATCCCACAAGCCAAGCAGTAGCCTGGTGGGATATTTTGTAACTACAAAGCCCCGCCTATCCTCAAGTGGTCATTAAATTATATCTTTCGTTGATAATATATTGCTGTAGTCTTCTTCAATAGGCTATAATCAACTCTACATCTGATATGAAAATTTGGGAAGGCGTTTCATCCAAATCAAATCTTTTAGTTCAGCCTCTATATCTACTAGGGTTAAAACGAAGCACATGGCTTTGTTTATCCCACAAGCCAAGCAATAGCCTGGTGGGGTATTTTGTAACTAAGAAGCCCTGCCTATCCACAAGTGGTCCATTGAGGGGGGAAAAAAAAAAAAAAAAATGTTTAAATGGTCTGTGAACAAATCTTAACAAGATTGAAATTTTGACAATACACTGGATTTTTTGCATAATACATATTGTTTTCTCCTTATAATCAGACATATACAAGATCCTCTACCAGACCTGAGCTGCTGTGTTAGTCTTCAAAAAAAAAAAAAAATGAAATTACTACCAGTTAAATCTTAATTCCACATTTTATTTGCAATAAATTTTGGGAACAAAAACTCCATATGTCTGGCTTAGAATGTAATGGGAATCTTAGCAATTAATTGTAGACTTAGAACAACTACAGTTAAGAATTGATAATTGATAAAAAAAGAAACTGGTCAATAAAATAAAGATCCTTCTCTCTATCACTGAACAAACTGAAATCACAGAAGAGCAAATAAGTTTCTAGTTTCATGAATTAGCAGGCATCATCAGAAAGTTAAGTTACAAACAATTTTAACTAATATTAAAAAAAAAAAAAAAAAAAAATTTGGTAGTAGATGGTATAAAACCAGCATAAATTTAAGTACTTGTAAGAAATAAAACAATAAATGAAAGAAAAATGAAGATGCTTTCATCAGACAACTGCTTCTAATTTAATTTCTCATGCAATTTGAAAAAAAAAAATAAAATATCAAAGGACATATATAAATAAATAAATAAATAAATAAATAAAATAAATAAAAACATAAATTAAAAAAAAAAATGAAATAAACAAATAAATAAATAAACAAACAAACAAAATAAAAGCACCATTTGGATCAAGAGTAAACATAATGTAATTCATTCTAATAATAATTTCTTTTTTTTGAAAAGCCCAATATAACTCAAACTGATATTGAGATGAGGTGTTTGGTTGTATGTTCACCATTTGTCAAAGAAAGATATTTCAGCAAGTTCACTTAGTGCAAAAACAATCGGAGGAAAAGATAGCAGGAAATGACGAGCAATCACTGAAGTAACGTAGAAGAGCAATTTCTTTCTAGAAAGATTTAATTCTTGTATCTATAAAGCAATAGTCTCATCCCTCGACTTACATCTACTTGAAGATATGTCTGTATCCCATGAAGGAATAAATAATATTTTCGACCATACTTTCAAACAAGACAGAAGCGAGTGTAAAGTAAAAAGTTTTTTATTTAGGAAAAATGTATCATGCTCAGTGGAAACAGTGCATTCAGCAGCAACTTTCCTTAACAGTTCCTCTGTTGATTTTGTGTTTGAGAAAAACGTTACTTGTGTATATATCGTTAAATATTTCGTGATATTTTGTGCAACATGACCCCTACACGCCCAATCAAAAAAACTGAAGAATCACAGAAAAAGAGGTGAACAATTCATCACATGACTTCAGATGGTTTCATCCTACAGCGACGACTATTTTAAAAAATAAAGATTTAATTGTAGAGGCTATGAAAAGATCTTCTTCCATTAAATCGATGATAGTGACGAAGCAACGACAAGGTCCTTTTCTAATCTAAAGCTACAAAGTTTAGCAACAGTCTTGGTTAATATTATAGTCTCTTCCTCTCTTTCATCATTCCTATTGTTCTTGTTTTTTATCAATAATAATTGTTAACAATCTAATATCAGTGAAACATAATTAACTGCAGGAATGGCATCATTTTCTTGCAGATAAGGCAAGCCTTCATATCTCACAAAGGACTTTGTAGATTCTCCATGAATCAGAATATGAAACACTCTTCATCTTTCAAATTCTTCGTGCTCATCTTCAATGGATTATTATTACTCTTCTGCCATCTGGAACAATTCCTGGCAAAGAGGCGTTTCTCAAATGACGCAGATGTTTGTCTTCGTGGCATCACAGTGACAAGACAGTTTTTTTTACCATGGGTAAAGCAGATCGATGGAAGAAGAGGGTGGATGCAGTACTAGACTTCTTCGACTATCTTGGTGTTATTGTATTTGAAAAGGACATTCTTATTCTAGACATTTCATTTGCACCAACTCAACATATCAATGCAAAGGATCCCTTCATGAAAGTAATGATGGCCAACATTTCCTCCAACTCAACGAGGACTCAGGGCAGTATGCACCAAGCTTTCATTAACTTTGAAGGTTGTCAAATCTCCCCTCACATGACATTTTTCTGTGCACAAACATTCACTAAACCGCTGATAAGTCTACAAATTTTAGCAGCAGGAATCTGGTAGATCAAATTACTTGTCAACCTCCATCAGCCACTGCGATGTTCACTTTTTCCAAGATGGCCGGTATCGGCTCCGATTGACACAGACTCCTGTGATTTTGACGATGAATTAAATATATTTTTTTTCTATGAAAAGTTCCAAAAATAATATTAAATACATTTACTTCCTTTGAAGGTTCTTGCCTTTTTAAAAGTTCAATTCTTGTCTTCAAAAAAGAAAATTCTGCCCATATGTTTCTTTTCTTCTCCATGTGAGCTATTTTGAAATTACATTTAAATATTATTAACCAATCACAGCCTGTTTTAGAAACACAGTGCGCTGTCAAAGACTCGAAAGTGAAATTTTGTCAATTGCACTCACATTCTTATTTGAAGACTGGTTAAGATTAACAGCTCAACAGTTGACAAGTGATTTGATGGAACATTGGTGCACGCTGTTCTCAAGTCTTTTAAAATTTCTTCAAAACACTGTTAGATGGGTAATAATGCCACTGATGCATGGTTTGTTCGATTATATAAAATAGAATTGTCTGTAACATTATTTTTATTAGGAACTTTAAGAATTCCAAGAATGTATAAATGTAATTGTTCAGTCTAACAATATCTCATTTTTTTTTAATTAATTACATTCTGATAAGACAAAACTAATTTTAGAAAAAACAAAAGAACATACCAAAGGAATAATAAAAGAAAAGTAAGAAAACTCAAAAAGCTCAAAAAATCATTGCTATTAAATCCTCCCAAGATAAATTATATACAAGTTTAATATGCCCTACAAAATTCCAAATGCACTAGAAAAAGGGCAAATTTTTTTAATCGTTTTTTATTCTTGACCAAGAAAGCAAAAATCTTAACATAATTCCTATAACTTATTTTTCAAAACATACATAGCTGCTAACTTTCAATATTTTGTTTTCTTTTGCAAATTCCAAATTCAGCAAGATATTTGTAGTAATTTCTCTCACAGGATGGGTTACTGATGTTCTTTTGCTACTACTTATATGATAAAAAATGAGTTTTCTTTTCATTGCAGTACTTATTTAAATGCTTGCTTATTTCTAATTAAACTGGTCAAAACAATTAGGGCATCACGGGAAATATATGGAAAAGATTATGTGTTGTCAGTGGCAGTACGAACTACAATCACGTAATATCCCTTCATGAAGTGGAATAAGCAAGTACTGTTCACGTAGAGATGAGACTCGCGCATTGGCGATCTCAGAAGTTGTTGTTGGAACTCCATTAGCCATCCCTGGACATTGTGAAAGTTCGTTTAGGAAAGTTGGCAGATGGCCACAACAATGTGATATACCAGAATCAATGGCGGAGAGAGCCATAGGAAGGATGGAAGCTGGGCAGACACAGCAGGAGGTATCAGTAGCCATTGGAGTGTCTCAAAATGTTACTTCCCAACTGTACACTCATTTTGAATGACAGGAAAATGATCAACGAAGGCAAGAGCAAGTTCATCCACGAACAACTACAGAAAGGGACTACACCTTTACATCTTGTTAACGCCAGCCGGAATTGAAGGCAGAATGCAATACACCCTCTTCAAACAGCAACAGGATGAAGGATTATGCCTAAAACTGTCTGCAGTCACCTTCGTGAAGATGGCCTCTACATACAAAGGCCTGTGGTGTCTTTCCCCCCTCCCCTCATTAATTGGCCCCCATTGATTGGGGGCACACCGAAAGGTGTTGGGACCTGTTCTCTGATGAGTCGTGATGCAGTCTCCAGCCTGACACTCTACGAGTCCTCGTATACAAGAAATAACCCCACTTTTGTGCAAGAAACATCCCAATGGTGGTGGACTGATGGTGTGTGTAAAAATCAGTATTGGTGGACTTCTCAATTTAAGTCATCTGAAATCACAGTTTGACAGCAGTGAGCTACAGATACGAAATCCTCCAACCTGTTGTTGTGCCGTATGCTGGAGCCATTGGGAATTCTTTTCATGGTTGATAATGCTAGTCCTCGCAGAGCTCCATTAGTGGACAACATGCAAAAAAAGGGCATTTGAACATACGGAGAGGCCAGCTTGCACAACAAATTTAAATCCCACTTACCATGTTTACAGATGAGGTTGGCAGACACCTCCCTCAACTATTTTAGAGCTGGAAATTGCCCTTCTGACGAGTGGCAAAGCATCCCCGAAGATCTCATCGAGTCCATGCCACACAAGTGTGCAGTGTTGGCCATTTGAGAAGACAACCGTACTACATGGCATTTACTGTTGTGACAATGTCCTTTATTCAGCTATTCTACTGATACACACATTTTCCTATAGTTTCTCACGTCTTGCGACATTGCATAAAGAGCACTAGGACTTGCCCATATTACAGCAGATTCTACTGTATTGATATCAGAATGCCATTTCACTTGCAAAAACATCAATTTTATATAATTTATAGTACCATTTCTGCTGTTTCTCTCTTGATCCCCTAATTATTTTTATCAGTGTACATTTCACTAGCTGTTCTACCAATTTTATTTAGATCTTATTTTCAGAAGTCGATACTGTTTAATTCCAAATATTAACTATTAATTATCAAATTTTCTATCTTATTCAGCTTGGCTGGCAAATTTGTAGAAAAAGCATATAAAAGTTCATTATAGAGATTCCTGTTCATCCAAACAAGCATTCAACATGTAAATAAGCATATTTATACATATTACAACATACACATACACACAAGGCGATCATAATTAAAGTACCCTATTCAACACTGTCTAAAGCAGGGATGCACAATCTTATGAAGTCTTATTTTTATAAAAGTTCTGATGGAGGGCCGCAGCGTCCCATCTTCCAACCCCCATCACTTACTATATCTTACTGATTAATGCTTTAATAGACATTTATATAATAATAATTATTATGATTTGATAGTCATGTATAACAATAATTATTAATAATACTTGAATTTACATAAATATCTTACTAATTAATGATTTGACAGTGCCATTTATAATAATAATTAATAAAAATGTAATTTACATAAACTTCAAAATTACCAAATAATGCGGTAGTTGTGTTTCATACCAACATTCCAACAGTAAAATCTGAGACAGTTGCTATTGCAAGTCATGACATTTTTCAATGTATCTAGTGGCAGAAATGTAAAGGCTCAAATTAATTTTTAAGTCTGACACTACAAGGTCACAGCAAATGTGCAGGCTGGCAGAGGGTTTTGCATCCCTGGTGTAGAGCAATATGTAGTAGTCCAAATGCAACAAAATTTGGTAGGGCAATATTTAAGGACATGTGGCCAACATTTCTGGAAAAAAAAATTAAAAAATAAAATTATTACCAAAAGTCATGACTATGCCACTTGTGGTGCTGCAAACAATGAAAACATAGTTTCATTTGAAGAAAGTGTTGCAGCCAAGTTCCCGAGTTGGTGAAAGTGGCCACAACTGCTGGATGTCATTCGTATGAGCTATGATGCCTATCATCTTGTTGAATGCACATTGCTTGTGAAGCTGTTTTATGAAAACAATGGCAAAGCCACGGCTTCACTTCGAGAATTTTACTAAAGTAAGCAATTGTTGAGGACCACTGACTCAACAAGCTCCGAGAACAATCCCTCGCGATTCAAGAAAATTCGACATCTAGGAGTTCAAGGGTGCAAACCTATCTCTGCAAGTTGTTGAAGATGTAACAATACCTATTGTTGAACTGTAAATGAATGATGTTGCAGGCTCCAATAGTGCACTTGCAATGTCAAGGCAGATAAATGTATATTTCTGGCAGTGTGGAAGATACTGAGAAAGGTGGTGCATGTTTATCTATATATCAGTGACAACCAACAGTTACTTGCCGCAGACACGGAAATTAGACTGACATTTGCATTAACCTTCCTTGCCATAAAGGAAGTGAATGAGAAAGCGAACATTAAGGCATGTTTATACTTTAGTGAAGTAATGAACACCTGTAACTATTTTATTTGGGACATGGACCATCTCATTTCCAGCAATTTCACTGCAGTTGCCTAGTGCTAGTCTGATGTGGATTAACAGCCACATTTATCCTTAGACCATTCTTCTTCGAAGAAGCTAGTAGCAATAGCCCTGGGACAGCCCAGAGATATGGAGAGATGCTCCACATTAATTGTCATACCTCAACTGTAATAGTGACAATGACTGGAGTCAACCACTTTCATGTAAGATGAAGTGCCTCTACATATTGGACGCTGTATACAGTTTCTACAATATTTCACCGAGAACAGATTAGTTGTGAGATTCCTACCACCTCATTCTTCAGATCTTAACCCTTGTGATTTACATTTGTGGGGACACCTAAAATGCAGTATCTCAAGGACGCACACCCTCCAGACTGGTGACCACACTGAGCAGTTTCGCTTGCCTCGCTAAGAGCAGTATCTCTGTATAGCATGAATGTCTTCTACAAATAAGAAGATTTGTTGCTTGCAAGTGGAACAGCAGTGACTTTTGGTACTAATTTTATTTTCGGAAATATCGCCCTACTAAATTTTGTTGCATTTGGAAGGCTACATATCGCTCTAGACAGTGTTGAATAGGGTTACTTTAATTATAATCATCTGGTATATACCAGAATGTCATAATTAAACAGACAGTACTCAAGAGTGATGTGGAGAAAGATCTACTTTTGAGTGCAACTTGGTGGTGTTGACCCCCCCCCCCCAAAAAAAAAAGAAGATACAAACTTGAACAATCATAGCTTTTTCTTGAAATCAACATACTCGATGTGAACCATTTGCATGCAAAATGTGCTGGAAACGTTATTACAGTTGCTTGAGGCATGTTTGAGGGAATGGCTGCAACAAGTGTTAATCTTGTCTTCAATTCAGCAACCAATTCAAGGCTGCATTGGTAAACTTGGTTTTTCAAGTTACAAATCCATACTTCTTCTTTAAATCACATCGTAACATATTGAAAAAACTTCATCTACACTTCATTTTATTATCGAATTTTCGGAA
>JAFIDM010010028.1:39493507-39512145 GCA_023159025.1 Thereuonema tuberculata | reverse complement strand
AAATACATACCTGAAATTATGCCGTGTATTTTTGAAACACCCTGTATATTGGAATATCCAAAAGATAATAAATGATTACTTAATTAGTTTATTTGTAAATTACTATACATTTGAGAAAGCATATCTATAGTTTAATTGCTAATCCCATTTACTTATTTTTGTCTTAAGTCATATTAGTAAGAAAAGATAATCCTCTTCTGCCAAGCTACATCTCTCGTTTCAATCTAGATACATTTTAGAGGATACTTTTATTCATCTCAAAATGAAGTCTACTTGAAACAAGATATACAGTTGCAGTTTGTTAAGCAAATGGTTTTTGAAGAAATTTATCAAACATCTAAAGCTTAGATGATTAAAAATGCTTTTTAGAATGTAAAAAACAACTTAGTTAGCAAATGCTTTAAAAAAAAAAAAAAAAAAAAAAAAAAAAAAGGTACTGCTTTATTTAGTATAAAAATTTATATCTATCAAAGATACTCTGCAAATAAAAAAATAAAAAAATGCAAACTTTTATGGATCGACAATTTAAATTTCTCATTTTAATTTCAAACAAGCTTCAGGAATCACATTGGATCAGTCTTTTAAAATAGCCCATAACAGTACAAAAAAAAAAAAAGAAAAATTCCTTGTCACCTTGAAGTCCACATTAGACTTAATATCTGGCATTTATCAAATTTCTTGTCCATAAGAGTGACATCTAATTTGGCCAAATCATCTTATTTTAAACTTAAACCAGGAACAAACAACACATTAACCCTTTCAGCAGCAAGATAAAATGAGTTTTTTAACCCCATAAAAAGAGTATTTTTTTTTTTTAAAACTTGTGCCATATATACATACTAGAGGAAAGGTCATTCTAAAATAAAGAAGATAATACGAAAATGTGTCCTATCGCAAACATTTTCCCATATAAAGCTATTTGAGTAAATAGTATTTATGGATGTTAAGGGACTCAGAAAGGAACAACAAGCTACACTCAGAAGAGTTATCACAAAAGTTGCAAAATGCATTAATGTTGACGGTGGAATTTATGAAGATTTATTATGAAGTGTACAAATTTATCACTTTTACAGTAAATACGAAACAATACGTGTTAGCTCTTAACAATTTTGCAACAGTGCTTTCAAATGGCTATCTCAGAAACCATTAAGAATAGGAGACATGCTCCTATAAACCTTTCCCCCTGGGACACCATGTATATACATAAATGAAACTATAAATATTTTCAATAGGAAATTAATATTCGTTAAGACAAAGCAAATACATTTTGCAAGTTACATTACTTGCAAAGTTCCTTATAGTAGTGAATCATCTTCATTTGGACTACATCATTAACAAAATTTTGATCTTAAATTACATGCATGAAAAAAATTTGAAAGGTTGCTAACAGATGGCAGGAACTACCTGACAAATGTGAAAAGCAACAAATTTACAGTGATACTGAACACACCAATACCATTTATGGGATCAAACTATGGCATTATACAGATCTATGACTTTCTAATAGCAGGGTTAAGATCAACAAAGCCACTGCTCCAGTAATCGTTTTGCACGTGTTCTATCATTGCGAAAAATTCAAATCATATTTCAAACTGAGAACTTTTATTCCCGGAAACATTTATGAATATACTGAATTCATCAGGGCAAGACAAGACTACCCAACAACAAAGCCAGAATAGATAATAGTATTAGAAATAGTGCCGTTTTCCTCTCAGGACATAAGCTCAGCTATTCACAGTTCCATTTCCTATGGGAACCATAATCATGATAGGCCTTACTGCTTATTCTTTTCTCCTCTTACAAGCCTGCCTCTCCCATTCACTGATTCTACAGTGCTATTACACCTCTACTTATAATTTCTCTCTCGCGTATATTTATTCTATATATAAAAAAGGAGACAATCTTGTAAATTTTATTTTGAAAACGGACCCAAGGATTTTGATAAAATTGTGAGGTCTACCATTTACAGATGCAATAAAGCAATTTAGCTAGGTCACAATTTTGAGAAAATTCATCCAGGGGCCGAGACCTTAGTTCTAGGTTATCCAAGCCTTTAATGCATCGCCAGAAGCACACTGACATCAGTCTCCATTTAGTCCAAGGATATTTTGAAAAAAAGACTTCGAACCTAATAAGAAAGCAGTTAACTCTCAACTCTTATCATTTAATTTCTTATTTGCTGAAATTTAATCAAATAGAAGGTAATCTTATTTAATTTTTAATATAAATGATGGGCATTTTTATAGCAAGACCTAATTTTATTATTGCACAATCCATTGTTTTGCCAGTCTTGTGCAATTCCCTGCCGCAAAAGCATGCGTGCAGCAATCCAGACTCGAAACCCTGTGGTTACAAAAACTGAAATATCTGCTCTCCTATGGGTAAAAGTGACATACCACTTGGGTGGGCATAGACACCTAAAGGTCCAACCCCTAACAGCCCTCGGGGATCTTCCTTATTGGGCTGTTTTATACCAAAATTAAAACGGGGTGAAATCTACTGTTTTTAAGGGGGAAGGGTGAACATTTATATTCAGTGACCTGGATCTGCAGTCTTCTTAATTTATTTTCGTTATATTTTATTCTTAATAAATTTGTGTTCTGGTCGTTTTTACATGTAGCCTGCCTAATTAATAATTTTATTTTTATCTATAATAAAATAATACACTTGAAAATTTTTAAAATTTTTTTTTCTATAACTAAGGAGATGCCCATTTCCCTGAAAGGATGTTAAATAACCAGGCGATTGTCTATAGTGTTCTTACTTTATTTTTCTTTTATTTTACTGAGCAAAGCTCGGTCTTCCTGATATTCTCTATAATAACACTGAATGGTCGTCTGTCTTGAAACAACATTGCCATTTTTAAACGGATTTTTACCAACTTTGACACAGAGGTTCACAAGAATCTTAGAATAATGCATGAACAACGAAAATTCTGATCCGGACTTTTGGTGTAAACGGAGGGGGACTTCTTGAAGGGTACGCATATCTCTGAAATCTCTTTAGTTGAAAACAAAATTTGATATGAGTCTTCTTTGTTGAAATCTAAAATATATGTATTCAAAGAATTTGCAATATTCGAATACTAATGGGTGTTAAAAAAACAAAGGCCAGGGGACTTTCCTGCAGCCTATGCTTATTTCCAAAATAGCACGAGTTGCAAACATGAAATTTCACGTGTTCTTTATCAAAATCTAAAATACCGTACATGCTCCAATAAACGCCGAGGCTCTTTTTATTGTTGCTGGTCTCTAATAAGCACCAGGCTGCAGAGGGACACAGCCAAATAGTAGCCGGGTCTTTGATATTTGCCTACCGATACTAGTTTAAGCGTCCACATCTTTATAGTCGTGCATAATAGTTAACGGTACATTGCCTTACAAAATGTCGCTGAAACGGTCATTTGACATTGCCTTTAAGATTTGCGCGGTGGAATATGCGAAAGAAAGAATTCAAAGCGTCGTGACAAACCTGAAAGAGGAGGAAGACGATATGAACTGGACAACAATGAAGCAGTCATTGTGGATTCGGACAACGAATAGCAGCGAAAGGTACAGAAAGACATTGCCATTTATCTTTAACAGTCTTATGTGAAATTCAAATAAAGTAGCCGTTTGTAATATTAGCCAGTATTTGTGTGTAAAAATATTGTTCTGAAGGTTTTTGTTAATAATGGCCAGCCTTAATAGCAGCCGGGATCCGAGGCTACTTTGCAAATAAACGCCGGGGGCCTCTATTGGAGCATATACAGTATACGTATTCGGCAAAATTCTGATATTCAGATCCTAAGGGGTGAGAACGGGGGAGGGATCAGCAGCAGAACTATCCTGCAGGGTCTGCATATCTCCAAAGTCGCTCTAGTTGCAAACTTGTTTCATTTTTTTAGTTTACTTTATATAATTTGCTTTTTTTTTTTTTAAGAAATATTTTTTTTTTTTTATGTTAAGTATGCAAGGCTTCCGGAGTGAAGTAACGGTAACAGGTATATAAGATAATTTTGTAACTAAATGCCTTTTTTTTTACCAACTGGAAAAGTTTCAAAGTGATGACACAATTACAATTTCTCCATCATCCACATCAGGACAACTCTTTTGTAACCTGCACAAAGCACAGGTATTGTTTGTTAGTGTGCATATATATATATACACACATACATACATACTTAGTCCTGGCAAGGGGAGTCAAGTGATCATTGAAAGACCTCAAAAAAAACTATCAACTTTCTGCAAACAGTGCATCTGTGACAATCAGGTGTATAAAATCTCATTTCAGTGTTATAGTAGAGCTTATAACTTTCAGCTGTTTTAGTAGAGCAATTTAAAAGCAAAGCTTTTAACATTTTAAGTTCTGACAGTATGTCTCATGAGTTTTAAATGAAACAGATATACAAATAATCTAGATAATGGACAACTTGGCAGCAGACTGCCCTTATTTTTATTTCTATTTATCTCAAAAACAAAAAATCAATAGCCCACCCGATGATCGTTTATCCTTAAAGAGGTTTGAAGTAAAGGTGGTTGTTATGGGCCAGCCACTCATTTATAATTAAAATACTGAAACTCATTTTAAGAAAGACAATGGTCACCAGAACAAACTCTAAACTGTCATACTCTTTTTAAATATTTTCATTAAAAACTACATTCCAATAAATTTCTTATATATCTGGTGTCAGATTATCTGGGGAATACAGACTAACACTTTCAAAAATACGAAAAAAAATTACTACTGTAACGGTCGATATCAAAAAGATAATTTTTTAAACAGAAACTATTACATTAATAGTTAATAGAGCAGAAATCAAAGGAAAATGTAACTGGAACTCCGAAAGAAAAAACAAAATGAATTATCTGTTTCTTATTCAGATTTGCAGCAAATGCATTTGTAGAACTCAAATATTATTCTTCACCTTTTCTATTTTCATTTTTGAAGTCTTTATTAAAAAAAACAATTTTGAATAAAATATCTGCAATCTGTTCCGATTTTTTACAATGCTATCTAAAAAATTATTATTGAAGTTCGTGGGAGAAAAAATTTTATGCAAATAATAATTAATCTTGAACAGCATAGATTGTAAAATTCAAAAATCTGAAGAATTACTGCAGCTACTTGTTCAATGTTCTAATTCATCTAATGAATCACAATTGATCCTGGCATGTTCCTTTTGCACTATGAATGATCTTTCTTTCTCATACATTCAAATCACATTGATCACATGATCAGTATTTGCAATATTGTATACTGCAAATATTTTCCCCATATATTTCATTGATTACATCTGCACATGATCCACTGAAATTCTTAAGTTTTGATAAAAACAAGGGTGTACATTAAATTGAGATTAGATCTGATATTTAATGAGGAAAATTTTTCAATCATTAAAAAATTTCTGGATACTCAGTTCCTCTAAAGAAAACAGTTTTCATAACTAGTACAAAAGTATGCAATTAAGAACTATGTTAGAAAAGCAATTTCACTTTGGTTAAGTAACTGAGAAAATTCAAACCTAAGTTGTAAGGGAATGTAAATTCATGTTCTTTCAAAAATTTAATAATCTACTCTTTCTTCCCTTCTTTTTCTTTACTGGAAAACAAGAAGCATTACAAGTCCATATCCTAAATAATGAATATTGAAATCCTTTGAAAACAAAGTTTTTTTTTCAAGGCCTGAGTGGCAGCAAACAGTGATCGAACAATGACTCACTTCTGAGTTGCAGGTGTGTCAGCTGACTCAGTTGGGTGCGAGCAATGTTATTGTGCAAAAATGCATCTGTTACTCTTAGATAATTTTTTGAGTCTAAAGGTAATTTGACTGAAATGCAAAAAAGCAAGTCACAGATATCCTTATGGGCAACAGTGGAATAATAATAATAAAATAAGATGTCCCATTATTGATAGTGCAGAAAGTGGACTTACTGCAGATTGTAACAGTCATTCTGAATTTCAAAAACTTCCGAAAACTAAACACATCTGGGCCCAAGGATTCTGGATATAGGATTGTGAACCTGTACTAATTTTTAATAACTTCAAAAAGTTTCTTATTTTTTCTTAAATTTAAAATAACCAAGCACACTGTTGTTTTGAAATTACGTCACACAGAAACAGTAAAACATCACAAATTTCAATAATTACAATACTGATAGGACAAATGCATGGATTCTGAATGCACCGACTCTGAAAAACTAAGTAAAGTTTGTTAGGAAAAGTTGAAAATTAGCAATCCATCTTGATACAAATTACATTATTAAGTATATATCTTTTTCTATCTTTATCTTTTGAAATAATGAAAATAATAAAAGTAGTTTCTTTTGTGTAAAGATTCCTAGTAACTAAAACTCCCCATTTTTCTCAAAAGTGCAAATAAAAAAAAAATGAAGAATGTAATTCTAATATTAGAATTTCTAAAAACTGTTGGTTTGGACAGAAGACTATAATTAGCCTCCTTATTCTGGAGGAACAGTTCTAGTTGCAAGTATAATGCTTGTTCTTTAAATTAAAATTCAGGTTTCACCATTCTTGCAGAATAGTAATCCAAAAGTATATAGAACTCACTGTTCCTTTGAAAAAAAAAAACATCAGTTCACAATAACACTGCACTAACTCTGATACATCAAAATAGTTCTAATACTACAACAGCAAATTTCAGAGATTCCAGAAAACACCATATAATATGAGCACTGCTGTTAGAAGCAATATGCTCTAAAATGACAACCCAAAAAGCTAATTTTTATTTACATTGTTTCTTGGTGAAGGAGCAGAACTTATTTTCAATTCCCCCCCACAATGTTTTTCACATTGTCACACGTTGAAAATAAATTTTCTTCACATTATTCAGCCTGATCATTTGATTAAAAAAAAAAGAAGTCAATGCATATACTGCCATTGAATTTCTGAATAAATGCATATTATTTCACACAAGTAATATTAATTTACTTCAATTTTTCTTAGAGATCAGCTATAACTTTTTAATGTATCAGTTGCTATGCAATCGACTCTTGAAATTTACTCAAAAAAGTATGGATCTGAAACTTTCTTGTGCTTTTGTAGTTGAATAACAAGCATAATCCGGAGATTATGGTACTGGAGACGTTACATATCAGCTCACTATAATAGGAAAAGGGGTTTCTATCAAACACAGACACCGTAGCTGAAAAACTAAAAAATTACTACAAAAAAGGCCTCTTTTATAAACAATGCCTCAAAATGTCTTAGAAGAAAAAAAAAAAATATGCAAAATCACTAAAATTATAATTATTTTTTTATTTTTTCTTAAAAGTTGGAATTGTGTTATGAAACATTTTTTTAAACTGAGGCTAGTAAGATTTCAATAATAAAGATCCACAGCTATCTAAGATCTGCCAATATGCAAAATCCTTTCCTCTTGGTGCAACTCAAAATTCCCTTATAGTCGTAGATGCAAAGATTATTTCAAAGTTTGAATTCATCAAACATTTTGAGGATACACAAAATTTATCCATTTATAAACTTTCATACTACTATAGTGGTTCTCTTTAAAGGCATTATTACACAATTACAGCATAAATTCATTTGCTCCTATTCAAACATCATTTAAAAATCCAATACAAGCATCATGTTATAATAAAAGTTCATTTTCTAACTTAAAAATTCAATTCTAAATGCATCCAAAAATCAATCTACTAAAACGAGTGTGTTTCATTTCACCCTTTCAAATGAAAGTTGAGGAAATAGATCAGATCTTATTGATCCAAAACCTTACTTGCAAACAAGATGAAAACATTTAAGTTGCAGTCACTTTAACAAATATCTGTTAATTCTTATAATGAAATCAGTAACAAAAAAAAAAAAGATATTATCTTTTGAATGTTGATCTTAATGAAGCAGGTAACACGGAAAACAATTTCAATGCTTGAAGATGATTTTAGCACAGTTAAAATTCAACAGAGCACGTTTATAGATTAAAAATTAAATAGATAGACAAGGAATAAAATACTCAAAATATTCCATTTCAATTAGAATGCTGAATGGCAACAGATCACAAGCAATGGAAAATGATTGCACAAAGGCCCATGAGGTTGCCCAAATGCAATTCTGCATGAAATGGGTGATAAGTAAGAATGCTGAAATACATTATTTTTAATAGAAAAGATTTAAATGCTTAGAATTTGTTCTATTGGATTTACAGTCCTATTAAAATCGGGTCCAATTTAGTTCTAAAAAGCATCATTTTTATAAAAATAATTATTCCAACTTTATTCCTATCATAAAGCCTAGTAGGAATAGCTCTGCATCTACCCTTTCATCAGAAATTATCTGCATCAATTTAACAATATTAAATTTTTTGTCATAAACAGTCAAACAGTTATTTCCAGTTAGTTAAAAACTGCAATGTTTGCAAATGAAGCTTTTCATTTTTTCCATCTTTTTTCGCAAGCAGATTTAATTGTAAAAAAAAAAAAACAAATAGCCTTCAAAAGTTAAGGTTTTCTGAAGAAAGATTCAAGGTAAGGTGAATTTGTTACAATTCTACTCAACTTCATATTTAAAAAAAATAAAAAAATAAATTAAGATGACGTTTATCAATCTGCTGAAATCATCTCATATATTTCACTTACAAAAAAATAAAAAAAATAAAAAAAATAAATCAAAATAATAATAAAAAAAAAAGTTCACAAGTATCTACACAACAGAAATTCTCTTTTCAGTTTACATCAAATCAAACTTCAATTTATTGGTTTTAACTGCCAATTTTTCAGATAATGTAAATCAGTAGTATTTAGTATTAAACCAAAATAAACTACCTTTTACTTAGAAATAATGTAAAGGAAATAATTAAATTTTTATTAGCAATAATGAAATCCTTATTAATTGATCAGATAATCTGACGAAACCCAATAGCCAATTGAGATGGTCGATCAATCGCCATGCTGCTAATTCACATTTAGTGCCAACAATATTTTCAAGTAAACAATTGGGGAGGGAAGAGCGATAAACCTATTCAAAAGCCTCGATGAAACACTGAAGATATAATGGAGAACAATGAATGGACAATTTAAAGATTGAACAACTTCTCTATTTTTGTAGATATTATATATAAAAACCTTCTAAAGATTTAAAAAAAAAAAAAAAATCAGAGAGAGAGAAAGCTGAATTTCACTGCCAATAATTCATAAATATCCTCAAAACCAATAAGAATTTAGACGAGTCCTAAGGAAGTTACACAGCTTTTACTATTTCAAGTTGCTTCAGGAGAGACTTTGGGCAAACTAAGTGGGGGAAATAATAAGACTTAAGAAGTTTCACAGTGGCAGGAACTGAAATTGCCTTCTACAAACCAACATTTTAATTTAGAAAAGCAGATCCAAAAAATCTTGACAATTATATTCCCAAAGACTGCTGTTCAATGGCCATACTGCTTCCTACAAACTTAAGAACTATAAATTAAAAGAAATGAGCGATTTTCCTTTTGAATGCGATACAAAAGAAAAAAATCTTTTCAGCAATTTCTTTATTTTGTTGAAGGAAAGTATATCTGGAACGCTCCGTTACGAATTTAAAAAAAAAAAAAAAGCAAGCAAGCATTTAAACTGTTATTCTTCTAATCGTCGGATTTGCAATGGCAAATAAACAAAGCAAAAATAAACAACTCACTAATGAAATATTAGTGATCATTAGTGAGCGATTCTGAAGATTATTCTTATTAGTCTCCGTACTGAGACCTCGTTTACTGGTGACTGCTTCTGGCTGATGATCACCAAAGAGCGTGAAACAGCAATTCCAGGAAGTCAATTGGTAAACAATTTGGCATCACCCATTGTTGTTATTGTTCTATTTCAAACGGATGGAAAACCAAAAACAAAAATACTGGCATTCATACAGTTGCATGGAAAGAAATGAGGAAGGAGCTAAATTTCAGAGATTTTTCACATCCAATGTATAAATTTGGAACAAAGTTCTGAATATTTCTGAAGCATCTCGGCCAATTTAACAAAAGTGCAGAAGGTTTCTGTGAAATAAATCTTTGAAAAACTTCATCCTAATATTTTACTACGGTTTAAGGATAAATCTCCCTACGTTATCTTTGAAGGTCCTTTTATTTCATATTTTTAAAACCAAAGTAGTAATTCCATACAAACAATTAGCCAATTGTCGACCGACACTGAACATGACTGGAGTTGTTCAATAGCAATTGTGGGCATAACAGTACAACCACATCAGACCAACAGGAAGAAAAATAAAGCACTCTTGATAAAATAAGGAGTCTTTCTGAATTATTAAGTAAACAGAAGTCAAGACATTGCTTCAAGAATACTGAGCAATTTCTTTAAATCTATTAGTCTTCATCGTATTTATTATCTGATAGCAACATAGGCAGACACACATTTATTATATTATACCGGGTGATTCATAAAGTACTGGTGGTTTTCACCGCCCCATATCTTTTAAACTACTGCTCTTAAAAATCTGAAACTTTTTATTTAAAATCGTCAAACATATAAAAGTTATATTTTCATGTTATTATTTATTCATTATTACTGAAATTCATTTAATTTGCGTTCAAACACCCACAATATATCGAAATTATTATCCAAAAAAATTATTCGACTGTCTCCCAAAAAAGTCAATTGTGAGAATGCATTTTCAAAACAAAGTTGCTTTTTTTTTAATTAAACAAAGGAATTAATGACAAATGTGTTTAGATTAACTTTTCATAATTAGGTTTCTGTATCATTTGAATATTGGATCCAGACTTTTAGAGTTTTAACAACATCACAACAGTTATTTAAATATACAATATATTGGGGGTGTTTGAAAGCAAATAAAATGAATTTCAATAATAACGAATAAATAATAACATGAAAATATAACTCTTATATGTTTGACGATTTTATATAGAAAGTTTCAGATTTTTATGAGCAGTAGTTTAAAAGATATGGGGTGGTGAAAACCACCAGTACTTTATGAATCACCCGGTGTGTGTGTGTATGTATATATATGCACACACCATGAAGGCACCATTAGAATGGAAGGAAATTTATTACACACATTACTAATCGTGATACAAAAAAAAAAAAAAAAAAAAGATTCAACTTTCAAAGCAATGCAACAACACTACTTGTAAAAAATCACGTTTGGTGCAGCCTTCACGAGCTGCTATATGCTGTGGCATCGAATCAAACAGGCCTTGGATGTGCTCCTGTGGTATCGCCTGCCAGGCTGCTTCTATCAGAGTCCACAGTTCATCAATATTGGCTGATGAATGACAATTAGGTGACATATCGGGCGAACATGCAGGCCAGGGAAGAAGGGGTGTCTGCCTTGCTTCGAAGACGGCCAGACATATTACTGGCAATATGTGGTCAGGCATTGTCTTGTCGGAATATGGCTCCAGGAGTGTGCTGAAGGAAGGGTACGACTTCAGTCTCCACAACTTTCCTGATGTAGCAGTTGCAGCCGAGAATGCCTTATTGCTCCCCAAAGCATCACGCCTATCGTTCTTGGAGTATGATGCTGGACAATGCAGTGTGCAAGATGGAGCTCACCTTGATATCTAATGCTTATGCGGCCATCATTGTAATTACAGTTAAAGCGGGACTCGTCTGAAAACACAACATGGTGCGCCAATCTGCACGACAGTCTGTGCGTTTATAAGCATGGGGCATTGATGGTTCTGGCCTAGGGAATCCTCACAAAGGAATGCATGCACGCAGTCATCTGCGCAGCAGACCATCGAATTGTGGAACCAGACAATGTCAGACTTGTTGAAGTGCTCAATATTGTGCTAACACTCGAGAAGAAGCTGAACGGTCTGTCACTGACCGTCACTATCATCCCATGGTGTCGTTACATTTTGTGGTCCACTACCAAATTTTCGACTCGTCCTGTTCTCACCAGTTTACTGCTTCCACAATCGCATTGCTGTCATGGTTTTATGCCCCTTAAAACAATTTCGTGGTATAAAAATACTCTTTCACACAAGTCAATCATTTCGGCCCAATTCAAACTCCGTAGCTTTCTTATATGGCACCCTTTGACGTCGACGAGGCATACCGACTCCAGTAGACACATGTACAGCTCACTGACTATGAAAAACTATTTGTCTGAATCCACAACAGTAATATCACAATACCATCCAATAAATGTATACAATCATTAATGAGAATAAGGCCAATAAAATAATTAGCATTTCTTAAACTTTTCATTAGGTTCTATCAAATGTGAATGGCAGAAACAATTCTCTCAGAAGGTTTGAAAGGCCAGACCAAGATACACACATCATCAGTTGAAGTACTGTGGCACAGTTCCACATTCTCTGATGTACAGCCTGAAGTGGCTGTTGGATCTATGTATGAGGGATTAGTGATCTAAGAGGAAATAATGCTAAGGTGGTTGACAAATTATGCCCAGATTGCTTTTATAGGTAAGCCTCTCAAGATCTCTTCCTCTCGAATCTTACTGGAATTAAAAATCACTTTGCCATCTTGAAGATTAGCAATTTCTTAATACAGAAGATGTATTATTTTCCACATCATTTTTTTTTTTTAACTTTTTAAGACTTTAAGATGTTCCTTCACCCTCTCCTTTTCTATTAATTCCTTTATGAGCCTACTTATGGAGCAAATTCATAATAGAGAGACCATCATGTATAGTAATAACAACATAAGTGACTATGAATGCAGCATCTTTACTGATCTCCGAACCAGTCTTTCTAGCCACACATCATGCGTCTTTGCCAGAAAAAGGGAAAAAAAAAAAAAAAAAAGCTTTTTCATATCTCTTAGTACTAACGACAATTAAAAAAAATATCTTTTATAAAATCATATTTTATAAAGAGCAGTAATATAACTACAGCCCGGTTACATAATTATACGATTTAAAAAGTTATTATAAATTAATAACTTTTCACCCACAAAAAAAATAGTGATAATTCACTGCAACTAATGTCTCGGCACAATTATATCAATACTGATATTTTTTTTCACCAATTTTACCCCACCCCTTCGCAACAACTAGCATTGTTACTAGCCCATGCAAGATTATTAACTACTTTTATTTTTAATTTGTTCTAGTGGCTTTTTATTTATATTTTTTTTTTTATTTCTGCTTTTTCCTAGCAGGGGGCTCTAATATTTTTCAATTTCTTTGAGAAATCAGCAAAAAGAATAATGGACATAAGTACCCATTATACTCTTTTAATGAGATATTTTATGCTCATAATCAATGGAACAGTTACCAAAAATCAAACATCCGAGACTTAGAATTAAAAATTAATAATCGAGGTCTTTTTCTCATTTGAAAAAAAAAAAGAAAAGGATGAGGGGTTGGTGGTTTACAAATTATTTCATAGATTGGAATTCAGATTCCTCTTTCACTTAAGAACTAGTCGAGGCTACGATACTGTATCTTTTAAGTTAAATTCCCTTTAAACATTGGAAAACTGAGGTTGAAGGGTGCTTAAAACCCAGCTGTTCCTGCATTCCTTCGTGCGCCTTTCAAACAGTCATGATAAGCTGTTATTCACGATAAGCAATATATTAATTTTACTTTTCTGTAACACTCAAAGCTCTTCATTACTGAACCTTTGAGTAAAAGAGCCGTGGAGCTTATTAAATTAAATAAGAACCAGACTAGACTACTGACAGGGCTCTTTACAGGCCACTGCCATCTAAAGAAACATCTTGAAGATGTGGACAAGCTGATGAACAGCACTACACATCCTAAGTGAGTGCAAGGCACTTGCTAAAATCAGATATAATATACTAGGAATGGGTTTTCCCATACCTTCAAGCTATTTGTCCCTATCCCTACATAAAATACAACAGATAATTAAAATCTTAGGACTTACGCAGGACTGAATGACATTGGGATGCACAATAGGCCTTATAAGGCTGCCTGATATCTCCCATATCATGTTGTTACTTTTCTGTAATTGCCACGATCCTTCAGATTCTTTTTTAGGTAAAAGAAAAGTTATTCTAAATGTGGGACAATTTGCATTTACTATAACAGAAGTTACAGTTTTGCCTTAAAATTAAACTGGAAGTAGATCTAGGTTTATACTTCAACACTACTTTCCTTTTTAATTGAAGCTTTTAACATGAAGATGTAAAAGTAATACACACAACCAAACTGCACTGAGAATAAAAGGATTTTATAAAAATACAAAAACAGATACAGTTTCGAAAGCCAGGAGACAGGCTTCTGAAACTAACTATTTCTGTATTTTTATAAAATCCTTTTATTCTCAGTGACGTCTGGTCATTTATATTACTATCCTTTTTTTTTTTTTTAATGTTGATACTTCTGGAAAAAAAAAAAAAAAGAGCCTAGGATATACTCTTGTAATTGAAAATTCAACTACCTTGGTTACATAAAACAGACTCGCTTTCCCAAACATCAACAGCTCTGTGAAGTGTAATTACACATTTATCTAGCTAATGCAAACATTAAAGCTGCTCTCATATAGCTGATTAAGTTGTTGCTCTAGGTTTGTTTGAGACTGGAAAATACTTATGTAACATTATAAGGATCGTTGGATACTTTGTGTATGTCCACAACAGTAACAAAATAATAATGGAATCTGATATGGACATTAATAATTGACAACGAAGGACTGGAGAAAAACTCATTCAACAATCAAAAATTACAAGGTGGCAATAAACTCTAAAAAAAAACTGTTTCTTAATAAACGTTGACCGTCACTGAAACAGAAATTTTTAAAAAACTGAGCATAACACCTAAAGTCAATATTCCTGTTAGAATGGCACTATTGTTAAATGTCAGATTGAAATCCGCATTCTTGGGTTTTACAAATTTGATGTTATAAATGAATGGAAAAATAAAATTTTCATATTAAAAAAAAAAAAAAAAAAAAAAATCTTATTTGCTTTAATAAGTTACTTTAACAGCGAGGACATATTCATGGAAAAAAAAAAAAATTAAAATGCTTCTTATGAAATCAAGTATTAAATTTTAAATGCTGACCAAACAAACTGATACTTTGCATTCAAGTATATGCGGATTGCTAGAGATTGTAGCTTCTGCTAGGAACACATCAGAAAAATTATACATTTACGGTGCTTTTTTTTTTTTAATAATAAAGCTTAGCTATGAACGTGGAAGATAAGCAAGAAAAAAAAGAATAGACAAGAATAAATGTCTTGAGGCATGAATGTGGAAAGCATAATTGGAAAGCATTTGCTTTATCATATCATGCAAAAAGTTCTCTTCCATGTACAACTTGAAAATTTCATCAAGTCAGTTCTTTGAAAGGGAGATTTGATTTCTGATTTAGCTTGTTACATGGTAAAGGAAGAGGAACTTTTTTTTTTTTTTTTAGGAATCGTGCATCATTCAAAAATAAAAAAATTTAAAAAAATCAAATCACTGAAATGCACTTTTTTTTTCCATGTTCTAATTATATATTTTATACAATCAAATGCTGATGGTTCAATACAATGTTTCATAATATCAAACTTGTGAAGAAGAAAAAAAAAAATCAAATACAATCTAATCTCAAACCAACAGTGACAATTTTAATGAAACTTAAGTAATTTGGACAGTTTTGATATTAAAAAGCTTGCGAGCATAAAATTATCTTTTTAAATATTGAAGCCTAACTAAAGAACATCCTTCAGTAACAAAAAATATTTTCCCCAATATCTTCTACTTATGTAGAGGGCTGCAGTCCGTTTTTGAATAAATTTACAGGACTGAAAAGTTTTGCTTATATTCTGAGTTGTTTTTTTTTTTCGTCTTAAATAGGAATTTTGTTCTGAAAGTATACTTTATGCAATCACTTCCATGTCTACAGAATTAAACTTTTATTTAACAACAATTTTCATTTCATAGAAAAAAAAAAACAACATTTAAACCGTTTTTATATTGTTCAGTTGCTACAATGACTTCCATTTTTCTTTTTTTAATTAATCATAATTTCGTCTAATTCTATCTGTCTTTTTTTTTTTTTTTTACTCTTAACTATTTGATCAAATAGACAACATCTTTAAGCCGATTAATTAAAGGTTATTTTTGGGTAATTTTTAAAATTCTTGTCTTAATTTTTACTTATTCTTAAAAACGAGTGCGCGCAGATATGAACACACATTTCTAGTTCTGCTTGAACTTAGATGTGACGTCACTACATCGTTTCGTGACGGAACTCAAGACTCAACACCTTCTTCATTATTTCTGAATTAAACAACCCTAACAAGTTACGACAAGCTTTCAGTTTGGCGTTAGCAAACTTACCTAAGGAAAAAGAATAAAAAAAGTTATTCTACTGCCAAAACGTTAATTGTGTGTTGGAGACAGAATGTCTTTTTAATTAACAGAACAGTTAATGGGTGTTAAAATCCAACACTGGCTACATCTAACTTCAAATATTATTATTTTCAATATTTTCGGGAAAAAAAAAAAGTCAATACACAATTTTGCAAATAATAAAGATAACTTATAATAATTTTTGATAATAGGTTCAGACAATATTGTTTTTAAAGAAATGCTATCCTAGACAAATATTAATTAATCATTTTTTTTTTTTAATCAGTTTCAGTTTCAAAATTGCCTCAGCGAGTTATCACATAATTCAATGTTATAGGGGAACGATTTTAGTAACATTAAAGGTTAACATTTTAAAAAGTTTTCTATAAGTGTACAAATGATAATAGATTTAATTTTTTAAAAAATGAATGCTATTCCTTATCTCAATCCCAACAAAACGAAAAAGCAAACAAAGACAACTCTGCTTTTGTTAATCCTTTATCCTGCTTTGTAATGTAGACGAAATAGTTATGCACTTCCCCTTGAGATATAGAGGCCTACATTTTAATGTTTTAATTATGAGATCTGATGAAACAAAGGAATTACGTATCAGTACAGTTAGATTATATCAACACGTTTACAGGTGATCAAACTTTTATTACAGCAATGAATGCTCAAATTTCAATCTAAGAGCCGTGGAAATGGTCTCCGATCTTAATTAAAAAGGCAAGGATAAAGACACTGCTTTTTAAAATCTACAAAATTTTAATCATTATTTTTAAAAGTTAAAAAAAAAAAAAAAAAAAAAAATAGATATTACAACATTGGTGAAGCCTATTAACAAAATATTAAATATTCTTTACCGAGATCTACTTTATTCCACGAAGAATCAATTTCACATTAATATAATGCCTCGATAACTATAAAAAATATATATTGAAACTGCAAAAGATAATATGAACTTTAAATTAATTATGTCCTCCACAATGATTAACAAAAATCAAACAAAAAATAACGGAAATAATTAAAATTGCTAGGCTGCACAATTTAATATGTTAATTGTGGCAATGGATGTCCATTTTTTATTTTTTTCAGGATGAAGAAGCAAGCAAATGGTGATAACCTTACAACTGCGTCTCTACTTTCTCTTCATACAATTTAAGTTTCCAAAGGAAAAATACAACAAATCAAAACTTGATCGATCGATTTACAAAAGCTAATCTCTTAAGTGAATTGAGAAAATTTTAAATCTAAAAAAGAAAATGTATTAGAAAAAGCGAATCTAAGTAATGCAGCTGAATGGTCTTTGACCTTCAGTTGGGTGGAAAAACCGACAAAACTACAAAAACGATCATTTTGCTGAATTTTCAATAAATAACCATCAATTTAGAAATCTATCGTTTCTCATTTGAATAAAACTACCAAAGCCAAAATATTGTAACTAACGGGAGAATTGAACCGATGTTAATTTCCGAAATCTATGAAATGCAGCTGACGATTGAAGATGGATAGGCCTAAACGTCAAATGGCCAATTATCCTCGTCAATGGTAAAAGTAAATTTAACGGGAACAGGATTTCAATATTTAGGCTAAAATTTATTGGATAAACTTATGGAGAATATTTACCATTGATGATGCTGGAAATCCGTCACCATAAATGGGATAATACAAAGCATAGACGATCTTGTGCGCCATTTTCCACGCCAGTATCATACAAAATTTGGATGCCCCAATGCGATTCGAACTGGCGTTGAAAACGGCAAACTTCTTGATTTAAATTGATATTATTATGATTAGAGACTTAAAATATGCTTTTCAGTACCTGCTGCTCTAGACCCTTCCCATTTTGGTTGGATTCATTACTCATATTACAGAATGGAATGGTAGAAGACCAAACTTCTTATGGGGAAGTTCATGCGATCTACTGAAATCAGTGACAAAAGCGAACCAGTGAATTATATAGGAGTGATGACGTCATCAAGGGAGCATACATTTTCCTAACACTTCACCAGTGTTGTGCAAGTTCTGCTGGAAGGCAAAATACTTTTTTCATTCTATCAATTTCAAATTTTTATTTATCGGTAAAGGAAATTTATAAATATTTGCCATCCGACAACATTATCGTAATTTATAAAAAGCGATAAAAATAAATAAATAAATAAATAAATATAAAAAAAAAACAAGAATGACAGATATTAATTTAATTTCATTTATAACTGCGTAATAAAAACGGTTTTTAGAGCAAAGCTTTATTCAGATAACAATTACATATTATTTAATTAAAAAAGATTAGTAAAAAAGTATTATTACATTTAACGTATAAAATCAGGTTATAAAAATTTATATTGAAATATTTCTTTCTTTCTTTCTTTCTTTCTTTCTTTCTTTCTTTCTTTCTTT
>JAFIDM010010028.1:39439468-39490845 GCA_023159025.1 Thereuonema tuberculata | reverse complement strand
CCGCCCTGATGATGCAATACGCTGATGCAATAAACTGTAGGGTTTATTTCTATCTTTATTCTGCTTTCATCATGTTTGCAAGTAAGTGCATTTTATTTATTTTCACTTCCTCTTCCCTTGTAAAGTATACAGATAAAAGTACATAAATAAATTTTCTTTTAATTCAAAATGCAAAACTGAAATACGGGGGTCGAAGGGGTAGTATGTGGTCCTATGGGTTCACTTCTTGCTGGTGGAAGTGCACTAATAAAACACAGGAAATGCCATTTATTCCTACCAAGTCCGATACATGCACGTCCATGTCGTGGCCCCTGGGCAACGTGTACACTGTGTGTGCACGGCTAAGTCATGTAAGGGCGGAAAAGCGAGTTCCCGACGCTTTAAAATGGGGACCTACCAGCTAAGGGAGACAACCCCGAAAGAAAAACATCGGCCTTCCAGGATTGCTGGGGGTTGGCGTTGGGCTGACAACCCAATCTATAAAAATTCTTGTTACGAAATCTGAAGAAGAAATAACCGGACTGACCTTTGTACGACGACCTCGCAAACGCTTAAAGGACTTGAGAGAATTGGTTCATGGAATGTTTTAACTTTATACCAAGCTGGAAATCTAACAAAGTTGCTTGATCAGCTCGATCAGTTTCGATTGGATATTACGGCTATCCAAGAGGTGAGATGGATTGGTGATGGAGTGATACAGAAAAAGAATCATATTGTTTTCTATAGCTGCCACACGAAGGATCATATGTTTGGTACTGGTTTTATAGTCAATAAGCAGATAAAACATCTTATTATGGATTTTCAGGCAAAATCGCATAGACTGTGTAGACTTAGAATTAGAGGGAAATTTTTTAATTACAGTCTTATCTGTATACATGCCCCTACCGAAGAGAAGAGTGACGACGTTAAAGATGCTTTTTATGATGAGCTAGATGAAATTTATAATGAGTGTCCTAGAGCAGATTGTAAAATTATCTTTGGGGATATGAATGCGAAGGTAGGAAAGGAAGACGTATACAGACCTTGTATTGGAAAATACAGTTTGCATGATACCTCTAGTGATAATGGAATCAGGCTTGTACATTTTGCATCCTCAAGAAATATGGTGGTGGGAAGTACTATTTTTAACCACAAGGATATACATAAAATGACTTGGAAATCTCCAGATAGAAATACGTTTAACCAAATTGATCACATTCTAATTGATTCAAGACATGTTTCTAACTTGATGGATGTTAGAAGTTATAGGGGGGCTAATATAGATTCGGACCATTACCTTGTTGTGGCAACCATTAGAAGCCGAATATCTAATGCAAGAAAGGTACATGGATCTAATGCAAAAAAGTTCAATTGTGACCGGTTGAAGGAGCCTGAAACTGCTCTGAGGTATACTAACCTGTTTAATGACGCCTTGGCTGATATGCCTAATTGTGAGAGTATTGATGAAAGCTGGAAGAACCTCAAAGACACACTTTTAAAAACTGCAAATGACGTTTTAGGAAGGGAAGAGAAAGCTAGGCATAATTACTGGTTTGATGAGGATTGTGCACGAGCAACAGCCTTAAAAAATGAAGCTTATTTGAGAATGCAACAGAGGAACCACACTCGGAAAGCAGTAGAAGAGTATGGAATTTGTAGAAGAGAAGAAAAAAGAATTCACAAGAAGAAAAAGAGACAGTATGAGAGGAAAGAATTGGAAGAAATGGAACGGTTAAAAGGGATGAATGATGTGAGAACCTTCTATCGAAAGTTAAATAATAGTCGTAAGGATTACCAGCCTAGAACAAATTTGTGTAGAGATAAAGATGGCATAATATTGGGCAGTGAGGAAGCAATTTTAGAAAGATGGGCCCAATATTTTGATGAGCTTTTGAATGTTGGTCCTGCTGATGACCAGGAAACCTTGCCTCCTGTAAATACAGGAAAGCCAGATATCGAAGTACCGGTACCTTCTTTTGTGGAGGTTGAGTTTGCCATTAAGAAGCTGAAGAATAACAAAGCCCCGGGAATGGATTTTATCCAATCAGAGCTCGTGAAAAATGCTGGAGAAGAATTTGTTAATCATTTCCACAATCTTGTGGCTAAGATTTGGGTTGCCGAAACTATCCCTGATGAATGGAATGTAGGTATCATTTGCCCGATACATAAGAAAGGTGATATCATGATGTGTTCTAACTATAGAGGTATCTGCTTATTATCCATTGCTTATAAAATTTTTTCCAATATTCTTTTTAATAGATTGGTGCCTTATGTGGAAAGCGTGGTTGGTGATTATCAATGTGGTTTCCGCCAAGGAAGATCTACTACTGATCAGATTTTCACTATTCGCCAGATTCTGGAAAAATGTAAAGAATTCGGAATTGACACACACCATCTTTTTATCGACTTCAGATCAGCTTATGATAGTATTGATAGAGGTAGTCTTTATGTGGCTATGGAAGAGTTAGAGATTCCTAAGAAATTGATTGCCCTTGTGAAAGCTACTATGGAAAATACTCGGAGTCAAATTAAGATACAGAACATGTTATCTAGTACTGTAACGATCAAGAATGGAGTTAGGCAAGGAGATTCATTATCATGCCTTCTGTTTAATATTGCTTTGGAGAAGGTTATTAGAGATGCGGGTATTTACACAAGGGGAACCATTTTATATAAATCTGTTCAGATTTTGGCATATGCTGATGATATTGATTTAATTGCAAGAACACCAAGAGCAATGAGAGAAGCTTTCACAAGCTTCGAAAAAGTTGCAAGAAAGATGAATTTACAGATTAATGAAGAAAAAACTAAGTACATGCCCGTAACTAAGAAAGACAACCCTAGTGGATCTGCATTCATTGAAATTGGCTCGTATAAGTTTGATGTTGTACGTAGCTTTACTTACCTTGGATCCGAAGTCAACTCCAGGAACAATGTTAGGTCTGAAATCCAAAAACGTTTACTGTCTGCTAACAAGTGCTATCATGGCCTCAGGAAGCATTTGAAGTCTAGGCTGTTGTTTAGGAAAACTAAAGTCCTAATGTATAACGTCTTAGTGAAGCCTGTACTAACATATGGAGCTGAGACCTGGACACTCTCAAATGCTGATGAAAGACAGCTAGGTATATTTGAAAGAAGGATTTTGAGGCAAATTTTTGGACCAGTGGAGGAAAACGGTGTCTGGCGAAGAAGATATAATTATGAATTGTATGATTTATATAAAGAACCAAACATTGTGAATTGTATAAAGATCAGAAGGTTGGAGTGGGCTGGACATGTGCTCCGTGCAAAGGATAGAATGATAAAGAAGATATTTGATGCAAAGCCAGAGGGAACTAGGAAGGTTGGAAGACCAAAGCTAAGGTGGGAAGAGGGTGTAAGAGAGGATGTGAGGACAATTGGAATCAAGAATTGGAGGAATGCTGCACTCAATAGGAAAGAATGGCGAAAGCTTCTTCAGAAGGCCAAGGCCCACACAGGGCTGTCATGCCATTGATGATGATGATGATGATGAAAACTGAAATACAATTAAATTTAAGATGCAATGAAGAACTTAAAACGTGATTCATATATCACTTCTTTTGAGGATAGCAGCCTTGGTGATGGAGTTGACAAGTTGTACTCCTGCGTAAGAGCCATTCCTCTCTCAGCAGTATAGTTGGGGACACACAGTTTGGCAACAAGTTGTTGAGTTTCACAGTACAATGGGTTTGCGGTCCAAGATGCAGGATCCAACTTCAGAAACTTCAAAGAACTTTTTATTCCTTCTCACAAAGTCAAGAATCTTTTACTTTGATGTCAGAAACAGTGACTTCTTTCTGCAGATCTCCAGAAATAGGAGGAATATCTAATCCAGTACCATCTTCCTTTTTTCTTAAACAGATATCGAGTTGTTAAAGAAGGAAAAGCCAATCAGCTCCTCTGAAAGAAGTGTCCTTTGAGCTTCTTCGGTCTCCAGAGAAATTCGGTCTCCAGAAACCAGTAAAGTTCCGAGCTAAGAGAAGATCATTCTTCGGAGCAGATATTCCAAGATGTGATGAGAAGCAACTTCTGACATAAAACTTAACTTTAAAAATACGAAGTTGCTCGAGTCCATTTAAGTTCAGAAGCAGTTAAGTGAAATCAATTATTCCAAAAAAGGAAGATCTTCATGCCATAAATCAGCAAGACAAAAATCATGCATACTGCATAGCACCAGGTTTCATGAATTTGATTCCAAGAACATAACTGTAATTTCCAGTAACACTATTATCATCTCTAGTGTGCTTGGTTGCTACTATGTCCCTATACTGACATAAAAAACATGGATAATGAAGAAAAGAGATGTAAGCAGGTTGAGGGCTAGTGAAATGAAATTCCTGCGGAGTAGGTTGGGAGTAAACAGAAGAGATAGGGTGAGGAATGAAAGGATCAGGGGGATAGTGAAAGAGGAGCCCCTGCAGGGAAGGACCGAGACTTCTAGACTGAGATGGTATGGACACTTAAAGAGAATGGAAGAGAAGAGGATTCCGAGGAGGATACATGAAATGCGGATGCAGAAGAAAAGACCAAGTGGAAGACCAAGGGATAGATGGATTAAGGGAGTGGAGGAATATGACTGGATGAGAGCAAAGGACTGGAACACGGTGACAACAGAGAGATGGTGGGAGGTAAGGACTAGATGGAGAGGCTTATGTTCTAAACAGACCCAGCCTGAGGTTGGAAGCTGTTTAGACTAGACTAGATATACGAGAGAGAGAGAGAGAGAGAGAGAGAGAGAGAGAGAGAGAGTGTGCGTGCTTGGTGTTCAACTGCTCAGTGACATAGGAGGAGCTCTTGTGTTGACAGAATCCAGTTCAGTTAAGTACAGATTTGTTACTGATTCCAGGATTGAAGTCATCATTGATGACATTTGACCAGAAGTGCTCAAATCGTTTGAAGAGTGGTACCTCTTGAGCTAAGGAAAGGCCTACACACATAGAAAAGATCTCCTCCAGCATAATTTCATGAATATGGTGACGACGAGCCAAATACAAGATATTATGGCCAAGTGTTGCTTCGAGAAGCACACAAACTATTTAATTGTCCAATATTGGCAGCAGTGGTATCAAAGCTGAATGCTCTATCATCATCTCTTGAGACTCCAGTCAAATTGTTTGAATGATGGCATATGGCCCTTCATATAGTGGGAAGTTTACGGACCTCCAGGAGTTGATCAAAGCCATCAGACGAATTAAGAATTGGCAATCTTCCATCAAGTTTCCATCCCAATGAATGGTTAAAGGTTTGGTTCCTAAGCTTGGAACTCTGCTTTTAATTCATGCGATCTCTCTTCCGATGCTTCACACGATACTATCTTATAGACAGACAATCCAAACAGTACTCTTGTCTTTGTCTTGTCGCTGAAAGTCGACCTATTCTAGTTAAATATTTTCAATATTATTTTCGTTTGCATCCAAATGGCGTTCCTAGACCTTACTATTATTTCTTTAGAGCAAAGCTACTTTAGTTAGGGCAAAGATAAAGTTTTCATGCAGTTTGACCTAGGACAGCAAGCAATTATAATACATACACATAAATAAAAACATAAAAACTGCAAAATAAGTCAGTGGTAAGTTTTTCAAATAAATTTTCTTTTCTACAATGCTGAACAAACCTCAATAGAAAAATAGAAAGAACTAATTACCTTTAATGGCCATTCCCATCTGGATTCAATTTCTAGTGGTTTTCCTACCGATGTAGACTGTTCCCGACTAGATGCAGATAAAACAAAATTGGGTTCATTTCCCATCATCTGCTTTGTGTTGGAAGGCCCTAATGAATCACAAATGTCATCTCTTTTGTCCACTGCCTTATTAGTAAGGCATGATTCTGGAGAGACTCCCTCTTTAATAGAGGAACTGGAACTTGTAGAAGGTGGATACACTGATGTAGAAGAGGAAGATTTTGATCTCTCTTCAGGACTCAAAATGCCCCTGGCAGTGTTATCATATTGTCCAAAGCTATTTAATGCTTTTCTTATCTTTTCCTTATCTTCATTCACAGGTAGGACTTGTGTAAATGGCGAATCCATTATCTAAAAAAAAAAAAAAAAAAAACAATATCAACTTAAGAATATTTTCCTAGCAATTAACTATTTTAATGCATTCTGTGTATAGAAACATTTAAAGGAAAAAAAATTGAAACTAAAAATATTTAAAATCCTTTATGTTAAAGTATGACTTCTTAGAAGTCCAATGATACATCCTACCTTATTTAATTTCTCATCATTCTATTTTCAATCAAATTTCGACACAATGTTTCCTATTATTTGGCTAAACGAAAGCTACACAGAGCTGTGTTAAAAAAAGTACAAATGATAAACAAATTTTACTCAAAATATTTATTCCACCCATTTTTTGTTGTTTTTTTTTCCTATATAGTCACATCCTGAATTACATCCTTGAACTTAAACCCGTTTTCAATTGATACCATGCCCCAGGCTTGCGTCCGCTTGTTTCGAACTTATATCCTATTAATATTCACTTGCATCATCATTTACATATCCTCCAGCAGTTAAAGTAAAAGAATAAAAGAAGGTTAAGTACAGTAAACATTTTTCTACTCTTTTCATCACCTGTTTGGAGGGCAGTTCTATAGAATAGAAAAACTGCGAAGAGCTTTATGCTAATGAGTCCCAAAAGATATCTCCTAGGTGGGACATTGAAATGCTTTACTGATGTTACTTTAGTAAAAGTATTTATTTCCAAATGCATGGATCTATTTTTTTTTCTTGTTTGTTTATTTATTTATTACTGTACTATGTTTATTTGCCATTCCGGCGTGGCCGAGCGGTCTAAACGATGGTCTGCCGTGAGGCCTATGTATCGGAACCTGGGTTCAAATCCTAGCTCCGGCATGGATGTTACTTTCTTCTTCTATGTTTCGTCTGTTTCTGCGGGTATGGCGTGAGCTGCCTCCTATGGAATACCCTGGGCAACATTTCGTCGGCTAAATGTTCACATTTCTCGCCCCTTGTTGAGGCCAATAGTTTCAATTCTAAGAGCTTGGGCGTAAAAATAAAAAAAAAAAATGTTTATTTTAAAATGCATTATTTATGTCAGTTATGCATATGTGTGATGACTACAGTACAGTCCATAGATTTACAAGTGAAAAACTAAGTTAGTGCTTCAACTTACATCATTCTTCAGGAACCAAAGGTGACTTAAGTGTAGGGCATACCTATAATGAGAGACTGATTGATTGTTCTCATTTATGAAGGTTTATTTGTAGCAAGTTACACCAAACAGTTGTCAGCTACTATCTGGATTAAGCCTCATTGAATCCAGTTAAGTTGCAACACGAGCTAATACTAATATTATTTGGAGAAATCAACCATTAGTCATTTTTATAGCAATATACTGAGCAGAAAAGATAGCAAAATTTAAATTCAGTTATTAACAGGCTAAGTTTTAGCATTCTGACATTTTCTTATCAACAAAACAAACAAAAAATACATTTCTAAATTTCAGGGGAAATACATGTAATGTGCATTAATGCGTGACAGTTAACTTATAACAAGCTTTATTCTTGGTTTAAATCCCTCTCTCAGATCAAATTTCAAATAATGAAAAAAAAAAAAAAAAAAATCCCACAATTATTAAATATAAATTTGATATTAGGGCAAAATGAATCTGTTATTTTAACTTCTTTTTAAGTATCAAGCTAAATTTGTGTATGGTCATAATGACAGATAAAAATAGTGGAGTAAATGAGAATTTAGTAAAGAATAAAGGATTAACCTGATATTTCATCATTATATAAAATATGACAACCTGACTTGAATTAAGTAATCATTTTTACTTAAATGTTTAGTTTGGAGAAAAGCAATACAAGAACTGACATTGCAAATACTTATTCTTATCCATTACTTAATGTTCACAATACAGAAATGGCTGCAGGAAATAATGCAACACTTATGGCAATTAAACAGTGTTTCGTTAAGAGAACAGTCTCTACTATGATTAGTTGATTATCAAAACAGTACCTCTTCTTCTGACTCTTTAAGGGATTAGGATTAAGAGAACATAACCTGTGATTTACCAATTACTTGAGATAAACATTTATGTCAAATGGAAACTCGGCATCTGTTGTTGTTGAGGTTGTTTCTATCTCTAATCATAGAAATGAAAAGGATTTGCACAGTCATCACATTTCCTTCGAAGGAAATAACCCCAACACTTTTAAACAACCAAACATCCCACAGTATTTCAGGTGAAAACAATCTTTACAGAATAATATCAATCATGGATGTCTCAATGAATTACAGTAGCTTCAAATACTGCAAACTGCTTTTAGCTCTTAATGTGGTAGATACTTGCTTTGCCTTCATTTTATCTCCAAGGTAAGGCTTACCGATACATAAAATTATCATACAGACATCATAACGACATTAAGCATACGTAATCTTATCATTTTGCTTATCTCAATATAATCACTTGTTTTAAAATTCGATCTTTTCTTTTCTTTTTGAAACTGATAAAAAGCTAATGTTGGTGCCATTGGATTCCATTCACCTTCATAATAGCTATTTCTTTTTTTAAAGTTTTGACTGGAGCCAGTAGAATCTCAATTTACTATATATAAAATAGAATACACTGATACTTTCAGATAAAGGACCCACAGTCAGGGATTCTCAAATATCTGTTGGTGAAAGAAGCAGAGAGGAAGCATTTAAGAGTTAAAAATCCTTTCTGAAGTAACAACAAAGGGAAGAAGTGGATTCTGAAAGTCAACCCAATGTAAGCATACTATACCTACATTATTTTTATTTCATATCGTAACAGAGAAACTATTGACCAATTAATTGTAAAGATATTGTAAAGATAAAATAAGTTTACAAAGTAAGAAAACACATCACTAGTTTAATATAAAAATAAAAGTTCATATTTCATTAAAAATAAGGGTAATTCAAATGTATATTAGTTATAGATTTGGACATGTTTGGTTCAATCCTCAGTGTTGGTCAAGGTTTAACAGGTTTGTTCTCCTTTAAATGTGTTCAGAAGTTCACCCATAAGATTATTTAACAAGATTAAAGATACACAAGAATCTTCAGATGTCTATGCTCTCCTTGTGCATGGACTACCATAATCAATCGTCCTTTATAAACAAAGAGTCAAGACGCTAAAGATTAAATTTGGAATTTATTCCATAATAATTCTAACTTGGTTTTTAATAAATAAAACTTTTTGTTTTTATTTTCATTATTAGAATTTTTTTTTTTTTTTTAATATTTACTTTTACAAGATTTGGCTCCTAAAAATAATTATTCCTAGAGTACTTTTATGTTGGGTAAGGAATAATTAATTTTTTGAACTCACAAAACAAGTTATTGTTTAAAGAATATGAGAGATGAGCACATGCTTTTACAGGCTCAATCAGATGAGTTTGTTTTGAAACCTGGAAATTTCCATATTCCCGTGTTTCCATTACTTTTTCAGAAGTTCACAATCAGTAATTAATTTATTGTTTATTTGTTAATTGTCTTATATATATTCTCAAAGGATTCCAATTTTGAATAACTTAATCCTTTGAGGATGCACAGAAAAATTATGAAGCTTCCTAAGAAGTTTTAGAATTATGAATCTGAAAAACTGCAAATTCATTAATTACGACTCTGGAATTTGTGTTAATACAATGGTGAAACATGTCACCAACAGTAAGAACAGTAGTACGTTTTAAAGTGAAAAATTAACATTTTTGGGCTATCCCAGTAGTGAAACAGCCTTAGTATTAATTGTTAATAATTTAAGTGGAACTGACGATTTCCTTATACTCGAGAATGAATGTTATTGCTATAATGTTTACTTACCATATCAGACAATTTGCCTTCTTCAGGAAACAGATAGTTTTCATTCTCTGTTATACTCAGGCTTCTTCCGAGAGATTGACTAGACGTGTTTGCACTGTCCATTTCCATGATTGTGCTTAATTCATGAGGTTGTGAATTCAAATTTCGCCCTCTGAAAGTAACTGGTGGTTTTTTATCCCAAGACAATCCATAAAAAGGTCTTACACTGTAAGGATCGTGTCTAACAATGCTTTGGGAAGCAATATGGTGTTGAATAACAGACTGTAATTGTGTCATCCATTCTTCTAAGTCAAGGGGGGATAAAGGAGATCCAATGTTTTCAAAAGAATCCATTTTCTGTGGACTTAGAAAGCTATAGTGGTTTCTGAGATCTTCAGCAACAACAGGGCTTTCTATTAGTGGACTTTTGCTAGACAAATCCAGTGGTGACCGGATCTCATTCTTTCCAGAAAACACTGGAGAACTGAAAGAAGAATTCAGTTCAGCTTGCATTAAACTGTATATATCAGTTGTTCTTAAAGATCCTGCTACTGAATTCATTTCGATTTCAGATGCGCTATTAACAGATGGACTAGTGTTTGACAAAGAGGAAGCTGCAATGGTCTCCGAAGAACTTTGGAAAACAGCATCATTCAGTGGAATTGGGCTTTTCACCGAGCGATTTTCAGAGAAACTACTGTTTAGTGTACTGGAATGTCTAGCTATTTCTATATCAGAACCAGACTCTTTCGAAGGCCGATTCTCAGTGGAATTATCAGAATCTTTATGACTCTCTTGAAGTTGCTTCTGCACTCTGTTTAATTGATTTTGTAATTCATCTTGTTCTTGGTTAATGCGTTGCAGAACAGCTTGGCAAGCAGCAAACTTATCTTCATTCTCAAGGTACTGTTCCATCTTCCTTTCTAGATCATAATCACTCAAACTCTCTGAAGAATCCTGGCGTTTTACCAATGAAACGTCAGTTGCCATTGTAAATTCATTAGTTTTTCTCTTGTCATCGTTAAGAGGTGGTTGTGGTGGTGGTGGTGACTGATTTAGAATCTGATGGCAATCTTTGTTTTTTTGATTCTCTTCAGTGATTTGCTCAGGAGAATTAGCAGCCTTAGAAGTTACCTGCACATATGTCTTAATAAAAGCAGGTCGACTTGGTGGTGATGGCACTTGATTCACTTCCTGATTAGAGCTGTTCGTTTTACTTACTTTGCTGGGTACTGGTAATCCACGATGAGTTATGATAGTCGTCAGCAACTGTCTTAGTTTTAACTCTCTCTCTGTACATTCTTGTCCTTTGTCATTAGTCACTTCAGTCTCATTTGAGCTTTCAGATGAGCTCTTATTATGTGAGAAACTGTCCTGACTAGGAGTTGTAAAATACATTTGATTGCACTGACACACACACTTTTCTGATGATGATGTTGATACAGGTGAATATGCGCTGCACGAACAAGATACATCATGGACAATGGTTGTTCCTACGTTATGACAATCTTCAGGACAGACTCTACTATTCTGAGGAACATTTGATTGGCTACATTTGTGAAGGATCTGATGTTCATCTGCCAAGCATTTCATATCAAATCTATTTTGAAGACTAATTTTGTTTTCTCTGACTCTTTCAAAGTTCTTTTTGGCATCACTCTGGCTAGCAAAAGTGCCAGACGTATCTTTTTGCACTGTTTGTAAGGGAATGCCTCTAACTTTAGGGCTATCGTCATATTGCAGTGGAGGGAAAAAGTATTTCCTGAAATAAAAGAATATAAAAAATAAATTTAAATAATGCTTCTTAATGATTGAAACCTGGGGGGGGGGGGGGGTCCACACTACATTCAAGACATTGAAACTTAAGAGCAAACTATGTAAAAATATTCTTAAAATTTAATCACTCAGGTCAACCCAACTTCTACACTGTTAAGAACAATTTTTATTCTGGATTTCTGCATGCACAGCAATACAAGGACAATTCTATTATCAGCTGAATATAAGGAGTCTCTTTTCGGAAAGCAAAATAAACTATTTAGAATTTGTGTTTTAATTATTTTATGTTAATTTTTTTTTAACAAATTTCAAGAAATTTTCAAAATATAATTTATCTGAATTAGTTACATGTTACAATAAAACAATTATGAGATGATAGATGCGAAATAAAAGGAAACATGAGTGAAAGCATATAAGAAAGTTTTGAGAAAAGGAGACATACTATAATAAAATATTTCTTTGTTTTGAATAACACTTAGCATAAAAAAAAGTAACACAATAGAGTCCCGTTAATCCGGACTAGATGGGACCAGACCCTGACCGGATCATCTAAAGTCCGGATTAAACGGAATTTGCCTTAAAATGCACATAACACAAATTTTAGATGGGTAAAACTAAAAAAAAAAAAAAAAAAAAAAAAAAAAAAAAAAAAAAAAAAAATCGGAGTTTGTTTTTTTTTTCTTTTTCCTATAGCTTACTTTTAGTTTTAATACTACATACCGTACATATAGACCTAAGTTTTTAACCTAAGAACTGATGTAGGATTATTTAATGTAGGTCTATTGGTTGAAATAAAGCAGCGAAATTTAACAAAAATGTCCCCCTTTCGCAATAATTCTTCAGGAGGGTCGCATGGTATATTGTCTATGAACAAACAGCTTTTTCTGGGAATTTTTTTCTCCGGATGTCCGGACTAGCAGGACTATTGCATTTAATTGTTCTTTCCAGACCTTCTTGTTAACATTCAATAATAATTTAAATTTTGAAAAGTAAGCTCATAAAATTACATAAGACATACACATTTGTGAATGTCTTACTCTTCTCCAGGTGGCTTCTAGGGTTCATCAACCCCTCTGTTAAATGGGTACTGGGTTTCTTTCCTGGAGGTTAAAGTCAACAGGTCGATCCGAGAACTTCAACTTAGTTCTGTTGCTCATGAAACGGAGAGCCTTACCTTTTGTGATCCCAAGGGCCTGTATAGGCTTATAGTGGAGACACTAACTTTTAAAAACCAATATTTGTTAAATAAAGGCATTAAGGTAAAAATCACAGCGATATTCAATTAATGTAATAGAATATTTAATTTCTTCTCCCCGGTTACTAACAATCTAATGCACGCTAAATTTTCACATTATGTAAAAATTAATGTTGTTTTGAAAGCTGTTAATTTTCCAGTGAAATGCTAGAAAAGCCTTGGTAAATGTTTTATCATTTCCAATGTACTTGTAATCATCTAACAAATAAACAACCCAAAAGGGTAGAAAAAAAAAATTATGGCCTCATTTCTGTTGCAGATGATATCTCTCAGTAAAGATTTGAAATGTTAATACTATGAATCATTGATGATTAAAATATTGTTATTGGTGGCTTCTATAAAGAAATTTTAAGAATCTCAAAAGTCAGAAGAAGAATATAGTAGTAAGTTGGCCTAAAATATTCCCAAACTTTTAATTATTGTTAAATTTCATTTATTTATTATTTTTAAAAAATACTTTTCAATGAAGGCTCAAAGGTTTATTTACTTCTCTTGCTTTCTATTAGTGGTGTTACTCGTTTTAAAATGAACTTTTTCCTTATTTGTTGCTTTTTGTTGCTCTTTGTTCTCTGAATCTGGTGTTGACAAGCGTTGATCTAAACGAAGCTGTGCTATATTCAATATGTCCTCCCCAAGGGAATAAACACTTGTATCACCTTTGCTTTCTGAAATTATAAAAATATATAATTACATAAAATTAACACAAACAAATGATTTTACATTGTTCCATATTTCATTTTAATCACTTTTTGTGACTAAAGAAATAAATATCTTAAAAGAAAATCATAGCAAAATCTAAAACAAAGAATTTGGTATCTATTACATGACAAATCAAATTTTCCTTAACTCTTACGGTATTTGAAGTGAAATTCAGAATTTTTTAAATATCCATAATAAGTAACCTGCAACTTATTAATACAGTCGGACCTCTATTTAACGAACCTCTATTTTGCGAATTTCTCTATTTTGCAAACTTTTCTTTGGAACCAAGAACATTTTGCTAATTTCTTTGTAAAATAACCTCCAAATAGCGAAGTGCATTTTCTATTTAACGAACTTTTTTGCGGTATCTATTTTTTTTTCTTTCCTTGAAATGTTTTTACAAGGCGCTACTCGCTGTCATTCTTTGCATTGCAACCAGGAAGTGCAATCCTCAATGCAGCTGTCCCGTGTGAAAGTCTCGCGTTTTCTAGATTGTTAAACTTGATCAGTAGTGCTGGTAATTTCGGTTCTTGTAGCTCGAAAATGTCAAAGCGAAAGTGCTTGAGCATCAAAGAAAAAAAATTAATTCTTGATGAGGTGGATAAAGGCGTGAAGAAAAAGGATATTGCTTTAAAATTTGGGATTCCTCCAAACAGCTTATCAACCATAATCAAAAATCGTGATAACGTATAAACTTTTGATTCATTGAATTCTTGTTCAAAACGTTTAAAAACATGTGTATGAAGATGTGAATGAGGCAGTTTTAAAGTGGATACACACAATGCGAGATAAAAATGTTCCGATCTCTGGTCCTCTCATACTTGAGAAAGCTCTTAAATTTGCGAAAGCATTGGGATGACTTAAAAAATTTAAGAGAAGACACGGGATTGTGGCAAAAATAATATCTGGTGAAAATAAAGACGTTGATGATAGTAGTGTTGAAAATTGGATAACTGAGACACTTGGTAAAATTTTAAAAGACTGTAAGCTAGAAAACATCTTTAATGCGGATGAGACTGCTTTATTTTATCAATGTTTGCCTCAAAAGCCAGTAACATTTAAAAGTGAAAAATTTATGTAGTTTAAATGATTTTAAAAGGCGAATCTCTATTTAGCGAATTTTCCATATAAAGAAATTTTTTTCGGGATTTAGCGACTTCGTTAAATAGAGGTCCGACTGTATCTTATTTTATAATAAATTGTATTGAAGCCCAACTGGATACAGATACAAGCATTCTTACATTTAGTAACAGTATTTTAATATAGATTTATTTTTATAACTGAGCTTAAACAATAAAATGTTTGTTTTTTTTTAAGACATTAATGTTTTTGTATTGTTAAAATATTTCAGATTTCACTAATTATTTTTCTCTACTTTTTTTTATTTACTTCCTCCTAAAATACAGTCACATTATTTGTTTTATTCTGTAATTGAAGATTTGAAAAGTATTATTATAATATTATAAGAACAAGAATTTTAACAAGTTCTTGCATTTTGTTACAAATTCCATGAAAAGAATGGCATGAAAAGTGTTTCACTTCTATACTAATACAATGAATTATTTCTATTAAATACAAAGCAGCTAAATTAGAATCCAGCCACTAAGGTCTCAACAAAATTTAATAATGCTGATTAATAGGACATTCTTTTTACCTACTTAATTCATTGGAAGCCAGACATTAAGAATTAACAGTTTCACTTTTACACTTGAATTTTGTGTTTTTATTGCTTGAATTTTCTGTTTTATATAAGAAAAATGCTCTTATTTCCTCAGCAAGAAGAAAACTGTAGGGAAAGACTAAAGACAAAAGACTAAAAGTAATAATGGTAAAAGGCAGTACCATAGACAACAAGTGCTATGAGATAAAGAAGTTACTTTTATTTTTCTTTATATTCTTCTTGGATATAAAGAAATATCCGAGAAGTACTCTTAAGATACTACAGAATAATCAGAATTAAAATTTTATGTTAATTGCAATAAAATATTCAACTGTAAAATTTTTCCACAGAAATCCTTTTTTTCATTTTGTAAAATGGCTGCTGCGACACCCAGGTTACATAGTGAAAGTTACCATCTGATTGGAATTAATTTACATAATATAAAATAAAAAGAATTTTTATTTTATTTTAAAAATAAAAAAGACATTTGAAAGTTGGTACTAAACTAATACGTTATGCAAGAACATGTCAGAATAGTAATAATTATTAAAAATATTATATTATGTTCAACTGAGAAACTTTCAAATATTTTTTTTTAACAACAACAAATTCAGGATAAGCTAGCATTGTATGGCATTCATTTGAAGTGTAGGAGTTGGTCTTCTTCTGAAGAGAAAAGAGTTTTAAAGCTCTCAGGGAGTAAACTTTGAATAATTGTTCAATTGTAATTGTAATTACAAAAGTTTTTAAATGAGACAGTAAGGATGTAGTTTTAACCACAAGATCGTAACAGCAGAAGCAAAAAAATTATTGTAAAATAAAAACTGAACAATATAAATGAAGATGAACTGACATGAAAAGAAAATTTAGAAAACAATGTGGATTTATAATATACCAAAATGAATAATTAGAAAAACCTCAGATCAAATGCAAGTAGAGATACATAGAAATACTTGTGATAAAACAAGCTGAATAAATTGTTATTCAAAGTAAATAGTGTATCTAGGCAGATACAGGGAACATAAAGGTAGAAGGGGTTGTGTCATTTGTAAGTGATCTGAGGAAGAAGCTAAAAGCCAGATAATGATGAATTTTTCTGGAATCCATTACAGCAGAGGTGAACAGAGAATCTATCAACAAGGATATAAACAACAATGTTGGATGAAGACATATCAGATACTTGCCTTGGTCTTGTTAAAGGATAAAACTATCCTTAGAAGTTTCCATTCAAATTATCATCAATCAAGTTAGAAATGTCAAGGACAGAGAATTCATAGAATAATTCTGAAGAAATTAGTGAGAATTGTTCAATAATAATAAGTTCAAGAATTGTTTGAAACTTTGCAAAGACAAAAGCATTGCAAAAGATATTCTCTGTGATGAATATCAAGTGATACAAGAATGAAAAGTCTTTGAGAATCCAGTGAACAGAATACAGTAATTAAAAAGATTAGAGGGACAAAAGTAGAAAAAGAATGAAAAAACACAATGCTCCTAAACATCCAATCAATGAAAAAGCCAGTAACGATGCTAAGGAGTTAAGTTTTTCTTCGCTTCTTCCTCTTAGAAGCAGGAAAACTCACTATTACAAAATAAAACAAACATGTTCAAGAACAATTATCAGGTTGCTCAAAATAAAATTTATTTGCTTTTGTATATAAACTCACCTGCATTACTGCTATCTTCTTTAGTACAAATTTCAGATTGTGTGACGTCTGTTAAGCTACCTTAAAGTTATTAAAAAAATGAAAAAAGAAAAAGATGCTTGAATGTCAGTGAACAGCAAATTCTAATAGAACAAATTCATTAATGCAAATGCACGAAGAAATACTCTACTTCTTCAAAACCATATTTAAGCACAAACTTAATAGATTGAAACAACTTTTATAATTTAGCCTATTATTTTCAATCTTGTAATAAAATTAGAATTAGATTTACCTTCCTCAAAACTGCTTATTTATATTGAAATTTTATATTAAATACTTAACATTAAATTTGAGACAAAATATAAAAAAATAAACTAAAAAAAATATAAGAAAAATAGATAAAATGATAACTATTAATGGAAAAATATATATAAAACCCCCGATCTGATACATTGATAATGTGAGAAAAGGATCATGCAACATATGGCGTAACTACAAGGGCATCTGTTATCTTCATTTAAAATTTTCCAGCAGAAATACTCATCCTTCCCTTTGGTTACCAAAAAAAGAGTGGTTGTGATGTCGATGACAAAGAAATTGTAATTCTGAGATGACTTTGAAACTTTTCCAGTTGGTAAAAAAGTCCCAGGTAGTTAAAATTAATGATATATTCCCATTTTGTAACTCGATAAGCCCTAGATATGAAATTAATATCGAGTTTGGAGAATCAAGATTCCTATCCCTTTCTGCCCTTCTCCACACCCCTATCACTTCAAATATTTCCCAGTTGGTATAAAAACAAATGTGATGATTACAAAGTAATGTTATATTCTGATTCTGTAACCTGAAAACCGCACAAAGTACTCTTCAATAAAGTTTGTTCCCCCCTAACCAACCATTTACACCCCTTAGGATGTGAATTTCGAAAATTCATCGATAAGTATGTTTTAGATTTCGACAAAGAACACTCATGCAAAATTTCATGTTTCCAACTGAAGTGGTTTTGCAGAATCACACAACTTCAAGAAACTTTGCCCCCCACCCCTCACGTTTACACCCTTTAGGATCTGAAAATCAAAAATTTGTCAAAATTCATATCTTTTTGATATTGACAAAGAACATTCATGTGAAATTTTGTGTATCCAACTAAAGCTGTTTCAGAGATAAGTGTACCCTTCAAGAAAGTTTGATTTAAATTAGGCGGGGGGAGGGGTCAATGTGTCCAGGTTTCAATTGTAACCTGTTATTTCTGTAGGGTTCTAAAGAGTAATTCTGCAAAGTTTGGTCCAGATCAATCAAAAGGCCTAGGAACGTACAGCAAACAAATCAACAAACGTCCCCTTTTATATATATAATTATTTATAAAATCTTCTTTGATAAGTATATTGTCAAAAAAGAAAAAAAAAAAAAAGACTTGTATTTATTTAGTTTTTGTATATAAATAATCTACAATCAAAAATGAAGTCTGAACAGATACCACAGAAAAGGAATTACGAGAAGTGGTGACAGTGGGCAAAATAAATAATCCATACCTATTAAAAGGAAAAACCCACTGAATCACAGGAACCAAACTGCTGAACCTAAGAAGTTTTTGGGATGGGTTCCTCTTGTGACATAGGAGCTCAGTAAGAAAGGATTTTTAAAAATACCACCCTTAGGGGTGTTTAAAAAGGGGGTGTTGGTGAAGTTTCTTTGTTATGCATATCTCAGAAACTGTTTGAGCTAGAAACACTAAATTGTGTTTTTGTCAAAATTAAAAAGACTTATTCGCCGAATTTTCGATATTGGAGTCCTAAGGGTTGTAAAAAAGGGGCCACCTTTCTTGAAAGTGCCACATATGCACCTGGAGGCAACAATTGCAATTACAAAAATATTGTTGTGCATAATAGTACCAGAGATAAACCTGGTGGCAACAATTGAAACTAAAATATTGCTGTTCATAATTCTGGAGGGAAAAACTAGAACTATGGGGTGTAAACAGGAGGGCACTGAGGGGATGGACAAACATTGCTGAAGGATACTTCCACACGGTTTTCGGGATAGATATAGATTTGTAATAATTACATAGAGTTTTTATGAACTGGGGAAGGTCTGCAGTGATAGGGGTGGTAAGTCTTTTATTCTCTGATCTCAATATTCATGTTAGATCTATCTAGGGATCTCTGGTTATAAAATTCAAATACAACGTTACTTTGTACATATCACATGATTTTTGTACCAATTGCAAAACTTTTGAAATGATCTCACAATTTCAATTTTTTTCTCATCCACATCATTGTAACCTGTATGAATAATGGGTATTTTGTTAGTTAAATAAATAGATAAATATTTAACTCTATTATTATTATATTTTTTATTAGTGCAGTCATCCACTGAGTGGAGCACTTGAATGAATCATCACTTCTTCTTAACAACTTGATCCATTTGTATTTTAATAAAAACTATGTCTGCACAATCCACAATCTAGTTCTTACTTTTTTTTCTTTTTGCAAACCTATCCATAATCTAAAAAAAAAATGAACAAATCGCACTAACCAGTGAAAATAAAGTAATGTGGATAGAGGTTAACAGCATTCTAGTTCCCACGTTATTTGATGGAGTTATAATTATACAATTTCTAATGTGAAGCAACAGATAGGAAAACAGTTCTACAGTTCTCTTGTTATTAAACAGTCAAACTGTTAAACAAAAGTCTGCTATTTATCCTGTTTCTTCATCAATACAACTCATTCATCATCATCATGACGTGCAAACTTCGTATTCGAAGGTACGCGTTCTACGGAATCCTAGTGACCCCCCCGAAGGGCGAACCCCTAGGAGAAGCCATAGATAAACTATGGAACAGATACTGGAGTGGTTTCCGATTGCCTTCTCTAGGACGCCATTACAGAATGACGTCAGACCGAAGACAACTCGTATTAAACTCTTATATTCAGTGTTCATTAACTACAGGGTGTCGCATAAGTCTGGACTCTTAGGGTGAAAGGTGGTAGAGCACCTTTCTGTTGAAACCAGATTGGGAAAATATCAAAATTGTGGACTTAACTGTGGAACATAATATGCATCCGGTTATTAAAATATAAACAATAATTGGAGGAAATGGATCATTATTCCAATTTCAGTCCCATATGTTATCTTGTCAGCATGGGAGCCTTGACAATCATCTATTAATGTGACGCTATACAATTATTGGAAGGAAAATTGTTGGCAGTTTTTGCTTTAGAATTCACTATCAATTTCGTTTCAATTTGGATTTTCTTTTAAATGTTAATCTTTTTACTAATGAGATGCACTTAATCCCAAACCTACTTTTTTTAATATATTTTTTGCACATTGAAAAGAGCAAAAACATCTTCTGTTTCTTCTATACAATAAAGCTAACAAACATTATTATAGGTAAAAATTATCTTACTGCTGACAAAGGTAGAAGAATCATTTTCCAATTCCGCATCAAAAAAGGAACCTTCTTGTGTGGCACTTTCTGCTGACTGTACATCTTCTATCGTTTCAACTTTATAAAAAAAAAAAAAAGAAAGAAACTTATTCCTACTGAATTTTTTGTAATGGTTTTCGTCAGTTATTTTTAACATTCCAATTTATCTTTATACTCAGTCTATATTAAATATTAATATACAGTGCAACTTGGATAATTCGAACGTCTTTAAATCGAAATCGTTGTTAATTCGAAGATTTCTCTTGGTCCCTTGAATTTCTTATTAAATCAATGTTAAAAAATCGTGGATAATTCGAAGTTCAACTTCCTTAATTCGAAGTATTTTATAAAAAATTTCGAACCATAACGACTTTTCGGCGTTTCATCATTAAGAAATTCGACACGTGACAACTGAAATCCCCTTCCTGCCACCGTTCGACATGTGGCGCCATTGGACATGTGACGCTTCAGCAGCCATTCGAGCTTCCTGCTGTCAGTGTCACCATGTCTTTCAGTAAACCATGCGTGTACAAGAATTTAACGTTCGCTGAAAAGGTCGCCGTCATTCGCGAGGTGGAAAAGGGTGTGAAGAAGAAATGCCAAATCGCCAAAGATTACGGGATAGCGCCGAATTTCATCGGTACATTGAAGGACAAACCAACGTAAGTGAAGCTGTTTTCCGTTCACTAAACATGCTTGATGATTTTGCTAACCTTAAGCGACTGAATTCTACAAAACAATCAGACATTGCACAATTTTTTGAAAAGCTATAATTTTCTGTATTGAGTGTAATATATAGGTCTACTGTAGCTTACGTAATATAAATCTTATTTTGTTTACATACATATAGTGTTTATTTCTTTCATACCATGATCTTTCTGAATAAATATTTACTTATTGACAGAATAATCTTTTCAAGCGTTCAGTGGACCTGAAATTAAAATAGTTAAAAGATGTAACTTGTTTAATTCGAAGTTTTGTGGTGGTCCCTTCAGCTTCGAATTATCCAAGTTGCACTGTATTAAACTGAATAAATGAAAAATGTCATAAAACACAATATATTGAGATACTTGTAAGATTGTGTGTTTTATGGCAGCTCGAGTAACTTACAGCTTCTTCAAAGTCACAGATTAACTTTATCTGCTCTCTTTCTTAAAGATATATATATAATTTAAATTGAAATCCTGTAGATTTCAAATCCATGCAATATTAAATGTTAATAAGATCCAGAAATACTGAGCATCCTAAGATACTTAAAAGGTTTAAAAAAAAATATTCAATTAACTCTAAACTTTTCAACTTTCCAAATTATGATCGACATGTTTAATTAATATTTGATTTTGCTATTAAACAAAACAAATAGCTAATTGAAAGTCTTGGCTACAATGAAACCTCAAGAAGTCAAATGTTTAATTTTAGGAAGGAAATTACTGTTCGAACATTACACACACACATACCCACAAACAAAGTAAACGTTAGAAAAATTTATTTTTACATGACTCATCTTGAAGGAGTAAGATTTTCTGGCAAGTATCAGTTTCAAAGTTTTTTCTTGCAGTCACATTTAATAAGGTTCTGACTGAGTAACAGCTTATATCTGCACTGATCACATTTACACTACACATCTCTTTGGAGAGGCCAGTTACACTTAAGGAGAAAGGAGTCATAACATGATAGTGAGGAAAGACACAAAGGTACTAGAACAAAAACTGGATAAAAATACTCCTCACAGTATATCTCAATTCTAGACAAAAAGAAACTAGCAACAGTAAAATACTGCAGAAGGATAACAAAATGAGATTATCTTGACATGATCGATAAGACAGAAGTCTGGATACTGTATATGTATTAGTTTGATAACAGATAAATATGAATAAGATTTTGTAGGCCGAATGGTAATATTCAAGATAACAGTGCACAATTCAAATCAATCATACTATTAATAGGCAAAAAAACGGATGTATGTTTGTCATCAAAGTGGAGAGAGCGGGGAGAGTCGGAGAGAGACTATTTTAAAGTGTATTTTTAAAATTAAAAATACACTAACAAATGTCATTTTGAAAAGAAAAATTAGTTGATTTAATTAATGTTGGTGAAATAATTCCTACGCCCCTGTAAGGCATTGTGGGCCACTCTCTCTTAGGCTCAATTTGGAGGAGCCTATTATTTTTGGGTAGGAGGTTAACTTTTGTCGCCAAAAATGCCAGGAAAGCATGTTGATATTAAAGAACGTGTAACGATGGTCTTTCACGGTATTTCAAAAATGTGCTATTTGTTTTACTTCCGTCAATATTTCACGGGTTGTAGCTAGTGTTTTAATTATATGATCAGGAACATGCAAGTAAGTTAATGGGCTATCTTCAAAATTAGTAACATAATTGCAATCTTTTTCTATAAAATGTAGTTGTAAATCTCTGGTAAAAATACCATAAATTATATTTAAGGAATCCTAAATAATTTTGATAAGATTCTAAAACCTTTCTAACAGTATCTGCAAATTGAAATAAATAATATATAAAATTAATTCAGATGTTTTATCTGTTATTAAGAAAAGTAGAAATTTCTGTTCAGGTCAATCTGTCATCATTGGTGAGACAGCAACCTCTTATTATTGAAACAGTCTTTTTAAACACACTTACATTTATTTTAAGAGAAATGAAAAATAGTGGAATTTTATGTTCGATATGAAAATAAATTTCTCAATGTTTAGATTGTGTTAAAAGACAATTGAACGGATGAGATTAAGAAGGAAAAGATTCCACATTTTGGTCAAAATAAACTGAAACAGCCAATTTATTTCTACTATGAAGATCTATCTACTGTATAAAGAAGGGAAAGATGCCTATATTTTTGATGTGTTTACAAGCTGTTGAGTTTTGGCTGAGATAAAGAAAGAAAACATTCCTGGATTGTTTTTCTTCTTGACCTCACCCAGTGTTAGTTTACATTTATCCCCGCAGAGCACTGCTCAGTTTTTATTCTAATGTGCTTACTGATGCATTTATGGTTAGTTGTGCTAGGCCTATGTCAGTAATCTGAATTAATCTTTGTGACTATGCCAACGACAAATGCAGAGCATGGAAATGATTGTGTAAGTGAATGATGTGCTGTAATTACACAAAGAAACATTTTCTTAAATGTTTAATGTTTTTGGGAAATCATGATTTGTAATCAAAATACAATTTTTATTTCGTAATTTGATTAATATTATTCAACTTGTTTTCGTTTTCATTGTAACATTTATCCTCCATTAAAAATATTACTATTGATTAGAAAAAAAAAAAAAAATACTTTAGCTCTTTTCACCCAATTCTGTTGTCTTGTGAGATCAGAAAAGGAAAAGATTCCACCATTTTCCAAACTATATATATATATATATATATATATATATATATATATATATATATATTAAAATTACTGCAATATAATCATGTGGGTAATGTTAGGAAGGTGTTAAGAAACAAATTTGCAATGGTAAGTTTTGTCATTTTACCAATAGTTTTTTAGATGAACAAGTTTATTTTTTTTTTGATTTCCCAAAAGTAAGCTAAGTGGAATATCTTTTCCTTCTCAATCTCATCCATTCAATTGTTGGTTAATTGTTTCCTCTAAAGTCAACTAACAATCTAATACAAATAAGACAAGAAACAGCAAAGAGAAATTTCGAATATCTTATTAAAATATTATAAAATTGTAGTCGTCCTAAAATAAAAACACATTATCCTACATTCACAAATCATTAAAGTTTTAAATAATTTTTTAGAAACTAAAGGAAATTTAAAATACTTACTTTCATTTTCCAGGTGTTTAACAGCAATTTCTTGTCTTGCTGAATCTTGTCTTTGATGTCTCTGTAAAGACAAAATTAATTTCATTAGAACACCAACGATTTCTAACAAACTTTAAAAAAAAAAAAATGCTTAAATCTTAATTTAATCTGGTTAAAAAAAAAAAAAAAAAAAAAAAAAAAAGGTGTTCCTGAAAGAAAGCCTACTTTTATCAAAACATTAACTTCTTTTAAACATTTTTTTATTTTTCTTTGTTTTTAAAATCAAGAAAAATAATACAAAAGAAAAAATGAATTACTTCTGATTATAAACAACACAACATTTACATATAAATACATGACACAGTTGCCTTTTAATTATAGTCAGAAGTGTAGTAGTGCCTCAAACAAAAAAAAATAAATAAAAAATAAATAGACAATATATACTCACCAATGAAAATTTAGGGAGAAAATTCATGTGCCAGCAATCAGCTGGCCTCAATGATTTTTTTTTTTTTAATTACATTAATGTTGAAGTTTTTTTAACGAAATTTCTTCTTGTATAAGACATGGAAATAATAACTTCCTACAAGGATTGTCCATGAATATGTAAACAGTTACAAAATTACTTAAAGACTGATCACAGAAAAAGGAAAATCAAGAGAAAATTAAAGAGCAATCTTTTCCTTATTAAAAGAGAAAATAGGAATTTAGAATGAAATTCAATATATTTTAAAATACAATGGAGCACCATTTATACGTTTTTCAAGGGACTGAGGAAAAAAACGTATAAATGAAAAAACGTTTAAACGAAATTCACAAAAGTTACGAACTATTTCGTAATAACCAGCAATAAAAAGTCAGAGGTAAATTAAAATATTACATGAAAATGGAATACAAGAGGTATGTAAATTAAAACTTTTTATTCTGGATTTAATGTACAACTAGTACTACTATTCATATTCATTCAACATTTACAAAATATTTTATTTTAGGTTGTAGGGTTTTTTGGAATGCATAGAAAAAAGTTCATTGTGCACAGTTAAAAGTGCCATCTTAACTATCATTTAAATCTCTGCTAATGCATGCTATTCTTGCATGGTGTTAAAACCCACCAAAGCTTGTTAAAAATTTGGCAGAGGTTTTTCAGTGCAATAATTCCCTTCTTCACTGCTAGTTTCCTCATTTGCGATCATTTCATCAATTGTTAGAAGAGAACATGTTGCAAGTTCTGAATCACATTGCACAAATTCTTCAAATGCAGTAACATCACTTAAATTTGACCAGTTTCTGGTGGAACAAAACGATCAGATTCGGAGTTATCAATAGGATTGACATCCACTGGAGTTAAAAATCCAGCAAGGGCAAAGCAGTTTTTTTATGATTTTCTGTAAAACATTTTGCCAAGCCATCATTATGAAATTCATAGCTTGCAAGACGTCAACGTTGGAGTCTCCATGGTCTAATTTGGCGAAAGCTGTTTTCACCAAAAGTTTTCGATAATGTTGTTTTAGGGATTTTATTACTCCTAAACCCAGTGGCTGCAATTTGCTGGTACAATTTGCAAGTAAGAACTTGACAGTTTTGTTTTTAGAAAGTCCATATAAGGTGGATGAGCTGGACACCGATATGAATAAAATGATTAGCAGTTTCTGTTTTCGCATTTCATCATCTTATCTTTTTAACCAATCAGTAAAGATATGGTCATCCATGATTTTTTTATTGCTTAGGTACTTTGTTGATAAAGTTTTCACATTTTTGAAGCAGGGGTTTTTTTTTTTTGATTTGCCATTAATCAAAGGAGGTAATTTTTCAGATCCATCTGCATTGGCACACATTAACACTGTCAATCACACTTTACTCTTTTTCCACCATGACACTTATCCGATTTGACAGCAAGAGTTTTAGATGACAAAAGATTACAAAACAAACCTGTCTCATCTGCATTGAAAATGTCTTTTTTTTTTTTTTTTATATCCTTTTATCAGATCTGGCAATTGGTTTTGAATCCAATCATCCACTGTTTTACAATCAACATCTCCAGACTCTCCAACATCTTACAGTTTTGCCTGTTATGCCATGTCTTAATTTAAACTTGTGAAGCCATCCTGAGGAAAATGATGCATCGCATTCCACATTCAGCTTCTTCGAAATTTCTTGTGCTTTCTCCATAAGCAAAGGACCAATGATGGGAATTTTTACACTACGACATAGATTAAACCACTATAAAAGCACTTTTTCTACATCAGCAAATTTTCCACTTTGGACTCGAAGTTTTCTTGAAGCACTAGATCCACTTCCATGATGGCTTTCCTCGATGATCTTACGCTTATAAATTAGCAACTTCAATTTAAAGTTGAAACTGGTAAACCAAATTCTTTGGCAAGATCCACTCTTTAAATGTTGGTTTTCGTCCACTTTTTTTAAAATTCACATTTTTTCCTTGAATGACCGATTTTCTATTGTGCGAAGTAATCATGAACTGCTAGTGAACGATAAAATCCAGACTAAAGCTGACAGGAAAAGAACTTGCCCCCTACAGACAAAAACCCTTATCTGTAGAAAGTGGGATGTTCACGTTCCTCAGGGGTATGGCTTTTGTTCAACTGGGCAGGTTTTGGTCAAGGTCGCCTGCATTTTTTCAATCGGCAGGTGGGAATCTGAGGTTGAAATGCACATTTTCTCTCTTCTTGAGTTCTTGAAAAAAACATAAATGAAATTTGCGATTTCAGGAAAACTTATAAATGAAATTATTTAATGTTAATATGCATTGGATTTTGCTGGAACCATTCAAAAAACACAAACATATAAACGGTGCTCCACTGTATGTTCAAAATATACCCAACTCAAATAACATTTTGAAAGAGTAACTGAAAAATCATTAAGAGTACTTGAAGTTACTGACAAGATGAAACAGAAATTAAGAGTGAGTCAAGGTAGGATAGTCCTACCTTGACAGTGAGACAATGACAGCTCATCACAGATCCTGTAAAAGTTTTTGAACACAAATGTTTAACTATGGAAATTACTAAGTATTCTGCAAGAAGGATTTTTCTATAATAAAAAGAGAAAAACTTACAATTTTGGAACAAAATTCTTTTAACTTCCTGGATTTTTCAGCTTTGTCAAATGCCTCTGTAGCTTTTCTACAGTTTTCACTATCCTGTATTATTAAAAAAAAGAAAGTAGTGAAATTTAATGATCAAAAATGCAATCATAAATCTTAATGCAATGTCAACTTTTTTTCTTTCTTTAAAGACATAAATGATCATGGAGACAGATTAAGAATTGTATGTAAAATATGATTGCCAATATAGAATTAAGTTTTAATGAAAGACTTGATAATTGCAAATAACAGATTACAACATTCACAATATCTCAACTTCCTTCTGAGGCTCTATATTGAATATGAAATAATGGTTGTAGAATTTGAAGAAGCTAGTCGTGAGTGAACTATCTGATAGTTAAAATATGACAAAAATCAGAAAATATGGTGGAAATGTCCCATGTTGCTTTTCCAATCATATTTAGACTAGCTGTTATAGAAAAATGAATCAAAGGAAAGGTTGGATATAACGATGATTGCACATTCTGCAGAATCCATTGTAAGAGTGTTAAAGTGATTTATATGAGGGGTGATCAGAAAACTAAGGTTCCAAAGCCTGCAATGAAACGTGTACATTTTATTTCATACAACCAATAATGCCAACTGATAGTATATATATTAGGATATTTTTCGACAGTCTCCATATTGGTTTAGGCACTTGTCGCTTCGTGGGATGAGTTTGAATATTCCTTCCTGGTAAAAATCCCGTCCTTGCGTGTTCAGCCTTGTTGTCGCGAAGTGTTTCACCTCGTCTTAAGTGAATCGTTGGTCTCCTAGGTGCTCCTTCTAGTGAGGAAACAGGTGAAAGTTGCTGGAAGCGAGGTCCGGGGCTGTAGGGAGGGTGTTGGCCCAGCGAAACTGCTTCAATAGCGTGATGGTCTTCTAGGCTGTATGAGGTCGTGCATTGTCATGAAGGAAGATTGCTCCCTCGGTGAGAAGTGCTGGTAGTTTAATCCTGATTGCTTCGCGCAATTGTGTCAAGGTCTCGCAGTATCGGTCAGCGGTCAAGGTGTGCCCTCTTTCCAAAAACTCCACCAGTACCACATCCGCACTGTCCCAAAACACAGTGGCCATCACCTTCCCGGCAGATAGCATCTTAAACTTCTTTGTCTTTGGAGAGAGACGTTTCCACTCCATTGACGACTGCTTACTGTTGGGTGTGAAGTGGTGGATCAGTGTTTCATCACCCGTGACAATGTGGTGAAGAAAACTGTTCCCTTCCGTAGAGAACCATTGCAAAAGTTGCCGACTTGCTCCCATGCGCTTCTCCTTGTGTTGGTTGGACAGATTTCGTGGAACCCATCGGTAACAAACTTTCCTGTACTGCAGAATATCGTGAACAATGTGACAAACGCTTCCAAACGACAATCCCAATTCTACTGTCATATGCCATAACGTGATTCTCCCGTTTTCCTGATCAGTTCCTCCATGCGAATTGTGTTCAAATCTGTTGATGCCATGCTGGGTCGGCCACTGCGATCCTCGGTGGCGTTTTCTCTACAAGCCGTAAACTTGTACACCATTCTGCGACATGCTGATGAGACATTACAGTCTCTCCGTAAACTTCTACCAGCTGCCGGTGAATTTCAGCCGCAGTTACATGTTTCGCCCACAGAAATTGAATAACGGAGCAGATTTCTTCGCGAGACCAGTTTTCCAAACAAGTTGCCATTTGTGTTTACCTACCACTAGCACTGTAGGTGGCGGGTGGCTGAAACTCTGCATGTATTAGAATTACCGCACACTAATTTCTCTAATGGATGAAACTCCAGAAATATCGGTCTTGTAACCTTAAGTTTCTGATCATCCCTTGTACAAAACATGGAGCTAGAAGATATACTGAAAGCAAAAAAAAAAATCCACATAATTTCAAGAGAAAAAAACTATTGTTCAAAACTCCAATTAGGTTAAGAATTTATTACTATAATATCCAAGATTAATAATGTTGCAGTTCAGCTACTAGAACATAAGCATTCTACCTTCAAATAACAGCCAATTGTCTGGGTTCAGAGGAATCTTTGAGAATGGAAAGGGTAATGCATAAACTGTGTCCAATGCACAGTGTTAAGATATGCAAGGGATACAAGTTGGCTGTAGTTTGATTGCACTCTTAGCAATGAATAGTTCAACAACAAGATTCTACACCTACAAAACTATTTCTTTTTCAAAGATACTTCTATACATTCAGCAACAAATTATCTGACCAAACAAAACAGTATCTATATAGTCCTATTTCATGAACACAATGCCATACTGATCCCTTAGCCAGAAGATCCTTATGTTTTCTCAGGGGATTTCATTTTCTCTCAGCCACCCAAATTGAGATGATGACCCAAGACAGAAGGTATCATTTCGGATATAGATGTTTTTTTTTTTTTTTTTCTCACATAGTGGCGGAAGTTTATTTCAGCACATGACACAAGAAGGCCAGCATCCACGCACTGCTGAGGGTTCGAGTCCTGCTAATTAGGCTTATACATTACCCTAATTTATACCGTGCTCCCAGACTTTACTTTTAGTTTACAAATTCTGAGACAAATGCTTCACATCTTACAGTAAGTTTTGTTTAATTTCAAAAGACAAAATTCTATTTTTTGGCTTATTATTATTGTTTATACTTTGTATTATATATGTAAATAAGACGGCACCATAATCTTTTTAAATTTCTTAGGGCCTCTAAAGGTCTTAATCCAGCTCTGTAAGGGAAGATATTAATTATAGGCACTCAGTACTTCAGAGGTGTATATTTGCAATCAGATTCAGTTTACCAAATATGTTTCTTATTGACATTATCAATGTTACAATTTGACCTGTAGTGGCATCAGTACTGTGTTCAAAGGATAGTTGAGTGAATATTAGGAAAGATAATACTATAAATTTATCTTGGTATTTATACAAAAGACTATGTGAGGATAGAAATGAAAGATTAAGATTTTTCTTTTTAGAACCTTTCACATTTGTTGTTGGTTACAAATAAGTTATCCAAACTTTTCCATAATAAAAAAGATTTTTTTTTCTTTTTTTGTGTTTTAAAAAGTTTGAGATTATAACTGATACATGAAATACATTTTTATTACTATCCCTTTAGAATATCTTTAGATCCCTAATCCTGTCTCCAATATATCTATTATATTACTACAAGAATGAATTATATATATGCATAATCTAAGTAATTGAAGAAACCCATTGTAGAATAGAAGATAATGGGTAAAATTGATAGAAATTTAATAAATTTCCATACTCATGTTTCGGATGCTCCACATCTATTTTCCAAGAGACATCAAATAATAAAATGGAATAAAAAATTAACTATTCTAACAGTTTTTGTAAAAAATTAAACTACATATCTTTACACACAATTAACGTTCATGGATTCTTGCAAATAAAAGATTAAGAAATCCATAATTATACAAATTCAATCAGTAGTAAGTTAGTGATCTCCAGGAATTTAATAATTATGATGCTGTAATACTTCAAAAATTCACATCCACCATATTTAAGCTCTGTAGTAAGTCTTACTATGTTTTAAGGGAATTTTTCATTATTAATATTTTCAGTGATGCATAATTTTCATTATTTATTTCAACGTTAGTACTTGCTAAATTTATTTAAATCTTAAGAATTCTCAAAATTACTCAAACCATTACTTTGACGATTGTATTTTTAGGGCAAAACTATTGAAAGTAAAGAACATCCTCGTCTTATTTTGTGATTTTTAAAGAATTCATTATAAAAATATAAATCAGCAATTAAAACACCCATCTATATTTAATCCTTTTACATTTCTTCTATATTTTACCTTCTCTAAGTTTATTCTTTCTTGGGCTAAAGAATATCTCTCTTGTATCTTAAGATATTCGTTTTCATCCTGCAAATTTTTAAGATGTCTTCTATGGTCTTCTATTGCATTCAGTTCTTCAGCCAAAGCATAAGCATTTATTTCCTGAAATTTTTACAAGAGACAGGTTGTTTTACAAAAAACAAATTAATAACAGCTGTTACTTTCAAAAGGAAGAATAAAAGAAATAAAAAATCCTCCAAACTTAAACTAGAGATGACATAATCTAGATGCAAATTATCCACTAGAAACTATATACTTTAAATTTTAATTATTAACAGTAGTATAGATGATTCTCCCATTACAATATGACTGTGCAAAAGCACAGTCATGCACTAGTGAAAATAGCACGGAAGATCATTATTTTGCTTTGGAATGCTCTTTGTGCCACCAAAAATGCCACCCAAGTTCTAATCTGGTGGAAAGGGTTCATAGTTGATCTTTCCAGCACGAAATGTTCTGAGGAATTACTGAGAGCAAAAGGATGTCAATTAGTTTGGACCAAAATAAGTTGCTCCTTGGAAACTATCTGATCTATACATTCTCATGCCATTGTACAAAAGGTAAAGGATATGGTGCCTTAAAGAGAATCCAAGTACAAGTACTAAAAAGCATTGCTTTGGTCACAGGAGTGTCAATGACAACTATGGATTGCATAAATCATCAGGATCTAGGTCTTCAAAAACATCATAAACCAAAGGAATGCAAACTAATACTCCGCCATCTTGCAGAGTGCAGAACCAACTCTCAAGTTGTACAAAGGGTACATGGCAGGCCATAGTGGAAAATGTTGTAACCATTTTATATTTAGGGCCTAAATGACTGTAATAAGCCACAGACAATTTTGTTATCATCCACATGACACCAAAGGCAAGGTAGAATGGATCTGTCAGGGTAAGGATATTTTTTCCAGAAAATTCATACGACAGTGGCTGGCTATTGTGATCAGGGACAGATAATGTGTTGAGAGTTTCTGGACTTACCAATACATAGTACCAAAAGAACATTTTGGAACTGTTATTCTGTACTAAAATCCCTGGACTATTTAGTGAGGGGTTAAGAATGTATGCATGATAAAGCCTTGTCTCATATAGCAAAATCAACAGTGGCCTATATGAATCAAATGGCTCAAAAAAGGAAATTCAGGCTATTCCATCTAGTTCTAGACCCAAAAAATCACCAGATGCACCTCCCTTGAACTTCTGCGGATTCAGTTCACTGAGAAGGACTCTTAAAAAAAGATGACATAGAACTTTTGATGGATTCTGGAAAGCTGCCAGAAGAATAGGACAAAATGCCACTAATAACTTTCAACACTTCTCCAGTGGAAACTGTAAAGTCAAGTGATAGCCAGAATGCAAGGGAAGCACAGAACAAATTGTTGGTGGTTGGATGGCTTTTTATGACAAATGAGTAGTGCCAAAATATTTCTTAAAAAACCTGGGACAATCCTCCGTAATTCCCATCCCCAGGATTCTTCATCTTAGCATAAGCATCACTCTGGTGGGCAGCACAGAATCGTACATTAGGCGTGCCTATCAACTCTCCTCTTTTTGCAGAAGGATAACACACACTGCATCCTTAATAGTCGGCAACAGCAAGTGGCAAAGCAATAAATGGTGAGGAATGAAACTGATATGTATAACAAAGTAAACTTGTAAATACATCAAGACATGCAAAATTTTGAAATCAAAGAGTATTCATAAAAATACAGTATTCTTCGTATCAAGACTATTCTACTGTATACTTAGTACAATAGAAAAATACTTCAACAAGGAAAATTTAAAAAAAAAAAAAAAAAAAAAAAAGGCTAAAAGACAAAAATGAAAAGGTATAAAAAGATAATTTAGAGTAAAAATGCCAGGAAAAAGGATCTAAAAATTATAAAAAGTGTCGAGGCCAGACAGATGAATGAATTTTAAACATAATAATTCTATTCAGTTCACTGAATAAGATGATAAAGATAAAAAAAAAAAAAATAAAAGATTAAAAATTCAACATTAACTGGCAGCACCACTCCATCCACAAAATTATGTTCTGCTTTTTGTATCATTCAATGTCAAATTAAGCAAATTTTGAGAAATATTTGAGGTTCTAATTATTCCTGAAATTTCTATAATTATTTATCTTATCTTGTTTTAATGAATCATATAATAAGAGAAGCTACCCTTTTTAATATATATGTTATCATGATCAAATAAGATTACTAAAACTATTAATAAAATAGCTATTTTTTTTTTAATCACAGATTTTTGGCATTTTTGTAAATATATTTGAGTTTACTTGAAGTTACAAGTAGAATAATTCAACAAATAGAAATACAGATTTCCTGTCATTGGGATATTCCACACACAATTTGGTTTACATATTTAATATTTTCAAGTAATAAAAGAGAAAAAAATCTACACATAAATAATTTATTTATTGCGTATCTAATTTTCTGGTGAAATAAAAAAAAAAATCTACAAAAATTCTTAAAAGAAAATTACGAATGGTACTTACTTTATTGGTAGCTCTTTCTATTAAGACATCCTGGCTACTATTTTTGTTGGAATGGACAGTAACAACATCTTTCTTGTTATTTGAAGGCAGAGAAACATTCTTTAACTTGGAACCTGGATAGAACGATCTACTCGATGGTGAAGATTCCTTTAAATCTGTTTTGTTTTGAGATAATCTGCCTGATAATCGACTTTTTGGCCTGGCACCTCTTGAATGTCGTCTGTTTTTGAATGAGGCCACATAGCCAATACGTCCATTCGAGTCACGCCTCCTTTTTTGCTGGGAATTTTTGAAGGCAATTTCCCTTTGCAGGCGATTCTCATATCTTGGATTTATCACGTGTTTACAAACTCCTTTTGGACTGGATTTGCTGCAGCAACTACAGGGGCTTTTCTCAAATGCTGCTGTTTTTTCTAACATGTAATCTTTTTCAGCATTTAGCCCAGGCTCTGAGTATAAATAGCTTGCACTGTTATTGCCAGGGCTCATATCTTTTGCACTAAGACAATTTTCTTTATTATCCCCAGAAACAAAACTGTCCACAATTTTTGGGAAGAAAGGCTTTTTCAAAGGATACTTAGTACTGATTATGGGCTGCTCCAAATGACACTCCTCTACATCTGGATATTCTTGGTGATGAGTAAAAGGACGACTTGATTTCTTTGATCGAGTTGTCACATTTTTCATGGAAAAACCTGAAGCTGAACATTTAATAAAATAAATTAGGAGGAAAACGACAACATGATCAGTTCTACTCAAAAATAAAGGAAAAATATGTGTTTGCAGAACAAAGTTTGCAGGATTAATAACAATTATTTTTAGTAAATTGGAATGAAATGGCTTTTAAGTAATGTTTAACAAGAAAATTCAGAAGTTAAAGCAGAAATTATGACAAAAAAAAATGATAAAAAAAAAAATATGATAAAAAAATTTTCTTTTACAAGCCCTGCATTTCTGTTCACTGCAGTCTCAAATAGTCAAATTTTGTTCTCATTAGAGCGCCTTCGTTAGATTGCTATACAGATAGATTTATTGTTAATGACCTGTAGTCTTATTACAAAAGTCATGCCATTCCATTTAATACTATTTTTATATATTTTATTTTATTGGGTGTTTACAATGGATGTCTACACGCAATCTACAATATGCAGCAACAAGAAGAGTTTAGATGAGAATAAAACAAAATTGATATTAGAAATTATTGTTAAAAAGCAATATCCTACACATATCATAATGCATTTGATAATTTCAACTTCCTCCTACAACTTATGTAATATTTCATCAGAAGAAAGTTTCGACAATTATATCAATATATAGCCAAGATGGTCATTGAATTGCAGGCCTGATGATTTTTGCCCCCTATGCATTTAAATATTGCCGACTGATCCTGTAGTCAGGGGCCTTTCAACCTCTGGGAATTGAAGGTGTCATCTGTTATTTTGACTGATATTGAGAAACTCGCAGATGTTTACCATTACTCATCAAACTGGCCAGTTTTGCTACCTCAATCAATCTCAAATGACAATTAAACTTATCTCAGAAAATAGCCTATTTAACTGTCAAATTGATCAAAAAGAAAATTGACTTTTTTGTTTGTTTTAAAAACAATCATTTTCAAATTATATGTATAAGCGTGTAGTAGTGTCAATCAGCTAAGAAAATCACAACTTTCCAGTATTTTTGATCTGCTTGAAATTCCTGTAATTTATCCATTAGAATTAGGAAAGCTAAAACAATTACTTTAATCCATAATTTTTCATGAATACTGGCCAGTAAAATGGAGGTGTGTTCTCAAGTGGAAGTCTTTCAAAACAGTAATATAAAAGTTTGTTTAATTTGGCTTTGTTTGTATTATCTACTTGTATTGATAGTTAAAGATATAATTTTGCTAATACTAGCATACATTTTCTTTGTATGTTCAGGCATTACTGTAATGGGCTCAGCATATTTCATTCTACTTTTAGGATAAGCGTTAGGAGGGAATTTTGAATTTAAGTTTCAGATCTTATATCACTGCTATACATTGTGACAAAATTGGTAGCTGTTTGTAATGATCTTTGTCAGAATTCATTTATTCCTTTTTTTTTATTATTGTTAACAATTAATTATTTTAAATTTTCTAAGATATTTTAATATTGAAATAATGTAACTAAAAAAAATACACCTAACTCAATCTTTGGATATTTCAACCCTTTTATCAAGGGTTTTCTTCAGGAAAATATTTACACAAATAAGAAAAGAATGAATAGATCATTCTTCTTCACATAAACAGAAAATAGAATAACAATTATGAAATTGAATACCACGTTGACATTTTTACATTATTGCAGCTTAACTTACATGCAATATGTAAAGCTAAAATTGAAGTTTTAAAATTTTAAGGATGTTTTTTGTCAATATAATTAAAGCTTTAATATTTTAATATTGTTTTTATATGAGTCAATAAGTTACCATTAATGTATCTTAACTAAGAATATTCAACATCTTGATTAAAGGGTGGAAATATCAAAGAAAGGATTCAGTGAGGTTTATTTTGAGTTAAATTAATTATTTTATTCGTGACAAGTATTAAGTTAATTTGCTTTAAAAATAAAGGTAATAACTGTGTGCCATGTTTAAACTATAGAAGTATGAAATCGTGAGGTATTTTTGCGATATTTTTTGGCTAAGAATTTATGATTTTGTTCATAACATGGGAGGGGGCCCGTTATTGCATTTGTACCTGGCCCTGAATTTGATGTGGGAGGCCTGGTCATAAAGGGTAACTGCCATTTTTACTGGTGGGGTGATGAGGAGGTGATGACTATGTGATTCTTGGAACTTTGGCAGAAGGTCACGCTAATTCACTATCCAAAACATGAATAGCTACAATAAGGACGTTATTTTATTTAGCTGTTATTTTAGCTTTACCTTTTTCACTTCTCACAAGTTCCATTTTGATAATGTACTATAGAAGTATGATTTAAAATGATAAAAAAGAAAACTGAAAACCTTACTTCCTGTTTATTAAATCAAAACAACTTGACCTAAATATGTGTTAAATGCTATATTGTTTTCGAAATCATGTTAGGAACAAATCTACATATTTAACAAAAAATATATTTTTTTGATATAATACAATAATGAAAACAAAAATGACAATAACAAAAACATGGTTAAGAGAAATATAAATAGCTCGAGGCAGTCGAGACAACTTGGCTTTTGATTGGATGGTTGAGTGAGCAGTCAAGGGCCGTGACCTTGACTAGACACTTCTCAAGCGACCAAAGACAATCTGAAGTTAGCTCCAACAAGCATTTAACCCCATGGTGTAAGTGGGAACCCTATTGCCCTGTGTTAATCCTATGGAGGGTCACTTCTTTATCTTCAGCTAGATGGCACTAAATACCCCACATCAACCTAGCCCCAAAAGTGAAAACTGGCCTTCAGAAGCTCACTGCGCATTAGTAACAATAAATGACCCAAGGAGGTCAGCAATCCTTTTTTTGAATACTTCCAAAAAAATTATTAATGACAGCCACATCGAATTGATAGTTCCACAGATTTGAGTGCTCGAAACAGGAGTGAAATTTGCTATAGGATATAAACTTAACTGATTATTACGACAAGCAAGATTCAGGTTTAAGAAGGATTAACGAGTCAACACAGTGAACACTCCTGTATAAATTGGAAAATTTTTGAAAAGATATGAAAACGGAATTTTAGATTACCGCTAAATCCTTTGGAATGGCATGCTTTGCAAGAATTAAAAAAAACAATGCTGAAATTTATATTACTGAAGTGGATACAGGGAGAGATGTCGTTATTTTGGATAAAAGTAAATGAAGGATTATGTGAAACTATTTTCTAAGTTTTACAAATGACATTAAAAAGGTTGTAAGAGAAAATAAAATGTCAGCAGATGCTAAGAAATATATAGGTATACTCAATACCAAGGAAATTGGTAATAATTTTAGATGTTATGCACAACTATATAATATCCCAAGTTCACTAGACTCCCCAAAGTGCTTAGCAAGTCAACAGTACACTTCCGATTAACCCTTCATTAACTGACAGGAAACTATTATTTTAGATATTTCCAGGATTGTAGTTAATAGATTGAAACCAATTACAGCAGCATCACCCTGGTCCACCCCCCAACAGTTATGCTTTTATACATGATTTAAGACAAGTCTCAATTAATCAAAGTTTGAGATGTTTTCCTTGGACGTTAAGACTTTATTTACTATTACTTAAGGAAGCCATTATGCTCAGTTTACCAGAAACAAGAAAGATTGCAACGGTAAAAAAAATTTGATATTAACAGTATTTTATGCCTTATCCATTGCCTGTTCATTTGCAATTTTTGGGACTGAAAGTGAGATCTTTCATTCAATAAAAAAGGTTTATTTTATGGGGATTTCCATCGTTAGTCCTACTCGTAGAAACTGTTATTGCATACATTGATCAAAAAGTCTTGATGACTACCAAGATTAATGACAAAATTTTATTATACAGGCCGTATATCAATGACCTTTACATTACAGCTAAAAAGGTTGTATTGACAAAGTATATACTTGCTTCAGCAAGATTACTAAATTTATTTATTTCACAATCAAAAATGAGGTTAATGACACCTTACTTTTTTTTTTGGATGTCTTAATTAAAAGATAAAACCATATCGTTGTAACTTTTGTATGTCAGAAACCCTCAGAAGATAGTATTATGTTGCATTTTACCTCCAATGGAAGTAAAAAGGAATGTGATAAGCATGAAGATTAGAAAAGCGTTCCACATTGTGTCAAATGAAGCCATTTTTGAAGAGGTCAGAATCACTGAACAAAAAGCACACAGTTATGGATACCTCAAAAGGTTTACTAATATCATTAGGAACTCTTTAAATGTCATTTACAATCCCTTACACCAGGGTTTCCCAACAAAAATTTGTCAAGGACCCCCGAAGAAATCGCTATAATATATATATATATATATATATATATATATTATAATGATAGTGAATATTAAAATGATAGTGAAAGGAAAACCCATTGCAATTCTCGAAATATATAACTCAAATTCCTGACTTTTTTTGATGACAACATTTTTTGATGACAGCTCGCGGACCCCCGGGGGTCCGTGGACCACCTGTTGGGAACCGTTGCCTTACACCATAAGCACCCCAATAAACCCTTTGATTTATATTGCAATGCCTTTTGTTAATGGCCCCTTATCAACAGATTAAACTTTTTGATCAACATATTGGAATTGTCACTGAAAACAGAAATTCTATTGCACAGTATATTAATAAAAAAAAAGGAACACTGATTGCCATAAGGATTTGTCTTTAAATAATTATATCAACAGAATAAGATGCAATGGCAAGGAATGAATTTACATTAGGAATCAAAAAGGCCTTTAATGACTGGCATCAAGGAACACATCAATGCCTAAACTTAAAAACACTATTATACTGCAATGCATGTTTATGAAACAGGGCATGCCATCAACACAGAAAAACCTTTAATCCTCAGCTGTGAAGATCAATTTGTAAGGAGGCTTAAAGAATCCCTGCTTATTTTACTTAAAAGCCATACTATGACAAGCTTTCTAATGAAGTTGTCAGTATTTATGGTTTACATAAATAAACTTTTTTGTCAATACACCCCTTTTGAGTATTGTCTTAACCAATTTCTATTGGTCTAATTTGCAATGACTTCCCAGCTTTTTAGTTATTGACTCGACCAATCTCTTCATTACAATTGGTTTAGTAGCCTTTAAATTTTGACTCCTCTTTCTCTTGGTCAGAAGCTTGAAGAAGCCTGCCGGAAGGCAAACAAAACTAGTCACATGATGGTTTGTCATTTTTAATTGTGAAATGTGTGGCCTTAACTGGTTTGTTTTTTTATAAGTTTTAACTTTTGTGACAAATGTGAAAGTTTTATTTTAAACAAGATCTCAAATTTATCTTTGTCTAATATGATAGCATTGTCATTCTTTGAATATGAATTCACTGACAATTTAAAATCAAGAATAAACCAACCTGTGTTTATTTCCATGCTGTCCACTGGGTCTGGAGGATGAGGTGGCAAAGATGCAATTTTAGCTGCCCTTTCCTTTTCTTGTTTCAAATTTAACTCTCTCTGTTTAATTCTTTGCTGGGCTCTGATTTCTTGTATTGATTTCTTTCTTTCAACTTCAGATAAAGCAATTTGTCCTCTGATATTTGAAATTTCTGCATCAAGTTGTTCTTTTTCTTCTCGGTATTTCTCCAATTGAGCCTAAAAAAGAAACTTTGTTTAAAAACATTTTTCACTTCATTTGTTTCTTTGGTGGTTTGAAGAACCACAGAATTTTAAAATAAAGAAAGTAACTTTGACAAGCAAATACATAGTAAGTATAATTTTTGATTAATTTATCTTGAGCAGAAGTAAAGAAATGCCTTTTTTTTTTAATTTCAGTAATTAACTACATTTATTGGACCCTAAACCAATTAGGGTCCTTTTCAATTAGCCAATAATCAATCAACATCTGCCAAAGACTATGCATCTTAGAAAGGCATAAAACAATTGTTATCAAGCAATAGCTTAAGTCTAATTCCCCAAAAGGTCTTTTCTATAAGTTTCCTGCAGCCCTTTGAATTAAACATACATTAAAACACCTATTTCAGAGCTCTATAAGAAAACCACAGAATTTCAAGGTAATAAAAAAATCGCCCGTATGCATATAACCCCTCTTCAATTACGATCATCTACATATCTTAGGCATCTGCAAGTTAAATCATCAATCTACATCATAAAAGCAACTACTTTGCTGCAGGTTTATTTCTTAACATTTCAGTTTGAAAACAGTTCACAATCACTGTATTACGACCATCTTAACCCAATGTGATATTTTCTGATCTGCTGACTGCAGTTACAATAGTTTTCAAATTAAGGAATTTTTAGATGCCTGTTTTGATTCCTGCATGGTCTCCGAGTATCATCTTGTGGTTAAAAAACAACATTTAAAAAAAAATAAAAAATAGTGAGACAAATGTATCAATAAATTTACCCTCTGAATTGCTGAAACATCAGAATCACAGGAAGATATCTAGTGAACAGAAATTCTGAATATATTTCCAAAGAGACTGAAAAAATCATTCACAGATCAAGCAAATAATAAATATAATCATTCACGAATATGAATGATTATATTTATTAATTTTTAATTTTAACTTCTATTAAATATAATCAGTTCAGAGTATTTCTTTCTTTACCAAATGAAACCAAATGAAAGTAAGTGCTTATTTTGTAGCTTATGTCCAAACAAAGAAAATATAAATGGCCAAGTATCTTTCATCGAAACAATAAATAAATAAATACTGAAGCTCCACTGAATCTTTAAATGCTAACGATTTTTTAAGTTACAACCACAGGTGAAGAACAGAAGATAATTGAAGTATTCATAAAATTAAGTTCTTTCCATTATTTTATTAGAAAACTATTAACTATATTCACAATTGCTGATGCCACAACCAAAACATGAAATAAAAAAATAAAATAAAAAAAAAAGGACAAAAAAAGTCAAGCGGGGGGTCTTCTAAAAAGTATTTTGGATGAAATCCATGAAACATTTCATCCGTGATTAACTTTCTAATATAATAAGAACAATAAAAGAATATAAAAAATATATATTGTGCTTGTATTGAATGGCACGATTTATTTTCTCAATTTGTTGTGTGAAGAAAGTAAAAAATGAGGCAGTAACTAATACTCTAGTTTTTAAGATCCTGAGTAAGTTATAGTGGAAATCATACATAAGCAAATAAATTCAGAATCCAAACTGGCACAGAGATACGACTAAAAAGACAGTATATGAGTAATTTTTTGTAAATGGACCTTAAGCTTTCTACATTCAAAAATAAGATCCCAATGCTTGAAAGCTTATCTAAATTTTGAATTGAATGAGATGGTCAAAACAAAGATTCAAATCTATAACTATCTTTTCAGCAATATTTCATTCCTTATGTTTTATTGCTAAGAATTACTCAGGATACCACAACATTTCACTATTATTAACTAACTAGCTGGCTATCCTCGCTTCGCTCCAGAAGCCTTGCATATGTAATGTCAAGAACGTCGTTCATGCCACGGCACTTTCGCTTATATACTTTCACTCCATTCCTTCTGTATAATATTTTGTAATATATAACTATTTTCTCTGTAATTATTTTCTGCTTCTATATCTCTCTCTAAACCCAATCCCAGTATTCATAGGGTTCCTTACTTTTGATCCCCACCAAATCGGAACCAAAGAAACATTTCTTCTTTGTTTAACTGTAGAAATGGTTCAAGAAAGTTCCTCGGACAGCAAACAAAGGCAATCAGGCCATTAAGTCTACTGCTTCCCATGTTAAAGGCTTTCTCCCAATTTTCAACCTGTTGTAAAGTGCATCACGAATCCTCTCTCAATGGGGGGGAAAACAAAAGGGACGGATGCTCCTGATATCGTAACAAAGAGCTATTCTAGAAGTAGTGAGGGAAAAGAAATGCTTCAACATCCCTCCATAGATATAACTAAGCACCCTAAAAGGGAAAGGAGCGGTGTGACAAGGCGAAGTTCAGAAAAGACCACCAAGGCTGATGAGGCCAGTGGTGCCAGTCATCAGGGATCCTGCTTGCCTTCTCCTTCTGACTTTAGCTCCCGATTGGAAGCTGGCGACAGGTGCAGACGGCAGCTCCAGAGACGATCCAGGTCCCACGGAGTGTGGTAATGATCACCTGTTCACCTTCCATATCTTCATTTGCCGACTTCCCCCGACTGAAGCAGGCAGATATCCCAAACTTACACCGAAATACACAGGCTGTGCCATTCCAGAAGAGTCTATGAAATGCTTTATTTATCTAACAATAATAAAGCAATTATCTAACAATAAATTAATATTGAGATCGGAGAATATAAGACTTCCCAGCCCATTGTGGCCTTCTCCACAACTATCACTTAAAACCTTTCCTAGTTGGTAAAACATCACTTGATCATTACCAATTAGTATTCAATTCGTATAAAATATTGAACTCAGAGAAGCTAATGGCACCTAACCAAACAAAGGAAAGCATCACAGACTGCATAACTCTGGTGTATTGCATATTTGTCGACACTATTTCCAGCAGTCGCCAAACACTTCATGGTCACTTATCCCCCCCCCCCCAATAAAAATGCTTATTTTTATATTTTCTACATTGTCTACACTATGGAATCTACCCGCAAATTTCAAGTTTGTAGCATGTTGGGAAGTCTGTTAAACATTTCTATCAAACACACACACATCCAACAATTGTTTCCCCTTTATATTAACTAATAAATATTACTGGGACATTCCATGTCAAATCAGCAAAAAATTTTGACATTTCTCAGGTGACCCTCTCCGATTTTAATGAAATTTGGCACAAAGGTACCTTCACTCCTTGTATGAAAGCCTACCAAATATTATTGTACTAACCTTAAACATTTCTGAGAAATAGCATTCAGAAGTAAGGTCTGCAATTTGTTTCCATAAGCTTTTCGGGCATTTTTAAAGCTGTATAAATAAAGAACTACTTGAGCCAGAAAAACAAGCTTTCATAAACTGCGAGTATGTATATATATCATAATAAATAATGCATTAAAATTAGTTTGAGTCTTTTAGTTTTTCTGAGATAGGCTTACAAAGTAGGCATTTTGTAATGTTATCGAAAACAAAAGTGAAGTTTTAATCCTTCATAGATTTCGAGAATAAAGCTGGATACGTATGAAATTTAAATTTAATTTTAAACAGGAACTCTTTAGGTACTTTCTGATGCATAAAATAAATATTAAGCAATTCCGTTAGTTATTTAAAAAAATATGAGGTTCTGAAATTGGCAGTAAAGTGAAAAGTAGCAAAATTGGCTTATTTTCAATCGACTATTTAGTAACGTAGACAATTGAATTTAAAGTTGAAATTTCGTCCAGAGTTTCATATTCATACAATGGAAATATGGTATAAAATTCAAAACCCTATCGAAATCCTTTCCCTTTCAAACTTAAAAGAAATGGATACGCTTTTGGGCAAAAAAACAAGTTGAAATGGTTTTAAGAAGCAACAATCTACTTTATTTATGAAGTCAACTTTAATAACATCTCTGTAGGGAAAATCTATTTTAATACAATATTAAATATATTTATGAAGTTTGATTTTGATAGAAGCGTTAAAATCTTTTTGTAACAGTTCTCTGATCCAATTCAAACATCTGCCCACTGTGACTTTGGGAGCTTTCACAACGCAGATGATATTTGTATATGGTATCCAAATTTTGTTTTGAGTACAGGGTTAGGAAAGTAAATGGGATTCTGCAGGTGACACACAGTTAATTTCAACATCGTTATTTTAATCTGATTGTTGAATTATATGCCCTATATGCTATTCCTTCTGTTGATTCCCTCTGTTGACAACTCAAAGGCATACAACACAAAATGCCTACTTTGTAAGCCTATCTCAGAAAAACTAAAAGACTCAAACTAATTTTAATTCATTATTTATTATGATGAAGATGCATACTCTATTTATGAAAGCTTGTTTTTCTGGCTCAAGTAGTTATTTATACAGCTTTAAAAATGCCCGAAAAGTTTATGGAAAACCAGTTACAAATTGCAGACCTTACTTCTGAATGCTATTTCTCAAAAATGTTTAAGGTTAAACAATAGTATTTGGTAGGCTTTCACAAAAGGAGTAAAGTTACCTTTGTGTTAAATTTCATTAAAATCGGAGAGGGTCACCTGAGGGACATTTGCTGATTTGATGTGGAATGACCCTACTATCTAAGAAATTTATGATTTCTACAAGTAAATTTTGTTTCAATTAGTTAAAAACATTGAAACATTTTTTCTGTTAATGATGGTCTTAAGGTTTTTCTGCATACTTTCTTACAACCTAGCAATAACTGAAACTCTGATATGGTACACTTATAGAAGTTCCAATAGGCTTTTTGAAAATACCAATCTGCAATTCATTTTTATTTACTCAAAACATCTCCACATACTCCTACCAGTACTTCACAATGAAGTTAAATGAACAATTGTAGAAGTGAAGTTATTTCATTTAATTTCGAAGATTGCAGAGTCAGGGTGTCTACAAAATCTGAATAAAAAAATTCCCTGATTTTTCCCTGATTTCACGAACAATTTCTTAAAAATTCCCTGATCATAAGAGAAAAATTCCCTGATTTTAACTACTTGGTAACTATTTACTATTTTATCTAAGTGTAATAAAAGAATAAGCAAAAAATTCTATAAAAACAGTAATGATGAAATACTTAAAAAAAGAGAGAAATAAAAAATTATAAATTAATGAGTTTACAATATCTTACCTTTTAAAAGATTTATTGCAACAATATACACAAAATTAAACTCAAAGGAATTCAAGATTCATTGTAATGTACAGCATGATACTGGTTATTTAATTTTTTGAAAGCTTTATCGCAGCAATTTCATTTTCAATCATTTCAGATTCCTTTTGTGCTGCTTCTAAGATTTTAATTTTTTTGTCATCAAGCCTTTTCAGTTCAAGTTCAGCCTCTCTTTTTCTTTTAACAGCTACTGCCAATTCTTGATTTTCTTTCTTTTTTTGTTCCATTGCCTCGGAATACTTAGCTCTTGCATTTCTTACATCAAGGATCATCTTCTTAGTAATTTCAATGTTATTTATGCCACCTTTAGACAATACACTATCATAAATGGATCTTCTGGCAATGATAGTTTCTTCTTTGATATTCTGCTCTAAAGTATCTTTGTTTATAGAAAAACCTTTTTCTAAGCTTGCATTGCCATGCGACAATACCATGACTAACTATCACTGTCATAGCTACAGGTGCTCCATTTTCTTCAGCAGATATCAAACTACACCAGAAATTATCAATACGTGCAGTCGATCTTTTATTCATCTTAACTTTGAGATATTTTCTGGCTGTGAACATATTTGTTTTAATTGATTCTTAGCTTTCTCAGCTAAAGTGCATGATATCCAGTTTTTTTCAGAAAGAATTACCAACAGACTTGATAATCTACATGAAAATATATTTTCATTTATAGCTATTTTAGGGTCAAACAGGACACTGCTTTAGTCAGCTTGTAAATAAGGGGAGATTTACTTTGGAGTTTCAGTAAACATTGAATCAATATGCATCTACAGTCAACTTTAAATTCAGCTATTTGCAAATCAGATACTTTCGCCTTTTTCAAATTGCTTTGAGCAGATAAACCAATATCTCTTTGTTTAACTGGCAGAAAATTTGATTTGTCCTCCACGTCTATGCTTGTAATATTTTTGCTTAATGCCTCTTTTTTAAGAAAGCGCTGCATGAATTTTAGTGACAAATTACTTAGGTCAGAATAAAGAAATGGTATTAAGGTAGCATCTGTTTGGTACTCCCTTAAGAACATTTCAAAATCGGAAGCAACTAAATGAAAAAAAGCAAGCTTTGCTGGTAAGAGAGAATCATAAATAGCACTTTTAACTTCCTTATAACTTTTTGAATTTGGAGCCATTTTGTCCTTCTCTATTCCTTCTATAAACTTCCTTAGCAATGGGATAAGCTGCAATGATCGTTCTGTTACACCAGTGTTCTCAACCCACCTAACAAAGCAAAACTTTTTTGGAAATATTTGTGAATTTGTATATTCCGTAAATAATGTTCTTCTTGCTGGGGAATCTTTGAACAAGTAATATAAAGCTCGATGAAACTCCATAATCTTCCAGTCCGTAACTGACACTCCTGTTTTGAAAGCTATGTTCAATGCATGTAGTCCACATGAACCAATATTCAGTACTTCAGCATCTTCCTTAGTTTCCTTTAAAGAGCACGAAAGTTCTTTAAAAAACTTTTGATTTACGTTAGGCCCATCCATCGAGATTTGTAGAAGTTTCTTCAAATCCAGAGGTTTAGTAGCCTCAACAAACGAATTCACCAAATCAGTTGCACGAGTGCGTCCAAGAAAGGTTGAGTTCAAATATCTTGTTTTTACTTCATTTGTCTTTGTACACCAATATCTAATATTCCTCGTAGTAAGTTTCGGTTTCAGTTTCAGTGGGGGGAATATAGTACAGGATATGACGTCACTATTCAACACCATTAGACCGGCCGGCGGGAAAGAGGGGATCGACGTGACGCGTGACCTTGAATGCTCCCTTAAGATAAAAGCTCGCGCTTGGCAAAACATCATAAATTTCCCTGATTTTAAGTAATAATTGCAAAATTCCCTGATAATTCCCTGATTTTTTCCAGAATAACAAAATTCCCTGATAATTCCCTGATTCTGTAGACACCCTGAGAGTTCCTTTTACAATTACCTTCTCCCCACAACAAACCAAAAAGTTGCCTCATTGAAATAGTAGTAGCAACAAATTGAAGAAAACTCCTATCTACCTAGTATTTGACAAAATCAAAACTTACCACAGAGGAAATATCATGTCCAAAACCAAGCTGTTTTAAATTGGCAGAATACTGCTCCTGGTAAGATTCCAGTTGAGATTGATAATTACTGTCAGCCTTCACCTAAAATTAAGAAAATATATATATATATATATATATATATATATATATATATATATAACTCATTTTTTAATCTTAAAACAGAACATAAATTGTTTCAGCAGTGTTCTAACATGAAGCATGGATTTTTAACATTCATATTGCTTTTGTGTCTTAAAGAACATTTCAGGGTTTCTAATAGTTTTCATAATGTAGATGTCAATTGTGCAGCAGGACAACCACCAAAAGAGGATCAAGAAACATTGAAGTTATAACAAATTAATTAAGTGCATACAAAAAAAACCCAAAAAAAACACTAATATGACTGAACAAAGAGCAAATTTTAATAAAACATCAGTCTCAAACCTCTTTCACTCCTATTGAATTATGAGTTTTACTTAGATAACTTTGCTCAAATGAAATTCAACCACTGAAGATGTGCAACAAAGAATTTTTTCTGTATTTAAAGATCTTTCTGATCAGTTTATCAGAAATTTGTGTGGTCAAAATAAAATAAATCTTTAATGATACTGTTACTACACAAGATATTTTTAATTAAAACATGTGATCAGCCATAGTAATAAAACTAAACATTTAAAAATTTGATACTTGGATATCCTCTTGAATATTTCGACCCGGTCCCTTGGGCCTTTTTCAGGAGATGTTGAGCATTACGTGTAGTTTGGCACTTTTGCTATGTCAGTGTTTCAGAGAAATTGTTTGTGACCTCTTATTTGTTCTTTTTCTCAGTACTTTTTTTATCCTTTCTTTAAATTTTTAAGTAGTACACCAATTGGTTTCTCCCTCTCATTTTTAACCAAAGCATCCCTCCGTGCAATTAAAAACATGTTCCCAAGCATTTGCCCTGCCTAAACCTTCACTGTTTCCTACCCCCCACTCTCCTACTATGTCATTGTGCTTGCCATGTCTCAGAAAGGGAGGGCACGGAGATAACTTATCTGAAACACTGACACAGGAAAAGCTTCATCTAATGCTCAACATCTTCTGAAGAAGGCCCAAGGGACTGGGCTGAAATATTGAGTGAACATCACCCAGAGTGGGAAAAATTCCTCATCGAAGATTATATCCAAGTATCACAACCAACTTCTCCTTATGTAACTTGTGAAACTCCGAAGGAGTTCCCCTTTTTGGAATGTTTGTTTTGTTTATATATTTTACATAAGTCTAAATGATTGAGAAATTGTATACGAGTTATTTTAATATGTGTATTTAGCATTGGTGGTTTTTTTACTGGAACACACTTATTTGTTTTCAATTTATTACATTGCGATGTGCCTAAGCAGATTACTATTTTACTGATGTAATTAATTATGGAGAATATTATTTTATTAATGTAAATTTCTTTCGTTTAAGAATTTAGAATGGGTTTTTTCCAAATACCTTTTTACCTAGAAGTCTAAAAAAGGAAATGTAAAGACGGATGTAATTAAGTGATTAAGGAGTTGGGCCATCGGGTGACCGTTGACTTTGACCCTAATTTGAACTTCCTTTGTCTAGTTAATTCAAATTCTTGACAGAAGGCGGCTAGGATTTGTAAATTTGTGGGTGTGGTTTGAGGATGGCCAATCAGTTGAGTGTTTATGGAAAATTAGGAAAATTGTTCTTGAGAGGGAGAGGAGAAAGGTGTGCGAGCACTTCGGAAAGGGACACTCGAGAAGTGAGATGCAGAGTTGGAAAGCTGAAGAGGTAAGTAAAAAGTCTAATGAAAAAGATATGATTAATTCTGGAGAGAGTGGTGTAGCTTATTATCTTTTAGACTATTGTAAATGAAAGAACTGATATAGAAAGAAAATGTTAAATTAGGGCTTTCGTGCAGTGAATAGTCTAATTTAATTTGTTTCTTTTATCCACCTTTCTCTATTAAGGTATGTGAGTGTGAAATTTCCCTTTTGTGTTCTATCCGCAAATTAAAGTATGTTCACTATTGTAAGCTGTGTTTGACTTAAAATTTATTGTTTATGATGTCCCTAGAAACTGCTGATAGCTTCGAGTGAATCGAATTAAATAAGCTCCTCGATTGGTCAGTTCCGTGATAGAAATGTTTAAGTATTTTTGATTCCAACTTATAATTGTCAAGAGCATTTCCTTTCAATTAGGTGTTGTGTTTAATTACACTTAGCATAATTGTATGTTAACTTTTTACATCTGTTTTAATTTTGTTAAATAAACGTTTTTGTTATTGTTAAATAGTTTCCTATGTAGTATCTTTATTCACAGAAAAGTTAAATACTAAGATATCAATAATTAGAACCTACGCTCAGAGATAAGAGTTTGCTCCTCACATAAATAAAATATGTGTTCTACAACATACCAGGCAAGTATGCAGATTCCTATGGAATCTAGTGGTCACAAACTTAAAGAAATGTTTTAATTTAATTAAGGACCACAGATTCTGCATTATATCTTCCAATTTATTTTCATCAGGATATTTAACATGATAAAAAATCATTGAATCCATCATAATTAGAAACAATAAATTTAAAAAAAAATTTAGACTATGAAACTTCCGAAATATTAATGAATTAGTTAAATTATATATCAATCAAAGAATGTAATATAATACCGGCTAACGTAAAATAGTAGAAACTGTCATTGTAATATTTAAATTTTGGGTAATTAATGTAAATTGGAATGGCTGAGATTGTAAATCTGATATTTATAATTCTAAAAACATTCAAAAAAGTGAGGCACAACACGATTTAATATTGCTAAAGAAATTGAACTTGTGTAAATATAAATAGATGAATAAAGACATAATCACACATTCCATATATACAGGGTGCGGATAAAGTTCCCGCAATTTTATTTTTGCGAGGTTTTGGCATTGTCATCGTAATTTTTTGTCGACTTCAATAATTTTATTGAATTCCTCGGTTAATTTTGGAATAGAATATGTTTTATTTATTTGTTTATTTTTAGTTGTACTGACATTATGGATCGTGAAAATGTACATGTCACAGTCGTTGAGTGGGACAAAACTGGAATGTAGACGTCTGACATTGTTCGCACGACCGGTTTCAAGCAGAGGACTGTCTACGATGCCGTGAAACGTTACAAGGAGACTGGGGGGACCGCGGACCATCATTGGAGTGGCCGTCCGACAACCGCGACGACTCCGGAATACATTGACAAGGCCCACTGTCGAATTCGCCGCAATCCGGAGGTGTCGATGCTAAAGAGATGGCTAAAGAACTTGACATCGATAAGAAAAGCATTCGCCACATCGTCAGAAAGATGCTGAAACTCCGCAGCTTCAAGATCGAACGAGTTCACTACTTGAATGAAGCGATGAAGGCAAAACGACTTGAGAAAGCTCGCCGAATGCTTCGTCTGTTCGCCAGTGGTCGCTTGCAAAAGGTCCTGTTTACCGACAAGAAGATTTTCACCGTCGAACAGATTCACAACCACCAAAATCATCGCAAACTGCTCAAGAAGGGTAGCAGAAAACTGCTGCGGCAAAAACCATCGGCCACAGCCATTTTCCGGACTCAATCATGGTATGGGCCGGTATCTGCGCCATAGGAAAGATGCCGCTGGTCTTCATCGAGCAGAACGTCAAAATTAATGCCGCCAGCTATCAGCAGCATGTCCTCCGTGATTTACTGGAACCGTGGGTGGCATAGCACTTCAGCCCAGAGGATTTACGCTTCAGCAGGACTGGGCGCCAGCACATTCCGCCAATTCGACAATCGCCGTATGTTACGAGTTGTTTTTCGGCTTTAGGGGCAAGGATGTTTGGCCACCAAACTGACCGGATCTCAACCCACTGGACTACTCAGTATGGTCCATCATGGAGCAAAAAATCTCGGGAACACGATATGCCATCGTTGACATGCTCAAAACGGCTCTAACACGTGCCTGGGATGAGATTACAGTGGAAGAATGCGCGACCAATGTCGGCACTTTTCGGAAGCGACTTCATAAATGTATTGAGGCCAAATGAGGCAATTTTGAGCATTTTATGTAAATGTTTTGGATTTTATTTATTGTTACTAAATTAATAAACGTTATCATTCATTTCATTAATAGACTTAATTTGTTGTGCGGTATTTTTTTACTGTTGAAATACTTTTAAAAATTGTGGGAATTTTTTCCGCACCCTGTATATAGATATTTAATAAAAATATACACTATTAATTTCTACGGCTATTAGTCTCTAATTTAATAGTCTTTATATCTTTTTGGAATGTGTGTGATTATGTCTTTCTTCATGATTTAATATTGTTACACTGCCAAGACAATATATAATGTAAACATTGTTAATATTTCAATATTAAGAATTATTCAGTTACCATAAGTCTTCTTAATTCTCCCTCTTCTAGACATTCTATCTATTGAAAAGTCTTCAAATCTTCAAAATAAAACAAAAATAAACGTATA
>JAFIDM010010028.1:39427557-39439068 GCA_023159025.1 Thereuonema tuberculata | reverse complement strand
TATACGTTTATTTTTGTTTTATTTTGAAGATTTGAAGACTTTTCAATTATTCAGTTAGTATAACGACGCTTAGAACAAACTAAACAAAAATTCCTTTTGTAATAAGAAAGAAGCAGCAGCAAATACTGATTCTACATTTAATAAAAAAAGGATGTTTAATATAATTTTTTTAATTTCATTTAAAAAAAAAAAAAAACTATTTAAACAGTTAGTCATTCTATAGAAAATTACTCAACATATCATTGCGGTGGATAAAATTTATTTTTAAAAATAGTTTAACGGGAAGATTAAGCTTCAGATAAATTAAAAATTGAAACACGCACATATTAAGATCCAAACATCTACTTAACAAATAAATTAAAATACACCATAGATTTCAGTTAGCAATTGTTAACTGTCTTCAGGCATACAAATATGATAAAAAAAAAACAAAAAAAAAAAACACACTAATATAAATCCATTAAATAAACAAATTAATTTGAATATTTTAATCTAAATATGTGCGTATTCCATTTTTAATTTATCTGAAAAAATATTTTTCTTAGGTGGCCTAAACCAAAGGAAAAATTAAAACATTTATAAACCCATGTGACCTATGATGATATTGATGTATGGTCGAAATGACAGACTAACGCCGTGGTTTAGTCTAAGGCGCGTACACTTTATTTACAGGTATATATACAGATCAGACTGGATTCCGAGAATCAAAGATAGAGCTTTCTTTCTGTTCAGTCATTCGGAGAGAGCTAGCGGAGAACGCTCTGTTCGGTCGTCACTTGGTGAGAGGATTTAAAAGCGTAGCCGATTGGCCTCCCGATTCAGCCAATCACAGGGCAGTTTAACTGACCAATCGGGAAGGCTTTTCGACTTTGCATCAATATATAGACTGGAAAACTAATTAAAAGATTTGCTTTGTATTTTGTTAAATTTGGTATACAGGGTGATTTAGGAGAAGTTATGGACACTTAAGGAGCTCATTTATGACAATATTTTGAGCAAAAAATGTCATAAGCCCGGTTCCTATTTTCAATATTTACAGTATTACAATAATGTTGTTTGTAAAAGATCTATTTCGTTATTTGTTTTTTTTCCTCTAACTGAGAAATAAAGAATGAACTTTTCAGAAATAATGTTTTCTTTTATTAGCTAGTATGTTAAACTGAAAATGTGTTGTGAATTGCATCATACAGAAAGTTGTATCAAGTTTTTAACTACAAAATTACATTATTTTGATGCATTTATCAGAACTGTTACAAATCACACCAATTCTATCGATTTTTGAATCATGTGATACGAGTTGTTCATAGTAATGTATTTTTCAATAAAAAGAAAACATTTCTGAAAAGTTCATTCTTTATTTTTCATTTGTTTTTACTCCTCCAACTAACGAAAGAGGTATTTTACAAACAACTTCCCATTATTGTAAATATTGAGAATAGGACCTGGGTTTAAATGACATTTTTTGCTCAAAATGTCATAATTATGCTTCGTGAGTGGCCGTAACTACTCCTGAATCACCCTGTATACAGAAGTAATAATAGGTAGGGTGAAGATTATTTTTTCTCTCCCTTCTTTTCAAAGTTTGTTCTAGAATTTCCTATCATAAAATGCGGTAAACTAATTAACTACAAAAAAAAAAAAAACAGTTTACTTTGAAAGTTTTCTTATACACCAAAACTTACTAAATGTTTTAAATAGAAATCCAAATTCCCTGTTTCCCATAAGGGAGATCTGTTTCCTGTCTGTTAATCTCACATCATCATGTAGTATGAGCTTGTGAGATCTGAGATCAGAAAGATGTACTTCAAAAACTCAAGACAACTGTACATTTAACATCCCCGATATATACACACACACACACACTAGAGCCCCGATTATCCGCGAGTGCCACGAAAAATTATTTTAATTACAAACTTAAAAAAAAAACAATTTTAATCCAAGCCAACAACAGGGAAAATACAATAGGTCCTACAGTGCGAAGGTCGAAAATTACTGACAGGTTTATTGTGCATCGTGATCCTATAAGCCTTCTCGGAATATGTGGATGCAAACGTAGAGCAAAGGTTTCTGCTTTACTGTATATATTTTAAAAGTTTTACACATGTTTTTTGTACAATAAAACTTAGTTTTTAATGGTGAAATATTTTTTTTCGTGTTTACGCCTCGCCTCATTTTTAGTCTTTTTTCAGGTTATCTGCGATTTTCATTAACCGCGAAGCCCTTGCCACCTAATTCCGCAGATAATCGGGGCTCTACTATGTATGTATGTATATATATATATATATATATATATATATATATATATCTGAAAATATAGAATATTTTTAAACCTATAAAAAAAAATTTTAAAAATTACCTTGACTTGGTCAACAACAAACTTCAATTGCCTCTTTTTAGCATCCGACACAGTTTGACGAATTTTAAAAGCAATTGCTTTGGACTGCTTCCGAACCTTTATTTAAAAAAAAAAAAAAAAAGTTTTAGTAAATATGACAAACTTCTTTTACATTTAATTTAGTTTTCATTTTATTGAAATTCTACTATCATATCATTTACTTTATTCAAATACATCAGCTTTAAAAAAAAAAAAAATTCTTCATATCTATCTTTAAGTAAAGAGGTTGATAGAAGTCATATGTTCAAAATAAAAAAAAAATAAAAAATTCATTACATTGAAAAACAGCAGTAACTAGTGACATTTTCCCCCCTCATTATACCATTTTGCTTCAGAGAAACTATTTATATTTTTCAGTTCCACACTATGGGTAAACACAAAAGTCATATTTAGTTTTGTTTCATCAGGTCCTGTTTTTGAGAAATTATGATTTTACGGAATTTCTTGAAATGCTTATTGATGACAAAATCCACTACATTCATCCATACATAACTAAACTACAATTATAATTTTTGGCATTACTGAACTTAATCACAAAATATAATTGCATGTGCCTTTTTTGTACTTATTATCCAAAACATGTAAAAATTTGTTGTTCGAATCACTTATTCCTAGAGAAAAAGTCCTTTTACCCCCACTTCATATTAAACTTGGAATCATGAAGCAATTTGTTACCAGTCTTGGCAATGAAAGCAACATAATTCCGTATGTAAAACGGAAATTTCCTAGAGAGACCGAGGTAAAAATTAAAGCTGGTATTTGAAGGACCACAGATATGCAATCTGATGAAAGATTCAAATTTCATGACAGTCATGAAGGAAACAAAAAAAATCTGCATGGTTGTCTTTTAAGTGCGTGACTGAAAACTTCCTAGGAAACAAAAAAGCTGAAAATTATGAAGAACTTGTTGATGAAATGTTAACAAACTTCAAAACATCGGGTTCCAAAATGAGTGTTAAACTTCATTTTTTACACAATCACATCAATTATTTCCCTGAAAATCTTGTTGCTATGAGTGAGGAGTAGGGTGAAAGGTTTCATCAAGATATCAAAACATTGGAAACGAGATATCAGGGCAAGTGGAATGAATCTATGTTGGCAGATTATTGTTGGTGCATAAAAAGGGAATCTTCTGAGTCACCGCAGAGCATCAAAACGGCGAAAGATTTTGAGACAACTAACCAATCTTATATCAGCAGAATCAATGTAAGTTTTTTATACTAGTTAGTTGAGGTTTTTCACTTGTCTTGACACTTTCATAACTCAGATTATCCCATTAATTATTTTTTTTTTTTTTTAATTTGAAGTTTGACAAATTTCTTGTTTTTTTTTAGTTTAAGGTGCAAATTATAAAAAAGCTAGACTTGATACAAAAATTCTGAATATAGATTCGGATTCAGGATAGTGGAGTTTACTAAAATCAGTTGTTTTTTTCTCGTGAAGCAGACTGAAAGGTAAAAAATGCATATCAGTGTTATTGGAGTTTTGAGTTGTTACATGCTCAGTCTTCATTCTTACAGTATGCGAATAGGAAATTTCAAATTACTGAAAATAAGGAATTCACAGTTGCTAAAAATGAACATTTAGTCGGCAGATTTTGATAAAAATATTTTTTATCAAACACAAAACAAACAAAAGTAGACACTGGCAAGCATGTCATACTATGTATCATTTTGCACAAAAGTAACAATAACAAAGGCTGGAATTCATCTGAGAGAGACACGGATGGTAAATTGAATATATTATGAGCAATCGATTCACCTTACATTGGAAACAAGATTCATTTATTAGTGCTTCAGTCAAATGTCCTAATTCAATTGCAAGTGGTGTTAAACCTCTCAGACAAAAAAAAAAAAAAAAAAAAAAAAAAAGCTAGAAGTCTTATTCAAAAACTCAAAAAGGTTAATCTATTCTGCATAATATTAACTAGTCAACATCAGTATAAGAACAGCCAAAAGAATTTAAAATTGAAGAAGTGCTGTAGAAGTACAATTCCGCAATGGGACCCTAATAGTCATTTTGAAAAATAGAACAATGACCTTTTACCATAAAATTACACTTTTAATTTCCAATAACCAAAAATAATAAAACTTCTTTTTCTCTTGTTAATAATCTAACATATAAAAAAGATGTACTTATTTGTACGTTGTAAAGAAACCAATTAGGCCCGTGAGAAATATAAGGGGCCAATTGAAAATAACGACGTATTCAACAGGAGATGCAGGTTTAATTTGTAAAACAAAATATCAATTTTATGCATTTATTTATTTTAATAGTTCGATATTTCACAGTGATGGGTATTATATCGCGTATTTCGGTAATTTTATCCAATTCGATAATTTTTAAAATATCAGAACAACTGTTTTACCTGAACCAATCGTTCTTTCCTTCGACGAAGTTTCTCCTCGTTTAATAAAAACTGATTAACGGCAAGACTTTTTATTTCCTCAGACATATTTCCAGTAAAGTAGATGCATATTTAATTAATGTATAAACAAATTTTCCAAAACTGAATATAGGTCTTATAATAAAACACGATCAACGGTATCACAAGACGTTTGTGTTTGAAAATTCCGCTGCTTGGAACTCTACCTGGAAGGTTCAATCGAAAACAAATCACTTACGGTCTCAGCTTCCTGTTTGAATAATGATTGGCCGATCTATGGATCACGTGATCTGTATTTTTAAGGCTTCCGGTTTAAATATGAAAACTTTAAATATGAACTTGTGAAGCATGAGGGATTTATATTTTCTTCGATTTTAATTTTCAAAATATTCTGTAATTAATTAATTGACAAGCGCATTGTTTATTATATTTTAAATATATTTAAACATAAAATATATATTAACATAAGTTGTATTAACAAAAATTAACATAGGCCTAACTAGTAAAATAAATAAGCGTAGGGAAAAAATGAGCAAAAACCAAATTAAAGGAGAAAATAAAATAAAATGTATACCTTTCTTAATTAAATAATTAAAAACAATAATAACAGCGAATAAAACAAATATTAATATTTTATATTTACAGATTTTAAAACTCCAAGTTTCCTGACTTCCTTGTTGCACTGTTCTAATTTGTAAGAAAAAATTTGTTCAAATATAATAACGTTTGTACCTACGTTGGATTGAAAAAAAAGTTATTGGTATGATTTCCTTATAGCTTACTGATAGTCATTTATATATAGGGTAAAAATGAATATACCGGTATGCAGTAAACTTGTAGGACGTACAGAGTTGTGATAAGAAACGAGTTCCAGAATGCACCTATTCACTTCAATATTCGGAGCGGTTTTGCATGTTGTTACTTAAAGCAAGGCAGTAGATTGTTGTGTATACTATTGTTGTGTGCAGCACAAGACATAATGATCATGTGCAATCAGTAAACGTTATATCACGCTCAATTGTCTGTCGTTGTTTACTGAAATTCAATTCAAGGAAAAAATAACTGTGTTTACGTTTGCTGAGTACACTGACATGATGGGTCACTCCATGTCAATTGAATCAGAAAAATTTCGTAATATCACCCACCACCTCAGATTTTCATAAACCTTTTTTACATGTTACTACTACCAAGTTAGTAACCCACATAAATTTTTCCTCCCTAGGCCACATACTTTCTAAGATAAAAAAAATGGTTAAGTTTTGAAAAATTGCAAGTACATGCTGCTTTCAAGGCTCCATTTAAGGAGTGCAGTATTTAAGGAAAAAATTCATAGCTCTGTGTTTAATCAACATATCACTGTATAGATTTAAGAAGAAAAAACAATGTTGTATAAAAATTGCTTTCCTCCGAACACTACAATTAAATTAGTTTGGTTTCGTAACAAATTTTTAAGTGTAAAACCATTACTTTAATAAGTGAGCATATGGCCATGAGGCAGAGGAATTATCGGGTCCATTTTTTTAAAAATTATACCCAAAAGTTTGGTCTAAAAGACTATGAAAGAAAAACAGTGGGATTTTAACTGCTAATATATTTATTTAATTTATAAATTAGAATTAGTAGGTAAGAGTGGCTAATTTAAAACACATTGTATGCAGACACTATATAACACAATAGATTTATAACTTCATAGGAAAAATTTAAATAAACACTGTTCTAGAACACTAAATATAACTGCTCAGTGATAAGATTGAAAAAGTGAATAAATTAAATGCTTAATTAATTAATCAAATCTTACTTTGCATCTGCAATGTCATGTATTATTGAAGAGTTTGGTGTACTGGTGTTGTACAAAATCAGCCTCCTTTTCAGTGTGGTAGTACATCCTTCCAGAACCCTTTGTGATAGGAGGGGACTGACAAGAAATTGTGTTACACATAGCAGATGTCTTCTTTTTGTGGAGACCAGTGAAATGATGGTGCAATGCCATAAGGATACATGAATTTCACTTTTACATCACCTTCCTCTTCATGTTTTGAAAGTACTAATACAAAAAAACAGTGACTGTCATAAACACAGGCAATGTTTGAGTTTATAAAGATCTGTGATATCTTGACTGCAGGTGGTTGTTCTCCAGAGAAATGGAAAACAGTGCAGAAGTTCTCATCAGAACTGATTCTCTTTATTTTGATGGAATCTACAGTAGAAATGTCAACACATCACAAGACTTGAGTTGCAATATCGATGTGAGACATCACTGAAAAATTCACTGACTCGTTTGAAAAGCTTTCTACTTGGGAGATTTGAAGAGTTGGGCACTGAAGATGAAGTTTCATGTTTTTCTTGGAAATCAACACAGAACACAACAGGTGAAATTCACAGTGACAATGGATGAATATTTAACTACTTTGATGGAGAGACTTGAAGTACTTATGCTCCACTCATTCATAACTAAATCCCAAGCAAACTACTTAAAGGAAATGAAAACGAACCTTCAACATGATGCTGCTGTTGTTCTCCTAGATCTAAATGAAAACTACCTAAATGTTATTCAAGATGAAGAACAAGGGTATCACTGGACACAGACAGTTGTTCACCACACTCAGAGTTAATCTATACACATGTCAAGTCATCTAAAGATAATTTATAAGCTTCGCTGAAGTCTCCCCAGAAAATTGCAACTGTGCTCTAATCGATAGTTAAACTACCCCCAATAGTCTTAGATTTGTGCGTCTTATCTTTCAGAAACAAGTCAGCAGCTAGAAAGCCTGATTCTCCAAAGCAAAAACAGTTCCTGGTATAAATTATGTGGCTTCCACCATTTCATTCCTGTGCCTGAAGATTCCATCAGAATAAAGAGAATCAGCTCTGATGAGAACTACTGCACTATTTTCCATTTCTCTTGAGAGCAACCACCTGCAGTCAAGATGTCACAGATCTTTATAAATTCATACATTGCAAATGTTCATTTGCAATGTAGGAATTTATAAAGATCTGTGACATCTTGACTGTTTTTTGTATTAGTACTTTCAAAACATGAAGAGGAAGGTGATGTAAAAGCGAAATTCGTGTACCCTTACGGCCCTGCACCATCGTTTCACTGGCCTCCACAAAAAGAAGACATCTGCTATGTGTAACATAATTTCTTGTGTCAGTCTTCCCATCACAAAGGGTTCTGGAAGGATGTACTACTACCCTGAAAAGGAGGCTGATTTTCTACAATGCCAGAACACCCATATTCTTCAATAAGACACAACATCGTAGATGAAAAATAAGATTTGATTAATTTTATTCTAGCATTTAATTTATTCATTGTTCAATCTTATCACTTAGCAGTTACATTTGTGCTCTAGGACAGTGTTGTTTTAATTTTTTCTTAAGAAGTTACAAATCTATTATGGTATATAGTATCTACATACAATATGTTTTAAATTAGTCTCACTTAGCTAGAATATTCTAATTTAGAAATTAAAATAAATATGTTAGCAGTTAAAATCTCACTGTTATTCTTTCATAGCCTTTTAGACCACACTTTGAGGTATAATTAAAAAAAAAGGGGGCTTAATAATTCCTCTGCCTCAGGTCATAATGCTCACTTAATAGAGCAATGGTTTTACCCTTAAAAATTAGTTAATAAACCAAAGTAATTCAATTTTAATCTCTCTCAGAGGAAAGCAACGTTTACACAATATTTTTTTCTTATATCTATACACTTTGATTGACGTGGTAAAACTTTGACAGTGATATGTTGATTATACATAGGGCTGTGAAGGTTTTCGTTAAATACTGCACTCGTTACATGGAGCCATAAAAACAGCATTTATGTGCAATTTTTTTCAAAACTTTACCATTTTTTTATCTGAGAAAGTGTGTGACCTAGGGAGGAAAAGTTTACATGGTTCCTAATTTAGTGGTAGTAACAAGAAAAAAAAAAAGTTTCCTGAAAATGTGAGCTGGTGGGTGTCATGGCCTGGTTGAATTGACATGGAATGATCCTGATGTTAATTTATGGCGAAGATCAATGTAATTGCAGAGCAGCTTGTCAACTTTACAATATAACTCAATATTGTTAAGATTCAATATTGTTAAAACTTTGCTTTTAGTGTTTTATGAAGAATATTCTATGTATCGATAAGCCTGAAGAAGCAGATAAAGTGTTAAACCTGCGAAATATAGCTATGCTTAAGAAGATGAAAAGATGTTGTTGTTTTTATTTTTTACAAAGAGCGTTTCCAAATGTCAAACACCCTCTGACACCACTTTTGGTAGAGTTGATCAGCAGCTAAGTGAAACGGGCACTTTCACAGTTAAGAGGATCAACTGCGAGCTTGATAGGAATCTTCATAACCCAGATTTGAAGAGAATATGGGTATGAGTAACCTAGTCATTGCACATGCAATGGGCAGCAATCACGAGGCGGGTTGTAAATGATGATGAGTTCTATTCCTATCATCATCAGAGGTTTCAAACATTAGGTCCAGCTGATTTTGCACAATGACATGACTTCTGTTGCTGGTATCTGGAACGTTATTTGGAAGAGCCTTTGTTTCCAACAATATTTATAGATGAAACTACTTTCACCGGAGATGTTATTTTCTCTGATGAAGCTGCCATATTTGTATGGAAGAAAACACTCATGCCACACTCTAAATCATTCCGGCATAACTTACTTACTTACTCCTCGGCACTACAGCCCATGTAGGGCCTTGGCCTCTCTGACAATCATAGCCCAATCTTGTCGATCTTCCGCTCTCTTACTCCATCTTCTGACTCCCATCTTTCGTAGGTTATCCTCCACATCATCCAGCCATCATTTCCGTGGTCTCCCTCTGCACCTTCTGCCGTCTGGATTTCCCTTGTAGACCTTTTTGACAGTCCTTTCCTCTGGCATTCGCTCTATTTGGCCTAACCATCTCAATCTGTTACTCTTTATTTCCAAAACAATGTCAACATACCTGTATAGTTCCTCCAATTCCCTATTTTTCCGTATTCTCCATTGCCCTGCTTCATTTATTGCTCCAAAAATCTTTCTTAAAACTTTTCTTTCCCATCTTCTCAAAATTTCTTCTTCTGTCACAGTCATTGTCCATGCTTCCGGTCCATACATAACTACCAGTCTTATGACCGTTCGATAAACAGTCACCTTCGATTTTCTGTTCAGGTTTTTTTGACTTGAGCATCTTAATTAGGGCCCAGTAAGCTCTATTTCTTGCTGCAATCCTTGCTTTTATTTCTTCATTTATGCTGTTAACATTAGTTATCAGTACTCCCAAGTACTTAAACTTCTCACAACTCTCATAGTTGGTTCCATTCAACTTTATGAATTTGTTTTTCACAGCAGTATTTATCCTAGAAGAGAAGAGTAATTGTGTTCTGGTATTATTCATTCGAAGCCCCAATTCTTCTGCTTCCTTTTCCAATCTGTTCAACCCTCCCTCCAGCTCCTTCAGTCTTCTAGACAACATACACACATCCTCCTCATATGCTTTGTTCTGGTTCATACGGCTAAACAGAATGCCACCTGGATTGTTGATCTCCACTGTTCTCATCACTCTCTTCAGTACAATATTGAATAGTAGTGTGGATAATACATCCCCCTGTCATAATCCTTGGTTGACTTCAAACTCCTTGGTAAGTTTTCCTTCTACTTTAACTTGACATTTTGTGCTGTTGAGAGTCATTTGTATCAGCCTTATCAGTTTATATGTACACTTCATATCCATCAGAGTCTGATATAGTTGTTTCCTTTTCACGCTATCATAAGCCTGTTTGAAGTCCACAAAAAGCTGGTGTACATCCACATTGTATTCATAGCACTTCTCCATTATTTGCCTTATCATGAAGATACGGTCCGTCGTTGATCTCATTCCGGCACAAGTTAGCCATTAACGTGTGCGCTGGCATCACCGGCGATTGGTTGATTGGACCATACCTTCTGCAAACTAGGCTCACCAGTGATATTTACAACATATTTTTCAACAATACATTGCCATTGTTGGAAGATATGTCATTGGCAATTTGTCAACAGATGCGGATTCAATATGATGGTGCATCTTCACACTTTTCATTGGCTGTATGAACCCACTTTAACCGAAAATTTTGGGCAAGGCAGATCAGTAGGTGGCCTCCTCGTTCACCAAATTTGACTCCAATTCATAATTTCCTCTGGAGCCACATGAATAGTTTGGATTATGAGGCACCTGTTGAATCGAAAGAGCATTTGGTTGCACTTACTCATTTCCCATAGCAAGACATCCAACACAGGCCACACATACTTCATAGAGTGTATCAAAACATACATTGCAGGCACAAGACTTGCATCAAAGTTGGTGGCCATCACTTGAAAATCTCTTGTAAACATGATGCAATGAAACACAACAAAAACCTCCTGTTAAGCTTTCTGGTTTCGCTTGATCATTATGTGTTGTGTTAACGACAACAGTGGTATTCGCAACAATTTATTGCCCTTCTTTATGCAAAACATGCCAAAGTGCTCAAACTATTGAGGTGAATAAACAAGCAAATCAGTGAATTTCTGGACCCGTGTTCCTTATCAAAAAGTGTTCCATTTTCATTACCCTATAAGCCCTAGAAGTTTGTTGCATGTATTCATTTACACCCTGTACATTAGTTATTTTTTTTTACAGTTTAAAGGAGATAAAAGAAAAGAAAGTAGGAAAGAGTTTAAAGGAGATAAAAGAAAAGAAAGTAGGAAAGAGTTTAAAGGAGA
>JAFIDM010010028.1:39413015-39427547 GCA_023159025.1 Thereuonema tuberculata | reverse complement strand
TTTAAAGGAGATAAAAGAAAAGAAAGTAGGAAAGAGTTTAAAGGAGAGAAAGAACAGTAGACCTTCTTCATTTAATTGTATTAATTGCCCTGATTTGTTATTTTTATTTACATTCATAAAAAGGCTGAAAATACAAATGTAATACATTTAAGTATTGTTTAAGTATTTCAGTATTAAGTGTACAGATATGGACAACCACCCCAGTGGGATCTCTAGAGAAGACAACTTTATTCACAATCTGATCATGGGTGATGAAACCAATTTTCACCTAAATGACTTTCTGAATAGGCACAATATCAGGATGTAGGACATGGAGAATCTATCTGGAAACATCCCCTCAAGGTCACTGTTTTGTGCAGTGTAATATCAGAAAGGTAAACGAGGCTTTTTTTTTTTATGGACAAAGAAGGCAATACAGTTATGGTGACCAGCATCAGAAATTGAGAAACATTGGTAATTTTGTGCATTCTGCAGTGGACAACAGGCCAGAGACATAGTGGCAGCAAGATGGGGCAACAGCCAATACCGCACAAACCACAATGCTGCTGCTGAGGCAGATTTTCAACAAATAAATAATTTTGTGAAGTTCAGATTTCAGTGTGCCTCATGTTCTCCCAATCTGTGTGTGTGTGTGTAGGCATAAACAAACTTTAGGAACAGATAAAATCAAAAAAGGTTATTTATATTAAGAGACATTGTATCCATGTAGATGATGCATTTTCATGGATGAGAGAACAATATATACATTAGAAAAAAAATCATTCATAAAAGTAAGTAGCACTATCAAGTAGCGAAAAAAATTAAAATAACAAGTGTTGAAGCACTATATCCAACAATTAGGTAACTTTTTAATATCCTTAGGATGTGGGACCTAGGAATTTAAACCTAATGCTGCAAAACAGTGATTGCATAAAATATGAATAGAGGTTGTCATTAATGTTCATAAGAAAAAACAATGGCCCATTAAGTAAACCAACAATTAGGGGAGGTTGGGGTTAACTGGGACACTAATAAAAAAAAAAAATACTTTAAAAATTTAATTTCGATGCCTTGTTGTGTTTACAATTTCTGCCACTTCTAGGGCAGCACTATTAACTCAAAAAATGTGAAGCCACGATTACAGAACACATTGCCACAGAACTGATCCAGTCCAGACCTCAAGGTGTAAATTCTTCTGTCATCATTTCATTGGTAGTGAGTGATATTAAATTGAATTTATAATTAATGTTTCATATATCAAATGATCAGTACTTATCAATGGATTGTTAGACATAAACATTAAAATGAAATGTTCAACTGAAAGTAAGACATTAGCCTGTTTTCATGAATGTGTATGGTGGGGTTAAGTGGGCTTCCTAATTATTTTTGTACCGGGTTAATCCCGGCCTCCCTTAATATGATATCTTTCTTACATTGCTTAAGAAGCTCATTCATTCTGTTTATCTGAACCAGTGATAACTTCCTTTGCCTGCCTTTATTCTTTCGTTTGATGCCACACATGTAATTGCCAGGCTATTTTTCTCTTGGACAGGATCTTCTTAACCATACTGTTGTGGTTAAGTCCTATGCAAGTCATTTCAGCCCTTTTTCTTTTGCTAGCTTGTCTGTTTTTTCATTGCCTGTAAAGCCTTTATGGATAGACACCCAAATCAGATTCCATTTATTAAATATGTTAATCGAGACAGAACCTGCAAGCAATTCCAGATGAAATAAAGAAAGCCTACTTCAATTCCAGATGAGATTCTATGTGATATTGTTCAAGGATAAGAAGTGCTGCTTGTCTATCAGAAAAGTTGATAATATGCTTATGTTTAATTTTCTATCCAGATATATATTAGCACAAGCCATAATAATGAAAATTTCAGCTTGAAACACAGTAGTGATCCTGCTAAGACTACAGGGAAAACCGTAATCTCCCTGCTGAAGAAACACTCGTGATCCATCTGTATACCATATGGAAACTCCTTACATTCCAGAAGATATTGTATCCCATTCCTCTCTATTTGGAAAGCAGATGGTAAAGGACTTCTTAAAGTTGCAACATGGAATTATATTATCTTGTAGAAGTATCAGTTTTTGTTTTGAATACTTAGTAAATAGTCTTTTATGGCTGCATCTCCACATACCCAAGTTTAAGCAACCTAGAGGCTTTCTTAATTGCATTTGCTTCAATATGCAGATGGAAAGACAGAAAGCCTATAAGAATTTCAGTTACAGCTTAAATATCATGTTATAGCTCATGTTATATAATACTTATACCAGATATTAATTGCAGTTTGTTAATCTCATTTGAGCAAATTTAAACTTGCTCCTGGGCCATTTCAAAGATGCATGTGTAAGGATGGATCTTAATATCATGGTGCAAATCCAATACATCCAGTACCCTAGGATTTATACCATATTATTCTATTGTATTTCTGCATGATCAAAATGTTTTCTTGGATTTGTCTATGCAGTGCTGTAGATAGTGTTTCCAAGTTAGTCTACTATCCATTATAACTCCATCTACTGCAGTATGACTCCAAGTATTGAACATATCCAGTTGGTATGTTAAAGTTTTACCAATGAACTTGATTTTGTATAAATCATTTTGGTGAAGGGTATGAGTACAGTTTTGTCAGCAAGATCTACCTCTTGCATTATTTTTTGACCAGTTCCAAACAAGACCTAAAAGTTTACACATGATAGGTAAGATAAGCTCTAAATCTTTTTCGTAGAGCAAGGACAACGTCAACAGTTCCTGCAAATTTAAATGGTTTGAACGAATTTACTGATCATCTAATCTAGGACTGATTGTCAATTTCCTGAGCCAACTTCCAGTTCTTTCTGTTGCCATGATTGTATTGCTCTACTATGAAACCTATGTCTTTTAAGGCGTAATTAACTTCTGGAAGTCTGGAACATGAACCCCTAACATTTCTGCTAGTCTTTCTTTTCCAGTTTTGATGCAACTGCTGTCATTCAGTTTAATAGAATCTAACTGATTATAGTTATCTTTTGCCATTAAATTCATAAATCTGATAGTATGATAGGACTATCTGTAATATCTGATAGGAATATTGCTACCGTGTTTTTGTGTCGAGCACAAACGCACGGTGGCGGGGTAACGGAATGCGACTGAACACGAGGTTCTAAAATAACAGAGACTTTTATTAACTCGGTTATGATAAATTACAGGTAAATTGTGAAATGAGAATGACGATTCTTCAGTCCCTCAGAGTTGTCTTCCTCCAAACGAGATGTCATCTGCGTGGTCTTCCTCCAGTTGGCGGGACGTCCGGATAAGTCCACGGTGACTGGGTTTCCTTTGGGCGGTCACGGAAGACGATCCCCATAGTCTTGGACCTTACACCGAACCTCTTCGGAACTCTGCGGCGATGGGATGACTCCTCACGGCAAGGGTTGACTTTTCCCGTTGCCTTCGGGTGATGACCGAGCCTCTTCGGAATTCTGCGGCGAAGGAGTTACTTTACACGGCAAGGGATGACTTTTTCCGTTGCCGTCCAACGATACCGGAACCTCTTCGGTACTAACTGGCTTCACAGCTGAAGTCTTCTCTGTCCCGGTTGGGAATCCTGGCGGGTCCTTTTCCAAATTTACTACTGGATACTATCGCCCGGTCGGGCGCCAAACGATGCTCCCGTCTCCCGGTTGGGATCCTTCAGAGAACTGCACGTCACGCAGTCGCTTCAGCTTCTATCTTCGGTTGTGACGTTTCTTCTCCTGGGCACCTGCCCACGTCTGGATTTCGTATGTTCCCTCCCGAAAGAATGCCTTGCTTCTGGACTCCTGTCCAAAGCCGAATAGGATTGCACCTCTTCGTATGAAGCCCCTGTTGCTGGGCCACTGCCTGAAGTCCACGTCGTTCCTCTCTGTACTCCTTCCAACGGAGATCCTCTGAATGGGCGGTTGCCCCCTGACGTTCTCGTATACTCCGCTCCTAACGGAGTCCCTCTGTATGGGCGGTTGTCCTTTGACGTTCCGCTCTGTTCTTCTCTCAACTGAGAATCCTTTATCTGGGCGGTTGCCCGAAGTCGTTCTGCTAGACGTTCCCCTAAGTGGAGTCCTTCCTTCTGGGCGGATGCCCACAGACGTTCTCGTACTCTCTGCTCCAACTGGAGACCTGGATGGGCTGCTGCCCCACGACGTTCTGCTACACTCTGCTCCAACTGGAGACCTGGACGGGCTTCTGCCCCACGACGTTCTGATGTTCAGGCGTTCTGCGCCTGGTTTTATAGGCGTTGATTGCCTTAAACGAGGCTCAGGACAGGTCGACTCGGTAGAGGTAAGCTGGGTTGGTCGAGTCGACTCCGGTGAACGGGGGTGGTGCAAAACCACCGGTAACAATATCTATAAAACCATCATGAATTTCTTCCATTGAGATTTTTTTGCTTTTCTCATAGCTTTGTTGTAACTAGTGAGTGTATTTTTACAACTTAATCACTCTTCAGTTCTTTTAGTTTATTGAAAAGCTTGCGTGTTTTTGATGTAAGGTTGCTAAGATCTTTATTTCATTAAGGAAAATGTCTTGGTAAACTATATGCTTTGACTGGATAATTCTGATGTTAATAAGTGATGATGACATGTTGTAGTGTATCAATAGCCATCTCAGTATCCAATACTGAGTGAATGTTAGAATTCATACTTCTTGTATTTCCAGATCCTCCAGGTATGCTTTCCAGTTGGTTTTCCTGGGATTCCTAGAATGTTCTCGTGGTTGTAGTCTGTCTATGACATAAAAACAAATGTATCTATGATCAGAACCAGGTCATTAGATACATGTCAATTAAGATTAAATGTATTAGCCACACAGAATGATGCCTAGGTCAATAACTTCATTCCTATTAGAAATAATAAGCATAGATTAACATATAACCTTGATTAGCAGTAAATAATTAAGTTCTTAGCAAATATTCCACTAGATTTTCCTCTCTCTGATTGCAGTTGATACTATCTCATGAAATAAGGTGATATTTGCATCACAGCTAATAAGGTGTGTTCCTGTATTCTCACATTGAATTTCTATTTCTTTTAAAGAAAAAGTGAAAATAACTAAAAGACACTAACAGTAGAACCTCCTTATAACGGACTTATAACGTGTTGTCTTATATATATATATATATATATATATATAACAAATTATACTCTTTTAAAAAATAGTTACACAGTGTAAACGTTCGCCCAAACAAACACAAAAAATCACGTTTAATCACTGGCATTTTCTTAGGCAAGACGGGCCTCAACCAGGGGCCTAAGTGTTGCTAAGGTATTGACGTAAAATGTTCGCAGTGCCAATGATGGCTGTCTTTTGTAATTCAGCTGTTGTTATTGCTGGTGCTCCAAGTCTGGTGTAATAGTCCTTAAATTTAAGTGATAGTGTTCCTAGTGCACCAATGATGATTGGCAACACTGTAGCTGTTTTATTCCATATTCGTGTAATTTCAAGTGCCAGAGCCCTGTATTTGTTGATTTTTTCCAGTTCTTTTTCCTGGACTCTACAGTCCCCAGGGATGGCAATGTCAATTAGGGTCACATATATATATATATATATATATATCCCAAGCAAAACATTTCATGTAAAATAAGTTGCCAAGACTTACATGCTCATAATGCTTTCACTGGTAAAAAGATATGAGATCTCATGTAAAGCCAAGCCCCTAACTCTACAAGGCCTAACTCTACAAGCCCTAACTCTAAAAACCTTATATCTTGGTCAAAAGTATGGCTTGGCTGTTTCGTGGCTGTCACACAGACAATCCCATGAAGTTATGTAAAGCAGCCCGCACACGAGGCAGCTTTTGCTGTGCAACTCGGTGAAAAAGTTGCAAGCAGGAAAGTTGCCAACGACAGTTATGTGCGAAAACGATGCAGCTTGGTGGGCGCCACCATGCGAACAACACACAAAGCAAAGGACGAAATGCAATGACGTCAGTTGACAATACGTGACAGAAATTGCGGTGCTGGCCTGCAACATAGAAACTGCAATTAACGCCAACAAAACAGAAATAATGCGATACTATTATTAGCCGATCTGTATTCGCAGGGGAAGACAATAATGAGATACACGAAGAACAATGATTAACAGCCGCTATTATTACAGTGGGAATTGCCAACAATGCCCGTCCCGTGGCTTTGTTCAGAAATTGGAAACCTGGCAGCAATTGTTGTTTTATTTGTTGCAGTGTAAAATTGAAAATACCGAGGTTTATCAAACACTCTGTAAAATTCTACAGCTTGAAATTACTGCATTTACATATAAACTGTATTTATGTGTGAAAGAAACTCGAAATAATCTGATATTTTTTCTGTATTCGCGATTCGCCCATCTCAAGCGAAGGAAATTTTTTTCGACGCCATGTTTCTTCCTTAGGCCGAGGTCACGAATGACGTATTCCAACGCTGCACTGTGATTGGGTAATTCCATGCAGCTTCCTTGCAGCTTTCCGCGTTGCACCGCCGTTCTTTGCAGCTTTTTCTCCATGCAACTCCGCTTGCAACTTGGCCCATGCAGCTCCAAAAACGCTCTAGGCCAAAAGTTGCACTTGCAACTCGGCCAAAAGCTGCCTCGTGTGCGGGCTGCTTAAAGGATATGGAGTATGCCAAGGCATACTTTTTGACCAAGATATTAGGGTTTTTAGAGTTAGGCATGTAGAATGAGGGGCTTGGCTCTACATGAGATCTGATAACTTTTTAACAGTGAAAGCATTATGAGCATCTTGGCAGCGTATTTTACATGAAATGTTTTGGGTGGGATGAAATAGTTCCATGAAACGGCCAAGCCATACTTTTTGACCAAGATACAGGGTTTTAGAGTTAGGGCTTGTAGAGTTAGGCCTTATAGAGTTAGGGGCTTGGCTTTACATGAGATCTCATATCTTTTTACCAGTGAAAGCATTATGAGCGTGTAAGTCTTGGCAACTTATTTTACATGAAATGTTTTGATTGGGATTTCATTTCTTTTTGTAGGATGAGATCTGATAACTTTTTAACAGTGAAAGCGTTATGAGCATGTGAGTCTTGGCAACTTATTTTACATGAAATGTTTTGGGTGGGATTATCTATTACAACTAAATTTAGTTTTAAGATTATTTAGAAAATGGATTTTTTTTTCAATACCCTACTTTTCTGTTTTTCTATTGTCAACTTGTATATACAAGCTGTTTGCACTTTTGTAAGAAATCACATTATTACACAGTATTATTTAGGCCGAAGTATTGAGGGTACGACGTATTTCAGATCTTAATAAAATCTTAAGTATAAAAGCTAGATAAATGAAACTTAGCGTATTTGATTAGTATGGTAACTGCATCTTATCCTGAAAATTTGAGCTCTTTAGTATTATCCAGGCCGAAGCTATGAGGGTTCGATAATACATAACCAGAACCCCCCTTTATGAGGGGTTGCAGGGTGAAAGTTTCGGATTTCTTAATTTTGTTGTTGTTTGTGTGCTACTCCTAACCTGCATACCAAATTTCAGCTTTCTAGGACTTCAGGAAGTACCCTAGAGGTTTTGATGATCATGAGTGAGTGAGTGAGTGACGGAATCGACGTATTTTAGGTTTTAATAAAATCCAAAGTATAAAAGCTAAATAAATGAAACATAGTGTATTTCATTAGTCTGCTAACTGTATCTTATCCTGAAAATTTGAGCTCTCTAGTATTATCCAGGCCGAAGCTATAAGGGTTCGAAAATACGACGAAACACTTCCAGAAAAGGTATGTAGTGCCCTTCCTGCCTTCGGCTCGTCTTGGCAGGGGCACTGCCATGCCTCCAGATATATATATATATATATAGTAGTCATGAACTACTACATACGTATTGTTTTATTAATTACACGTGATCTCATACCTTATTGACTCTTCAAGCATATTTCGAAACTAATCTCTAAATATGGATAATTACATGCTTTCAAGAGTTACCGTGAGCAAAATACATAGTGTTTTATTGCTTAGTCATCATTCAAATTATACGTGGCTGTTATGGACATCATGGCTTTTAAAAAATGAGCTTAGAATATACAGTAGAGCACAGTTTATATGTTTCACGTTTATACATTTTTATCATTTATATGTTTTTTTGAATGGTCCCGGCAAAATCGCATGCATATTAAAGTTAAATAATTTTACTTATACATTTTCCTGAAATTGCAAATTTCATTTATACGTTTTTTTTCAAGAATTCAAGAAAAGAGAAAATGCGAATTTCAACCTCAGATTCCCACCTGCCGATTGTCCAGTCTTAGAAAAGGCCTGCAGTCTTAAGAAAATTTCACTGAAAAACTTCTGCCAAGTTTTCAACAAACTTTGGCGGGTTTTAACACCACGCAACAATACATCATTAGCAGTGATTTAAATGATAAAGTTAAGATGGCATGTTTAACTGTGCACAAAGAACTTTTTTTTTCTGTGCATTCCAAAAAAAGCCCTACAACCTAAAATAACAAAATATTTTGTAAATGCTGAATGAATATGAATAGCAGTACTAGTTGTACATTACATCCGGAAAAAAAAGTTTTGTATTACAAACCTCTTATATTTCATTTTCATGTAATATTTTAATTTACCTCTGACTTTCTACTGTTGGTTATTACGAAATTGTTCGTAACTTTTGTGAATTCTGCTTGTACGTTTTTTCATTTATACGGTTTTTTTTCTCAGTCCCTTAAAAATGCATAAACGGTGCTCCACTGTAGTTTTCATTCTTGTGGTTTTGAAAAATGTCAAGGTATTTCAAAAATGTGGAATCTGTTTTACTTTCGTGAATATTTCATGGGTTGCCACTAGTTAAAATATATTAGGACAATATAACCAAAAATCGCACATAAGCATAAGCTTGAGATTATTTCGTTTATATACAAAGGAAAGATAGAATGATATATCAATGCCAAACATTTTTAATTGAATTCATAACTATTATTATTATTTTTATATTAAATGTTGGTGTTTTTATTTTGGACCTCTTATTTGCTTTATTTTTGTACCATTTCAAATGTTTGTTTACTTATATTTATCAAGTCTATCCATTCCTTCAGTTTCATTGTAGATATCTTGTTTGTAGTGTATCTATGTTGATTCACTTCTTGGTATTTGTATTGAAGGTTACTTAATTTTTTGAAAAGACCTTGTTTAATTGTAATCTTATTTTACAATCATGTGAATTCTTTGGTTTTTACTATTTTTTTTATTACTTATGTGACTCTAAACATTAAAAAATAAAATAAAATTGATCACTGTTTTAATTACTGAATTGTAATGAAACAAAAAAAAATTAATGAAGTGCTTATTTTTAATAGCAGTCAGTTTTTTTTTTTTTTTTTGCAAAATACTTACAATATCTTCACTGACTTTTTGCTTATTCAAGTAACTACTTTCAAATCAGATTGTGCTATAAAATGCCAATGAAGATACTGTTAGCATGCCACTGACAATTTTAGTTTTTATTCTTTTACTATCCTAACCTTCCTGAGAATCTCTAATAGATCTTGGTAAAATTTGTTCTATGCTTCTTCCTTCCTACTTTGTCCTTCTAATATTCTTGAAACCACTCTGGGGGTTCCTCTGCTTTTCTCTTTTTTACCCTAGGAATGTTACCTTCTGTAAATGAAATTTATGACATAAGTCTACATGAAAAACATCAAGCAACTGTAATTTTACATTTTCATGCTTTATACAGTAGTTGTAAACTTTGGGCAGGTAAACAGTGAAATGTAGTAACCATGCGTAATGATATCACTTATGGATCCAGAGATGCATTTGATATTACCCCATTTGAATGCTGAAATACGTTATAATTAACCATAATTTTAGAGCACCTCAACCATTAGCAGTTCAATTTTTAGCCAACCATTAAAGCTGGCTATGTAAGGAAAAACTTGTATTTACTAGAGTTCTTGGGTTCCGAAGTTGAAGTTTAATGGATTTATTATATCTATTAGCACCCAACTCCTTGTGTTGGATTTACTCCTATTGCCACAGGATTGATATCTGGACAACAATTCAAAATGTCATCCATGGCATTGAAGAACACTTAAGTCTTATGATAAGTTACCTAATATGCCTTTGTGGTCTTATATTTTTTTCATGTTTTGTTCTTTTCTTGCTCTGCAGTGACTTTGAAGTTGCCAAATTTCTAAACCCCTTTTGAAATTTCATCCTAATGGCTTTTTTTAGGAAATAAAGGGAGGGAAACTCCAGTTCATTCTCTCCGACGAAGAAATTATCAAAAATGTTCTCTCATTCATTCAGTCTCTTTTCTCTACAAAAAATCAATAACTAAAATAAGAAGTACAATGTCTTAAAATTAAATGAATTTCTAAGCAGTGCAAGTAAAAAAAAATAAATGGTAGTAAGACTTCATCATGTCAATAAACTACAACTCTGTCAAATTAAAAAAAAAAAAAAAATTGAGTTAGACTTGCATCTAACTGAATTGAATAAAAGAATTTTTAAATTCATCATCAAATAAAATGCACTTTAATTAAGTAATGTAATAAAGAAAATATTTTGTTATGTAAGCATTTACAATAAGTTTCCGATTATTAAAAGCAAACAAAAATAAAATATACACTAAATCTTCACCAGCACCATCTTGATCTTGAACTGCAAGGAAGAACTAAAAGTAAAATAATGTTAATTATAAAGTGACTAATACTGCACAATACATATAAAAAACTATTTAATAAAATGATGTTTTGAAAAGTCAGAAGTAAATGGTTCTCTTCCTCAGATACAAAAGACTTTAGTTTATAATTAAGAACATGTATATCTTTATTTATTTATTTATTTATGTTCTATTCGTTTTTAACCGATGTTCTATTTTCAACAATCATTATGAATGTTTTTATTTTTACTTTTTATTATTTATTTTGTTTTATCTTTCCCTCATTGTATTGTACTCATCCCATTGCTTGAGACTCCGCCTTTCCCTTTCAGATAATGGAATCTACCGCGCACTGATTGGCTGTCATGTTATTCTTATGTTTAAATTGATTCTTTCAATTCCTTTGTTGGTCTTTTGTATCTGGGGAAGAGAGTCGTTTACTTCTGGCATCTCGAAACATGTCATTTTATTAAATAGTTTTTTATATGTATTGTGTGGTACTGGTCACTTTATTATTGTTACTTCCCACACATTAATAATCTGCATTAAAATAATGATACTTCTTATTTACAGCCAAATAAAAAAAAAGAAAAGGAAAATTAATGGCAGTATAATTGCTTCATATACATAGTTACAACACAAATTAAAAAAATTCAACTTTGAATATTAATCTAATGTTTTAAAATGGGAAGTTTTATCATCTTCACACACTAATTTCTCAGACTTGTAAGGAAAATATTTCAAATAAAGCAAGTTAAATATTTTCTTATTCGTGTCTTATCTATAAATATTCATATCAAGGTTCAAGAATATTAGTACAGTTGTTCAAAAATTGTTGGGATGGGAGACACAAACCACTTATTTAAGAACGATGCTTTCTTAAGAAAGTAGTCTAATGACTAATACTTTTGCTGAAATTAACTGTTCTTTCATATTTATAAGAACTGAAATGTCTGCTGTTAGGGTCAATATACACTCTTTAGACAAAAAAAATTGATGAACCAAGAAGGAATTATCCAACTGAGACAAATTTTGATGTTTAATGTACATATTCAGAAAACAAAATGATTAGAATTTCAAAACAATTGGATGATTTATTGGACAGAAAGAGCTACATAAAGTGAGCAGATCAGTACGGCATTGGTCCACCTATGGCCTGTATACAAGCTGTTACGCAACATTGCGTTGATTGATACAGTTGGCGGATGATATTCTGTGGGATTTATTGCCAAACTGCCTAATTCAACAACATTATGGGATGGTTGCAGGCAATGCTCAATAGAAGAGAGATCTGGTGATCTGGCTGGCTAAGAAGTGTGTCGCAATCACAAAGACAATCAATGGAGAGGCGTGCTGTGTGTTGGAGGGCATTATCTTGCTGAAAAGTAAGCCAAGGATGCAGCAAAAGGAACAGCAACGCAATGGGTTGTAGAATTTCATCAACGTACTGCTGTGCTGCGAGGGTGTCACGGAGGACTACCAAGGGGGTCTGGCTATCAAACGAAATGGCACCCCAGACCATTACTTCCTGTTGTTGGGCCATGTGACGCAACTTTTAATATTATAATGGGCACGTTAGAGATTTTTTTTATTTAAACTATGGCAATCTGCAGATCAAGGATTTAAAGCAATATTGATTATAATCAGGGCTAGGATTCTGATGACATGTCATCTTTTAAATGGTTCACCACAGACATTGCTAACTTATATACAAATCCTGTTCATGGCCCCCATATTACACAAATGCATATTTATTAAGTCATTTTTCTAAGTATTTTATTTTTAGGTCATTTTTCTCACTTTTCGCGTCATTATTATGTCATTTTATGGAATTTATTAGAATATTTTAAACGTTTTGAGTCATTTTCTCACATTCTTAATGGTTTATGATGCATTTTTTTTGCGTTTGGTACTGGACATTAACGGAACTGAAAGTGAGGATGAATACGAAGACGAGAATCTTCATAACTTTGTTCAACCCTTATTTCTTGGAACTTTGAGAGCCAAACAATAGACTGAATAACCAGTAATTGTGTGCAAATAATTCGTATTTGTCAAATAATAATTAAATTATATTAGGTACCTATTAAAATCATTTCGACATACAATGACGTAGTCTGTTTGCATTTTTTTCGTGATGAAATTATGTCAGTTTCATTCAAATTTTTAGGTCATTTTTTTAAGTTTTCGGGTCATTTTATGGGATATTTGCAGTCATTTTATAGGTCATTTTTTAAACATTTTTAGGTCATCAAAATCCGAGCCCTGATTATAATGTATTTTTAATTGTTATCTTTTTTGTGTGATCCCACTTCTAGGAGCGGGATCCATAACCTTTTGCGCTTTTCTGAGTCTATCATCGTCTGATCAATCGTCAATCTGTCTGATGATTCTTAATAAAGACGAAATGGCCATCCCAAATTCCTGTCGATAATGGCTCAGGGTGCGAAAGCATACTTATGTGCTTTTATTTTTTCACTTTCAATATATATTCCCTTTTCAACACATTTCGAGAATTTATGCTGAAGAGTGTACTTAACAAAGTTTTCAGATTTCATATATTTCAATGGTAGGGAGCAAAAAAGAAAAGAAAAAATTATGAAATGATCGTTCTCTATCTTCAACGTATTCACTAAAATTATAATTGCCTGGGAGAGGGGGAGGCTTAATATTTAAAATGTGGTGGAAAATGTATATCGGTTGATAATTTCGAACGGCTTTGCTTTAAAACAAAACATATTAAACTTCTACTTTCGATATGTATGGTAATGTCGACAAAAATGACACCGTATTCCAAGTTCTAAACAAGAAACTATTTCCTCAAGACATATTTCCGGTGAATTAGCTTCATATTTAATTAATGTATAAACTGGTTACAAATTTTTCAAAATTGAATATACGACATATTACAAAACAAGGTAACTTAAGACGTTTGTGTTTGAAAATTCCGCTGCTTTGAACTTACCTGGAAGGTTCAATCGAAACAAATCACTTCCGGTTTGAATAACGAACGGAGATGACAGAAGTGGCCACGCTGTAAACAAGTGTTCTTTGGATCGGAAGAACATTAAACATTTTGTTTTTAAAGAGTAGCATTTCGAGCCTCTACTACTATAGAAGGTGCGAATTTTTAAAATGATTTTCAGAAGACGAATAAGCTTCTGGGCCACGATTTATTAAATAGAACTTTTGATTACATTTTATTGTAAATCGGGTTTCCTATAGAAGCATTTTAATTGTAGGAGGTGAGGCTAAATGAGGTGAATATGAACTAGCTAGTAATTCAATCTCTAGAAACTAAATGTTTATTACTTAAATTACTACTATATATTTCTTCGTTTTTGATAGAAGCAAAGCAAGCAGTAGTTTGTTTTTAAAACCTAGATTTCGATTCAAGTTTACTTAGCAATCGGAGCTAACTTAAGTTTTAGGTAATATTTAAGGAAATAATTTCCTAACTATCAAACATATAAATTTGAAATTGTTTGCGGTAAGTGATTTTGTACGTATAAACAAACTTTTTATGTATTAAGTTTATAAATCGTAGTTTTTTCCTGAACATTTGTAAAGTTAAAAAAAAAACTTTGATTCTGTGAAATATTTTTTTTTTTTTTTAGTCTTAACAGATAGCGTTCAATATGTAATTGCTTTCTTTCATGCTACGTGTAAAGATTGGCCGTAAATGTATTGGGTCGGTGCATAATTATCAGGCGTTTTTGTAATAAAACGCCTGATAATTATGCACCGACCCAATACAATATAAATGTACAATATACCCTTTCCCTCTCTTTTTCATCATCGGCAATTCATAATTTTGTCCTCTGATCAAAATTTGTTAAATGTAAGACCATTTCTCTACCTCATCTTACATCGCAATATTTCGAATAGCCTAATCGGCCTATTCTTTTTCAAGCTACATCTTAAACGGGAAA
>JAFIDM010010028.1:39362159-39412615 GCA_023159025.1 Thereuonema tuberculata | reverse complement strand
TTTCCCGTTTAAGATGTAGCTTGAAAAAGAATAGGCCGATTAGGCTAGTCGAAATATTGCGATGTAAGATGATATAGAGAAAGAAGTTTGTGGAATTATATAATATTACGTTAATTATGAAGAATTTATTTGTAAGACCCTTGTATAATTAATTTCCTTATACGTAAACGGCAGTAAGTAAAATGTAATCGTTGTTATTTGTTTTATAGATAAGATGAGACAGCTTAAAGGAGGGAAAACAAAAGAAAGCAGGAGAGAGAAAAGGGACAGAAGGATGGAAAATATGAAAATGAAACAACAGTTTTGGACAATAGGCCTTCCTCTACTAATTGTATTGCTTGCATTGGTTGTCATTTATATTTACATCCATACGAGACCAAAAAGTCAAATTTAAAGCTTAAATTTTAAAAACTATTGGGTTTAAAAAAAAAAAAAAAAAAGGTACTGGTACTTTAAAAAGCAACTTTTCGTTATTTATCGATTTACGCAATTTCAAGAATTGCAATTTTGAAGAGACTTTGATATTTTTTGTTTTTTATTAAAATTGGGAATATTTTTCAGTGAAAAATAAAAATGCGATTCATTCCATTCCAAAACACCAGTTTTTAGATGTATTTGCCTCAAATAATATATATTTCATGGTAGTGCATTTTGCTGAAATAATATCAATTATTTTTATAGTATTACAAACTATTTTATGCTACCGACTGATGTATTTAAATATAGAGGAATTTGAAACTATATGTAATAAGACACTAGAAATTTTGTAATATTTTTCGTTACTCTTTGATTTAATAATCCAAAATTATTTGTTTTCCATCATGCTGACCTACAAGATTACTATGATAATTGATGGAAAGCTGTTATAAGTAACTTCTGAAAATAAATATTAGATGTAAAATAAGCTGAACTTCTGTTATCTCAACTTCCAAGATGTTACAGTTTGTTAATTAATATACATTCCTATTAGTCTGCATTCTTTACAGATACAAATACTAGTCAGTTTATCTTAATCTTACAGGAATTGCAACAAACTCACATATAACTTTGTTTTAAATATTTTTTGCTTTGTTTTGTTTAGTAATGATTACAAATAACTACTATTTCTATGTATATTAAAAAAAAATGAATAATAAGAATTTAATCTATTAAAATATTTTTAATATTACAATTTAAAGTAAAATATTAAATTCCATGTGAAAATATTCATATACAAAGATTTGTTATATTATTAAACCAAAGTATATTTTTCTTGAAGAAAATCTATATATTTTTTATATAAAGAACTTTTATTTTAATTGGTGAAAATGTTTTATAACTGAATGAAATGTCATTCCGGATATTTATAAATTTCATTTTTTGTTTAGCACTATTTTAAGAAGCAAAAAAGAATTTGTTCAGAATTACCAAGTTTAAAAGTATTATAAATAGATCATTCCATTGTTAAAATCTGACAATCAAATATTAATGTTATGATGACTGTTAATATCAAATAATATTATGTACATATATATTTAATATGTTCGATCAGTAATTGTCAATTTACTTCTGATCACACAAACTTTGTAGTCATTGAACCACAGTTAGAAAATAAATGAAGATAAAGCTCAACCAAATTATTAATTTGTCTCGCATTTAATTTCTGAAAAATATCATTGATTCGGCATAAAATGTCTTTTGGCAAAAGTTGTTGTAAAATGTATTTGTGTATATACAAGTATCTTTGATACAATAGAAGTTATGAAAATGGACATTTCTGCAGTGGTGGATTTAGCACTTGAGAGGCCCTAGGCGCAATTCAATTTTGAGGCCCCCTCTAAATGTTTTCATTACCAGTGGCGTACCAACGAGTTTGGGAGGCCCGGGGCGGGAGTTCCATTATTCCACAACCAAAAAAGGTAATACTTGGGTGGATGGGGCCCCCTAGGCTTGCTTTTACAACAACAACAACAAAAAAAAAAAGGAAATAAGCTGGCTGGTGGGGTAATAAGCTGGCTTATTACGAAAAGAAATAATTAAATAAAATAATTTGTTTTTATTTTGAGAGGTAAATTTTGAGGCCCGTGGCGCGCACCTATGCGGAAATCCGCCACTGCATTTCTGCTAAAATTATAAATTACGATAGAGGAATAGGATTCAGTAATTGTGTATTTCACCTATTTTAATTCAAAAAATACAGTAGTTAAAATTTCTACTTTGTTGGCAAGGCCAGTTCTTTTGTTTGGCATTGAAACATGACAATGAATTATGATCCGTGAGATGAAACAGGGTGTCTACAAAATCTGAATAAAAAAATTCCCTGATGATAAGAGAAAAAAAAACCCCTCCAAACCGATCTGTTTAACCAAAAAATTTCCCTGATTTTAAGTAATAATTGCAAAATTCCCTGATTTTTTCCAGAATAACAAAATTCCCTGACAATTCCAGGTTTTCCCTGATTTCCCGGTCCTGTAGACGCACTGTGAAATTTTTAAGAAAAACAGTTGGTTATACCAAATTAGACAAGAAAAGAAATATTGAAATTTTATAAGAATCAGGAATTGCTTCTATTTTGATAAAATTGATTATATATAGATAATTGGAAAGTCATGTTCAGTGCATGAATTTATTTCTTGACAAATTGTTATGTACTATCCAAGGACTCCCTGGGCGACCTCCTAAATGCAGAGAGATCATAGCAGCCCCCATGGCCTATACATGATAGGAAGATGATGATTTACAAAATGACTATTTACCTATTTTTTTTTAATGTGTGTTTCCTTCGAGTCATAGGAAAAGCAAATGGAGTGATTAGTAACTGCTGATATAAAATATGAAACAGATCAGTTAGCATATTTTATGTAAAAAAAAAAAAAAATACTTATTATCCATATAATTTTGAAATGTGTCTAAAGATAAGGCAGGTGAGTTTCAAGAGAGGAAACAATCAAGTTACTCTTGTATGAATTATATTTTCTGAAATTCAAAGTCTGAAAGAATTGAAGATGTACCAATTTAAAAGAAAAAAAAATCATGTTAAAATTAGGAAATAGAATATAAATAAACATTTGTATACGAAGAAAAAAGTATGTACAAGATTTTTAAAACTGAAATTGTTTGTGACATCACAGTAATTTCAGAAATATGATGCAAAGGATTTCTCGAGCAGAAACATTCGGATGATCATAAATAATCAAATGGAATATTGTAAATTTTGATATGTAAGACCTTTCAATTAGTAAACATTTAATTTTACTTATAAACTTTGATCATATCATTTTGCTAACTGCAATATGCAAATACAAAAAAAAAAAAAAAAAAAAATGTATTCTCAACAATGGTAGTGATTTACTATCTTGAGTTATTATTTTCTAATCCACAAAAAATCATATTTGCTTGGACTTTTCGTATCTGGTATCAACAAGCTGGCAATGGGGTGTAATGGCTGTGGGAATGTTTCCCTAGCTTCCACTGAATCTAGACATCTATAAATACCATATCACATCTGAACATAGTCCCTTCATGGCTATCTTTGGTTGGATAGTCACATGATAATACTCCTTGCAAGCCCCAAGGAATGGTTTCAGAAACACGACAATGAATATTCAACATGGCCTGCACTGAGTCTGAGTGCAGATCTCAATCCTGTTGAACATATTTGGGATGAGGTGGAAAGTATTGTTTGTCTCAAGACTGTGTCTCCATTGAATTTGCAGCAATGCACAATACAATCACGTCTACAACATCTTGTAGACTCCATGGCAAGGCTTTTTGGAAGTCCAAAGGAGGTGCAACATGCTACCAGAAAGCTGTACTTAATAAAGTGGTAACTCGGTGTACAACTTGTATAGACAAATAAAAGTTTCCATTCTGGCTGGGAGACAATTTTATCCAGATTTTTGCTCAAATATTTCCAATTCCAATTTTTATTATATATATATATATATATATATATATATATATATATATATTTGACATTACAATAAAAACATACACGCACAAGAAAAAGGAATCACTGATCTGTTTTTTGGAATTTTGATACTGGGAATCCAGAACAGCTGTTTCAGGTTTCCTAATCTTCATCAGCTGGATTTGCCCAGTATCTTACAGTCAGTAATATCAAGAAAAACACCAGGTCTATCGGCTTAAATCCGCTGTTTGTTCATAGACGGCATAAGTGGTCCTATAAAACGACTATCGAACCTCCATATTGTTAGTTTCATGCATTTGACATCTGGCAACAATAAGCAGTGCACAACAACAGCAATTACAAAGAGGAAATTAATTTTACCTGTGTTAATCATATCGAGTTTTGTGCCAAAAAAGGAGCATATGCGGGGAGCTCTGCTTTTCTGCTTCAATCTCAAGAAATCGGCGGTCGAATCGCACCGAATGCTTGTGGAGGCCTATGGCAACCGTGCTCTATCGGAAACAATGTGCAGAGACTAGTTTCGACGTTTCAAAGACTGCAATTTTGATGTTACCGACAAGGAGCGTGAAAATCGGCCTAAAAAATTTGAGGACAGTTAACTGCAAGCGCTATTGGACGAGGACGACACGCAATCGCAAAAAATGCTTGCCGAGCAATTGGAGTTGCTCAACAAACCATTTCGATCGCCTACGTGCCATGGGAAAGGTCCAAAAGTTCGGAAAATGGGTCCCACACTAATTGACCGATCGGCAGATGGAGCGACGCCAAAACACGTGAAATTTTGCTTGCCAGACAAAAAAGAAAGTCCTTTCTGCATCGGATCGTTACTGAAGATGAAAAGTGGATCTATTTCGAGAACCTAAACGACAATCACGTCAACAATGGTCCGCAACTACTTGGAGGCACTCAACTGGGAGCTGCTACCCGATCCCACTTCCTCACCAGACCTGGCACCTTCTGACTACCACTTGTTTTCGTCGATGGGCCACTCGCTTGCTGAGGAACAATTCAATTCCTATGAAGACGTCCGAAAATGGCTTGATACGTGGTTTGCCTCAAAAGGGAAGGATTTGTTTTGGCAAGGTATCCACAAATTGCCCGAGAGATGGGAAAAATGTGTAGTTAGCGAGGGCCAATACTTTGAATAAACCCTTTTTTCACTTTCTATTGAAAAAACGTTTTTTTTATTACCTAAAAAACAGCGGATTTAAGCCGGTAGACCTGTATAAAGTAAAAAGATAAATGGTCCTTCATAATAAAAAACAACAATATATAAATTGTAAGAATAAAAAAGGGCAGAAATTTATAATTTTATAATTTAATCCTTTATAAGCAAAGCTGTTATTAGCGGGGATTAAATTTCTGCCCTTTTTTATTCTTATTTTATATATTGTTATGTTTTATTATGAAGGGCCATTATCTTGTTGACTTTTGTTTCCTTTATATGTATATTGGGATCACTGAGCTGTAAGATACTGAGCAAATCCAGCTGATGAAAGTTAGGAAGCCTGAAACAGCTGTTCTGGGTTCCCGGTATCAAAATTCCAAAAAACAAATCAGTGATTCCTTTTTCTTGTGTGTGTATGTTTTTATTGTAATGTAAATTATTTTAGGCACATTAAGCTTGTTGTTAAATATATATATTTGATTGCAGATAAATATCTGCAAAGGACCGGAAAAGAAATTCAAGGCAAAAGTAATCTACACAGCACTACAAGGAATTTTTTTTGTAACTATTTATTTAACATTCAGTTAAATGCCTGTTAAAATGACTAACTTCAACAGCATCTTCTATTGATAATTCACATCTGACACACAGAAGTTCCTTTGATTAGAAATATTTTAAAATCAATATCAGTTTATTACATTGTATTAAGAATATATGAACAACTCCAGTATCAATTGAGATATACAAGTTATAACATTTTCTTTGCAATTACGATCTAAGCATATTAGTAAAAGGTACAAATATTGAGATCTCTACTGAAAAAAGTACTGACAAAACTAGTAAATATTTGAATGTTTTAAAAATGTTACAGGTGGATTATGACATTATAGAACACATTTGCAATTTCTAAAAAATAGTTCTCAATTTCAACTTTGCTTACAAATTTCAATATTGAACTGAGTTGGCTGGGTCGAAAAGAGTAATAGTTTCAAAATAGGAAGGCTTCATTTCTAAAAGGGCACTAGAAACCTGAGACTATTAAGAACCTGTAGTATTTATCCGATTGGTCCGTAACATGATACAAATATATATTTTTATATTATAGACAGTATATACAGAAATGGCTTGGGCTATTGATCAAGTAATTTGGCTTTAGCCAAACTAATCTTTACATCGCTTATTTAAAATTACAAACATTTTTCTCTTAGAAATGAAAATTAAATCGTATCTTAATGTTAACATAACATGCTTAAATATTTTCCCCCTTAAGATGCAGTTAATATATAAATGTAGTAAATAATGATAATAATTGCCTAGTTAGAATAAATAAAATTATAACCAAGATACAGATACTATTTTCAATAATAATAATAATAATAATAATAATAATTAGTTTCTTAAATGAATAAATTTTAAGTTAAGAAATAAAAATCTAACATAATTGTATGGTTAAAAATATTTCTAATACAATAAATAAAAAGTAAAAATTTACATTTCACAAGTAATTACATTTATATTCTTAATTACTTAGTTTATAATATTCAAGGAAATTCAAACAATCCACTTCAAAACCTTCTGTTTAATTCGTATCTGCTTGCTCAGAAACTAAAAAATTTCAAAATAAATTCAAATCACAGAGCAGGTTCGTATGTAGTATTTCAGAGTTATGTGATTCATTAGATATTGCTGCTGTCATGTCTGAATTCTGTTTTCAAAACAGCAAGCTTTAGTTTCTGCTATCAATTTAGCTTAAAATTGTTACCTAAGAAAATTTAGGATATTCTCATCCCGAATTATTTGTTTTGATCTGATAGTAAAACTATTTTAGTATGAAGATCATGTTTTTTCTTGCTGTTTTGCAAAAGAGCACTTGTCTTTAAACAAAATACAAAATTAATAATAAGGCCCATTAACAAATCAATTAGTTGACATTTAGTTTTGTAAAGAATTTAATCTTCATTTAACACATTCATAAAATATAAATAACATAATAATCCTTTTTCCTCATATTGCAAGGGATGAAGAGATGACAGGATAAGTTACAATCTGGAATTATCTACAGAATACAAACACTTTAAATGAAGATAATTAGATACATTTAATAGATAATTGGATATTTACAGAAGTAATTGCCATATTTGTCCTAATCAGAATGTTTCTAAAAATAAAATTTTATTTAATCCTTTGGCAGCCTGATTTAAATTGCATGGAAGGAAATTTGTTTACGCACACACACACAAAAGAGCTAAAGCAATATCTACACAAAATTATACAAGCCCATTTTGCAGAAGATGATAACCTCAAACTTACTGTGAACCATAAACATTTGGAGCAAAATTAGCAAGCATCCAATAACTGGAAGGAAATAAAGAAACAAATAAACGATACTATATTATGGGTAAGTATTTTTTTTAAATAATTCTGGAATGCAAAAAGCAAAAAAATATATTATTTGCTTTGCCGAATTATTATATATTCTTCAGGTATTCAGAATAAAAGCTAAATGGAAGTTTCCGCCACTCTCTTTCATGTTTTGATCTAATTTTGCAGGATTTTCTAAGCTGTATCAAGAAACAACATAAACTAGTAATATTTAAAGTTTTGGGATACCTCCTTCCCCCAATGCCTTTCTGAGTTATAGAATGCCACAGGCTGCCAGTTTGAGACTACTGATATAGATATATGGAAAAAAAAAAAGGTAAAACGATCTTACTCTCAATTCAACTATTACCAAAAAAAAAAAACAAAAAAAAAAACAGAAAAGGTAAAACAATTAAGTATTCTTATATTTATGAAATAAAACATTAGTCTTGTTTTAAAACTGCTAACTGATTTTTAAATTAGTTCTCTTATAAATAATTTTTAGTGTTAAATTTCTTATAATCTATAACTGTTAAAAAGACCAGAACATTGAGATAAAGAACATTTGGAAATGACTACACTAAAATAAATTGATATTAAGTACATAAAAGCTTTATATTTATTCTAAATAATATTTAATTAAATCTATATAAACAAGTGAATGCAAAATTGGGATTACAACCATCATTCAAGGGAAAAAAAGAAGGAATAAACTGAAATAATTGAATGTTAATGTTAATTGATTATTGCTGCTAACATCATAACTTAATCAGATTTTTTTATTTTTCCCCCTTTTAAGATGAAACAAAGATGTCTTATGGAGATCATGAACAGAATACTGAGAATTTTGAACTTTGATGAAAACATTTTTACTTAATGTGCAATGTATGTAATGAATTGAACAATATCCTACACATTTTAAGCCACTGAAACCGATTTTGCTTATTAGAAATGTTTAAAAAAAGCTCTGAAAAAAGTTGTAGCTTTGAAAATAATGTGATCATTCCAAATTCAACAAGTTGAAAGCCACAGGTGGCTTCAAGATATACAAGACATTTTATGATTTAGTGAAAATTAAATACAGCAGTAATCAAATTAAGAATTAAGGGAAAAAAAAAAGCCATCATACAGCAGAGTTTATGGCCAAAGCCTTCTGAACAACTACTGCTTTCCCCTTTTGGTCACCTGTAATTTGTAGGCAGAACTACAAAATGTCCAATGTTTTAGGAAAACTATATTGTGGCTGCACTGGATATCTAAAAGTTTGAAATCAGCAAACCTGAAAAGTCTATATCTTGTCACAGCAAAATGAATTTGTACTCTTATACAAAATCATTTGTTGCACTACTATTTAAGTGTTAGTTCAATTTACACTTTGAGTTCAATAACTTAGTATTTACCTTAAATTTCTACAATGAAATTTTAGATAAATGTTAGATGATGTGAAAGGTCTTGTATTAATGTTCTTAGAAGATTCTGGTAAGAGTTCGTAAGAAATCATGATTTAACAGATAAAGACAGATTTAAAATGCATGAAGAACACACATTTTTCTGGAACACATTCTGCGATACAACTGGAAAATAAATATGCTCCGAGCCATATAACCCACGATATTGCTCAATTACTACAGAAATATACACAAAGGAAGATATTTTCATTATAATTCTTTTCACTACTACTTTTATCAAGTCATCAGATGCTTCTCAAATGCTTGTTGCAAATGCACTTTAACACTTTATCAAATTAGCTTCTCAAATGAATGGGAAAGATTAGATATCAAACATTATCTGCAATTATGAAATGGGAAATTATTATTCGGAAGGAAATTGCTGAAATGGATTAAACGAAATTTTCCAAGAATCAATCTCAGTCAATCAATTGTTTATTTTTTTCTAATAATGGTATTTCTATTATCTTTTGCCAATTCATTGCATTAACAATAGCAGACACTCTACATAAAGCATGTCTGTACAGATTAAATTTTGTGACTAGGAGAGTTTCTACAGAAGGCTGAATCTGTTTTTATTATTTTAAGGAAGGAAACAATGCACTGAAGTACATTTACATTAAAAATTTGATGCATTATATAAAAATAGTTAACAAAATGTTATTTAATAAAATTAACAAAGCTATAATAATTTCAATAAAACAAATGTGCAATTTTAAGCCACTTTCATTCAAAAACAATCCAAATAGAAATGATTTATCTTCAATTAACTGAACTATATTAAACTAAACTTTATTTTCTACATCACAGCCCAGTAATGTACTAATATATTGCTATTAGTAAATACGGAAATATTTTTAAACTCGACTAACAAACACAAATCCATCAATACTTTTACCTAGATGCAATTCAGAAAATTAAAAGGAATAATATAAGATTACTGTTGAAAATATTTTGAATGAACTTTCTTCGCTTTCTAACAGGATTAATGGCAAACAGCCTTAAGGTATGGAACTAACTAAGTATAACAAAGTAAAGTTCAAGCCTTTGGTTGAAACAAACAAAAAAAACCACTGAAAAACAATTTCAGTGGTTTCATTTACTACTTTAGAAGAGGCTGATATTTATATTTCAATTGAAAACTGCAATAATAATAAAGTATTTCAGCGATATATATATATTTGAAAAAAAAAAAATTCAGAAGGCTTTAAAATTGTATTTTTACTCGAATGTTTAATCATGACGCTCATTAAAAACCAGTTAAAAATCTAAAATTGTCCAATCTAGAAAATCTTCATCACTATGTAGTTATTTTGATGCAAAAACATGCCAATTAATTGTTCAACCTTTATTTTCAAAAATTGCATATTACAACAAATTTAAAACATCTCGATACCTAATCACACGTGAATTTCAAGATATTCCTGCAGAAATATAGGATTTTAATTTATTTCAGCTTTCAATACAACTTAATTGTTCAAAATTGTCATTCGTTTACTTAGTTAAAAGGAAGGAAAATTTTTTTAAAAATATAGTTCAATACAAAAATTCCTTAGCAAAACAAATTTACCTTTTGATACTGAAGTTTTATTCATACATCACAAAAAAACAAAAACCCAACTTTATTTTTGTTTTCTTCTTCTTGAAATGAAGAGCAATTAGCTTCCATTTATCAATTACAAATAAAATAATAGCTTCAGTGGCAATAGATCACCAGTTACATTTAAATAAAACAAGATTTGGACAAGTTTTCAAGTAATAAACATTTTCTTTCAATATCTTTTCCTGGCTATCCTATTTGTTAAAATTTCCAAACTTCAATATATGGCATGATTACTGATATTATTAAGCAAAAATAAACATTTTTCAAAGCACTGCTTGTAGTTCATATTTAAAAATAACAGATAGTACATTAAGATGAATTCTTGTACATTAATAGCTCATTCATCAATTTGTTTTAATAAAACTTATTTAGAACAGAAAAAAAAAATACAACTTGCTTTTACTGGAAAAAAAAAAAAAAAAAAAAAAGTTGGAATTCTGAATTTGTCTCTTATAAATTTGTACTTTTTAGGTGAAATTTACTGCATTTCTCGAAAATCAGGAAACCATTAAAAAGTAAATATTAAAAATTTATATATACATATATATAAAAAAATGTAAAAAAAGGACTTGATAATTCAAACTCCATACTATAACTATTAAGTTTGAATCACCAAAACCCACATTTTACTATGTTTCTTCTTGTATACATTTAATGCTCAAGAAAGACTTATAAGAAGCAGGAAGGAAGGATTTTGAACAAAACAAAATGTTGTAATCTTATAATGTTAATATCTTTCCACTTATAAAAATAATAAGAAATTAAAAGATATAATTACTAATTATAATGGATACTTAAAACAAACTATTATCCTTGCATAGGATATAACTTCTTTAAATAAGATAATGTATTGACTGAAGTATTACAATAATGTAATACTATTTTTTTTTATACAGAAAAAAAAACAAACAACAAAATAGCCAAATTACATTGCAACAATAAAATCTTAATTTGAAATAAAAGCTAAAGAACAGGTTAAAAAATTAATTAAAAAAATGATTATAGCAAACAAATTTTATGTAAAATCAAACGTCATTAGATTGAACTAATTTAACTATTTTTAATTAGATTAAATATTTAGGAAATTTGAAGACAACTGTGACTAAGCAGAGACAATCTTGAGCATGGAAATTATTTTTTTTTTTAAATCGAAACTATATTAAATATGATTACACAACCCTATTTGAGATCTCACAATCTCCTCTTCATATGAAATGAAACTGTTAGTTGTATTTCCTTGTAAATTAGTACTCAAATTACAAACTGTCAGATAAAGTTCAGTACAAGCAGGGAATTAGGTTGGTTGCTGACTGAGTTACACTAGAGTCTAATTTAAAACCAATTTTGCATTCAAACCGAGTGTCATGTGTGATTTTGAAAATGCTAGGAATTTATTTTTAATAGTTATAATTTTCTTTTTTTTTTTAAATTTCAAGGTTAATAATAATCAGGAAATAACTTAGTTTAAAAATTCACTACTTGATTTAATTTTACCTTTTTCAAATTTCCAGCAGTACTTATCAGAGGAATGCTTTTGTTTTTTAAACATAGCAGTGAATATTTTAGCAAAGAACATACAATGTATTGCAGGCATTCCTCTATGAGAATTGGCCGAAGTGTCAATTATTTTTTTGTTAGAAAAACAAAAACTAATTACAATCGACACTGTAACCATAATTTATTGAAATTTTTATTTCTTATTTAGTATCAACTCAATCCGAATTGTTTATATGGAACTTCATTTTACTTCTAATTAAAATTCTTAATTTATGAGAGAATGCGGGTTTAAAACAATTTTTTTTTTGACAGATCTCCTTCAAGTGCTTTATACTTTATATTTGTATCCTTTAGGTAATTTCACTGGTGATACACTGAATAACTGTCTTATTGTGCCAAATTGTCTGCAGTAATAAACTTGAAAATCCATTAAAAAAAAAAATTAAAAAAAAAAAAAAGCAAATATAAAGCAGAACAAGCTGGTTGCTTAGGAATTGTAAGTGAGATTAAGAGACGAATTAATGCTATTTGAATTTCAGATGTGCCTCCATCGATTCCTTTAAATTATCTTAACTTTGTATACGTTCACCCACACTTTCACATTATTTATATGGAAAGAACAATTTCTGATATCCTCATGCTTTTAGTTTCTCCTTTAACTAAAGCTAAGGGAATCTCTCTTTAGTGAAGCAGGGAATTGCTGAATGGATAATTTCAATGGGCAAAATTTCTTTTGAATATTACTTCCCGCCTAACAAGCCAAAACTTATTTATTTTTACAATTTCTGATATCCATCATCCCCCCCCCCTAAAAAAAAAATAATTCAAAACAGTAATTATTTCTAAATTTTTAATTAACTGATAATTTTCTCTCTCACACACCCAAAAGAAAAAAAAAATACTTTTCTTGAATTATTCATCAATGCATACAATAATATCAACAATTTCAACTAATTCATCTTTCTAAATCCCAATGAGATCATTTGACTATTTTTCTCCATCTTTAGACGATTTGAAATTAGTTTCTATAATTTGGTGCCTTTTTTTTTTAGAGATTAAATTCCCTTCCCTTTCAGATCATAATTAAGAAATTAGAAAGTTGTTCAATTTCTCTCTCTCTCTTTTTAACTTAAGTAATTAATAAGAAATACACTACCCTACACTAATGGACCGGACAGTGCACTTTATTGGAAACATGTGAAAGTTTAACTGATTTAAGAGTGGCATGGGCACCCACATGCAGAAATTACATTAGCCACCCTGTGGGGCATGCTTTCCACAAAGTTTTGATACAGAGCTAAGGGTTTTTTTTGTCCATTCCTGCTTCAAGAACATGGCCGGTGCAGCTACAGATGTCGGACATGGTTCCCTGGCCCTCAATCGATGCTCTAACTTGTCCCATAAATGTTCGATAGGGTTTAGGTCAGGACTCTGAGCAGGCCATGGAAGCCGCTTTACAACCATCTCTGTATACCACTGCTGGACAGAGGCTGAAACATGGCATGGAGCATTGTCATCCTGAAAGTAATTATCGTCATTTCCAAGCATTTGCCAGAGAGTAGGAACAACCCGATTATCCAAAATGTCTTTGTAGCCTTCGGAGTTCAAGATTTCCACAACAACATGCAATGGTCCCAGGCCATTCTATGAGAATCACCCACCACCGAACTTCACAGTTGGAACGATGCACTCGGGTAAAAGACGTTCGCCTGGCATTCGCCACACTCAAATACGTCCATCCAACTGGAAGAGTGTAAGGTGATGAGGCACGTTACACTCCATAAAATTGTTTTCCACTGCTCTACAGTTCAGTTGCGACTTTGCAAATACCACTTGAGTCTGGCGGTTCTGTTGAATGGTGAGATGTGTGGTTTGTGGATTTTAAGGGTGTTCAATTCCTTCCGCAATGTATTGTGATTGGGATGTATTCCGCAATGTAACCCCTGATGCCTGTTGAAACTCACTGATCATGTGCACACATGCACTTTGACGATCTCGTCTGATTTTATGTAAATATGCAGGTGTCCGGTCCATTACTGCAGGATAGTGTATATTGGATTAAAAGTTATGTATCTTACCACTAACAGTTCATAAGGACATCACACACATACCAAGCAAAGCTGAACATTCCATATCAGCCTATTGCTTAATTTAAGCCCTTTTTATTTTGAAAACTTCATTTATAAAATCTCTATTCTGTTGTTCCACAATATTATTATTTACATTTTTTTCCCTAAACAATTATTCAAATGTAAATGAATCAATTAAATATTATGAATTCATGAGAAAAAGGCAGAATCATTTTTTTTTTTTATAAAATCACTGATACTTCAAAATTAATGAAAATGAATTAAAAATTTTACATTCCATTAACATTTTTTCTTACCAGAATCAAACTTGTAACTAATTTTTCTTAAAACCATCTTATGTTTTGGAAATGGGCGATCCATTTTCAAAGAAATAATTTCAAATCGTAAAACGGAAATGGGAAAGAAATATTAACAATAAAATTACATTAAAACAAGAGTTCACAGAAATAATTATGAACCATCAACCGAATATAAATAGTAACAATGAAATTTTAATATAACAAGAACTGAGAGAAATAGTTACAATCAGTCGGTATAAAAAGTCGGTGATTTGCAGAATTTCATATCTTCTATTAATAAGGAAGTTGAAATGCTTTTTGATTAATAAAGCCCCTTTAATTGTGTCATGAAAAATCATCTATTGGAAATTCATCACATATTTGCAAGACGACAAAATTTGAAGTACTGATATCAACAATTTCAGCTTAAAAATTAGAGGGGCTTTATTAATTAAAGAATCATAATTTCATTTTATGACTTGAAATTATTCTTTGAAAATGGATCACCCACAATCCAAAACATTAGATGTTTTGAGATAAATTGTTTTTGACCCTTTTCTTGTGTTTTCTTCTGATTATGGGTTTCTTTCAACATTTGAAAAACTAACTAATCTTAATAGTAGTTTTTAATTAAACCTAATTTTAATAACAGGCTAGAAAAAAAAAAAAAAAAAAAGTATAAATTTTCCAGTTCATGCTATCAGTTTTCTATGCTTTTTATGCCTCCTTTTTACCTCTAACTTCTTCTGTCTTAATACTGAAAATCTTCCCTCAATAAACTGAAGTTTAGAGGTCGTTTGCTATTAAATTCTGGAAACTTGAAAAATTATCGCAAGAATATAAAAGAAGAATCATTATGTCTGGGCCAATTTTTGATCATTAGAAATCTTGCTCAAAATCTCGAATCAAAATAAACTAAGGAATTAAATTTATCTGAACTCTTTGTTTTATATTAAACATATTTCTTCTTTAATATCATCTATAAATCCAATACAACTACAACAATGTTTCGCAGAAGTCTATTGTTCTGCTTTTCCAAGTTTTTGATTTCACGCTAAAAATAATAATAATAATAAAGTCTCTCACATGGCCTAGTAAGAACAGTAACAATGTTCTCAATAAAAACGAGCAATAAGTACGGAGATTTTGTTCAAAATTACGAGTATGTATACGAGATACATAATAGATGATGCACAATACAGTTATCCATGCATCAATGAAGATAAAGGTTCTTTCGTTAACGGCAACACATTATCTTATTTTCAGGAACTAATGCGTAATAAAGAAAAATTTAAATAATTGTTATTAGATCATTCAATAAAATTTATTAGTATTGTAAGAAACTTAATGTTTAAAAATTAAAAAAAATCTGTTTTAATAGACCATTATTTTAAAAGGAGAGACTTATTTATGTAAGAAATCTGTTATTGAACCATTATTTATTTAGAAAACTTGAATAATTAAGCATATTTAGACTGAAACATTGTTACTGTTATTAGGTCATTAAGTATGTAAAAAAAACTTACCTATTGTTCTTTTTATTGCGAAATTGAAAACTTGAAAAAGCAGAACCATAGCTTTCAGCGAAATTGCATTGTAGTTGTAAGGGATTTACAGATATTAAAGAAGAATATATGTTTAATATTTAAACTAAAGAATTTTCATTTTAAATTAAAGAAGTTTCATAATACAGTCAAACTTGGATAATTCAAGCTTGTTTAAATTTGAAATTCTGGATAATTCAAATTTTTTGCTCGGTCCCTAGAATTAAAATAATGTTAAAAAATCGTGGATAATTCGAAGTTTTCGTACGATTGTCCTTCATATATTACGTAAAAATTGTTCCCGAGTCTTTTCTCAGCTAAGATACATTATTTATTTTAACGGACTTTCTAAGGAAAACGAAAGCGACGCGTTGGAATGTATTTTTGTTTCAATTGATTGGTTGGAATCACATGCTATGACTCAAAAATTGCATTCAATGAAGCAATTAAAAAAATGTTTGATTTAATGAAAAAAAAGTAGCAGTATTCTTAGATAAAGTTTGTGTTAAATCTTTGATCATGGAGTTAATCTTTTTTATTTATCTCTTCTGTTTGAGAGAATATATGTAATTTGAATTTTTGGATATTTCGAATTTTTTTCTCTGGTCTCTTAAACTTCGAAAATTTTTTGTCTCGGGTTACGAACGAAGGTGAGAGAGAGAGAGAGCAAGGTTTAACGTTGGAGATAAACGATCACGTACAGTACAAAGTTACAAGTTACGGGGCCAAATCACCCAAAGGCGTCTCACCTAGCATCTGAAAGTATCTCTCCGCACCCACATGATTCTTTTTCCAATGTAAATAAGACATTGTAATGTATTTATTAAATGTAATTATTTTACATTTAATTTATTTGGTTGTTTTCTTTCTCTTCATTTAATACGTAAAGTACACATATTCTTTGCGTTTGTCAGGTAAACGACCTGATGTTAATAAAAAGGAACGATTCTTTCATCTTGAAAGGGATCGTCTCTATTTCATTGATTTCAATGTTTCGGGTTACGAACCGAGTTCTGGGATGGAATTAAGTTCGTAACCCGAGGTACCACTTTAAACAACGTTTTAAATATTCAATCTATTTAAAAAAAAATCCTCCGAATTAATATTGTTTAAATGATATAAACAGGAAAAAAATTACATCATCACGCTGCTTAAATTCCAGCTAAATAGTTGTAGACAGTAGAGGAGTGGAAACAATTTCTTAATATACATCTTTTACCAATTAACAGCCTTATTTTTTTTTTTTTTAATATTTTATTCAAGTTAAAGCTCAGTTATAACATAGATAATAAATTTGAGATCTGTGAAAAGAGCTATACTCATGACTGCAAACAAAAGAATCTCTTCACACGTATTTTTTGTCTTCAATTATCTGCTCCAATGATAGTTGGAATGTAACTATCCTAAACTGGAATTTGAAATTTTCTGATACCTCAAGTCCTATGTTCCCCAATCCCACTGAAAATGTCTAATTGAAAAGTGGTTTTCAAGATTTTCTAACATTTCTTTTTTAAAAAGGAGAATTCCAGTCAAGACAAAAAACTGGCATATATGTTTAAAGGTGATTTATAAGGATAAGTCAAACTTAATGAAATGATTTACGGAGTCGTTCTTAACAAAGAGAGAGAGGAAAAAAAAGAAAAAAAACTTGTATTTAATTCTAAAAAGTTATGAAGTTATATTTAAGAAACAGATCACTGAATTATGTTCATAGTTTGTTTTCTGTTAATTTTTTTTTTAACAGTGTAGTTGTGTCGAAAACACAAGCAACCTGTGGTATGCTTAGCAACAGAAAATGTGTGTTCGTTGTCTTTAATTACTTCATCATATGCTTCGCATTGAAGCATCAAAATGCACTGATGGGGAAAAAAAAAAAAAAAATTGAGTTTTTGTCAAGTACTCTAAGGCACTAAAATAACAAGACATAATTAAAGAAACAATTTTTTTTCTTCCTAATAGTTTGAAGAATGCAAGAAGAGGTAATTTTAAAAAAACAAAAACAAAGGCAGCAATAGCGATTAGTAAACCAATCACAATGCTTCACATCGGCTTCTGATACATAAGATAATATAATAATGCTATTTCAAAGTTAAACCCTAACCTTCAAAATTTCATTTCATTTTGTTCACATTATGTTGAATTATAGATTTAATTTCCTTATTATTATAAAGTGCTGCAAATGCAAAAGGCGCAATTGTTGGCGAGCTGACAGCTGTCCAGACAGATGAGCTGATAGACGGACAGACAAAGCGGGGATATAAGGCATCCTGATACTGGGTATCAGGAGTTTTGTATGCTTAGAACCTGGATGAATATTCATGATAAAATAACACTGGTAAACAAGATTTTGATTACCATCGTTTCCTGATAAATTCTTAGATTTCAATCCGCTGAACACAAATCAGGAACTGACTTTGTCGTAGTGTCAATATTTTGGTTGATATCAGCATGATTTTACTGTCGCATAAGCATTTACTGCAACATATGCTAGATGGCAGCACAGTTCTTGTGTGCAAAAATGTGCTTGTGACACCTGCTGTTTATCTTTGCAGTGGTGTGTACGTTTTTGTTTAAAAATTGATTTATTTTCATCCTGTGATACTTTACGGGGCGGAAGTGCAAATTAAGGGCAGACTATAGTTCTGCAATGTCTGAGGGTATTATATTGGGCCAAGCAAGTTAACCACACCATTATGTCTGGAACAAAGTTTGGTAAGCCATACAAACCTAACTATGAAATCATGGCCTTAGCCATCCTCTGAATTAGCTGGGAATCTGCAAACCACCACGACAACTGTTACTTTTATACGGTTGACTTTGAAAAATTTCAAGGAGGGTAAGAACAGACATCAGCTAAGTACCCTGATGTACCATTTTCCAGTGCCTGTCCTGCACAGCAAAGCTCTGCCTATTCCTTCGTCTCATGTTCAAGCGACACAGACAGTTCAGATGACCGTTTTCTCGAGCAGGACAAAAATGAAACTCATTTACTGAATCAGAATTAGCTAGATGACCTTATTAAGAGACCTATAATTACCAAAAAGTAAGTCTGAACTATTAGCTTCACGACTGAAGGAATCGAACTTTCTTCTTCCTTCCTGTAAAATATCTAAGTACTTAAGCAGATGCAATCGGTTTTCATATTTTGCTTTGGAAGATTTGTTGTGCTACTGTTATAACATAAATGGTTTATTAATGCCATTGGCTTTCCTTATGAACCAAAAGAATGCCACTGTTCATATGGACAGTTTGAAAAGTAGCCTGAAAGGTGTTCTTTTATACAACGGAAACAGCATACACCACTTGAAGGAGTAGTAAAAGTTTATGTTGGGAAAAAATCCAGTACGAGAAACACCGGTGGAATATATGTGGCAATTTCAAAGTGCTTGGAGTTTTCTCTTGGCTCACAAAGTGAGGACGAAATACTCGTGCTTTCTGTGTTCCTGTCTTGTTAAGCAAACGAAAGTACTGAATTATGAGAGTGCAGTTAAATTTTGTTTTGTCAGTCATAAGAGTTTATCAATTTTGAATCTATATTACTAAAATCTTTTATTTCTCTGTCTGTCTGTCTGCTCAGCGCAGTTTCCTTTGAGAATGGAAAATAGAAATAATTTTTACAATGAAACGTCCACGACAGGAATCGAACCTGCAACCTTCTGATCCGAAGTCAGACGTCTTATCCATTAGGCCATGGGGGACTACAATTCTCTTCATATTGTTTTTTGACTTATCTTTCCTTCCCCTTCCCCCCATCAATAATGAATGTATTCAATTTATTTTGAATATCAAGATTGCTTATTTATTTCCGATCCTTCTATTTATTTGTAATTCGAAAATGACAATTAGAACTACAATTGCCGAAACGTTGCAATACTTTAAATATTCTTACTTAACCAAATTCTATGCAATATAGAAAAACAAGTGCATGTACACAGGGAATGGCCTAGTTGATGTACAATATGTATTTTTCTGTAACTAATAAGTACTGATAGTACATTGCTACTATAATTTCAACGTGTCAACAGTGCTTATATTCTGGCAAGTAAAGAGATTTAAATATAATTTAAAGAATGTACTATGTTGGGAATTATTTTCATATTACAAATGAAGTACATTTACTGTTTTAATAAAATTTACATTGCTTATATTTTCCGAACACTACGGCAAAACTGTTGCCATCTTCATAATCAGGGGCCCAAATTATTAATAAACTAATGAAAAAAATCAAAATTAGCAGAAAGTTGATAAAAATTTGTAACCAGTGTAATTAGTACATATTTTTATAACATATTTCAAGTTTTCTAAAATTCAACTGTTTAAATACATTAATGTTCAGAATCTGATAAATTTCTATTTACAAAATGATCCTAGCTTTTATCTCTTTCAGTATGCCTTATCTTTACGAATCATCCGTTATATTTAATCACTTGCCTACTGCAATCCAATATGAAACAAATGAATAAATTACACTGAAATAGAAAATTTTCAGCCCAGCGAAAAAAAAAAAAAAAAAAGGAAACGAGAGAGAGAGCGAGAATCGGTCATCTATCTAATTTATTAGAATCACCTAAAAACCAGTTTAGGAATCCAATTTCATTTGTTTCTCCAACTTATTGTTAAATACTTTGACGGGCCTTTCTCTCACATTATATAGATTTTCAGAATTATTTTGCAAAACCTGTTGTTGAAGAATTCAAGAATATCAATTTTTAAAGAAATCAATTTTTGTTAAAAAACTTAAAGAGGAAGAACAATTAATTTCAATGTTAAGATAAAAAGCATAAAAATGCCCCAAAATAAATGTAATATAAAAATTTCAAATTATATTCAATTAAAATTTTTTTTTTTTAGAATCAAGTCTCAGATTGTTAATATTGATGAATCTGAGAATAACCATGCTTGTCTTGTTGATTATTTATATAAATCCAAACCACATAAAACCTTCCCTTTAAACATTAACAAAGGAAAATTATCTATCAATTAATATGGCACATTGTTTCAGAACTTTTCTCAATGGAAGTGATCTAATAAAAACTGAAATGATAAAACAAGGTATGGCCATCAGCTAAACAAAAACTTAGAAGAAATCAGATGACAAAATTGTATTGGAAGTACTGATCTTAATAAATAAAAATTTATTCAGACTCAAGTTAAGGTTGCCACCTGTCCCATATTTACTGCCAAACTTGTGTGTCTAATAACATGAGTTGATTGTCACATATATTTATTTCCTTCATGAAATTTAAGAAAACAGGGGAGGGGGAAAAAAAAATAATCATGAATTTTGTTTTAATAATTTTAAACTACAGTCAACCCCCGCTATAGGGGGGACCGAAATTTCGGTTCACTATATCCGTTCCGTTATACGTGCATTGAACGGCAAGGGACCAAACATTCGTTCATTATATCCAGGAGTTCATTACAGCCGTGTTCACTATAGCGGGGTTGACTGTATTAACATAATTTGGCTACTTTTATTTTCATTCTCAACAAACACTGTTACTCGTTAAAAAAGAAGCCTGCAATGGAAATCTAATTTTTTATAATTAAAAGAATATTGCATAAGACTGGATTTCTCTTAAAACTAGTTACAAGGGGATGTGTATAAATAGAAACTTCAAATTCCATATTTTGTAGACGAAGGTAAAAATGTCCTTTTCCCCACTGAGTGTGAGGTGGCAACCCTAGACTTAGTGATCAGAAATAAATCCGCAATCAGAAAATAATAAGAGCAAACAAAAAAAATTAGACAAAATTCCCTTTGCTTTATTATAAATGTGGTTTGACTAAAATACTTTACATTTTTCATTCTAAAATTGCATTTATATATGGACAATGTAAGGCAAAAAAAGTTTCGATTTTTTTAATGTATAACAAATACTGATTCACTTCATAATATCAAAAAATAATGTATTTATAGTAACATGCAGTTAGGAAATTATGTTGTTTTCAATGAAATTTTAAATGTTTAAAGGAAATACCCTTAAAATTTAACAACAAATCCATGGTATTTGTTTTTAAGCATCTACACATTGTAACATGTAATAATATAAATCAACAATTTTCTTATTGTATAAATGAAAGTGTTAAAAAATAAATTCAACTGTTAAACAGACAAAAACAAAACTAATATCAAATTCTAAAGGGAAAGGAGGATGGGGTGAAACAAAAGAAAGAAAAGAAAAACTTTAACTTTTAATGGTTAACTTATCTAATTTGGACAAATGTGTCTTGATAACACGGAAACAGTTAACAAGGTTGCATCTCGATTTTTCATTCACAGCACAAACTTTAAAAGCATTCCTCATCTTTCAATAAAGCAAAACTGCTGCTCGGTTTATTGCAATATGATTACGTATTTATTAAGTTTGTTAGACACTTGCTATCATTACTGTAGTTAACATTGCAAAAACTATTTTCTTTCATTGTAAGCAAACTCTTACGTTCATAAACTATTTTTAAATTCAAAAATAGGGCATTATTCTATATATGGCAATTTTCTTATCTGCCCTGTTACAACATCACTACAGTTCACTATTTCACTTCCGAAATGTATATCTTATAACTGTTTCTACATTACCAAGGCAGCTTTGCCATACATTTAATTATTAACAAACAAAAAATGATTCTAAATAATTAAACTTTGGGGTTTCTGCAAAAACCCATTCAGAACAGTAATACTAATAAAATTAAGTCAAAATATAACTTTAATCAATTTTATTTTCCTAAATTTTGTCCCATAATATATATATGATCAAGAAAATCAAGTTGTTAAATTTAACAAAGACTTAATACTAGTGAAACTTTTTATTTTTGTGATGATGGTGATGATGATGAGATGACGTTGATGCTCTAATAAAAATGATAAATGTTTTCAGGTTATTATATGATTTTTTTTTTTTTCCAGACATTTATGTAAAGATGAAATCTTGAACTGAACAATTACATAGTTCGGATGAAATGACATTTAAATCTGTAAGGATTCAGTTATGAAATGCAGGATTAAGTGACACATGCAGGACCATAAATTTCTTACTTAAATGTCCTTAGTTTTTCCAAAGGCAGATAAGGGCTTGTACTTCTACATTCCTCATTGTCCTTGAGGTTTAATAAAAGTTTTTTTTTTTTTCCTTCTTCTAAACAATACACAAACTTTTAGTATTTAAAATTTCTTGCAAGTCCAATAAAACACGGATAAGTTTTCTTTCTCTTTTTCATATATTTATATTTTGTATTATTATTTTTTTTTTTTAAAGATCTAATACCATATTACCACAATCACAAATCACTTATATGAAGGGAAAAAATATATTGGAAAATATAACAGACAATTATAAACTTCTACTTTTTAGTTTTCAGTAGTATCTTAGTAAGCTTCCTTTTCAAGGGTAGAAAAATCTTCACTTTTATAGAATAGAAATGGCCTTTTCTTTTCCTATAATTTGGCCAATAATTCTGTAATTATATTACATTGTGCATAAGCTCTAAAGGAAGCCGATGATGCAGTATTACTTTCATATGATGAAGATCATTATATTAATAAACATTTTTTGTTTGTTTGTTTGTTTTTTTAGTTGATATCAACAGTACTAGATTGATCCGAGTCACTGTCAGAAAAATCTTCCTCAGAAGCAGAATCAGGTTGGGAGGGAAGATTATCTGAGAAAGAGGCAATGCTAGACTGACGTGATAAGGCTCTTGGTTGAACCTGAGAATTTTCACCTTCAAAACCATCCTGATTGACACTGGAGGCAAGAGGAGAAAGGGCCGAACCTTTACATCTAATAGTAAGGAAACAGAAAAACATTCTCAATAAAGAACTGATGTGTGGAATTATCCAAAAATGTAAAATAAAAAACAAAAACAAAAATTAATAATGTCTATGTGATGAGGTAAAAGAATACTTACTTATTCTCAGGCATGACGTTTGTACCAGTAATGGATAAAGTATTACCAGCCCTAATACCACTTGGTCCAGCACTTATTGAAGAGCTATTTTGTTGTATACTTTGATCTTGAGCCATCTCTAAAATAATGAAAACATTTCTTCTTAATGAGAATAATAACAAGGTAAGTTTACAAAGAAATCATTTTGTAGTAAAAGAAAAAATAAAGATACAGCAAATATCATCACTATTCATCATAATGTTCTTTTAGGGGTGGCCAAGGCCAGGCAATCCACATTAACCTTACTTTATTTTGTTATAATACTAATCTCAAAGGAAATGAAGTTGAAATTTAAGTTAGAAATATAAAACTAGCAGTTTCAAAAAGACTCGAGGGTTACTCAATTGTTCCATATCCCAGTAATAAAAGTCAAAAGGCAGATCAATAATAACAAATATAATTCCGCAACTGCTTTTAGGTATTGCAACAACAGAAGAAATAGTTACCATTCATTTCTCTCTTAAGTGATATAGGTAATAATTACATTCAGACATCATAAGTAGGAAATAAGAATCCTAGCATCATTCTACCTAAAAATCATTTTTCTCTCTGAATAAAAAATGCTGACCACCCCAGGCTTTCATAAAATTCACTTTGGAATTGCACATTGTTTCCAGACCTTTCTTGCTATTTCTGTAGCTTTAGGAACATGTCCAGAAATTTTCAATTTTTCCCATCACTTCTTTAAAAGGCAGTATTATCCAGTATTACCCCACCCCTTATATAGTCTTTACTGCAGACATCGAGATATGTATATATAAAGAAAACATTACAGGCTTTATAAAGCATTAGCATAAAGTTCCATATAAGTATGTTGCTTTAAGTATGTTAATTTAGAATTTTGTTAGAAATACTAAAATTTAAAATTTTATCAGGTTATTACTTGGCTACTTAAAATGTAGGTACAGATGTGAATTAAAAACTGGTAATTTTTCTTAATACAGGTTGACATTCAAAAATCCAGCAACCTTCGGACCTGAGGAGTGCTGGATTTTTATGGTTATATTTGCTGTATATATTTAACAGAAAATGACTACCTGTATAATCCTAAAAACATAATGAACTTAAATTAATTAACTAATTAAACGGCTGTAACGGAAAAGAATTTAAAAATAAACAGAACAGCAATATTAGGAAATAGAAAACGAATAATTTAAAATAAATAACGATAAAGATTAAAATGAATAAAATATAGATATATATACAAATAAATAAAAATATTTTTAGAAATCATTTACAAACTGTTACAATATAATATCTTTGTGCATGAAGGTATAACTATATTGAGTGGCTCACAAACTATTTGGGAATCGGCATTAACTTGATCAACTGTGTCAATTATCATAGACTAAACATTAAGTGTGATATTAATGTGAGTTTCCCTAGTGATAGTACTTCAGATATTGAATCTGGGCATCGCTGGATGGAAGGTAAAACTTTTTACTGAAGATGTGAACAATATAACCCTGAACTGATACTTAAACTGGGGTAAACTTTACTTGTTAAAGAGAAACTCTTTAATTATTTAAGGTATAAAATTATCTAGTAATCCTTAGAGGGATACTTTAAGTTAGCATACTTTATCTACGTATTAGAGTTAAAAACTGATGATTAATTATAGGAGATTAAAGGATAAAAATCTAGATACTGAGAGGATATTTGATATCCTTAAATTTAGGGTGGGCGAGTACTCGAGTTTTCAGGTATCTGTCGAGTATTTTTTTAATACTCGGAGCTCGAGCGAGTAGTGGAGACTACTTGAAAACGCGAGTCGAGTAATTAAAAAGTGTTGAAAATGCCGATCGCTATTATTTTACAAAAACTGTGTTTGACAAATAAAAACATACTTGTGTGTGTGTGTTGTTTTATTTAATCCTCATTCTTTTAAATGAATATTGATTTAATTCGTATAATCACGCAATAAGTAGAATAATTAATTCAACAGTCATCTATATTTTGTTCCCGAACACCGTAGTTGGTGCAGACGGGACCGAGACAGCATTGCAGATTAAGCGTAGTAATCTTTATCGTATCAGTATCGGTAACAAAAGTTTCTCTTTACGTTGCCAAAAATAAATATGTCCCGATTCTTAACATTACAAAAATTCCAGCAAATTCAACAATGAGTTTCATATCCTTCCGCGTATCGCTAAAAGATTACGTTATTACCGAAGTGGGAGTGAATCGATACTAAATACTATACAGTTTGTTTCGACCACGCATTCACATTGCCACAGATAGTCCAAACTTTAATCCATTCCAGTTAGTTTTCCCCAGAAATACGAAATCGATCAACACAACAGTGCTCCAAGTGGTCATAGTATCAGCTGATTCCTTTTGAATACATCGCGCTGTACTTGCCAGACTGAGTTAGTATAACAGCCAGCCACCAGGATCGCTAGCGTCTCTCGGGAGACATTTTTTGAGTTTAATTTACATGTTGCAATTGTAGTTTATTAGGGTACTTTACTTTTTATTTACACATTTTAACATTAAAAGTAAAGTTAAAGAAAATGATAAAGTTAAAATTTTATAATTTTGAGTTTATACATTTGTAGGTCTATATAATTGTAAACCAACATCTTAGAGATAAGGAACATTGTTCGTTTTAAATTTCCAATATAAGACTATTGGAAATTAAGTCTTTTACTTATAACCCATGCTACTCGACTCGAATCAAAAAACCACTACTAGCCCACCCCTACTTTTACTGAAAAGGAAAGTAAATGATGTAGTGAAATTGAAAAGGAGGTTTATTTTTTTATTTTTTGAATTCTTATATATATATATATAGTATTTAATTACAAATTAATAGGTTTGATACATTTTCAAGTAAAACTCTAGTATAATAAATGTTTGTTTTGGTATTTATTTATTTAGAGGTAGGGTTTCCAGTTTCAATGTATGAAGAAAAAAAACTTGGTGGCAGCAGAGCAATCTTTTTTTTTTTTAACCCTGGGTTTTAAGTACCTCCTCCATAGGTTCTGATAGGTTCTGTTCTGAGCGAGCTTCCTCAAGCACTTGAATTGTGTTGGAGCCCAGCCTTCTCATGGATTCATTCTTAGAGGAATGAGTGTTACTGATCCTAAGAGTTGTGAGTCGTAAACATATGATTTTTTGTTAATACTACTCTAATTTTGTTAATTCTGTAACATTTTACCAATTAGACTTGGTTCAATTGCACGTATGCAATTAGTTGATCAGTACTGATTTTTTTTTTTTTTAATTTGAAGCAACGAATGTAAAATTTGATATTAAAAAAACTACCGTATTTTACGGACTATAAGACGCACTTTTTTCTTCTAAATGGCCTCCAAAATACAGGTGCATCTTATACTCAAAATTAATATAAAAAGGTCAGTTCAGTTTTATAAACCAAGAAATTTTTTTTTTTTTAGTCTTTGCAATCAAATGATAAAAATGGTAAAAATGTTCTTTTTTTAAAAAAATTGCTTAAAAATTAAGGTGAGTCTTATAGTCCGTAAAATATGGTAATTAGTTAAGCTTCAACAATTATGCTTATAGCTGCTAAAATCAAGAACAGTAAAGCATATGTTTTTCTTGCATAAATGAAAATATCACCCTATGTTCCACTATGCAGCCCTATTGCTTTAATCACTTAAAAATACCATAAGAGGAATGTTGTACATTTCTTAACCCCCAGTTTTGCTCCTCACTGTTCTTTATCATATTAATTATGTTGTAAGCTTTGCTGGAAAGTTTAATAGGCATATTTTATGCAATTATGACAATTAAGAAAATTGAGAACTTTCAATAAAGTATATTAAGTATAATATATGCTTACGTGTTACATATGCTTCCAGAGCTTTAGGTACCATCTGTTTGGCTTTGTCTAAATCTTCAGGAGTGCACTGTCCTTTTTCTAAAGAGAATGCCATTCCCATTTGTTTAAGAACTTCAATATCATCATGGATTTCAAATGTATTGTCAAAATTAAATACATACTCCATTCTGAAATTAAAATGATTAAAAAAAAAAAAATCTTGAGTAATTTACAAAAAAACTGATGAACAATTTATTTAAATCAAACACATTTTAATTAAATGAAATTTAAAACTCTTGGAAAACTGTAATTCAAATAATACTGTGGGTACAAAATAAATGTTGAATGTGTTGTGAAACCAGAAGTAAAATACAACTTTTTCTTAAATCATTCATGCACCAAGTCTTGTGTTATTGTTTGCATTAGTGTATCTTTTTTCGGTTTTTCTCTAATCTTACACCTAAAATTTTAAGTTGAAAAGGAAATGTGAGATTTCTTCATTTCATCAGTAAATGAAAAACAAAAAATATTAGTGTGTTTACTCCTAGTCAATACGCATGTACTCTTTCTTAAAGAAAACATAATATCTCCCCCTTGATTTCTCAGTATCCAAGCTTTGCTGTGGACCTGTTCTTGTCTGATTTGCCTGTCTTTTATGAAGAATTATTCAGACAAAAAAGGCTGTAATAAAGTATTTGCTCCCCAATTCCTCTGAAGTTTTTTTTTTCTTTTCTGTATCTTGTTCTGCAGTATCTCTTCTCCTTCCTAACTGCAAACAATCCAAACCTGTCAACCACTGAATGTGATCTTGTCATTTGCTAACCTACTGAAGCAGATAGGGCTGTTTAGTTTTAACTACATACTTGGATGAGAAGTGCTATAATACAATTTCATTCTAGATTGGTTGAAGATTCTTCATAAGACATAAATCAAGGCCCATCTTTGGCAGAACTAATTTTGCTCAGTTTTATTGCTCTCTTCATTAAACTGCATGCTTTGTAACTCAGCCAAATTCTCATCTTTAAAGAAGATGTATCCACTAACAATGACTTAAAATAATCTTCCTGATGCATCATTCTTTTCCCAACACATTTTAAAGGTGCACGCATGTCAAACCAATGAAGCAACAGTGTGCTATCTAATTATGACCCCCTAACACAGTGGACTCAATCACCACAGGTTATGTGGCATCACTAAATTTAGGCACAGTGTGAAAACGGGAAAAGCTGGAGATTTAACAGAACATGGAATGATTATCTTCTGCTGCCTGAAAAATTATTTCCACAATAGACTTATGCGGTCAGTCGAACTCCCACCTGCCTTTAACCTCCATAAAAACTTCCGTTACCCATTCTTCAGAGAGCTGGGTGAACTCCAGAACCTACTAGAGAATTCGGAGTGAAAAAAATCTCCTACTTCTGCTGGGATTGGGAATTGAACCTGACTCCACCATACTGCGGTCAAGTGCCTTATCAAGTGCTACCAGTGCTACTATTTCCAAGACAACACAATTGATGAACTGTTCCTGTGATGCTGTTGTTAAGGTGAACATCTGAATGAACGCTGGAGACACAGTGACTGTTTGAGTCAACTGTCCATATAGCTTGTAGGTTGCCTGGTTACAGATTATGCACAGCCCTTTATGGCGAGTCTTTAGGGCAGGCGATGGAGTGTTGAAACAGGATAATGTGTAATATCATGAACCATAGCTAATGTGATGTCAAACACAAAGATGAATTTCAACTCTTGCAGTGGCCTCTTTGCTTGCCCAATTTGAATTCCACTGAACACTTTTGGGATCAAATGGTTAAAAAAAAATTCATTTTTGATGCATCTCTTATATAGTTCTTCAGATCTCTCTGTGTGTAATGTAACACTCTCCCCTGTGTTTAGAAAATAATTTTAATTTCCTGAGAAAGAAATAATTTCTTCAATGAAACGTTTGCTAAAGGAATCAAACCTGCAATCTTCTGATCCAAAGTCAGACACCTAATTCATTATGCCATGCAAACTATATTCAAAATATTCATTATCATTCATCCAAACCATTTTATTAAATAGCAATTATTATTTTCAAAATCTGCTTGTCTGTCTGTAATGTAACACATTACCCCTGTAATTAAAGGAGGAGAGCTGCCTTGTATATCTCACATGTATAACAGGGCAGCTCTATCTGTGTGTGCCACATACATGGCCAGCTTTATGTTGTATTGGCTGCTTTCACGAAACAGACATCAAAGCACTTATAACCCCCCCCTCCCCGAAGGTCAAGATCATTTGTTAAAGAATGCTAGAATTTGCAATAATGTGATTTACTGTATAATCAAGCCTTCCAAATCAACAAATTCATTTGTGTTTCTAGCAATGCATTCATTTTAATTTGCTATCAGTCATATATAACGCAGGCAAATACTCTATCTAGACTAAAAGCCATCAAATTGTCATCAGGGCATATGTGCTAGTTATCAAGAATCGTGACCCAGCTATAAGGTGGGATGTGGGGTGAACTGTCAACAAAATGTATGCGTTATCTCCAGCTAACTTCCAATATCTCAAAGTTCATGCCTTGATGATATCTGGAAATTGGCAGCGAAATTACCTCATTACGTTGGTGATCATAATTTCATTGCAAAGTGTACAAAATGTGTTTGGAAGAAAAGAATGCAAAGGTAGATTTGGATTTTTCATGTGCTTGTATGCAATAATGTAACTGATACTCGTTTTTAAATACAAGCAATTCATAATGGAATAGTTTTACTTGATATAGTGATTTAAGGATTACATTAAAAAAAAAAAATCATTAAATACAGCAGAACTTCCCTAAGTCGAATCTCCATTGTTCACTGAAAAATTTCGAGTTACAGAAATACACAAAATGAGTAAAGTAACATGCATTTATTGACAGTAAATGCTGAATATGATTACATAAAATCGACAAACTTTATATTGAAGTGCAGACATATATACGTACAGTCGGACCCCGATTTAACGAATTTTTCTTTTTCCCCGATTAAAATGAAGGCAAAAACCCATATTTAACGAATAAAAAACACCGAATTAACGAATTATTTCAACAGCCGAAAAATTTTTTTTTTTATTAATTTGGTTAAACATACCTAAACATACCTAATGCAGCAAGATATAAATGTCGCTGTATTTTCTTCTCTCCATAAAGTAGAAAAAGAACTTTTTGGAGTCAGGAATCAAGGAAATTGTCAAACATTACTCAGTGTATACTTTAAAATTTCAAATTAACTAGTGAGTAATTATTCGCTGTATTATTAGCTGCTGAATAAAAAATGTACAATTTCTAATTATGGATATTTTTGTGTAGTTGCTTATTAGGGCTGTTCCATAAGGTTAACTGCCGAAATATTTTATTTTGGACCCCGATATTACGAATAACCCCCGATTTAACGAATAAAATTTTCGGTCCCGATGAATTTGTTAAATCGGGGTCCGACTGTATTTATACACATATGCATGTTACTTGAGTCATTTTGTGTAGATATTTCTGTAACTCTAATTTTCTATATCTCGAATTTTTTTCGTGAACAATGGAGATTTGACTTAAGGAAGTTCTGCTGTATTTAATGATTTTTTTTTTTTTTTTTTAATGTAATCCTTAAATCACTGTCAATAGAAAATCTGCTGTTCCATAACTGTATTTTGTTGTGACTTTTAAGAATAAATAAAAAAAATAAAGGAATAAATATATTATTCATGTTTAAAAAAAAACAAAAAAAAACAGTTAACAGGCAAAATAATAAATGAAAAATTTTTAGAAAAAATATTACACAAGCTTTTATGAAAATCATACCTATGACAATTCAATGGGCTTACTGGAATATCTTTTACTTGTTTTTCCCAAATTGAGTGTTTTTTCGGGCATTAAATAAATTTATGTCCATATTGTAATTTTTTTCCTAATCAAAATTACAAAAGGATATAAAATATGTTGATGGGATGGTTTCAAACCTGTATGTATAAGACAACACTATGCTTTCTGATCGCCATCACTGCCCCATCAAAATGGCGGGTAGAATGAACCTTACCTGTACAATAAATATTACAAACAGTACAACATCGCTTTCTTATCAAGTGTACATTCAAAATAGGACACGTATTAATATAAACTTCTTTTTCTTAGAATGACTGATACTTTGAACTCCAAGGAATATTTCCCTCTTGGGGCACACATTTTTTTTTGGGCAATTTTCATTTATTTCTGCAAGCTTTGACAAGAGTTTTAATTATTATCTCATCACTACAAATCTACGTCAAGTAAAACTATTCCATTACGAATTGCTTGCATTTCAAAACGAGAATCAGTTACGTTACTGCATACAAACACATGATTGAACTCTAATAATAGAATAGAATAGAAATGAGAAATTCATCAATTTTACAACGTCTAGCCTCTGAATTTCAGATTTATTAGAAAATGGGCCTTCTTGAGTTTTGCTGTATATAAATGCAATATAAGAAAGAAAGTACAATAGTTAACAAATAGCAATAATTTTCACTATACTGATTAGCTCAGAATTGTAAGGATGTTACTGAATTTCTAATAGTTTTCTTCCAATTTCAATTCAATTTCAGAGGATAGACTTACATCAAAAGCAAAATAAAATTTCCTTACTTGTCATTTGAAATACTACAATCTATCACTGTTTTTTTGCAGGTATTTACAATAATAAAAGGTAACTGAATGGCAGAGTTCTGAGTTGGAGCTCCATGAACTTTTTCTTGTAGTTTGTTTCTTTGAACCAAGTTCTTGAAGGCAATTTGCTGAATGAAAAGAAAAAAAAAGAAATAAATTAACACCAAAATGCTAAGTAAATCTACATTCAGTGAGTTACTAATTTAGAAATGAACTGAAGTACATTTTACTTCAACAAAAATACAGAAGTCCAAATGAAATTGCAGGAAAGACAAAATAAATCTCATTTCGTATAAATGAAAATACAAGACTTTTACTAAATGCCAAGTAACAGCATCAATAAGCTTGATATCAATAACTGTTGTCCATTTTATCATTTTAGATATAAATAAATGCACTAATGACTGAACAAATGTTTATTTGTTAAATAAACCATTAATCAAATGTTTTCATTATGAACAAAATTATGGTAAAATATTGTGAACGATACTTCAATGGGATTGTCAGGTTCCATAACATTAATTTGTAATGTGACACATGATTGTTTACCAACTGGAGAAGGTTTTATGTAATAGAGTTGTGAGAAGGGGAGAAACGGGTGGGAAGTCTTACATTCTCCGATCTTGATATTAATTTATATAACAAAAATTTGTTCCAATCACGTGATTTTTTGTCGAACTGGGAAAGTTTCGAAGTGATCTGCTACCATGTGGCAAATGTAAGTTACCTTGGAACCTGGTCATACCATCCTCTTCCCCAGATTTCAGCCCCATGACACTTTCTGATGGCAATAACTGCTAAATGCTTAAGCAGATGTGCACTAAATTCTGCATAGTTAATCTCTAGGATCCGGCGTAAAATGTAGGCTACCAGAAAACCAGAACTCCCCACCCCGGGCAACACTGGGTACTTTAAGCTAGTTGAAAATAAAATTGGAAAAGATCAAAGTGGTTTGAGGGCATGAAGATCTTGCATGGATAAGCTTGGACCAGATACACATTTGGCTTTAATAGATTTAGAGAAAGCATACGATTAGGTTCCTAGAAATAAGTCTAGGAAAAAAAATATATATCAATATTTAATTATTACTTATGAAAATATTAATATATTGAAATAATATGCATCATGGGCAATACCTATCAAAAGCTACTGTACCTATGAAATGATTAAAATAGGGTTGTAGCTTGTTACCGAAATTGTTCAATCTTTATACAGATGTATTAGAAATGTTTATTTTCTTTTTACTTCAAATTTTGCCGATGAGCAAGTGGTGATAGAATAAGATCATTTTGATTTGGAATTTATGATGAAATGACTGAAAAGGACTTAAGAGATAAGGGGCAAATTTTCAAAAGTCAAAATATTTGCCTACAAAAAAACAAAAAAAAACAAAACAACCACCCCGAAAACAACGAAAGTAAGAATTTGGTTTTAGAGAAAGGAGTAATAATAAAGCAGGTCGAACATGCTAAGTATTTAGGAGTGATGATATATAAATCAGAAGGTTTTGGGTAAAGAAGAAATTAGAGAGAATTGAAAAAAGTAGAAAAAATTGTATCATGTTTAAGTTCAGTATGGTGGGATAAGCACATAGTGAAACATACAACGAAAAACATTGGAAAGATGCAGTTGGAATCAGTTTTGGGATAGAGAAGTGAAATTTGGGTAATGACTGAAGATTTTAAAAGATGAGTAATAACAGTAGAAGTGGATACTTATGTAGAAGCTCGAAGATATCTGGAGTGGATTATATTAAAGAAGAAGAAATTAGAAATAGAAGGTATGGAAAAAATATGTAGAACAAAAAAAATAAAAAAAAAAAAAGATTAATTTGGCTTAAACTCCTTTGGCTTACTTGACATGACATTGATTGATACAGTTGGGGGATGGTGTTTTGCGGGATTTCTTGTCAAACGGCCTCCAATTGGCGGGGCTAATTTGTTGACATTCTGGGACGGATGCTAGCGATGCCCCATCACATCCTAAATGTGCTACAAAAGGAACGGGTTGTAGAATTTCGTCAACGCACCACTGTGCTGTGAAAGTGTCACGGAGGACTACCAAGGGGTCAGCTATAAAACGAAATGGAACTCCACACCATAACTCCATTATCGGGCTGTATGGTCTGCAACAGTAATCCTGTCAATGTCAGGGCCATCTCCAGACATGTCAGGGCTCAGTTCAAAACATGACTTGTCACTGAAGACAATTTGTCCCTAATCAGCACAATTCCACACTGATCGTGCCTGGCAGCACTACAATATCTCTTAATGATGCATTCTCTTCAGTGGTAGGCAGCGTAATCGGTCCCGCAAGCATACAGCCTTCTCCCGTAGTCTTCTACTAATGGTCCAGGTGCTCACTCAGTATTGGTGACATGTTGGATGGTTGATAGGCATAAATCTACTCACTCATTTGGTGCAAATTTTTGATCATTTGCATATTCGATTGAAAGGTTTTTTGCATGTGAAGTTTCATTACTATCAGATTTTTTTTATCAAAGAGTGTATGTAAGAAAATGGTTTTAATGGAAATTTTAAAGAAAGAATCTTGGCAGTAAAGAAAATGAAGCTGTCAGCCATGGATATCATACTTGTAAACAAAAATTGGCAGGATTTTCAAGATTGAGAAGACACTTCACAAATCATCTGCTGCTTTAACCTAAAGAATTTTTGAATAGCACTATTCATATTTTTGAATACAATATTTTGAATAGCATATATTTACTTAGATGAAATTTAATGTTATAGTATTTACAATATATAGAGCAAATGATAATACAGTAGAATCCACTTATTGTGATTGCGGATAATGTTATCAGTCAGTTGGTCCCAAAATATGCTATTTAAAAATGTAATAAAAATAATCTGTCTACTGTAATCAAAGTTCCAGTTATTGTTATCAAAATCCTCAAATATTCAGCCTTTTGCATTTCAAGATTAAGAACTTAAAGGGTTAATCATGATAAAATTTGTCAAAATCCGACTTTTTATGAAAAATCATTGTTTAATCTTATTCTTCAGTAAATCTTTTACATTTCAAGATTACATAATCTTTGTTTAATGTTATCAGCCAGTTACTGTTATTGAACAGCGACTGTCCCAAAATGATCACAATAATTGGAGACTACTGTATAAAAATATATTAAAATAATACAAAGTTGATGTTTCAACTATACACAGATCTTTGTCAACATAAAACAAATATTTAATTTGAAAATAATATAATGTCCTGTCCACAAAATATCATTAACTTCTCTGCTTATAATACTCTAATGATAGTTAGGTTTCTAATAATACAAATGATGAAAACTTTAATCTTTTTTTTTACTTCATCATAAGTAATACCTATACAAAAGTCTTACAATACTGGAAACAAAACAAAAAAAATCTTAAAAAAAAAAAAAATAAGTGTAGAAGAGAGAGTTTAGAGTGACTTCTGTTATGTGAATCGAAAGTTTTCTTAAAATTACTTTATACGAACTGTAAATTTTGCTGTAGTACTAAGTCCTCATATAAATTTAAATAAATCAATTAAGAACTGGATTTAAAATATTTTACTTTAATCTGGACTCTAAAAGAAACAATCCAACTCTGTACCTTTTTCAATAATCAATATTGTAGCTCATTTATATTGTAATATGATAATTATGTAACACCACTATAGATGCTGCCTTTTTCAATGAATGGAAAGATTTATAAAATCACTTTTTTATTGGAATTACTTACCAACATGAGATTTAATAAACTTCATATTAGATCAAGTATATTTTCTGTGCAGAAAAGCTTTTCCCCCGTTGTAATAGAAATAGATAAATTTCATTTTATGAAATAAAAATTTAACTGATTATTCTAATATTTCATAGTATTCTTTGTCTTCAATACTGAACAAATGTAATTACATTGCCAACTAGTTTTTGTAAGTCATAAATAAACAAAGCATGATTTTCAAAACGAGTTTTTAAACCAACAATAACAAATGCTAATAATTATGTTTCTAATTATTTTGCAATTGATTAAATTTTTAAAAATCAATTTTGTATATATATATATATATATATATATATATATATATATATATATATATAACATGATTTACAATTTTTTTGCACAAATAGAGATAACTGAACAATTCTTACTTGTAAGATAAGGTCTTGAAGATGCTGGGTTTTCATTCTTATCCGTTCCAACCGTCTGTGTTTTTCTAATTCTAAGTTTTGGCATTCCTGAGCTGAATTTGTTGGCAAACCAAGCCATTTAATCTCTTTCTTTTCTTTAGAAATAATATTCATGGCCATAAGTACATTTAATGCATCATATACACGGCGACGGATATTTTTCTGATCGTATGCCTACAAAGAAAACATATTTGAATTGAACTTACTAATTTATTCCAATAGAAAATCAATGGATGAGTAAAAAAAAAAAGATTTAAACAAAGAAAAATGTTTATTATTTTGCTTTTCAATAAATTTACTATAATTGGGTTCCTGTAAGGAAACTTTGGTTTCATGCAAAAATCTAAAGTATTCTTAAAGTTTAGTTGAAAAAGCTTCAAATGCTATGGGTTCCAATCCATTTAGCCTATCAAGAGCTATTTTAAATTTTATCAGAATTAGTTATTATTATTTTTCAGGGCCAGAAACCAAGAAATTCTATGCATAATATTAGAGGATTGTGGATAATCAAGTTTCCAACATAAAGTTAGTATTTAGTTGAAGAGTCAAATTCAAATCTACTTTGATTTAATCCGTAAACTTATAAAACAATCAAAGTGCCATATAAAACAATCCCCATCACAATCAACTCTTCTACCGCTTAGCCAGGCTTTCAATATAATCCAGCTTAAAGTGTATACTTCAATGATTAGTAGGTACAAATGAGCCCTTTTCAAAGTGCTTTTATCCTTTCCTTTTATAATGTAATCATTACAAAACTAGTCACATTCCTTACCAATTCTCCTATGAAATAAGTTTTCATTTCTGTTACCAAACACAGGAACTATTATTTACCTTGATTCATTTTAATTTCCTATCTTTAATTTTGCTTTGTAAGAATTTATATTTTACATTTCGTCAAAAATCCCTTTAGTCTTTTAAAAGACGTAAATCTAAAAGCTCAAGTTACTAACTGATTATAATGAAAAGGTACTTCACTAGAACGAAAAAGATAGAAATTTAACACCCACATTCTAAATGGATCTTAAACTTTCTTTTGATGAATGAGGAACAACAGTAATAAAAAAATCTAAAAAATTTACAACTGAAATAAATATTTAACAGCAACAAAATGATGGTTTTTATTAATGTCTAAACTACAAAATATTAGTGAACAAAAGCTAACAATTTGGAATGCAACAATAGTAATTATACTGTTACAAGTACTCACCTGAGGATCACCTACTTGATCTGTAGGGGACATACTGCGACTTGGATCACTAAATTCAGCCACCAATTCATCAGCTACTTCATTGTAAGAAGTAGTACCTTTCTTTTGAACTTTTTCACATACTTTCATAGAAAAATGACGAAGGCCTTTCCCTCCCTTTTCTCCTTTCTTACTTCTTTTACTGGAAAGATAATACAAATAACTTATGTAGATTTGATGGTTAACAAAACTTAACAGGATCTTAAATGTAACAATCAAGAAACCTCCTAAAGAATGAAATAATTGATTCCATATTTTAACATTTTATGCATTCTGTAAGACGTAACAGTATTAGGATATAATGATATCTTAAATATTCCTTAATAATCCACATTTCAATAATAATAATAATAATAATCTTCTCCCTTTATCCGGGATGCCAGGTAGGGGAAGAAGTTACCAGCAACCTTCATCTCATTCTCTCCTCCCACCATCTCTCTCTCTACAGATATTTGGGTCACTCCCCCTTAGGAAATGTTTTCTTAAAATGAATATCCATTTGTTTCTTGATCTTCCCCTGGGTCTCTTGCCAAACACTTTCAGAAAACGATTGTTTTCCATCATCATCAAAAGCCCAAATAATTGCAATCTTGTTCTTTCAATAAAATGTTGTAATGTTTCTAGTCTCTTCCCTGGTTTTATCATTTCTTATCTTATTTCTTCAAACAGCCAAACATATACACACTGATGGAAATGGAAATCCCAAAACCAAAATGAAGTTAATCTAAGTGAATGAAAATTATCCAAAATATTTGTCTACATGATGCAGTGCCATATGAAAGTTGAATGTTGTCTTCCTCAGTACCACCACATAGTCACTGCTACGTTGAATGCAGGCGTCCAGACAGGCAAGCATCCGATATTAGAGGTGTCCCATGCCTGCTGCCCTTGTATGGTCAGATCAGCAATGATTGCTGCAGGTTAAAGATTAGCCCGTAGCCGTTGTCCAATCATGTCCCACAGATTCTCTATTAGTGAAGATCTGGTGATCTTGCCAGCCAGGAAAACAAGTTAACATTTCGAAGAGAATGTAAGGTTGAAGCCGCGATATGGGGATTAGCATTATCCTGTTGAAACAAATCCCCTTAATACTGTTTATGAACGGCAGAACGTAACACAAACACCAAACCATAACATCACTGACATTTTGTTTCTTTAATCTAGAAACTTTGTCAAGGTATACATTAAAAAAGAAAAGAAACCATCTTTTCTAAACTATCAACAATAAAATAAACAGAACATTCATGATCTATAAGTGAAGAACAAAGCATCTGTCACCAGGAGGTGTTTTTGCTAGATATGGGAATGGCCATTTCTATCTGTTTAACATTCTCAGATAAGGAAAGGTTTTAATCAAAGGTGATTCATTTCCACTTGAGAAGGGAGCTTGATATATGAAGCTCTGAAACGTCGTGGTCTTTTAAAGTCTTAAGATGTTGTAAGGTTAGTGCCAATATAGTTTCTATATTTTTAAGTTTACCTTTCCTTTCAATTTCTTATTATTGTTCATAAATTTCTTAAAAATGCCGAATGAGATTTCATTAACTTTTAAAGATCTTTATTAAAACATCTACTTCAATTTATGAAACATGATTCACGAAGTATTCTTTCTGTTTCATCATGAGATTCATATAAAATGTTAATCAAAGGATCCGGATTGTGGTTCAAAGATAAGCAGTGGTTCGCCCAATCAGAAATTCTTTTTTTATTGCCTCTATTTGCCCTTATTATAACAAATATAAAAATTTCGCCTTATTCCAATTCAAAATGTAATTACACTCAAAACAAAAAGCAGTATTTTTCATGTTTCTATGTTTTCCATGTTATGACCTATTTCCTTTGACAGCTACAACCGAAACCCCAACATATGACATCTAAAGGGCAAATAGAGGCAATAAAAAAGGAATTTCTGATTGGGCGGACCACTACTTATCTTTGAACTATAATCCGGATCCTTTGATTAACATTATACATGAATCCCATGATGAAACAGAAAGAATACTTCTTGAATCATGTTTCATAAATTGGAGTAGATGTTTTAAGAAAGATCTTTAAAAGTTAATGAAATCTCATTCGGCATTTTTAAGGAATTTATGAACAATAATAAGAAATTGAAAGGAAAGCTAAACTTGTTGTAAGTCATTTATTTGTTCATTATTATTTTGGTTACTTGAATTGTTATTTAAATTGTTTTCACGTTTAGATTATGTGTGCTTATTTATTGTTATTAAGTTATTTTGTTCTTCACGTGTAGATCGTGAATATTCTGTTTATTTTATTGTTGATAGTTTAGAAAAGATGGTTTCTTTTCTTTTTTAATGTATACCTAGAAAAAGTTTCTAGATTAAAGAAACAAAATGTCAGTGATATTATGGTTTGGTGTTTGTGTTATGTTGAAGAATTTGACATTAGTAGTTTCATTGGTTTGAATTTTTGGCAGAACCACAGTTCCAATGTAAACGTTTACTAATATGGTGTTAGGGATAACTATTGAGGAGGGGGGGGGTCATCATCCTGTTATCATAGTAAATAACTTCTAATACCATAATGTCTGGGATCGGTCTGTAGGTCGACGAAGACTTACTACCGTATTTTACGGATTATAAGATGCACTTTTTTCTTCGAAAAATTGCCTCCAAAATTTAGGTGCGTCTTATACTTGAAATTAATTTAAAAATGTTCAGTGTTTGATTTAAAATTCCCGCCAGTCTTAAAAATGGCCATATATTCGATGCCGCGGGAAACCTATCTCTATGGCTGCGTCTATAAAATGAAACCACGGTTGTGGTTAAAACCTCTCTGGTTACGCTAAATCTTTCAAGAAGCGCGGCATAAGTAACGCTCTCGATGGCAGTGAAGACAATCTTATATATAAAGAGGACAACAATGACGACAAAGAGGATGAAGAAGAAGAAAGTTCAGATGACGATTTTCAGGGATTTTAAAGGTCAGTTCGGTTTTATAAACCAAGAATTTTTTTTTTTAGTCTGGCTTTGCATTCTAATGATAAAAATGGTAAAAATGTTATTTTTTTTTAAAAATTGCTTAAAAATTAAGGTGCGTCTTATAGTCCGTAAAATACAGTATATGGCTTCATTCAAAGTGGGTTAAATGCTGTATACAGTTTGTTGTCACCTTTGCAGCATTCTGTAGTCGTAGCATTGTTACCACAGCCTTTCACAGTGACAGTAATGCTTACAAACAGCTCCACATGAGTCTAATAGCAGATTCCATCATGCATTTGCCATGGCACTGTACATGCATCATATGAGTTATTACATTGATATCAGTTTCAACGTCACAACTCATGTAGACAAACATTCTGTGTAATTTTTATTCACCAAGTATAATTTCTTCTTGGTGTTGGGATTTCCCGTCAGTGTACTTGTATATAATTTTACAATACGGGGAAAAAAAATCCTAATTCCTAAATAATAAGGAAAAATAATTTAAAAAAGTATTAAGTGTGTTATTTTTTTATTTTTAGAAATTTTTGTATTTTTAATAGTAACAAAAAAATTTCTCCTAATTAAGCGGCTTCTGTCCATCGGTAAAGATATCAAGTTAGATATCCTATATGAAGAGGAATGAATTGGCATTTTCTAAACCACCTAAGCAGTATGCCGCTGCTAGCCTCAGGAGATAGAGTCTGACAAAGCAGTTTGTTCTATTCACTTTTTTATATTCTGATTGCATCTTATAAATAAATTCTTTTGTGATTTCATTTAATTATAAATGCACAATATTTGTTGCATTATGGCCTCTGGGGATAAAGGGGTTAAATGTAAAAGTGTTAACATGTTTTGAACAAATATTAGAGCTAATTGAGAAGCTTTGAAAAAATGTGCCTGTTGCATGAGAATGCAAGATTTATGGAATCAAAATGCAAATAGTTTCTGACATTCGTACAAATAAAAAAGAACTAAAAAAGAGTTAGCATTGAAATACAGTTTAGGTGGTTATTCTACTTCGACAGTTGGTATTAGAAAACACTATTATTTATATGATTTTTACTAATTTGTTAAGTAAATATAGAAATTTGCATATTGTGATTTCATTTAATACAGTAATTTTGTAAAACACATTGGACTTAATGGAGTTTTGGCAATAATGGACACCCCTCAAATAGTCTGTTAAATCAATGGTTTACTGATGACTTTCTCCACAGAAATTAAATACAAACACATTTTTAATCTAAATTAATTTAACAAAATTTAAATACAATTTTCAGTTGTACTTTTAAACTTTCTATTTTTTGTCTTCATTTTCAGATGCTTATCGGCACAATTAATATTATAATACATAATGCCTTGTGTCATGTTAAAATCACAATAAAAATTCAATTATAAATCCTTTCAACACAAAGACATCAAGAATATTAATTCTGATCAATGACATTTTCAAGGAAAGCAATCTAAACCTTTATTTTGATCTACAAACATAAGTCATTGCATACATTTTTTTCAATATTTCTATATCTTTCTTTTTTAAAAAAATAAATAAATTAGAAAGACATCCGACGAAAACAATTAATTTTAATTTTCAAGATTTTGCTAAATATCTTACCTTTCAGAATAATCTGAATCCACAAAATCATGGCTTCTTTTTCCTGACCAATTTCCAGATGTGTCAATTGTGGTTGAAAGAATATTCTGTGGTGTTCGTGGACTTGATGCAATTATTTGTGGGCTGCTGACAGATCGCTGTGGTGTACTAAGAATCTGTAAAAGAAAAAAGGATATACCAACTCAATACAGCAGTTCATTACATGGTAAAAATAAAACACTTGGTTTTAATGAATTCAAAAAATTTGATTGGGCAGAAATAACATAACTGATGGAGCAAGGCAAGTAATTCAAATGTAATATATATGCCCAATTCAAATATATTCTATTTGTGAAAAGAAAATTAAACTGCAGCACGATCGACTGTCAATAGATTTCTCTGTTAGAAATCTTGAAATATTTCCATTGTCATAGTAACTAGCGATTGCAATGTTAAGAGCAGTAGATAAAGTTAAATCAATCCTCAATATTCATGAATGGTTTGTTATGAAGCCATGTAATTCCCAATAATGATATTTTTTTATGTACACAAGTTTAAAGTATATTAGTTTCATATAATTCTATCTGAAGAATGATTAAGGTTATATCTGAAAATATTCCTAAAAAAGCCTCAAATAAGTTTCCAGTACAAGCACTAAATGAAATTTAACTAAAAACATTTGAAATTATATCTTACCATGGGTGAATTTGGTAAATGGGGTGTCTTTGGTAGAATTGTAGGTTCAGTCTTAAAAGGCGACATTTTAGTTGTAATAGAACTTGTGGCACTTGCTAATGGCACTGCAACCATTTGGGCAATACCTACTAAATCATATAATAATGTACGATTAGCAACAGATAATAAAATCAGTATTAAAAATAAATAACTGACTGAAAACTTAAGAATTAAGATTAAGACATGTAAAAACAAATGTAGGTTAGCTATCAAAACAAAACTCTTAAGACTTCTGAAGTACATGGCGAACTTATATAGCAGAAAACATTCACTAGTCAAGATAGAGATGCCAGCACTTTTATTATTTTCTTGTCATGTTAAACAAGAAGTTCGTGAAAGAACTCAACTTCTTTCCTTAAAATGCTTTATTATTAGTAGTGCTATTTTCTTTCGAGAAAGTCATAAAAACAGTAAAAAGGAGAAAGATCTGTGTGTATATGCAAATTATAATATCAGCCATATTCAGTTTCTTCAAATTTTCCATTTCTTAGAAATTAATAAAAATCAGCAAATAATGAATTAGACTAATGCAATTACTTTAATTATATCAAAGCATTTGCAACTGATAATGGATTACTAATAAGCAAATTTTTGACATCAACAGAAATTCAATGGTTTGCTTTCTAGTGTTTTTCTAAGTGAATTTTTGACACTTTTGTGTGCAAATTTACCCAAAGGGATCGAAGATGGAAAACATTTTGAATAGAAAAGCGAGACTGTCTCATATATAAATATTCATTTAAAGAAGATCGCTGGTTCAAAAGTAATTAGGACACGCACTAATTTTATGAGCTTCGCTTTCCTTACAGAAGTAGGCTATACACAAATGACTATTTAATAAAGTGTGTTGTTTTTCTAGCATTATCTTAGGTTGTAATAATATTACGGTGTTATATATAACTTGGTAGTTCTAAAAATGATGGTAGAAATGCAAATATACAAATGTTTATACACCAACACTTTAGTGCATCAACTTCTAGAAACACAATCTTGTCCAAAACAAAGTGGAAACAAAGTTATTTTCATTTATGAGTTTTGCACGAATACAAACTTTGACATAATACATCGGTGGCCACCAGAAATGTCAATTTTGGTGAAGGAAGTGCTAGTGAACGCATATCACAACACTAATTTGTGAAGTATAGATCTAAAGATTGCGATCTTCAAAACTAACCTTGAAGACCAGAAACCATAATTTAACAATGGTGAATTGGAAGAGGAAATTGAGATATCTATTACAACAGATTAAATACTCATCCATTTGGAAGGTGAAAAAAACAAAACAAAACAAAAACTGGCACCACATGAAGTTACTGAAAACAACAAAGTGAAACAATACAAGAAACAATACTCTTCACTACTTCTTTTTTAAAAAAAAAAAAATCCCTTTTTTCAGCAGAATTGTAGCCTGTGATAAGAAGTGGAATCTCCAATAATTGTTGTAGATCCATAGTGGTTAGATGAAGATGAAAAGCCTAAACCACTTCTTCATTCCAGAAAGATTATGTTTAACCAAACTTCTAAGGGAAAAGTTACAGTGGCAGGAGGTAATTACTTTGATTAATATAACTGTCTTTACTAAAAATTGTATCATTATGAAAATTTTGTGAAAAATCCACAACTTTAAATATGTAACAATACTAGTTTAATGCAAAACAGAAGATTATTGGGAAAAAAAATCAAGTCAACCACGTCAATGAGATTCAAAAGTAGTTATGTAAGAAGAGGGAAGTAATACTACATGATAGATCAATAATGAAAAGCATGCGTAGATTAGTAACAGCTCAAGGCAAATGCATCGACAATATATTTATGTTCACATAATGCAGAAGATGACCACTTCGTAATTACCTCATCTGGACAATTACATAAAAATTTCAAACCTCACAGTCTGATCTTAAAATACGACTACTTTGAGCATAACTATTCTATTTTCATGCCAAATTTCATTTTTGAAGTTTTTATCATTTTGAGTTATCTAAAACAATAGTACAATTTTTGTTTAAAAACAAATAGGAATCATTGCTTTGTTTAATGGCTGTATTTAATTAATCTGCAGTTTCAGAACAGTAGTTGAAACAAAATTTATACTTTTGCAATAAAAATGATCCTTCAAAATTTTTAGAATTAACATTTATCTGCTCCTTTTTCTTATCAGTCATTTAGTTTCGATAAAAATTGCAATTCATTTTTTTTTTTTTAATCATCTCACATTAACCCTACTTCGAAACTTACATGAAATGTTCAGTAGAAGATAGAAATAATTAGCAGTAAAGAAACTAGCTTCAACAGTTGCACTACTAGTTTTGGCTCTCAGAAAAAGTACTCAAATGGTTTTGGAAATGCACTCTTCAGTGATTAACTGTAAATAAAGTAGGCAATTCCAAGAGTTACAGAAAAATGCCCACATTTTTATCATGAGAAAATCTTATACATAAACCATATGATAATACTATTTGCAGCATCAAATATAATTTTGGAATTAGTATTGTATAAGAATTTATTAAACGTTTGTATGTATATAGTACTAAGGCATTGTTCTTGTAGCTACTTTAGGAATATGTGGAATTTAAAAAAAAACTTTTAAGTTTGATTATATTCACTTTTGTTGCACTCCTTACTATGATGCTTATTTTTACTGTTTTAATCTGAAGCAGGAAAATTAACACGAAATTTTATCCGAGACTTCTTATAAAAGATGTGAAGTATATGCTGATTTTAATATATATATATATATATATATATATATATATATATATATATAAACGTGTGTGTGGAAGAGGAGACTTCTCTGAATGATAAATGTATTAATTTTAGAATTTTATGGGGGGGAAAAAACACGTTGTAGGCCATTTAGGGTTTCTGGGATGTGTGTGTTTAAGAACTGCAAAATAAAGTTGTTCTTAACAGTTAAAGTAATGAATGAAATTAGAATGTAAAATGTTTATTTCTTTATTTTTAGTTGCAATATTGAAAATATCTGTAACATTGAATCTCTTGACTGAAAGTAATTAGGAATTCATTAAAATTATGGACGAGAATTTTTTTTTAGCAATGTCACTCATTGTAAATTAACTAAACTTATCATGAATGATTAAACACATTTTGTAATACAGAAATATGGACCTTGTTCAAAGCCAAGTTTATTTTGTAAATATTTCTCATGTTTCCTTCTGATAAGAGAGGAGAATCTTTGTCTAATGATTCTTATGAATAAATTCACTTTCAACAATTGTGAATGCTCCTGCTTTTGGAATAGAAATCTTCAATTCATCACTGTTGTGTATATATGTTTGAAATATAATTAGATAGTAAGAAACACTGAATGATTTACAGTAAGGGTTCACTATTTTAAAGGAAATGCTTAAAATAAAATCAACTTTACCTGCAAGCAAAGAGCACCCGATTGTATTTGTGTAAACTTTACGGAACAGTATAATCATGCTACAACCTTTTTTTAAATTAAAAGATTAGGAATCTTTAAAAAATAAATAAATAAGGGTCTTTTTGAAATGGCATTTCTTAATTATTGAAGTAGTTGGAACTACAAAATCCGAGTTTGTTAATGAATAATAAAGTCTGAAAATTGACAATTTAAATGAAAAACGTTAATCCACATTCTGAGCTAAATATAAAATAAGGTCGCACCTTTTTTTTTTTAAGAGTTCCTTCTTACTTTTATAATTTTACAATAATTCTTTAAAAAATGTGTAATAAAAATAAAATTACTGTTTATCTGTAACATAAAAATAATTCGTTCTCTGCATATAAAGGAATGAAATAAACCGTTCACGTGTACTTAAATAGTTTTTGAATTAAAAAAAAAAAATGCAACTTAAGTATAGAGAACATATTGTTAAAATAACTACATTCGTTAATAGGTATATAGCGATATTACAATATTCCTCGTTAAATTTTTAAGCTTTCATTTAAATTTTAACCGTCTTCGCGTGGTCGGCTCAATGAACGCAGTTGCAAGGTGGTAAGCGAGAACAAACAGGGGTTAGTCCTAAACTAACACACACACACACACACACAATCTTCAGAAAATCAGAGTGAAATCTTTATACAAGTACTATAAACCCGTTATATTTATCCATTATCGACAGAATCCTTTCCAACTTCAATAAAATCCACTATTTCGTTAAGTTCATTTATTTTTTTCATCTCAAAAATCCTTAATATTTAAATTCCGAAATCATTAAATGAGTTACAAAAATTACATAAAAAAAGTTTAACTTTAAATGCTAAGTTCTGGTCTACCCAATTTTACTTCAATTATTTTACAACGTAAAAAACCATTCACGTTCCTGGACGACTAATTCAGAAGACATTCATTGCAACTTTCTAGTTCGTTTCATGCAATACGTGGAAAGAAAAAAAAAAGCCTACAAAAGTTTTCCGATTTACGAAGTAAAGACAACAGTATATTTTCATAAATCAAGTTTATTTATTGCCCAGGTAAGCTTTATTTAGTAAATCACTTAGCCTTGATTTCTTAAGGGATTGTCAGAGCTTTCCTTCGATGTAGACCGGGGGTGTCTCGTAACAAGGACAAATTTCGTTGGCACACAAACTAATTAATGTAGTGGCTCTGGTTATTATAAATCTACACGAAATTAACCAGAAAAGTAACTGATACCGAAATTCAAAGGATTAATCTAATGAAACAAAACCAGCTGTGAATTCAACATAGAAAGAACAATACCAACACAAATTACAACCTTAGCTATTCGTGGACATTAAATCCTAAACGAATGACGACACCTGATTTGCAACTGTGAATCAAGAAACGATAGGACATTGGACTGAGCTACGATAATTTTCCTTGCTTGTCATTACTTTACCTGAATTCTTTACAAATAAGAAGAAACGACCATTGCTATGGCAAGGTATTATGGGAATTCAACAACAGGGATAGGAAGGAAGAGCAGGGTAGGGGGGAAGGAAGTAAGGCCGCAACCACAGCACCTGGAGCAACCAAACGCCAGGAACTCGTAATCAATCCATTCACTATTGTCTGTTGTCATAATCAAAAGTGGCCAGTCCTACATTTTGGTAGTCTTTGTATGAAACAGCTCATTAATAATAATAAAGCTCTTTCTCACGGCGATATATTTGATACCTTTAAATAAAATCGACCTATAGTTAATTCAAAGATATTCAATTATTATTATTATTATTTCTTTTTTTTTTTTGTAATATATAAAAATTAAATCGACTGTTCACAGAACACAGATCAGTTTTTACATCAAATAATTATCAATCATCATAAGAATTTTTTTTTTAAATGTTTATTCCATTAGATAATCTCATTTCCTATTCTAATTTCGGATACACGTGACGACGATAAGAAATGTTACTATATTAATTTTTACAATTTAAAGGCAATAAATGCAATTACTAAGATTTGCTATTAAAGTCTTCAAAAAAGCAAGTGAAAAATAAACCATTATCTCATTTTAGCCTAAAACTTAATATTAATCGTACCACTTAAGTCGATCGTATTTTTTTTATTTTTACAGTATTTGTACGAAGAGTTTCATGACAAACGATTTTTAGTTAAAGAAAAATTGTTTGCTGTTTGAATTTTATTCAATAGGGAAAAAATTATACTTTCAAATATTGCCTATGTATTTTAAATTAAAGCGGAAATGTGCACAATTAATTATTTTTCTTCTTTCCTTCTATAAGTATTTCCAAACAATGGCAAACGGTCGCTAGGTAACGCTAACCATTCCTCTCATCAAATATTGGAACAATCTATTCTTTGTTCTATTTTTACATCATTAAACCGATTTGTTTGATGAAAACATCTCAACAGAAAACAAAACAATGCACTAATTACCGACAGGCCCGGATTTCCGCCTAGGCCTAGAATGCCCGGGCCTAGGGGCCCCAGCCAGCCGAGGGGCCCCGCCGTATTTTTTGGTTGTTAAAATAGGATTGTCCTTTTTTTTTGGTTGTTAAACTGGAAATTCCGTTGGTTTTTTTTTTGGTTGTAGATTTTCGGGATGGGGGGGTGGGGGGCGCAAATATCAAGTGCCTAGGGGCCCTGGGTGTTCAAGTCCGGCTCTGATTACCGACTTGAAGTCAAAATGAAAGACATTTCAGAAGCAAATTCACACGACACATATAGAAAAGCTTATAGTTCAGCATTTATAATCCGTGATAATTAATAGCATGCTTTTATTTTTTTATCTATTACATAGTTACAACTATTATTAAAAAATAGTTTTCAGATATCTAAAATAAAAAGAGATTTTCAATACATGCAGTACATTAATTTACTAAACAACTACGAAGATATAAAATTGAATATGGTATTTTTATAAATATTGAATTAACAGACACGTTTGAAAACATACTTCTGCCTTTTGAATATAAATTTAAAACAACTTGAATGAAACTCACAATTTTCCATTAACTATGAAGATTAACTTAATTTTCATGAAACTTTTCATGCAAATACTTTAAAAATAAAAATATATAATCAAATATAAGTTGTACGATTAATGTTAAGTTTTAAGTTAAAATGAGATGAGGGTTATTCTTCACTTACTTTTGAAGATTTTTTTTTTTTTTTAGCAAATCTTAATAATGACATTTATTGCTCTTAAATCGTAAAAATGCGTATAGTAATATTCCTGATATATGGTAGTGTAACTTTTAATAAATTCATGTACTTAAATCTAATAGTGGGTCAGGTAGACCAATGGTAGAGGTGCTGGACTGCTAACTAGAGGAGCCGGGTTCAATTCCTGGTGGTGGGCGATTTTTCCACAACTGGATCCTTGGGCTTACTCAACCCTCTGTCAAATGGTACTGGATTTCTTACTCAGGGGTCAAAGGAGGGGAGACATCGAAATGGCATCCAACCTCAACTAGTCCATTGGTAGAATATGGTCGGAGCCTATATCTCCAATGCACCCAAGAACCTGTGATGGGACACCCTTTCTCTTTCCTTTATCTAATGTCAATAACCAAATATGCTTTAAATCAACTTCCTCAGGATGAAAATTCGACAATGAATTGCCACTCTGCACCTGTGATCACAACTTTTTTATTTGGCTGCAATCCTAAACTGGCCTTAAAAATCTTAACCACTATTTTAGTTTAGATGATTATATAAACTTTACTCACTTTTGAGATCATGAGCTAAGACTAAGAGATCATCACCCTAACAGGATCAGGAAGCTATTGAAAACTTGTTGAGTTTATAGAAGAAGAAGCAAAACAAAAACAAACAAAACAGTTGTTGTTACACATCAACTCAGAAATGCAGATGAACAGCCATCAATGAAAATATTGACAACTGTGATGACAGTATTACAACCTCTATAAAACCACTCAGCGATGAAATTAATCAAATATCTGCTATATTTTATGTACAAAAATGAGCCTTTTTGAATCACTGAAAGAATCTTAGATTGATCCTTTATGCTTTTCTCAAGTCT
>JAFIDM010010028.1:39307195-39361759 GCA_023159025.1 Thereuonema tuberculata | reverse complement strand
AGCATTTCCGGACATATGTTGTAATGAACTATTTTGATTGTCTACATATGGGAAATACATACCTGAAATTATGCCGTGTATTTTTGAAACACCCTGTATATATACATACACACACACATATGTGGGCCATTAAGGAAGTCATTCAACTAATTTTTATCTGCCAAACATTCAATCCTATAATATATTTTGAAAACCTGTTTGATGTTCTTCTAATCGGCACCACTGATGTGGTCTAGGTCAGTGAAGGAACGTCATGAAGGGCAATTGGAAAACATGTAATCATCATTTAATAAGGCAATGCAATGCACAAGGTACAAAAAGGAACACAGGAATGCTCAATATACATTGCTAACACCCTTCAAAGTAATTTCCAAGATTGTCTACCATATATTGCCAGCGATGGGGAAGGCAGAGAATACCAATGGCTGCATGTGAGTCATTAAAGTGTTGTGAGTCATCTCTGTTCACAAAGCATTTCCCAAGCAAAGGCTTCTTAAGTTTTGAAATCAAATCAAAGTTGCATGGATTCAGGTCTGGCGAATACGAAGGGTGCTCCAAGACTTCTCACCCCATCGCCGTAATAAAGCCTATGCAGAGCTGCAGCATGACATGTGGCATTATCATAAAGAATGATGGCGTTGGACAGCAGTTCTGGATGTTTCTCACAAACAGCACAATGCAGCTGTTGCTGTATTCACAGTAAGGCCTTAAGAACTGGGTGACACACATGAATACCTTGACTGTCATATGCAAGAATGATTATGAGTTTCATGGGAGATGGATTTTTTTGAACCTTGTGGCATTGTGGTGATCCAGCATATGCTTTAATATGATATCACTCTAGATGGATGCGACATGTTTCTGTCCCTCAGTTAACTGATGTGGCATCAACTTGAAAGCAATCTTGCGCACTTTCATGATGTCTTGTAAAGGTAGACATTCCTGTCTGCTCAGCTAATTCCTTTACAATCCAATGCTTGTATTCATCGAAGCACTGTTCAATTACTGCCAGTGACATGTCTCTCTGACTAAACACACAACGTCTACTAAGTAGCTGTTGATACATGTCCACGTTGGAATCCCTGAAGCCATCTTGCCACTGTTCAATATGGCAAAGCAGTCACCCAATTCTTCTCTTAACTCTTCATGACACTCAAGTGCATTTTTTTCCATGGGGAACTGCAATTTTGACATACGACTGCTGCTCCACTCTACTCACCTCCATCTTTCAATGGTGCCGGAAACACACCGTCTGTTCAACTGTGCAGTACCAAACACCCGCTGCACATGTATGCACTCTATATGGTGGCGCCAATCAGAAGAACATCAAACAGGCTTTCAAACACATATTCTAGAATTGCAGTGTTGCCGAATGTTTGGCAGATAAAAAATAGTGGCTGTGATATCCATATCCATAATTTTTTTGGTAAATATATACATTTTGGATGCCATGTTTGGGTTCTATGGGACAAGTATATATAAAACTTCTGTGTATGTGATATTTTTCGTTTTATTGTTGCCAAGTATGAAAATTACCCGATTATTGAATTTCTGATTCTTGAAAGGCCAACACACAACTGCCCATCAGAAAAGCATTCCATTTGCTTACCCCCACCCCCTTCTTCGCAGCAACCTTCGCATCCCTGACAATATGCCATTTAATTTAAAATGCAGTTTATTTATGTTCTATTAATGATATTTCTGTAACTATTAGTCGCAGAGAAAATTTAAAGGATGTTTTTCTTCCTTGTAAAATATGCTTTCTGTTTGTTTTATTTCCTTTGTATATCTAAAATTTTTGGCTAATACTCATCAAAAAAGTAATGCCTTGAAAATGCCTATTGTGAATTATTTACAAAATTTCCATGTATACTGTCAAGAAGCTTTTTTACAGAACTAATTAAATGCTACGATTCTTTCATAGATGCTTTTGAGATATCTCTTGTAGTTTAGCCAGCATATCAATTTTTATGTGCCGTGAACAAGCTTTTTTTCTCCACTCAGCTTCACATTTTTATTTACTGCTCAGCCCTCTTATGCTATCCTGATAAAACATGATCTATATTACTTCAGAAATTTATGAGAAATACACCAATTAAAGTTTCATCAAAATCGGGTCGGTAGATTTTGAGTTTATCATGGACAAACAAACCTACAAACATGAGTTTTTTATAATATTAACTAGCTGTACCCGGCATGCGTTGCAATGCCACTCAAAGAAAGAAAGTGTTTGTGTTTTAATTCTGTTTATTGAAGTGCTTTTGGCTACACAATATTTTTTGTTTTTCCGTCTGGTGATGGAAACAAATACACGAATAAATCAGAAGGTTTTCCGATGCATGAGCAAGCCGCACACAGCTGTCCATGTGTGAAGCATGGATTTTCCAAATTTAGTCCACACTTGCAGCGATTTTCCTGGTGCTTTGTTGATGGTCATTGCAAATGTGAGTCGCACCGGAAACTGCAATCATTGAAACTGGAAATACACTCATTTGTTGAAACGCCTTGCGCACCTGATATTGTAAAATGGTTCTACAAATTCAGAAACCTTCGCGAGCGTGCACACAACAACTCACCAAAGTTTCATTGCAATCTGATGAATAGTATAGGAACACACACGGGACAAACAAACAAAGAAACATTCATTTTTATATATTAAGATATAGATTAATTTTCAACATTTGCATTATTAGCATGATGCCAATCTACGCTAGGAGATCCCCTGGACTTCACAATGTTCTGGAAAATGATGTGATGTGGGATACAAGGACAACAAAACTTTTGGTCTAGTTTTCATTAACACCCGTTTGAAAGATGAAATGTTTCTAAACATACTGTAATTTCCAAATCATTTGAGGTGATTTTCAAAGTCCCATTCTTCACCGTCTGGATTTTTAACTTTGTGGCACTGGAAGGCCATAGTGAATTAAGCAAAGAAATAAAAAACCTGAATAAATGTACAAAAGAAGTACAGTATATGTACATGTAACATTAGTGAGTGGCAGAAATATATGGAGCCCATAAACAACATATTTTGTGACTTCATAATAAAGTAATTTTTTGCCTCTATATGGAGACTTTTGATGCATTTTACTACAATAATGCAACAAGAGGTAAATCAAAAGAACTACCTTCAATATAAGCAAACTTATATGAAAATATGCATGGATTTTAATTTTAAGAGGAATTATACTAAGATTATTGTACAAGGCCTTTTAATGAGATGAAGAAAAATAACAAAAACAGAGGTCTAAGATATTTCCTTCCAAATCTTTAAAAAATTAAAAATAACAAAGAAATATAATGATTCAAGTATATTGGAGTTTACAATGCAAAAGAGCACATCCTTTATTCAGGAATAAGATAGATATAATTAGTTATCTGTCATCTTCAGTGCCATGCTTAAAGTATCAATTGATAAACAGAACCCTTCAAAACATCATGATTCTATAATAGCTTCCCAACTTTTTCACAGGGCTTAGACAACCAAAAAAGGAAGAAAAAAAATAGGAAAGACCTTTTCACATAATTTCACAATCTTTTGGATAGGGTGAGAACAAAATAAACAACCTTATCTTAATACGACCATCACTGCCAAACTGATGACTAAGCCACTTGATAACAACCAGACGGCTAAATGATTATTATCCTCTGCTTCTCTCACTTGATTGTTAGAAATAATACTTTGCATCAACACCGACTACTGCATTATCCTTTGTTGATGTTAAAGAAAACGTTTTTTTGTTCCAAAACATTAGTGGAAGCCATCACAATTAGAAGTTTAAGAATAGCAATATGAAATATAAAAGAAAATCATTTAATGAAAAAACATTCAATTTAGTTGAATGATCAAGACATGGCCTGTCCAGCCTGAGTCTGGTTCAAATCCCAGAGTTGGTTTGGATGTTTGTCTTTCTTCTGGGTTCATTTCTTTTTATGTGTATGTCTGCTTTGTGGACTGTGTTCTGAACAATAGATTATTTAGCAGAACAATCTAAAACGACTGCCCTTTGTTAAGTTGAACAGCATCCAAAGTAATCATGATATAAAGAGAATTTCAATTTATATGCATCAATACTTACAGGATGATCAAAAAAAAAAATGATTACAGATGCTTTTCTTTTCATGAAAAATTATTGAGAAATTGCAGTTAGTTCCTACATCAAAACTGTTCAGATTGTAAGTAAATTTTTTACTGGTGTTCTGTGCAATATTGTCAAGTTTTATTCTTCCTACATGTGAAACTGCTGTGTTTAAAGCCAGCTGAAATAATCATTATCAGAATGATTATTAGAAAGAATGATGTTGTCCAACAAATTGTTATGATCTTGAGGTTAAAAATTTAAAGTGTTGTTCTACAGACCTATGTGACCCTTTGGGTCGTGGGACATATTATCGGCATTCCATAATAAATGGGACTTTAGTGAAAGGTGAGCAAACAAATCCATCTGGTTGTTAAGCATTCTGTTTATATTGTTAGCGAGGGTATTATAAACTATGTTAAGGAATAAACAACTGAAATAAACAAAGGATAGATACCTGATTGAAATAACAAAACAAAACTGCTATATTGAATTTAATCCTAGACAAAGATCAAAATATAACTCCCTATATTATAATGATTCCAATTACTGAAATTTCAGTATTTCAAGTGCAAATTTGCATTAAATTTGAAATTCTCATTAAGAAATGGTTTATATTCATACACTGTCCGGCCACTTTATTAGGTACGCCTACTTTGTAGCGTATTGGGCCTCCTTTAGCTCTCAAAACAGCCTGAATTCGTCGAGGCATGGATTCCACAAGATGCTGAAAACATTGTTTAGGTATTGTGTAACATGAGTGTGTCATGTAGTTCCTGAAGATTTGATGGAGGTGTAGGCCTGGAGCGAACAGCCCTTTCCAGCTCATCCTACAAATTTTCAATCAGGCTGAGATCCGGGGGCTGAGTGGGCCACTGCAGAGAGGAAAAGTAGCAGGATACTTTAACTTTTAATGTTCTCTTCCAACTTTTATACTTTTCGTTTAAATTGAGAAAAAGTCAAAGGCCCCATCTTGGAAACCAAAAACTTTTTTCGAAAGATTTTTGTAGCATTTTATTTGTCTTAAAATGCTCTACATTTTATCCATTTACATGACCAATCTATCTCTTATAGTTTGGTCATAAAATTGGAAAAACGTAAAGTCTTACGACAATGACAGACAAAATAACGCTTTTATATAATAGAATGTAATGAATATGCAGTCTATGTACATAAATAAAACTTATCTTTTCTTTTCTTTCTATCAAATTCTCTTTTACAGTTAAAACACCGAAGAGGGTCTGTTAATTTACCAGGCAATAGAACCTCTCCTATTTTTATCAGATGACCGAGGCAAATGTTACACTGAATTGCCTTAATTCTGTGATTCCACTAACATTCTTTGACTCTTTCGTAGACTGTATCAGAAGTCCAATGGTGATATGAATCTCAACATCATCTTAAATTCATTTCATCAATTTTTTTTTTTTAAATGAAGTTTTAAGGAAATTTTAAAAATTTTTTTTCACAGACTATTAAATAAAATATGGAAATAACACTAGGATTCGGATAATTTTACAACAAATATTTTTAAGACAGGCAGTGATTTCAATAATGATAAGAGGCCTATTCTCAAGTAATTAAGAATTCTGAAATTGAAGTTTTCCAACTCTAGCAGAACATATAATAGAAGATGAACAACATAATTATAGAAAAAGAAGATTAGTTAAAAAATTAACCTCTAAAATTAACCTTTTTTTTCTAAAACAATGAAATATAGTATTTTCCTGAATTGCTGTAGGATTTGGTGAGAAAAACAAGATTTTCAGAAGTCAATATACGCAAATGAATGAGTGGGAAAAAAAAAAAAAAAAAAACAAACACTTTTTATAGTTACCACATTTTAATCGTTTTAAAAGAAAGGCAATGTCTGTCTTTGAAATGTTCCAGCCAACCATTGCTGCCACCGAAATCTTCAATGCTCAACTCCTTAGCAATTTCCATGGCTTTTTCTTTGAGAATCACAACAGAAATCGGCACATTTTGCGATCTGGCATGTTAGCCATCGAACTAAAATCTCCTCGATCTCGTAAAACTTCGATTTCCTCATTCTCTTTCTTTTGTCTTTGCAGTCAGCTTCTTCAATTACTTGTTTCGATGAAAGAATATCGCTTAATGTAGTCCTGGGAATATGGTGTTCTTTGGCAAAAGCTGTTTTCGAAACATTTGATTTTTCAAAAAGTGCAATTAAGTCTTTTTTTTTCTTTAAAAGATAACGAGAAATTTCGTTTCCCTGGCATGTTAAAAAAGTAATCGAACCACGAAATCGCAAGAGAAAAAATAGCCCTTAAGAGCAGGGCTTACTCGCTATGAAATGAAGTCACACTCAGGAGCGGTCAAGAAAATGTCTACACTCGATAGAGTCGCAGCGAGAAGTGTGCTTTGAATGATTAGCAGCGAGATTCGAAGAACCCAAATCCTCCGAAGGAGTAGCAAAGGAATGAAGTTACAGGCATAGTCGAAAAGTCCCAGTGAAGGCTTGGCTTTCTTAAACTGAAGGGGCGGGGCTGAAAAGACAAAAGGATGGCAGGCAAAATGGAGAAGAAAGATGCTTTTGGCCATTTATGAGGGTGACGAGTTATCCGGAGTAGAATTAAATTTGGTGACGGGTAAAGGAGGTTATTTTACATTATTGTGTATGAGACCTTGTCGGGACCAAAGGAAAACGATGACTTAAACGGAGTGACGACTTAACGAGGTTTTACTGTAGTAACATTGTAACAAATAGTGTAGGTACTCAACACGACATCTATTACACTTTTCTTGGTATATAAGAAAATTCACAAGCTTTGCAGGAATTAAAAAACAAAGAATTGTCCTGATGCGGAGAAGGAACTTTGAATATTTCCCAGTTGATAAAAAATCAGGTGATAGTTACAAATTAGTGTATATTCATATTTTGTAACCCGAAAACCTACATACCAAATTTCATCAAGATCGGAGGACATAAGACTTCCCATCCCTTTCTACCCTTCTCCTTACCTCTATCACTTTGAATCTTTCCCTGTTGGTAAAAAGTCATGTGATCATTGCAAAATACTGTTATATTCATATTTTGTAACCCCAAATCCCTTAGATATAAAATTTCATCGAGATTGGAGGACCTAAGACTTCCCACCCCTTTAGGGAAAAAATTTGATAAACCCTTATAAAATATTTAACCTAATTTTAGAAAGGAACCTTCATTTTAAATTTCAAGCTTCTGTGTGCAATGATTCCAATAAACACAACTGGATTTTGAAAATTTTCAACCAGCCCCTCTTTTCACCCCTTATGGGTTAATTTTACAGAAATCCATTCTTAAAGGGCGCCTATATCATAAAGGGAAACATCCCTAAAAGTTGAAATTTCTAGGTTCAAAGGATTCGTCTGTGTGTTGATGAGTCAGTGATGACACTTAGCTTTATTATAGCTCAACTCACAAACCCACTATCTCTGATCACCCTTCGGGTTTTTATTTTTTCCAAAAACTGTTGAAAAATACAGTCGGACCTCTATTTTGCGAATTTCTCTATTTTGCAAACTTTTCTTTGGAACCAAGAACATTTTGCTAGTTTCTTCGTAAAATAACCTCCAAATAGCAAAGTGCATTTTCTATTTAACGAACTTTTTCATGGTATCTATTTCTTTTTTCTCCTTGAAATGTTTTTATTATTAATATTCCCTTACAGGAAATGAAAGAAATGTAGAAACACTTACAGCTGAGGGAAGAATAAGAAATTAACGATGATGTGCTGATTGATGATTATCTTTCCCTTGATTTTGAAGTGGAGACCTCGGAAACACTAACTGAATCGGATATTTTGGTTAGTGTGAAAAATAAAAACAATACAGCTATGAATTGCGATGAAGATGATGAAAATGGAAATGATCATGATGGAGAAATCAAAAAACCTTCATGTGATGAAATGCTAAAATCATTTAAAACAATCCGACGCGGATTACAATTTGAAGAAAATACTGAAGGGGTTTTTGGTGCATTGCAAAGATGCGAGACATACTATGAGCGAAAACACTTTTTGAAAAAAAAAAAAAAAAAAAAAACTCTGACAAAATTAACAGACTATTAGTAAAATTTAAGTACGCATGCGGTAATGTATGCTTCATGTCATTAAAATTATTACTTTTTTTAATAATATTTATTGTTTTATGTATTTTAAATCTGTTTTATGTAGTTTAAAGTAATTTTAAAAGGTGAATCTCTAGTTAACAAATTTTCCATATAACTAACTTTTTGGGGGGATTTAGCGACTTCGTTAAATAGAGGTCCGACTGTATATTTTTTCATTGTTTATGAAGAGCGTTTTTTTTTTTTTTTTTTTCCATGTTTCTTAGCATAAATGGTTTCAGAGACATGTGTACCTTTCAAGAAAGTGTTCATCCCTGTTTTCACCCTTTAAGGCATAATATCGAAAATTCATGTCAAATTTCATATTTCAAATATATATATATATATATATATATATATATATATTACAATTTTGTGGGTTGATTTATTAAAGTTGTAGGAAATGAATAAGTCCAAGAACATAAAAAAAAAAATAATAAAATGCATAGCCTTATTAAATCATTAATTAACTTCGATGTAAAACATGGATTTGCTAACTTAAAATAAGAAGAAATTAGAAGTAAGTGAAAATAAGAACTTCCTTCACAGATTTCGACAAATTGACCAGAAAAATATGGTGAAGGAAAGAACGAATGGAAATTGAAGGGATAGTGAAGGAAATTAACAAGTATAGATTGAGAATGGAAAGAATATGTAGAAGGAATGAATGAATCAAACTGGCCGAAGATAGCCATTAAACAAACCGAATGTCTGGAGGTCCAAAGGGAAGACCAAGGAGATGCAAATAGGAAGGCTTTAAGAGTGGTACAGGCCTAATCCATAAATATCTAGAAGATGATGATAATGATGATATTTTATCGAGATAAAAGTCGGCAAATAACCAGCAGAATTATAATGAATTTACAATTTCCTTTTGTCATATTGATTTAGTGATGTATCAATATTTAAAAAAAAGTTTTTTGTTGGGTTTATCAATTTTGTCTTTTCATAAACTACAATAATTAAAATAACTATTTACAAACCAGTATTCCTGTTGACTATCTTTTGAGTTCTGAATCCAGCCAATTCACCATTTGTATCTAGAATTCCTGCCTAAAATGAAAAAGAAAATTAATTAGTAGAACATTTTAAGATTAAATGGACCAACAAAAAAAAAAAAAAAAAAAAAAAAAGGGAAGACTGGAAACAAAAGCAATTTAATTTTCTGCAATAAATACTTAATAAATCCTCATTAATTTTTATAAGAAATATTATAATAAGATTTTTTTTTTCTGAATGTGAATATGCTCAATCAGCTTATCACTTTGTTATGTTTACAAATTATGAAAACATTGAAAACAGTGGCAGTAGACAAAATAAGTAAATAAATAGGGAAATTATACTTAAAACAAAAAGGCAATATGAATGACATAATTAGAAATCAATAGAGAGACTGACTAGTATGTATCAACATCATCATTTTCAATCCACTGCAGGATGAAGGTCTCTCCAAGTTGTTTTTTTTTTCCAGTTATTTCGGTTGGAAGCTTTTTCTCTTCCAATCGAATCCAACCAATTTTTTAAATTCATCGACCCATCTACCTTGTGGATGCTTTCTTGGCCTCCTTTCATTCTTCAGAATCCAGTTTACAATTTTTGTTAACCATCAATTATCATGGCCAGTCCAATTCCATTTCAGTTGCTTTATAGTGATAATAATATCAGACCACTCTGGTTTGCTGTCTCACCCATATATTTCTTTTACGATCATGTCGCACAATTCCTAACATACATCTTTCCATGCTTTTTTGAGTTGTCTGCAGTCCCTGAATTGCTTTCCTGATCAATGTCCATGTCTCCTCTCCATATGTTAGAACTGGCAATATATATATTCGTTAAAAACTTTTGTCTTCAAACATAGTGGCATTGCTCCTTTCATTATTACAGTATTTCGGCCAAAGGCATCCCATGCAAGTTTGATTCTACGATTAATTTCTGGCATCCATTCTAATTTGTAGTCCAATACACACATACTGTCCTCCAAATGAGAGATGGCCGCCCTGTTTTTGTGAGATCTGCGCATATATGATCGATTAGTCTGGTCAGGCACTTCCGTCTGATTTTATGACAGGACGCCGCCATTACGGTAATCGCTTGTTACTTTGCAAAAGAGCATTGTATTTATAAATAATATATATTTATTTATTTATATAAATACTTATTGTTAGCAACTGGTATTGAAATAACGCTAAATAGTAGAGAGAAGTTTTAATTTGGCGTTATCAACATGTCTTTCTCAGTGAAAACAGACGCCATCGTCCATTGTGACAGGAAAACATAATTGATCAGCTACCGGAAGGGCTGCGCAGTTCAAACTTCCGCCGGCCACCATTCATTTGGAGGACAATAGCTGCTAACTCCTCTAATTCAGAATTAACAAACTTTAATTGGTTGTCTATTAACAAATCTATTAAACATAATCATTGTTTTCTTTGAGTTTAGCTTTAATCCAACTTTTAAACTTTCATTGGCAAGTTCATGTATCATCAACTGCAATTCCGTAGCATCTTTAGCTACGAAAACTACATCATCTGCAAATCGAAGATGGCTTAAATATTCACCATCAATATTGATGCCTCTTTAGTCCCAGTCTATTTTTTTGAACACTTCCTAAACACTGCTGTAAATAATTTGGGAGAGATAGTATTGTCTGACCCCAAAATTCTGCTTACATTAATCCATCACCACTAACTCTCCCAAACTTATTAGCACTGGTTGGACTTTGTGCAGTGTATGTGGAATTTGTTTAAAAGATTCAAATTTATTGCAAATTTAAGCAATTTATTGCTTTAAAAAGGCATTGGCTTATCTATCATTATACTTTGAAAGACATACAGAATATCAAAATTTAAAAATTAATACTGATACAAGAAAATTTCTGAATTTTTTTTTATGGGTAAAGCATTAACGAAATCAATGCAATGGAAAATTCTAACTGATTCATGCTAGTATCAATCAGGCAAAAAGGCTTCACGAGTACTTAAGCACATTAATAGTATACTAGCATTTATCACCTAAACATGGAAATCTTGGCTGTATGCCAACCAGTCAATTAAGGTGCTCCTGAAAACAATTTGACCTAATTCAAAAAAATAATTACTAAGGAGTATAATATCAATGAAACTTCTAAGATATTTTTGTATATTCCATCGAAGCTTTTACACCTTCCATCGAAGCTTTTACACAATTTTTTCATTATAAATTTACCAAAAATTAAGCTACTTAATCTCTTTCATTAATTTGTTTCATAAACCTCAGGATATTGTACTGAATCAATGGATCATCCTTTTCCACTTCATTTATCTTAACCCAATAGAGACCAGGTAAATCCTCAAAACACAAAGAACAAGGGGAGTCATATTCGGTCCAAGGTGGCACATGGCTTTTCTGGCAGTCCAAATTTCTGTTGAGGACTAAAGAATAATAATAAACACAACTGAACAATTAAAAGTCATTTAATTTATAATTTATATCATATTTTGTAAATTCCTGAAAGGCGACAAACTTATCCTCTTTATTTATTTCTTCACGAGCTGACTTGTTATCAAATACAGTAAGAAACTTGAAACGGTTTCTACTCATTGTACATCGAAATATAGTTGAACTCTAAACAGAGGAGAACATATCATCCATATTTAAATAAGAACCTTTAAATAATCCACTCAAGAGTGTTCTCAATAGGGCTTTCTCGTCTGAAGGATTTGTTCTACTCAAATACCACTGCTTTGATGTAAAGTTTTGTGACTCTATTAACTGCTGAGAAGGAAAAACTAAACAAATAAGACAAGGTAGGTTGGATTTGACGTAAGACTGAGATATATCCTAAGTTAAATGAGCATAGCATATCGTAGCATAGCAGAGAGAGAGAGAGAGAAATAATTAAGGATAATGAGTTCATTTAAAATACTGAATTCTTCAGCAACAACTTGAGAAGCAGTGAAATGAATTCTCAACTGAAACCTGAATCTCAGAAGTATGCTATTATCGTATTTACTATGTAAAGACTTTTTTTCCTTGCTTGTAGCTTGAACTTGATTTCAAGGTAAAAGGAAATAAGCGACATTAAGAAAAATGAATGAGTAATGTTGCTCCTTTCCAATCTTCCCTGACCAGATCAATACTTTTAATAAGGGTATTTCAATTCAATTTTGACTTTTTTCATGTACACTCTGTGACAAAAAAATTGAAGCACCTTTCTACAGAAACACCACTACGACTCTGGTAACAAGCAATTCGTCTGCATGACCAGGTGGCTTCTCCCAGTCCCATGATCAGGTCTCTCTCGAAGCCCTGCAATTACTTGTAGAGTCTTCAAAGCACACTGTTGAGACATTACTGATAGTAAAATGATGTGCATGCAATGGGTCCATGAAGCAGAATGAATCTGATAAGATTTTGAAGGCCCTTATATAGACAGGATGGACACTTCAACTGAGGTATTGGGGGTGATGGTGACATTTCTTGACAACTATAAAAATTTAATAGTTTGCATATCTAATGGGAAGGTAGTTGCACACAAGGCTTTGTTCAAATCGAATGCTTTCTTCATGATGCTTCGATTTTTTTTGTCCAAGAGTGTATATTGTACTTTTAAATGTAGCAAAATAAACATTCAAATTTAGACTTAAATAGAATGGAGTAAATATATTTCATATTTTTTTTTTTTATGTAATGTTAAATATAAATCATTGGAATTGCCTGATACAAACTGCTTTTACATTTATACTAAGTTATTTTTTAATTACAGATAAGATTTTTTTCTGGAAGATAATTTGCAAAACACTTATGTTCCATGGCACTGAGATCGAAAAGCACTGTCCTTTGGGAGACTAGTTAAAATTCAATGAACTACTTCTCAAAATCATATTTTTCCATTTGCATCCGATCCCTTAAATGATGTACCAATTCTACAATTATATTACACATGATTGGTTTATATATATATATTTTTTATTTAATTTTCAGTCTCTCTGTTTTGTTTATATATAAATAACCTAAATTCTCATACTAACTTTTGAAATTGAAGGACTTATCCCTCATCTTGCCCAAAAATTAGTTAGCAGTGTATATGTTAAGTTCACACCAGTCACTGTCAGTTTTTTGAAGTATCATAGCGTGGGATAGTTCCATTTTTAAACTTAAGATGCATAAATGTAAAAGGTCTTTTAAGAAATTCATAAATGTTTAGTTTAACCCATATTTCTTTAAAAATCTCGATTCTGATTGGTCAGCCGTATTCCCAACTGACCAATAAGAGAACAGCTTTCTTTTGTAACTTTTTCAAGCAAGATGGCTGACACTGAAGTAAATTTAGTGTCTACAATACTACAATGGACGAAAATGACGAAACTCAGATAAAATAAGACAAAAAGAAAAAAAAAATCTTGAGAAATGGAAGGATAACAGCAGAAGAAAGTACATAGCAGTGGACAGATTAATGTGATAAAGTGTCTTACAATTCTTCTGTTATAAAAGATTACATATGACCAAGTGTAGTGAAATTATCTAACAATGAAAATAAACAAAATATGCCCAACATTTGCAGAAAGTTATTTCAATGTCTAACCAATTTAATATGTTAATTATTTTAATGTTTAATATTTTATGTGTTGAAATATAATCTGACAAAAACACTAAATACCTCAGAAACATATTTATTCCCCTTTTTACAATAAGCCCTTCAATTAAATTCTAATGAAATCTACAATTGCTAAGAAAGAATCAGCGACTACTAGCCGTGAAATGTGATCTAGAAAAGCTGATTATATATCATAAGAATAACTCTTACATTTTCATCAGTACAATTACGACACTGTTATGTGAAAAATAGACAACAAACTTACTCAGTTTTATTTAGCAGTTGCTAAACTGTGCCACTAAGTGTTACAAATTTCTGTATATTGTTGTGAGGAGGCAGCATTCAAGTTGTCTTACACACCATAAGAATGAATTTCAATCGTTTTATTCGTTGTTCTGAGACCCTATTAATAGATTCATACATCCATGTCATTTTTAACATAACAATGACCTATAGAAATTTGAGATGTACTATAGATCTGCTAATATTGAGTCACACTAAATAAATTTGATTATCTTTCTTTATAGATACTCTACATTAGTTTTCAGTAACCACAACTTAAAACGTATTTAATGGAGAAACTTTTAGCCATATGTGCACATCAGAAGCACGACTGATTTTCAATGTGCAAACAATTAGTGAAATTGCTTCATGGTATTTAACTCAAATGATAAATTGAGAAATGCTGTTTAATGCCATTTGGTGAAAAGAAAAAGCACTTAATGTCCATTCACTAAATAACTGATAAATTGTTCCATCTGCTCAAAGATCTTTGGTTTACTGCTCTTTTTCATTTGCATACAGTTAACTTAAATATCATCACATATCCTTCTGCCTCTTACATTTTATATATTGCAAAATTTTCCTTTCATGTGATTGACAGAATACAATTCAAAGTTTCATTAATTCAAGAAAGCAAAAATAAGCTGACAATCATAAAATGCAGCCAAACATTTACATGCTATAAATTGATATATAACAGCTCTGTTGCAAGAGTGAACTAGGACTATTTTGTATCAAATCAAAAGATTGTAAATTTTGGCAACTTCATAAAATATAAGATATCTGTGACATGACAGAATACACATTAGGCTGTTTAAATGATTTCAATTTAACTATTAAGCTGAATGTTACTATCTATGATACTAACATCTCTTAAAAAAAATTATCTCATAACCAGGACTTAATAGTTGTGTGAAGGTATGTTTCACTACTTCAAAGTAATTAGTAACTCATATAAGTTTAAATGGCTGAAAGTAAAATAGAAAGATATCACTGTCTTCTATTTTGTATTGAAAATTGCAACATTGCAGTGCATCAACAAAACATTTAACTCTTCACTTTGTCTTTTAGGATGAAAATTTTCTTCCATTTTATTGTAGGATGTGATATTGCAAATAATTATTTTGAAATAAAATGAAATACTGATCACAGCAAGACACTGAAGAATTTGAAGATGAATAACAAATACAGTAACATTCATTTCAGTTGCAAATAGCCCCAAATTACTAAGAATTAAACTTTATAAGAATATGCAAAATTCTAATTTTCTGAATGTGAGAACAATTCAAAGATATCCATTGACTCGCTCTTTATAGTTAATGTTATTATATCCAAGCTGAATATTGAATTAACAATAATTGAAATTGAATTAAAATATTCAAATTCGTATGCATGTTAAAATGGCAGGGTAGATTGTCTATTAGTAATTGGTTGGTATCTTATTTATGATAAACTTAAAATTTGGCACTATTATTTTGGTTTGAACTCCGACCCCTCCTCCAGGTTTTCTAACGCCCTACACTGTGTCCTCCTAAATGACAGATAGCTGAGCATATTCTTCGAAACTGTATGATTCTGATAAAACAAGAGACTAGATTTCTTTCCTGGTGTGAAAGGCGGCTGGGTGAAGGACTGAACATCCGAATGCGACTTCTTTCTTAATTAAGACACACATCATTATTACAACTATTTAAACAAGAAATTCTTGAAAGACTTTCAAGTCTACTTTCATCAAATTGCTTTCTTTTTAAAAAAGCTACGAAGATAAAGCAAAGGAAGTATCTCTCCCGTACTTTAAATTGTAATGTGCTATTTCTTCAATTTTTCCATTTTCTAATGATTAATAAAATGCACAAAACTTACTGGAGTTGTTAATTTTACTTAATTCTATATGTCAAAGCACATGCAAATGATAAGTTAATATGCATCGTTTCGTTTCTTACGCCTTTCTATTGAAACGTTTGTCTTCATCAACTGGGACAGATATGAAAAAAAAACTTTCAAGTACTAAATTCAGCTTGATTATCTATAGTATGCATGTGAATTTTTAAAACACCCATTTGCAGAACTAATATCAAAAATTACTGGAAGTGACGACTTACAGACAAACAAACACATACTCAATTTCTTAAGTAAACTAAAATATATGTATTCATCAAATACTTATATATGAAAAATAAACTTGAAAACTAGTGAAGAAATATACAGTTAATCTTAGAAATTCTCATCAAAGAAATAAGAAATGCAGTTGGAAATTTTATTTTATTTATTTATATCCCCCCCCCCCCAAAACAGCGTTTTCCAATAACAGAACTAACTTATTAATAAACTTTTGCTGTATAACAATAAAATTAAGTCCATCATTTCGTAACATTTGCATTTAATTATCACATAGTTAAAGTTAAAAATGCAAAACTGAGTTTAAGTGAGCATAGCACATACTGAGATTTTAATGACAAATGTACATGATGAAATTACATGATGGTAGTGACTACTTACAAGTTAACGCTTTTACTATGGACAATTTCAAACTTCTGGTTTAAATTTTATTTTTAAACCAGGAAGTAAATTAGAAATTGCCAAGCAAAAGTCATCAAAATGACATTTCATTACGTCTCATTTTAATTTGTTTAATCTCAAATGTTTTATATACTGTTGATGTTAAGGGACATTCTATAAGGTTCTGTAAGAGATGATCCACGAGTTGTCTTTTAAGGAAAAAAATAAATAATAAATAAATAAATCTTTGCTTTTCAACTACAGCCAAGAGTCATACCAGCCCAACACAAGTGTCGTGCTTTGGAGTGCCATTGGATTAAATTCTTGCCTGATATGATTTCAGAGAACCCTCAACAGCCAGTGATAATATATCAGGGATGTTTTAAGAGGCAAAAGTGATACTCTTCCTTCAGAGTTGTCCTGATGCTATAATCCAGCAGGACAATGCTTGCCCATGTGACCCGGAATGTCCAAGAGACATGCACGACAGATAAGGCATCTTCCCTGGCCTGCACGTTTCCCATATATGTCCCCAATCAAACATGTCTGACACATTATCAGTAAGCATCTGGCCATCAAACACCTCCACCCTCCACCACAAATGAACTATGTACTCACATAGAAGCAGCCCGGCAGTCTATTCGCCAAGATGATATCAAAAACCTCTTCATTCAATGCCACGCCATACAGAATCTATTACTGCTGCTTGAGGTGGCTTCACATGATGCTGAATTTTGAAGCAACAAAATTTTATATAGCTCTGCAAATGTAATCAGTTATCTACTGTAACATGAGTGATCTGTGACTTAAATTTCAATGGAACAGTGTTACTCTTTCTTGGGACTGCAATTTTCACAAACAGTAGTGCAAATGAAAGGAACTTCTATTTCTGGATTAATATTAAGAATTCACTAACAACTGAAGTGGTGGGGGGGTGATATGAAAATCGACAGAAGTGGGTTCTGTCTTCATTACTGATATTCTCAGAATGTAAATTTTAATCTAAGAAATTGACTAATTTTAATAGTACAGCCTTTATATTCTAGAGAACAAAGTGATTTAGCTTTTTTTATTATTATTATTGTTGTTGCAATAATAATAAACCTAAAGCAGGGCACACACGATGCAGCTTTTGCTGTGCAACTCATTGCAATTAAGTTGCACAAAAAAGGTTGCAAACGACAGTCAGGGCGCACACGATGCAACATTCTTTGCACCGCCGTTCGGACCAGCGGGCAATCCCATAATTCATTGTGAACACGGCTTCCGAGGTGAAAAATTCAAAAAAATCTAGGTTTTTCAAACGCTCTGATACATTCTGCCGCATTAAATTACTGCATTTACATATACACCGTATTTATGTGTGAAAGAAACTCGCAATACTCTGATATTTATTGTGTATTCGCTATTTTCCCATCTCAAGCGAAGGAAATCTGTTACAACCCCATGTTTCCCGCTTGGGCCGACGTCACGACTGACGTATTCCAACGCTGCACTGTGATTGGGTAATTCTATGCAGCTTCCTTGCAGCTTGCGGAGTTGCACCGAGCAGATATCCTCGCGTTTGCAGCTTTTTCTCCATGCAACTCCGGTTGCAACTTTGCCCATGCAGCTCGAAAAACGCTCTAGGCCAAAAGTTGCACATGCAACTCGGCCCAAAGCTGCATCATGTGCGGCCTGCTTAAAGCACTGTTCTGTGTTAAAATTTGGTAGACTGATGCTTGGATTTTCAAGTTACCTCAAAAATTCTAAAACAAGTACATACTGGGGAAGGGAATGACAACTTAAAACCTTTATGATATTTTCTTCCTCATAGAAGAAATTTACAAGCAGTCAGCCTATATAAAAACTTGTTCACTCCATACTAATCACCCAAGCAATCATTGTGCCAAATCTCATCTTTCTATCTTATCAGGAAATAAAACTTTATATATATTCATTTGAGACGTTGACTTTGTACGAGTAAGATGTATCGCTTCACTAATGCTAAGAAGGCAGATATGCACCTAGTCTATGGGCAGTAAACGGAAATGGATGAGCCGCTGTTCAATTGTATAGTGAACGGTTCCCAACAGATGTGTGCCCAATCATCAAATGTTTGACTGTTTGCACTAGAGATTGTTGGTGGAAGGAACTTTGAGCACCTACTGTGTATCTGTAAGTGTACACCTTATTGTCACACTGTAAACATAGGGCTAATAAACATGTTGTCTTTTCATAATCTCTTAATTTCTCAAAAGCACTGCAAAAATCATTTGAGCTGTAGTTTGTTAAAATGTTGTCTTTTATTTCTGACCATAGTGTATCTTCTAGCACATTCGGGTGGCATTTACAGACATACTTTCCACTTTGACTAAGGTTCGTTTTTGTATTCCTGACCTACCTTAAAAGTTTGTGCAGGGAAATATATGTATATAAAAACCCAACATCATTACAGTTTTATATAAACCTCTCCCTCCTATCAGATAATTTTTTTTACACTTATCAAAAAATATTAGGTAAAGGTATATCTGTTTTGTTTTTTTTTTTGTTTTGTTTTTTTAACAACTTTCCAATAAGATAAAAAGTTCAAATGTTACCACATTGACTGCTTGGATGCTGAATTTCCGCAAATTCTTAAAACACTAAAAATATGGAAGGTTTTTACATATGCTAGGTCATTGTTAATTTCTCCTGCTTCCAAACATGTTTGAATTCAGATATTTAACATACTTGTTGTTTCAACTGTGCTTTGCAAAATATATCAAATGAAAACCTCACAAAATATAACAGTTTTAATGAACCAACATATGTGTGCCAATATATATACAGTGAAACCTCTCTGAGCGGCCACCCCACAGTACCGAGAATATTTGGCCGCTCAGAGGGGGTGGCCGCTCTGAAGGGTTTTATTCTAATTGCTATAATGCGTATCTTACTATTATAAGATAATTATTATAATGCGTAATATAAACAAGTCTGACATATATTCCTTATTTAAAATGAAATTTAAAACTTATCTAAAGAGAAAATAGTACAGTATTTTATTTCATGCTTTCTTACATTTTTTTTAAAAAGGCTACAATTTGTGTCTGTTTTAAGTTTTTACTTTTCTCTATAACAACCATTTTTTCAAGTTCGTTTTCAAGTAGAATTTCCCGAAAAATGAAGTGGTGGGAAATCTCTAAATCCCACTCGGTGGCCGTTTAGAGGGGGACGGATGGCCGCTGATACAGGTTATTTTAACATTAGGTCTATGAGTCGAAAAATCCGTGCCATGAAAAATTGGCCGTTTAGAGGGGTGGCCGCTATACAGGGGTGGCCGCTCGGAGAAGTTTCACTGTATATATATACCTGTATGCAGCTCAGAGGCACACAGGTGTCTTCCTAATAAGATGAAAATCTCACTGTAAATTAAATTAATATTTAAGATTGTAATTATCTCGGATCTTTCAAAACCTTTGTTATTTGCTAAAATATGGATAAAGATTAATAAGTAGGTAGGTATCTATTGGTCACACCAGTTGGTGTCTTTAACCCAATTGGAACCATGCCTCCGAATATAAACTATAAGTTTATACCATTTAATGATGTGCAGGGGTCTTTACTTCAACCAGTCTGAATCATGAGAATTTTGTGAGGTTTTCATTTGATAGCATTTTACAAAGCACAGTTAGAGACAACAATCATCCTATCTACCTAATTTATACATCATTGTTATCCTTGGCTTTCATTCTAAAACCTGTTCTATACAAGCTCCTGATTCAGGAAGTTCTGGTTTAGTTTTATACAAACAAGAAGATGGTCTGGGTCCATAACTGATCCTGGTAATATACATAAAAAAAGGTTTGCAGAATTAAAACTATTAAGTTTATTAAGCGAGAGTATTAACCATTGCAGATAAAAATTATATTTACTAAATGATCGCACTGATATTTGATTGTTCCACTTATTTCCATTGTTTTGGTTTTCTTAGCAGACATTGTTATAGCAAAACATTTGACAATTTTATTAAGTTTACTAGTGGGTTTCTATAATTCATCTTTAAGTTTTGTTATAAAAATTTCATCATCTGCATTTAGAAGTTGGTTGGTTGTTTAATTTTAATGGTATAAAAGCATCTTTGGCTAACCACGTGTCAAGAAAGGTGAAAAGTATAAAGGAAAAAATACAAATATCAATCTATAATTCTTTATCCAAAATAAAGAATATCCTACTGTCGAAAAGCATACAAAAGACCACTAAAATAAGAAAATACAGAACAAATATAGTAGGGCTAAAAGCAAGACCAATGCAAAAAAAAAAAAAAAAGTATAAAAGCTTATAAAAATCACCAGTAAAAATCTGAAAATTATAAAAAGATGGCGAGATCACATAGAAGACTGAATCTTAAAACCGACGAGATTGGTAAAAGATCATTGTGATTTAAAAGCAAGGAAATAAGGAATAGAATTATGAGTTTAAAAAAAAGATAAAAAACAATAACGATGGTGTTAATTAAAAGCTGGACATTCAACTATGATGAATGATTAACACAATGTTGCTCATAGTACACATGGGAGGCTGATCTAAAAGCAGTAAATATTAGTATATTATTCTGGTATGTCCGATTCAGAGACGAGCCTGAAGAACATCTTCCCCTTGAGTTTTACACATTCTATTTTTAAGAGAGGATAAAACAGGGCTAACAAGATAAAGTTTGTTACTATGAAGCTCATCCCACTGTTGCTGCTAGGCAGCTCTCAATCGATAACAAATAATTTTATAAATGTCATGAAGAGATCAATTGCAGTGGCAGACTGAAACAGCCAACTTGGCAAGAGAATTGACAAGCTCATTGCCAACAATTCCAACATGACTTGGAATCCAGCAGAAAATGATAGTGCTTTGCTGAAGATGTTGTAATAAAACTAAAATGGATTAAAAAGAAAAAAAAAAACCGCAGTGAACTTTCAGCTTTTGACTGCAAAATGCCCACAGAGCACTCAGAATCACTACAGAACAGGATTTTTTTATAACTTTTTCTTTGAATGCATATTTTAAAGCCTCAAAAATGGCATACAGTTCAGCAGTGAACACTGAATCCCAGAAGGAAGAAAAACAGCATTCCTTAAATTCTCAGTGTAAAAAGGCTGCTGCTCAACATAAAGACACTCCTATGGATCCATCTGTAAAAAAGGTTGTGAAATCCAAGTGGTGTGACGAAATGTTCATGGTGCAGAGATTGAAAGACGTTTGCTTTTGCACATTTACAAAAGCGAAAAATCACAGTTAGGCATTTTTTTCCTTCCAGTGTGCAAATTGAGAATTAGGTAGAGTTGCAATGTATCCATCAAATTCTTCAACTGATATCCAAATGGTGATATAATAGAAGGACAATTGTTAAAAAATTCGTTCTTGATTGGGAGAACATGCACATTGGTTAGCAGGATTATTTGGAATAGAGAAAATATGGAAGTAACACTGAAGAGGTAAAGTTCGCCAACAAAAATTTAATGATAAGTTTGAGAATTAAACAAGTGAAGTGCAAAAAGCACCGAGGCATAAGGAGAAACCTGACGATGAGCAGGACAAGTAGGCAAATAGCAAACAGCCATGCAGAACTATATACCAATGGAGTCATAATCTAATTGTGACTGGATAAGGGCTTTGTAGATATGTAATAAGGCTAAGCAATCACTACCCCATGTAGTAGGGGAAAGCACTTTTAGACAATTTAATTTTAAAATACACCTTTTCTTAAGGTTCTGTATGTGTTGCTTAAATTCAACTTTTTGTCAAAAATGAGGCTGAGAAATTTATGTTGAGATGTACAGGAAAGCTTAATAATATCAAGTGTCAGGGAAAGTTCCCTTAATGTCAACTGAAATATACACAGTCTTTGACAAGTGAATGTAAAGCCATTAGAACAGTCCACTCATGCAACCGATTCAAAGCTAATTACAGCTGTCTCTCAATTACATGTAAGTTAACAGAATGGCAAGAGATCTGTAAGTCATTGACAGGTAATTAGTTGTGGATAAATGGAGACAAAGATGTTATTCCACTTATCTTTATGGCAAGAAGTGTAACACTCAAACACATCCCTGAGGTCCTTCTAGTTCTTGAGGATAAGATGTCGAAAGAGTTGATCCCAGAGAACTTGAAAGGTATGATCCACAAGAAAATTTTGAATAAAAACAGGCATGTGACCACGAAAGCCATAACTGTAAAGATCTTTCAAAATACCAACTTCGATGTGCAATCTTAAGCTTTCTCCAATCGAAGCAGATGGAAATTAAATGTTCTCTATTAAAAAAAGCAGAGTGAATAGTGTCTTCCAGATATACAAGATGATTAACAGTTGATCGATGCTGGCAAAAGCCACACTCTGTAGGGATAGATAGTCGTTATTTCATAGGATATGTTGTGCAAAAGCTCGTGCTCTTTTGAAAACTAAAAAATTGGAAGACTTCGGATAACACAGAAAAACACCCAAGCTTTCTGTGCGAAAATGCATTCATGAATCCACCAAGCTTTAGCAAGCAATAGGAACCATGAAGATGTTTGTGGAGCAGCTATGATGATTATATTATTAACTAACAATGATATTATTTATGGTGTTAAATAGATCAATGGCTTTAAGTGAGGTTGATCCAGTCCAGATTCAAATTTCCTGTGAGAAGGATGAGAATGAATACCAATAGAACAAGAGTTATTTTAGAATGACTGCGAAATGGCCAGTGTCTCCAGGGTTGTTCATCACCTCTTATGAGAAATAGGGGAAGGTTGAAGCAAAGTCAAATGCTAAATTGATTGCGGAAAATGAAATTAAGGAGGACATTGTAGATGCTCTTGTATTGAATATGCAGAAGATTGTGTTAAACTAAAAAAATCTACCATAATAGTTGCTCTGATTTGTTGATGAAAAGAACCACATTGGATAGAACTGAAGTCTCCAACTAATAAAAAAGGAGGTGGCAAGTGGTCAATGAGATTGTCGATGTCTGTAGGTGGAACAGTCTAAAGATGGTACTTAAATCTTGCCTGTTGAAAGGCAAGCAGCAAGAGCTTTCAAAGTGGTACGCATAATTCTGTGGTGATTTGCCAAAAGGCAAGTAACAGTAACAACAGTAACAACAGCTGGGAGAAAATGAAGTCTACAATTGGCCATTTTGAGATAACATGTTCAATCAATTCGTTTTAGATGCATCTATGTTATGTTAACTTAGATCAGTTTGATCTAAGTCCACTGTACATAGTTCAGCTTCTATACGTAAATAAAACCTTGCATTCTGCACTCTGAATTACAACTTTTGTTTCTCCCAACTGTTGTTGCTGGACTTAATCACCACAGAATTGGAGAGAATGGAGTGTCATGTCAAATGCCAGTCACACAATTTGAGGAAAAGCTCTTAACCAGTGTCACTCACATCATCTAAATCAACTTCACAGATGACTCCTCTGCTAGAGTTCGAAGTTTTATGCTTAGTTGTAGATATTGGAAAATCTGCCAGTCTTTGGATTCAGCAACAGCTAAGAGATATAGTCATTTCTATCAATAAATTTCCAGATTGCAGATATTATAGATTTTATGGTGGGAGTTATACCCAGACGTCCTTGGAAATAAGAAATGGAGATAGTTTTTCAAGGATTAGGGAATGTAACATAATGAAGAACCGGTTACTTGTTTAAGTTTTTGAAGGATGTTTGTCTATGGTGTGGGAATTGCTTCCCAACTGTTGTAAAGTTTAAAGCATCCATAAGAAAAAAGAAACAAATTCAGAGTTCGTGCTGTCACCCACCATGGAACACGGAGGGGACACGTCATGACAGCTGAAAAAAATTTCAAAGAGTCACCAGGTATGTACGAGAACATAAAGAAAAGATATGAAACCAACTATGTGGTTGGCCCTAGCTAAAACCTACTACAGGAAGAGGTGACCAGCTGATTAATCTTCAGGGGCCACAACAAGACCTCCCATTTACTAGAAGCAGCATGCCAGGACCCCCGTTTCCTAGGACACAGATCTCCATGCACGGCAAACACATGGTGGGAGTTTTGGACCCGTGGATGCTACGCTTTGGAAAAAGGATCCCTTCATGGCTGGTCCCCTCACCGTCTACAGAAACCCGCACTGAGAGGTCTGCATTTAGAATAGGTTATTTATTTCCTTAATACTTCACAGGAATCCCCTTTAATTTTTTTAAATTTTTTTATTACTTTTTATATATATTTATCTAACGGATATATTATATAATGTTAGTGATAATTTGCAACTTTGTCCAACTCCTTCACTGATCCAATAGGATGTGAAATACACTGACTGCTCAACTGAAAGTGGACACCTGCCGCAGTGGAACAACCCTTGCAAATTCGAGCAATAATTTGATTATATTCATTATAAAACAACACGATCATGTGTAGTTGTCTAACCATGTGCTGAGGTAAAATGCCACCATCAAAGCAGCTGAGCGATTTTCAACGTGGAGTTGTCATAGGCTGCCATATTAGTGGCCAATGTGTGAGCTATAGGAGCGACACTGAGAAAGGCATTGAACCTATGAGAGTCGACCGTGGATGCTATTATCACGAAGTGGAAACACGACGGCACTGAGTTGGCCGAGCCCGCATGCAGACTGATAGAGACCGGAGGTCCTGAAGTGGTTGATACGGCAGAACAGGGCTGTTCCAGTGGAACAATGGCGGCAGGACTTCCAGCAGGCAATGGGAACAACTGTCAGTACCATGATGATTCGTCAGGAGCTCCATGCCTTAGGGTACACTGGTCGGTGTACCCTACGGCATGGAGCTCCCGACGAATGCCCACAAGCCTAAAAATGTTATGCAGTATTTGTGTTGCTGCCCACAAGCCTAAAATCACCCTTGTCAATGCCTAGTGTCGTATGGCCTGGTGTAAAGAGCAATGGTCCTGGTCGATGGACCACTGGAAGAGCATTATGTGGAGCGACGAATCCTGCTTCACACACTAACGATCAGATGGACACACCCGAGTGTGTCATCCCAAAGTTTGGCGATGGTGGTGTGATGGTGTGGTCGTGTTTCTCCTGGTTTGGACGTGGTCCGTTGGTTGTGATCGAGGGAATGGCATCCACACAGTATCTGGACATCCTAGACAATTCCATGCTTCCTACGTTGTGGTCGCAGTTTGGTGAAGGGCCATTTGTGTGCGCTGTGCAATGCGCTGTGCCATAAGGCACGTATTGTCAACGCCTGGTTTACAGAGAATAATGCTCAAGAACTTCAGTGGGATGAATTGGAGTGTCGGATTCGTGCACGTCCGATGCGACCGCAAAATCGCATCAAACTTGTGCAGGCTTTGAAGGAGGAGTGGGCAAAAAAACGGTTGCTTGCTATCAGAAACTGGTGGAGAGCATGCCATGGCATGTGGATGCTGTGCTTAGGGCAAAAGGCCAGAGTACGTGCTATTAGATACGCTGTAAATAAAGCGTCTGCTCCATACTACAGGTGTCCACTTTCAATAGAGCAGGCAGTGTATATTATTTATGAATATTGTTTTGAGTTTTATATAAACTTTGTACTACTTGTATGAATTGTTGTGGTGTGTATTAGAATTATAGAAGTCTCTTCACTGAAAACTGCTTTGTAGATAGCTTCAATAAACAAACTTCTTAGGGAGGGAGACAATATTTGAGTAGGTGAACAAAAAAACACAGGGAAAAAAAGTTGGAGTTGTACTTTATGTCAATCTTTAAGACAAAAAGTTTGATATCATTAATTCTCACTATATTTTGCAATAAAAAAATGACAAGAGCTGTCAATTCTGGACCAAGGAACCTTTTAATATCAAATTATATATATAATTAAATTTGTGTGTATTATTCATACCACTTGTAGGGGCATGGCTAAGGATCGATAAATATATTCCTAATGAACCCATGTCCGGAAATGCCCTCGTTACGGCGCTAGGTGGTCCTAAAGCGAGCCTTTCCAAGAGAACATATCCTTTGCAACACCATGCAAAATGGTTTGCTGGCGAGCCCACACATTGATCTGGGGGTGCTATTTTTGTTTGTTTCAATTTTATTCATTGTTATGCAGTATTTGGGTAATTATTTACAATAAAATAAAAACTAATAAGATAGAGAAAAAACAAAAATCAGAATAACAGTTGTAAACTGACGTACATAGTATAAACATTTACAACTATAGTAATTGAATTAATGAATTAATTAATTTAACTACATCTACAGTGAGTGGCCATCACATTAGGACCATATAGTATTTTTGCAAATGTTTATATTTAAATTTCGCATGTTAATCATTAAATGTGTTATTATTTCTTATTATATTATGAGATTACATCCTATTCTTAGTAACATTTTCATATAAAATTGTTAGTAGGCAACACTGGTTGCCCATTATCAGATGTCAAAGTCAAACTACCAGTACAGGGACTTTTGAGGTTATTACCGGCACTTGTGTTTTCTTAAAGTTTGTGTTGTTTTTTATTATTATTTATTAATAATATTTATTTATTATTATTTATCATTATAAAAAAATTACCTTAATAACTATGTGAAATTGGTTTTTATTTTATTTTAATTAAATAATAGGCCTAAACTAAGTATGGAAATATAAGCTTTGAAATTCACTTTTGTTATCATGAATAAATATCCAAATTCAATAATTGGAAAAAAAACAAACCCACTGGTCCTAATGGGATGGCTATTCACTATAGATGTAATTAAATTAAATTAATTAATTCAACTATAGTTGTAAATGTTTATACTATGTACATTATTCCGATTTTTGTTTTTTCTCTATCTTGTTAGTTTTTATTTTATTGTAAATAATTACCCAAATACTGCATAACACCGAATAAAATTGAAACAAATAAAAATAGCACCCACAGATCAATGTGTGAGCTCGCCAGCAAAACATTTCGCATGGTGTTGCAAAGGATATGTTCTCATAGAAAGGCTCACTTTAGGACCACCTAGCGCCGTAAAGGGGTCGTTTCCGGACATGGGTTCATTAGGAATACATTGATCCTTAGCCATGCCCCTACACATGGTTTGAATATTACACACGAATTTTGTAATACCTTGTATATGATATCTTAATTCTTTTATTCTGACATCTCAGATATATCTACAGCCAAAAAAAAAAAAGTTAGCAAAATATCCTAATTACAACTAATACAGTATGCTGAAATCTTACAATAAAAAGTAAAAGGACTCACCTCTTTTGCCAAATTCTCCAGGCCATTGTCTTTATAGTATTTGATTATGTCTGCTTTTACTTCATTTTTGACTGTTGTTATTTTTGTGTTACTTGTAGGAACTTGCTGTGCAACAATTTGCCCTGTAAATTAATAAATAGTTGCAATAAATTTGTTTACACAAAAATTATATTCTCAAAATTCTCAATCGCATTACTGTAATTAAACTTCAACTATTTAGACAAAGAATTAAAAAGTCACTCAAGAACAATCAATATTTCATTACTTCATAAACAAAAACAACCAAGCTTTTCTAATCCACACAATGTTTCAAAGACTGAGCTTCAGCACCAGATGGCTTCATACATTGAAATTATTTGATGTAAAAACATTTTATTCATGAAAAGTTTAATAGCTGAAGCCCCTTTCCATCATATCCAAAAAGATGTGTAGAAATAATTTAAGAATGAATTAAAAACATAAATTTAATAAGTCAAAAATTTTGCAATACATGGAAAACATTGCAGTTACTATGAACTGATGAAGTTTAATTACCGCAAAGTTTTCATGTAGTATTGCAAAAATTTCAAAACTTTAAATAAGTTTTTTTTTTTTTTAATGAGATTTTAATTTTCTATGTTTTTAATTCATTCCTTTTCATCATACATGGAATGTAATATAATTCTATAAAACATCATATGCAAATTAATTGTAGAATACGAGATTTGTTTGTTGAATGCTTTGAAGTATTTTTTGAATAATAACATTTCATAAAAATAGTTAATAAGATTAGGTTTTATATGTAGATGTGTAAGTGTTACACAAACACAGATGAGAATTTTTCACCCTCTTTATCTTCTAATGTTATTGAAATTAATGCACAATACAAAATAGATTTTGCATTACCATTAATATATAAACTAGACACTGAAATGATGACTGATTACAAGAAGTTACTCATCAACAGACTTATATTACAAGGGTAAATCATGAAAACATTTCATTTTAGGAGTTTCTATTTCTATAAACACAGGCAGTGGGGCTTTTAGGTCTTTTTATTGAACAGGACATTCTTAAAAGCCTCCTCCCCCCAAATTTTAGTAGTAGAGAATTTTACGTTACAAAAACCCTGACTAACGAAGGTGAGAGAAGAACATAGGATTCATAAATCATTGAGAATATATCAGAATCACTGTGTATTATTGTAGTATATTTCTATATTTTTTATTTTCATCCTATTTTACTATTATATAGGATTTATTATTATAGTAGATTTAGTAAATAAAACTTTCAAATGAATGAAAAAAAATTAATATTTTCTTCTAGAATTTCCTGACAATTCTTGTATCATTGCATCCAAAAATTCTTGTAAGTCTTGCTGACCCTTGTTGTAAGCAAGAAACGGAATACCATTACATCAAGTTTCAGGATGAGTAAATGGATATACTAATAAGATTTTAAACACTAACAAAAGCTTTCCTTTTCTAAGAATGAATGTTCTTTAGTTTATTTCATACTTATTTGTCTTAAGATCATTTACAGATATACAAACTAGCTAAAGCGAAAAATGAAAATGAACACACTTATTTGTATAATAAAAAAATAAACAGGTTTAAAAGGGTGGTAGTAAACTGACAGTTTTAGAATACTTTGCGTATTCCAACTTCAGGGATGGCACAAAGATATAGGACCACATGAGGTTTAGCAATAGCTTTTTCCTCCCTACTTTCTCACTATGTATTGTCCTACATGTTTGGACATCACTGAAGATAGAATACAAAGTATTCTCGAAACTGTAGATTTACTACCACCATTAAATCCTGTTAGTCATTTATTATACAAATGTGTTTTGTTTTCCTTTTATTAAATGCATGTTAAGCCTTATTACCAATTAGCTAGTTTTGAGAAACAGGCTTATTTCAGTTTAGGTTATTTCATATTTATTTGCAACTTTCTAAGGCTATTACTTACTTTATATTTTATTTGAATTCAGTTCAGGACATCCCAGTTTTCTTTCATTTGAATCTTATGTATGGTTAAAATTATTTCTTGTTTACTGTCATGCTTCCATTTACAAGCACATTTGCTTATTCTGTAGAGATCCAATAATTGTCAGTTCTTTGTATCTGTAGCATGAACTGTCTGGCTTAAAAAGCCGTAGTTTTAAACTTTATTTTCATGCCTATTTTTTTCCTCACACACTACTAGGTTTTGAGAAGCTGTTTCATTCAAAAGCATTTATATTTCAACAATTTGAATTGCTTTGTTACAATCTTCTATAAATTACTTTAATAGTCACACTTCATTCTTTCTATGTGACAACCCATTTATTAACGAAAAACATTTTTGATGAGCTGTACTAAATTATTAAAAATTCAGATGAAGTGCATTTAATTTTCTTGATGTTAATACTGTTGCTAATTTATTCACAACCCGCCTTTTGATGAAGGCTAATTTTGAATCAAATAAATTATTTTCAACTTTATTTTAGTATTCCTTTTTGATATATCAGAAATAAATTAGTGTAAATTACTATAGTTTACTGACAAAGATTTCTCTGGCTGCAGACAAAGGTTAGTCCATTTATCTCTGTTGACTGAATTTTCATGCAGTTCTGCATCTGATCAGGAAGAGGGCTTTTTGCTTAGGCTGGTATCCTTTCTAATGCCAGGTGGTTTTGATTAAGATTAAAGACTGACTTGGCATTTTCTCTTCAAGATTCTTGCTGGCCTTCTTTTAAATATACTTGTGTATTTCTGTTTTTGAAGCCTTCCTACTAGTATCTCCTTCCTAATATTTTGGACAAAGTTTAACAGAATATCCACCGAATCATCTCCTATCACCTTCAGAACCCTTTTCTTTTAATTGTCTCCTCTGACTTTCTTATTAATATTATGCATTCTTACTGGATGGTAAATGCAAGCCAGTATCATTTAAAGATCTCTCTTTTATTGTAACTCACAGTGAAGGGGTTCAATCAGATAAGAAACAAAAAATTAAAACTTTGTATTCTTTTTGTAAAGAAATCTATCTTTAAACAAAGTACAAGAGGAAAAAAAAATTAAATCATTATTTTTATTAACAGCATCCAAATAACAGTCGTCATATAAATGGTAAAAGCTTGTAGTCTGGGATAAAAAACAAACAACAACCTGAACTGGTGTTGAGAATGGTGGTGGATGACTTTTCAATTATTAGGCCTAAGCACACACCTTTACTGTAGCAAATTTAAAACATTTACTTTTCAGCTTTTGCGTGTCTATGTATATACACACACATACAAACATACAGGGTGATTCAAAGTTCCCTGTACAAACTTTAAAGGTAGGTTTTACATTATTATTATTTTGTATATTTGAGTTTTAATTGTCAAAGATTTTGAAGTTTTATCGAATCACACTGTACCAACAAACAGAAGACGCTGAATAATGAAAACTATTGTTTTCTGGACCCATGTTTATTTGATTTTTTTTTGCCTTACTGAGTAAAATACATACATACATATATATATGTATGTATATATGAGAGAGAGAGGGAAATAGATTAAGAAGAAACATTGTTTTGAACCAATTAATATCTATATAATTATAAAAGATACTTAAGAAAACTACACTGAAGCTCAGTTATAACACGGTTGTTTATATCGCGAATTCGGTCTTGGACCCCTTCTATTTTGGAAAAGGTGTACAATTGTAAAATTTTCAAAATTTACCGTTTTTTCGCCTATAATCAAATCAAAGGTGTAAATTAATATGCTTGTTTCCTTATTATTTACAGTAATTGAGACTCTATACCCATCCTAATGTCACGAAAATGCGTCAAATATATTTTTAAAAAAATACCAGATCCACGGACTTTTTCGTTTAACCAAAATGAATATCGAGATCTATTTTTCTGCCAATGACATCCAGTAAAGAGGCCCATGTAATCTAATAGGTGTATGAATACCTAGTTTCGATCCATGTGACTCGTCGTTTATACAAGATGTCAAGATGGCGGCTCCAAATTGATTTTGGCTAATATAATCCATCAAAGTGTTGAAAAGGTAATTTATGTATTTATAAATATAACATTCTCTCACATAGCACTGAATGATGTAGGTAATCGCGAAATAACCATTTTAAATTGATTTGGAATTGTGTGGGCGATAATAGGGTGCGATATACGACATTTGACATCGCGAAGTAATAAAAGTTCGGTTATATCGCGATCTTCCATTCATCGAGCTTCTGTGTATATTCTCATGTAGTGATGTTGGCACATTTCAAAACCAGAACCAGTTACAGTGCTCATGCCGAGAGTTGAAACTCCCAGAATGCAAAGCAGATTATAGATTTTCCTTTCCTGGCCGTTCGCTAACATTCAAATAGAAGAGGTAGCTTCTCTTCTATTTGAATGTTAGCGAACAGCCAGGAAAGGAAAATCTATAATCTGCGTTGCATTCTGGGAGTTTCAACTCTCGGCTGAGCACTGTAATGAATATTTCTAAAGAAATGATAAGAGATAACTTAAAACATCATTTCTGACAGCTTATTCAGAAATTTAGCACAGTACAGCGGAGAGGACATAACTGTAGATTTGGAAAAATATTCGAGTGGATAATAGACTGGAATGCTAAACTATTCAGTAGAAGTATTTAAGGTCTGTTGATAGAGAAAAAAAAGATCATTTATATATTTCTATTTTCACTTAGAATAAACTGTATAATCGCTACAACAAACCTGTCTCTTTAGTAGAAAATCCAATTAGATATCTAAAGTTTATAAGTTGTTTTTTTTAAACTTTTATTCAAATAGTCTAGACTTTCAGTTTTCACATGTGATTATTAACTATTTTCTTTGATGACAGTTGACTACTAAACTTCTACCCACATTTTATATTAAAATCTATCTTGTGCATTTAATCTAAGCCTACCATGAAATTTCAACTTCCTAGGATTTTCTTTGATGGCTGTAGTTACCATGCAGAGAAACAAAAAAAAAAAATTATTTCAAACTATGTAGAATTAACTATGCCTATAACAATGAAATGAAATGGTAACTAAAGTTAATGAAATTTAGGCTTACTGCACAGAATACAATATTTCAGTAGATAGCACAATCATGTCAGAATCGGACACATTAAAAGATCAGAAACTATGTAAGAAAAGTAATCTTAGATAATTGAAGTGTGTCTGTAATGTACTGAAGGTAAATTAATAATGTTACAAATACTAAATTTTTGGGCAATAAAAATTAATATATTAAATAAAAAATGAAATTTTTAATATGAAGCTCTTTCAATCTTGCTTTCAACAGTCCCATAGAACGCCGACTCTTTCATTTTCTCTATATATTGTCAGCAAAGAAGCTCTGTACCAACCCTCCTTTCAAAATTTTATATATCATCCAATCATTGATACAGAATGGATTGTATCTTTCTTCTCCCATCAATTCCCACAAATTGCATTCACAGATTAGCACAGAACAATCCTAGTTTTGGAATTTATTTTATTATAGTTATGCTCTCAGGTCGACTATGTCCAGAAAAACGTACTATTTTTCTGGGAATAATCTCTAGACCCATTTCATGGAAACTCTCTTCACCTCTTACATTTTCTCAAGATGTGGTCAACAATACTTACATACATATGTTTCCTTATCATCATCTTTTACTATTTGCTAGGAAAATGAAATTACATCTTACGAAGCAAGAAATGTTCAAAGCTTCATTTAAAATTAAAAGTGGAATATGGTCGGCTCTTCAACTCCAAATGCTTGTTTTTAGATGCTTATCAATTTAACCAATCCAAATAGCATGCCAGAGCTTCAATGAACATATCAAATAAAAATACATGAGACAGTTGGTGATCAATAAAGAGTACTTCAGTTTCAATCTCTGCTCAACAATTTCTATGTATTTGATCTTAGGTATTATGGAATATTGACTTTTTAAGATTTCAAGTTATAAACTAATTTATTCCCAATTAAAAAAGTCGAGAAAGAATTGTTTATGATGATTCTTTCCCTGAGACTCTCTCTCATATCCTATTCCAAATACATTTCATTAACTGCTATCAATTGCAATTAAGTACTTTTCATTAAATATTCACAAAACTGAAATGAATTAATAGGAACAATGTTGAAGGAAATATTTGCTTAACTGCTTTGTTGTCACAATGAAAGTATGACAGGAAACAGACTTAGAATCACAGGAGTATTAATTACTTGATTAATGAATGGCCATACTTTTCTTTGATAATCAGCAGAAAATAAAATCTAAATTCCTTAATAGTTTTTACAGATTAAGAAAATAAAGATAAAAATCTACAAATATTTTTGTGTGTATATATTTTATTTACTGAATTATTTCTAATTTTGAAAAGATAACATTTGTGGACTTAAGATTAATAAAATTACAATGCATTTTCTGACAATTTACACCCCTGGAGGAAAAGGAATTATTCAATTCTAAATCATAGGCTATTAATGTACTACAGTTGATTCTGCGATAATCCGACAGTTACGGGACCGAGGGGGTGTCGGATTATCAAAGGTTGATTTTTTTAAAACTGAATTTTCACTTCTAAGGCAAGAAAATTTAAGTTATGTATATACAGTTATGCACGTATATTGTTACATGTTGAGTACATATTTTATGGCCATTGAGGATATATATATATAAAAAAAAAGTCATTAGGCATACTTTTACACAACTGAATACATATGTAAGTAATACTAATTATTTCTGTATTTATGTCTTAAAAAAATAAAATTACAGTATATAATATAAAATATAATTTTATGTCTTAAAAAATAAAAATACATACATATGTATTTACAGCTTAAAAAATCTGTAATCGTTTTTTGTTTCTTCATACGTAGAGAGTCTGTCATGGCTTTTTCTTGAATATCTTTTAACATTAAACTGTTCTCGTAGTCGAGTTCCCTCTCCTCACACCAACGTATCAAACTGTTTGCAGCCGACATAACTTCATCGCAAGTGATTGTACATTCACCTCCGTGACCGCCTCAATCGGGTCGGTTTTAGAACCAACCTGCGTCGGACTACCGAGCGTGTTGGATTATCGCTAGTCAACTGTACTACAATGTTAATCTTTAAATCTAGTTTTCTTATCTAGTTATATAAATAGTTTATTCTATACAACTTTTGTGTGTGTGCGTGTATGTGAAAATTGTATAGGGTTTAGAAAGTATAAGTTTTTGCCTCTTTCAAGTTCCTGTCTTCAATTCCTCCGATTTTTAAAAAATCTTCAGGCCATTAGCCACAACTGAAAATGGATGTATTTTAGATTCCAGAAGTATAAATCATTCTCTACAAATGATTTTAGTTTCTACACTGTTGATTTACAGGGAAAGACTAGAAGTTTTTTTCAATAATAACGATTTCTAGAAAAGTTTCTCACAATCAAAACTACTGTCGCAATTACTCAGTACAAGTGATTTATCTGTTTAGATAGGATAGAAATTATAGACATAATGCCATAGAATTATTATTTTTTTATGCTACCAGATTTAAATCATTTACCTAGTAATAAAGTAAAGCACTTAATCTGTACTAATTATTGACCTCTTACTTTTTTTCATATTTTAAACTATTTCTATTATGATGCAAGATAACTCTAGGCGTAGTACGGTACAGGATGAGTAACATATCAAAAGGACTTTTTTAAAGTATCCTTTATTGAAGATTCAAACAGGAGTTTTACTGCTACAAGTCGGAGTTGAGTGCGTACCTGAAATTCTTCTGATCCAACTGTTCTCAAATAATTAGCTGAAGCAGAGTATAAGATGTTAGAAATGTGCTATCATTTAGATGCTTTTAATTATTACTATTAAATTAATTATTTATATATATTTGGGTATTTTGGCTTTATGTTTTCTCAGCAGGACAATGTTCCCGTTTTGTTTTAAGGCTTGTTAAATAGGTTATCCAAGAAACATTAAATAAATACAGAAATGATAGGACTAGGTTGAGGCAGTATAAGTAAAAATAAGAAACACTTTTAGAAAGGAAATCCAATTCTTAAAATGTTGGCAATTACATTTGTTCCGGATTGATTTAATTTCTGTGATTCTGAAGTAGTTCTCATCTACAATAGGAAAATGTAACTATAATTATAAAATTATACCATCAGTGTGTATAAGATCTTCAACTGTCGATTACGAAGTTATTAAAGCTTATACTAGGTTTATTCTTTTTTAATCTGTTTCTATATTTAATTGCCATTGTCTTATAACAAATGTAGTTTATTTGAATCAGCAGAAAGAACAGGTTAATTTCATTTTGGTTACATTATTAGGCTACTAAAATTCTTAAAACCAGTGCTTTGATTGCTTTATTATATTCAGTTTTGCAGGCAGGTCTAAGCGATTTTACGTCTTCACGAACTGAAGCTTATTAACTATTGATGGTTGTTGTTATTATTATTGAAGCTCATTGATGGTTTAATATGAAACGTTTATTAAGCTTTTATTCCCAACTAAAAGACACATTGTTTTTGTCCGTACTATTTCATAGCATCCACAGAACCTAAAAGCTAAAGAGGCTTTAAAAAAAACAAATTCATGAAGAATATGAAGATTAATTTTCAGTCAAGTTGCTTACAATAAAGCAAATCATTGGGGCAACAGTAGCAACTACAACACCAATTCATTTAATGTCCATCAATACAAAATGTTTTATATAATAATATGTAATTGTTTATTGTCATATTTCCTTGCAGAGATATAAGCAATTTATTTCTTTATTACTTATGTTTTGCTGTAGTCAAAATCACACATCAAACAAAGATCCTTCTAGCATTATACATTTACTGCTTGGGGGACATAAATCTTCAGCTTCATTTGCATGGCTGGAAATGTCACCAAATAACTAATTTTGTAGAATACAAGTATGTGATTATTTTTCTTTTAAGCTATTAAGAAAAAACAAATGCTTGAAAATCCATGAAATATCGAAATAGGCTACTCTAATTTGTAAAAAAAGAGAGAGAGAGAGAGAGAATAGATGTTTGCAACTACTAGTTTATATTAAATTATTATAATAAAACATGTAGGATTATCTGCATTCTTGTATTTCACAGCCTCAATTAGGTTGAGTAATACCATTATCAAACATTAATTAAAAAAAATAAAATAATCGAATAAGGCCTATTTTTGATTTTTAAATGAATGGGGATTCTTTAAAAATAATTACACGATTAATTCCCCTACGATTATATATTTAAAAAAAATGTCTGAACAATGAAACAAAAATGACTAACAGTAAACTTTAATTATTTTCATTAGGACTAAATTTAAGTTTTATTTTTATTTTATTCGCAAGCTTTAATAAGGTTCACTGAAGTTTATAACTATTCTCAATTTGTAATACAAAATATGTAGTGCAAAAATAAGCACCCGATTTTTTTTTTTTTTTTAATAATTTTAGGATTTAAATATCATAACAGGAAGCATTTAAGGATCCGTTAGGATATGTGAAGGAACTGTAATCTCCATCCACAACAAAGATGTCGAATAATGAATTATATATTTCATAAAGAAAACAGAAATTAAAAAAAAAAAACTTGGATAACGTCGTATTAAAACTAAACTGAACTAAGGATAAACTTATCTTCCCCGTACAATCATATTAAAAATATATGGGGATCCGAGATCAAGGAATTAAATGTTGAAATATCAGAATACCATTCTTTCTTCAATCAATTGCAGCGTTTGGGTAATGGCAAAAGATATTTTATTTTTAAGTGAAAAGGATGTAATTAAAGGAATCCAAACAGAAATGTTACTTTATAGACAGCAACAATGCGTCATTTCTGTAGGAATATTGTAATTAATTAATTTAAGATATCGCAGCTGGAATATTACAAGTAAAAATAAAGTAGACGAATTTAGAAGTAACAAAATTACAAAAATAACTGCTCGAAACTTAATAATTACATACAGGTATATCAAGTAGCCATAATTTAAAACCTTTCCAATTTATGTAGAAAATATACAAATCTGAAGCACTGTAAAAAGATATTAAAGAAATAAAAATAATGGCTTATTTTTAGGCAAACAAATAAGTTGCATGAAATAATAATTATTTCCTAATTATTATTTATTTATTTATGAGACAGACTAACTTTGTATTTCGCAGTTATCGGATAACAAAAGAAACTTTTTATTATTATTATTCCTTAGCAATCTAAACTTTGAATCAGTAGTCCGATAAACGTAGTTAAATTCGAAACGTACATTTTTATTTTAGTTTGATGTGTAAATGAAGACCGAAAGTATTTCATGATACGAATGAAAATGGTTACCTTGGAAACTGACGAGAGACCATTCATTTGGGAATCAATACCTGCCCGATATTAAACAATACCATATAAAGCCAATCATTCATAAACGTAAAATATTTAAACCATAGAAACGGTACGATGCAACTGTCTCCGATTTACAAAACAAATAGTAACTAAGAAATAAACAAAAAATAAACAAATAAAAAAAAAATTGAGAGAAATTAAGAGAAAGCCTACCATCGTCAACCCACAAAGTTGCTAATGTAGTGGACGTTGTATTCATGATCGATGAATCATGAGCACTTCAACTGTGTTTTAAACACTATTTTAGCAAGATGAATCAATTATTCTGTCGGAATTAATTTAATTATGGCTAATTCCGAGCAATCAGAGTCTGTAGAAGTCTGCTAATGTTGACCAGGCTTGAAATTCACACAAAATGGCGACTTAAAGTAAAACAATGAGTTTTAGGCATGTTTCTTCCCGTAAATAATTCCCGAAACCAATCCGTTTAGTTTTGAAAAGACTGAAAGTCAATGTAGAGAGCTTTCATCTCATTTTAATTTCTAGATCATCAACGTTTACTGAAATTACGCAGCTGAAGGATCACACAATTCACCATCCATCTTCCACAGCTGGAAAACGATCTTGGCGGTGGTCAGTGTGTCTGCCAAAGGATTGGTGAAAATTCAGTCACGTGATATTCCAACAAGTGCTTCTACTCATGCGCAACAGGAAGACCTTATCCATTTTCCTAAAAGGTGGAAAATATTTACGGAGTTCACGAATCTCAAAACTATGAATAAGTTGCATTCGCTCGTAGAATTCAATTTTAAGTTTCAGATAATTTTTGAATTAGCTTTTTTATTTTTACTCCATAAAAATGGAGATTAACTAAAAATGATAATGAAGCTAAACTACTTATTCTTTAGAAGCCTTGCCCTTTCATTCAATCGTACTTTAGTTCTTTCTTCTGTGACATGTATTAACTTTTAGCATCTTATATAGCTATTGTATTTTGTTGCATAAAAAGTAACAAAATTCTCTATGTGCACAAATTATCTATATTACCGTAATTAAAAAATTACTAACTTAAATATGAATTTTAACATTCAAAGTTTTATCGAACATCATTTTGAATTGTTTTAATAACGAAAAGTAACTGCCAGAATTGTTATTTAATATCTTCACTTGGAAACAAAAAACAAGATTAATTCAAGTACTCAAAACTAATAGACTGTAAGGTAATTTTTTTAAACTTTATTTTATTATTATTTTGTTTCTTATAGGTTTAAAGAAGCGAAATCTAACAAGACTATGATACTTTTTTTTTTAATGAAGAAGAAACATCCATGCCTCGCTCAGAATCGAATGGTAGTCGACGTTCCAGCCCAATGCCTAACTACTAAACTATGCCAGACGGCAGCAGAGGTTAGTAGCAACATGCTCAGTAATTCAGCTGCTAATTCTGAATACCTGTCTGCGACTGTTCCATCTCAAAATTCTAAAAAAAACTGCGTCGTATTTTGAAATTTCCGCCTTTAAACTCCTTAATCATTGGACGCGAAATATTGAGGTCATGCGAGATTTTACGAGATCGAAACGAGACAAACCGGTCTTTTGTCAGATAAGATGGCGGCAGCCAAGCTACCAGATCATGTGTTGGAAGTGATATTTTCCTACTTAGATCTTCCAGATTTAAGGAATTGCTCTCTTGTATGTAAAAACTGGTATAAATTCTTAAATGATGAAAATAATGATGTTTGGAGAATGCACTGTGTGCGGAAGCTTGCTGAAGAAGCGCTCAAATCTGACCTCTTATCAAGTGTCCCCACCTACAAAGCAAAACTCCGAGCATTTTATCATGCCTGGAACCCCAATGACTGCTCGAGAAATATTTATATTAGACCGAATGGCTTCACATTACATAGAAATCCAGTTGCACAAAGTACTGACGCAGCTCGGGGTAAGATCGGGTTTAGAACTGGAAGACATGCTTGGGAGGTTTGGTGGGAAGGACCACTGGGGACTGTAGCAGTTATAGGAATTGCAACCAAAGAAGCTCCAATGCAATGCCATGGATACGTGGCGTTATTAGGAGCTGATGACCAAAGTTGGGGATGGAATTTAGTGGATAATCATCTCCTTCACAATGGTGACAGTCAGGGAAATTATCCGCAATTGAATAATGCACCAAAATATCAGGTAATCATTCGCAGCCGCCAGTTCCTTATTCTTGTCTTGTTTACCAATGGTAGAACCGAAACATCATCAATATTTTAACATACATAAGCAGATATGGTAACTTTTATATGTATTTGAAATTCTTTTTCTCTTTATCAAGAATTACGCCTTATTTTTATACAAGGAAACTACGATGATTTCCTAAATGGTCACTTGGGTTGGTCGTATCAGAGGAGAGAGGGGGACAGACAGGAAAAAAAATATTTTTGTAAGTCATTGTCAGTTCTCAGAACACAAGTTTCTAAATCACAGTGCATCATGAAATATCAACATGTTTATAATACTGCGTCAAACGATTTTTTTTTTTTTTCGTTCATGCTATTTTTCTCACACTTTAAATTTTAAAGGACTTCGATCTGATATAATCATAAATAAAAGCAAATTAATATTTATTGAAGATCGAAACACAAGTTTCACTGAACTCTTTAGTTGGAATAAAACTACTATAAACCTAGAATATCTCTCGAAACTTCGTTTACAAAAAGAAAAAAAAAAAGCCTTTCATAGCTGCTTAGTAAATTTAACAACCTCTTTTCCTTGAAGTAAATGCAATTAAATGACAGAATGATGATTCATTAGATTAATAAACTGAGTTTTGATATTTATAATTATATTACTTTATTATTGAATAAAAGTACTAACTGTTCTGATATGCCAAGTTCTGAGAGAATCATTTATTGTTATCTTCAACAGTGATTGCCAGAATGAATATTCAGACTTTCCTGGTTGCTGAAATAGTTGAAAAGAAGAGAATCATGTAGCTTCATGTTATCTTTTCATAACCAATCTTTCAGCCGGCATCATTCATGAAATTTTTACCGTGTTTTCTGTTTTTACTTTTTTCTTCTTTATTTCTATATCTCCAACAACTGTCTGTTGCATCCTTTATATTCTGCATATAAAGATTTAAAATGTCTTCCTCTAACTATGCAAAGTGGAATTGTATTCCAAAGAAACTCTAGATCTCAGTATACTAAGGCTGTTCAAAGGCTAATTTAGTTGTTACTCATTGAATTAGTTTTTCTTCAAATATTTGCACTGTATTTTAAGAGGCAGATGTTGCTACATATTACATAATTTTGTATTATTGATATATTATCCTATTATTGGCCAACATGTATTTCTCTCCTCCTCTTGCTTTCACGGCAACTATTGTAGTTTTACATTATAACTACAAATGTTTACATTATAATTTGCTTGCATTCCCTTTTTATTTTGTATGAATTGAAAAGCAAATCATTCCCTGAATCACTTTATAAGCTTATTTGCCAGTTATTTAAAGCAAAGGAATGGCAATTGCCACAATTAAGAAAATTCACATCACTCTATTCACAAAATCAGTGAATACAGCTGAAACAACTCAGACATCTTATCAATCCACAAAATGAAACATTTTACATCATTGCTTTTTAAAACATTTCCCAATATTTTTTTTTTGCAACATGATTAGTTTCCTTTCTTTTGCTGTTATTTAATAATTCTTCTTTTCATTCTTATATACATACATACATATAATCAATATATTTTTTCTTTTAAAATTTCCTTTGTCAAACCATCTTCTTTCATTCTATCAGTAATCTACATATTTAAAACTGGATGTCTGACTGTTAATTCTCTGTGCAACACCACACTAATTGATCCATTGGGATCAAAATTCTCACATTGATTGATTGGATAACATAGGATAAATATTGTTTTTATTTTTACATTTTAAGATTTTATTTTATTTTTATTTTAAACCTAAATTTCCCTAATCCCAGTGGGCAATGTGATACTTCTCTTTATGACTTGAAGCAATGCAGAGAAGCCCAGTGCATGTTTCTTATTTAACCATTTAAGGACAGCTTTGGCTTATAAGCACAGTGTATATTGTGCTCTAGAGGCCGGGTGTGGCTTGTTGACACTACAAATGGGGAAGAGAGGACAGTTGTGTTATGTAAGCTACATTTGAAAAAATTGTTTATTTTTCCTCTTTTTTTTTTTTTTTTTTTTTTTGCCGTGCGGAAGACTCTCTCGAAATACCCGTCTTTAAAGGGTTAAGCTGTACAGTTTGTTTTGGATCAAGGTGAAGATCAAGACAGGGTCTGTATGACTAAAAGGAGGTGGGAATGGTCCACTCCACTTGTCAAAAACATGTCGAGAAATTTCCGGATTTGCATTGCAGATTGATAGAACAAGGTTAAGGTAGAGACACAATCAGAGAGAGTGAGTGAGAAGAGTGGACAAAAGTCCTCTTTTCAAAAATGTGTGGATTTGTATTTTTTTTTTTTTCAAACATTGTATGCTACCAAATTCTGTATAGCCCTTCATTATTATCCCCGCGCTCAAAGATGACCCTCCCAGAATGCAATGCAGCTTATAGATTGATTTTTCCTGGCTTTTCGTAGTTATTCAAATGGAAGAGAAAATGGCGGCAATTCCTTCTTGATATGCATATCAGCAACAATTTGACGAATGACGTAACAATCGAAATCGTCAGGCGAAATCTTTGGAGCCAAACGAGGCCTTTTTCTCCCTGGCGTAAGTAGCAATGGCGACTTTAAAATTCTCTTCACTGTTGACAAACTCACTCCAGTATATTCTGCAGTGACCTTCAACGCATCCTTTTTACTTTTCAAATTGTTGTTGGGTGATACATCTTCTAGAAATCGACGAGCAACGTTAAGAATAATTTCCCTACCTTGACTGTTGATAACTCTTCCTCGTCGAAATGTTGACTGTGAACCCATTTTCTCTTCCATTTGAATAACTACGAAAAGCCAGGAAAGATCAATCTATAAGCTGCTTTGCATTCTGGGAGGGTCATTTTTGAGCGCGGGGATAATAGATGCAGTGGAAGATCGAGACAGGATCACGAATTAAAAGGAGATGAGAAACATCCCCACCTACATTTTTCAAAAATCAGTAGGAAAATTTTAACACTTTGCCTGTCACACCGTTGAATTTCAGGGAAGGTCAAGATAGGACAGAAACAAGATTGGGGGTGGGGAGAAAGATAGAGAAAATTATTATTGAAGATTGAAAGAGAGGCTATTATTAGATACAATAACTTAATTTATACTGAAACTGAAAAGGAAATTACAACTCAATGGAAAAATTCTTCTATTGGAATAATGACATACTTTGTGAAAAATTGTGGTTTAGTGTGTATTTCATTGATAAGTGAACATACGCAAGTGTTACTATGACTGCTGTTTTTATTGGAAGGAAAGTTGATAAATATATTATAAAAGTAAACTGCAACAGTTTAGCTATTCAGGAAAAAAGTATAAATTAATAATAATAAAGTTATTATTTTTTATTATTTTCAAAAACGATGAACTAATTTTTGGAATTATTGATAGTGATGCTTGCAAAATCTGTATGTTCTAAGAAATTTACATTTAACTAAGAAATAGTGGGAATGCTTAAACTTTTTTTTTTCTTTAACCGAATATATCGTTTATTTGAGCACTAAGAATCTTTGTATTTGAAAGAACAGAGTATGGTAGAAACAAATTCCATTATCATTTATAACTGAGAGAAACCTTTTTTTATTTTTTAATAGAAAATTAAATTGTTTTTTTTTTTTTAGACGGGAAGAGTTCTGTGTTTTCCCAGCCACCAATGCCAATGCCCTGTATGTCAGGATGCATGCGTGACGTAACGTTTACATGGGAGAAATCATACCTCCTGCAAACCTATGGTTCAAAAGTTGTAACCCGAAAACGTTTCTATAGACTTTACATTAATTCACACTAGCCTGCCCACTGTCACATGACCTAATCAAACTAATGTAATTTATCCATACTTAGTATGACCTACACTTTCCTTATTTTGCCTAACCTAAACTACCATGGCTTGACTTAACATAATCTCACCTTATGTTAAGCAAATTTCAATCAAGCAAAAAAATATTTTATTCCTTATGTAGAGTCTCAAATGGGTCTCATTTATTTATAGGTACATATCTTCTCTGTCATGAGTGATTTTAGGCTTGATTGCTGCTAAAAGAAATCAATCAAATTCATTATTAACTAAAGGGAAAAGGCTTGTTTTTTTGTTGTTTTTTTTTGTCCTTCTTGGGATTCAAATCCCTGTCTCACTGCCAAAGTGCGAGTGTCTTAACCATAATGCCACAGTCTGATTACAGAAGTATAATTTTAAAATTTGTGTTAGGGGGCAAATGATTTTTTTTTTTTTTTTTCAATGGGCAGATTTTTTTCCCCCATTGACTGGACCACTGATCTGCACTGTCAACGTAACTTGACTAAAGCTTTCTATTGAGGTGTTACATACTGATATAACCAGCTGGGAAAACACGCAACTCCAGCTTTTTAGAGAATAGGAGCCGTTTTATCAAAATTGTACCATTTCCAAAACTGAGATTCTGGACTTCAGCTAATACTTTATCATTCTCTAGCTATTTAACAGTTATTTGTGTATTCTTAATCACAACGTGAGTTAAGTCTATTAATTAAGAAAAGAGTTGAAGTTCAAGAGAGAGGTAGTAGTATAATAATAATCACACAAGAGAAACATCTATGTCTGGACCTGAAGTCAGGAGGTCTTCACTTGAATTCAGCATTAAGTACCATCGTGTAGATCCTGTAATAATCTTGTAAGTTTGCAGCTTAAGCATGGCACTGACCCTGGCTGAAAGGAAATAAAAAAAGTGAGAAATTGAAATCGGCAGGAGTATAGTGATCATGTCTGTATTACTCGTCTGTTAATGGTTATACATTTGTTAGTATCTTATACAGTACGGCAGTATAATGCACACAGATAAAATTAGTAGGTTTAAACCATTCTAAGTGTTAACTGTGATAAATAGGAAGTGTGATCCAAATTTATACTGAACTTCGTTTATTTTGAAACAATTTATTGTTATTGAACAGAGATGTGGCTAGCATTATATGGTCTCAAAGTTAGGATTACATATCTGCCTTAGATTAGAATCAACTTCTGGAAATCTTATTTTATTTAGTTTAATCTAGAATTAAAAACCTTTTGCAATAACAAGCTGTTAATATTGCAGCACATTAGGCTCGCCATTCAAAATGTTTTACTTAATTTACTTTTCATCAATCTTACACAGCAAAGTTCTTAAATTTTTTTAAGAAACTCAGGACAGTTGCTGTTTTGTGGCTTCACGACTTGCTATCGGAGATGTATTAGAATTGTGTACGCTGAATTGTAGTAAAAAAATTTGCCCATTTCGTTTACATTTTCTGGTAAGTGTTAGTTTTAAGATAGCCTTATTCATTAAATGGAATGATACTTCTCTAACACTATATATATTTTATTGACTTTAATTTCCAAGTAAATTTACTTCTTTTTTTCTTATGCTATTGTAGTATTAGATATTCTTTTTTAATAGTACCAGATTATAGTATTACATTGAACTACAGTATTCATAAAATTTAACTCCTGGATTAGTAGTTTATTATTTCATCATATCAAATTTTAATATCAATTATTCTCTGTAAAAAAAAAAAAAAAATTGTATTATCATTTCTTTACTAAATTTTGAAATAAGAATCATGGTGAACTGCATTGGATTTAATAGATTCAGATTTGTTTAAAGATTGCAGTAATAAGAATATAGTGAAATTATAATGTGAAGGTTGTATTGTGGTCAGTTAGCAATACTGATACTTTTATGCTTATAGCTAAAATATCAGAGCATTGAGTCAAATCCAAAAGCAGTTGCTGAACAGACACCAATTTAAGTTTAATTAATTGAACAAAAAAAAAAAATCTTTAAATGGATTTTCAATTTCACTTATTTTTAAAATTTACATTGATGTAATCATGGATCCGGTAGTCGAGTGGGTAACAGTGCCAGATCTAGGAAATTTATCAGGGGGGGGGGGGCAAGTCAGTCCCATGCTGCCCCTGTAGCTGTTTTTCACTATTTAAAATGCAATAATTAATAACTGTTTCAATCCCATTTTGCTGCCCCCCCCCCCCCTAATCTGGCACTGGTGGGTAAGAGCGCTTGGCTGCAGTTTGGAGATGGCGGGTTCGATCCCCGGCAAAGGGCAGGATTTTTCCATGCTCCATTCTCCTCCAAATAGGTTCTAAGGCCTACCCAGTCCTATGTTGAATGGGTACCGAATTTCTTTCCCAGAGGTTAAAGGCGAATGGCTAAGCGCCGGGCTTACCACCTGGACCCCAAGATCCACACATGCCTGTAGTGAGACACTTTATCTTAACTTTTAACATTAATGTAATGACATCAAGATTGTGATATTTCTTTCAGATATAGAAACTGTAAACTAATTGTGTAACAAAATCTATGAAAATTTCTGAACTGATCGATATAAGTTTCCCATCAAGTTTCTAGACACTCTTTTTCTTACATATTTGTTCCTCATTCATCCTCAAATGCACTTGGTCATGAGTCTACATTAGATGAAATTTAAAGATGACCCATTTGTCTGATGCCTCTACCTTAGAGCATACCATATTCCTTGAATAATTTTTATCATTTTTTTATTAAGTTTCACTCAACTTTGTAGGAATAGGAAAACTTGCTAATTTTTTTTTTCCTCAGGTCAACAGCTGTGCTTCAAAAATAAGTAAATTAAATTTGATATCAATTAGAACTTAAGAAAACTTAATATTAGAATTTTAATTGTGAAATATTATGATTAAGATAGCAGTTGTGATTGAAAGAATCTAATGAGAAAAATATTTAATATTTAATTGAATAAAATACAAAGCAATCAGAAAATGAAGTTGTTGAAGCTTAGTGAGAGGATCCCAATTTGCAGGCCCCTTTAAGGTGCTGAAGGTGTAGGTCTCAACAACTCGAGACAACCGAGATGAAGTTGTGGTCAGTCTGACATTCCTTCTACTTTTAACATAGGAAAGAAACCCAGTCTCCATTTGATAGAGGGCTGGGGGACTCCTAGGACCTGTCTGGATGAGAAACAGATAAGAAAAAAATCCTGACCTCTGCTGGTAACTCCTCCAAATCACAGCGTAGCCTGTACTACTGTGCTATCACCGAAGCTAGAGGGTGTGTGAAAAGGTTCATTAGATAGACGAAGAGGACATTTGGTTCTTACCCATTAACCATTATATACTGTCCCAATCAATAGAATGTTTGCCATTATATGTTTACCAACTTCAAAACTTTTTAAACAGTGACTGGATCTTCTTGAACCATAACATGCATTTTAAGGAGCAGAGAGTACGTATTCACAAATTTACAATAGCTGTAAGATGAACTAATTAAACCACCATGTTTGTCTGTACATCTGTTGTAGCAATGTAACTGGTCATTTATTAAAAAGAAAACTATGTTTGATTTATTAATTTAACAGCTGATTGGCACTGCAAAAAAAGTATTTGGAAAAGTAAACAGAATATATTTAATTATTTTAAAAAGAAATTCATATGAGGACTGTGTTAGAATCGGGCTTTTTTAAATACAATTCCTACAGCATTTCTTTTGTTTAATTTGTTCGTACTGACTTTATTTCAGATAGTAGACTAACCAAAGAAATAAATGACCCCTCATTCTCTGTCTCTACCTTTAAATGGAAGAATTTAGCTGCAGATCCTGAGAAAAAGTAAATTTTAGTTGGAAAGAAATAGACATTTGGAATAAATCAGCTGTAACTGGACGATTACTGTATCACTGAATCTGTTAGACTCTTGATTTTAAAAAAAGGAGAGAGAAATGGTTTTTGTAACAGAAGCAATGAAGTTATTTTAAAAAATTTACACAAGCATCTGTTTTGCTTTTGAAAACCACTCATTGATGTTAGAAATAGTAAAGACAAAAACAGTAGCTAACGGTTTATTATTTTTTACTATTATAATTTTAAGTTTCTGAAATCAAAAGGAAAAAAAAAGATGCATCACAACAGCACTAACTAAAAGCATTGTTTGTACTGTCTCTTCCACCTATCCCTCGTTTCTTTTTCTGAAATCATTTCAGTGTTGATGAAGGAGTTTTTGAAGACTTTGTATGGGTGCATCTCTGAACAGATCTCGTTTTTTGGGTTAGAATTTTAATCAATTGTAAGAGCCGAGTAAAAATTACAATAGTGAAACAGATCAATGCTGAGAAGCTCAGAATATTTGAAATTAAAACACTTCTGCACAGAACTGTTTGCAAATGCATTCCGTTCAGTTCTTCCTATTCTTAATTATTACTTTGTTGATCTTGAAAAAGGATATTTAATTATGTTAAAAGCCTCAACTCATTTATTCAATGTAAAATAATAATAATAATACTTTTCACTGCTTTTTATAACCTGGATCTCCACTGCTTGAAAAAGTTAATTTTATATAATGCTATTAGGTATTGGCTTGACACTTCATTTGCTTAAATCTGTTACCTATTTCATTGCAATGGATTTTGGTAATCCCAATCTAAAGTGATATAATATGTTGCAACTATGAATGATTGCTTAATTGCAAAATTTAGGAAGCTTAGAGTTGCTTTTTTTTTTTGGATTTAAACTAATACAATAGTTCTCAACAAAAGAAGAAAAAAAAGTTACTATTTTCCTATCTGAGAAATTATGATTAATGGAGCAGATCATTCAGAATTGACACTTATCTTATTTTTAATTGATTCTTATTTTATTTATTTATTTATTTTTTTTTTGCTACTCAGTAGCATATTTATAAATTGTTTAACTATTATTTAATGTTTATGATGAGTTGACATTTTTCTTCTATTTTTTTTTAGGTTGGAGAACGAATTAGGGTAATTCTCGACTGTGATGATAATACTTTGGCTTTTGAGCGTAATTATGAATTTCTTGGAGTTGCTTTTCGGGGATTACCTGATAAAAGATTATACCCAGCCGTATCAGCAGTTTATGGAAACACAGAGGTATCCATGGTTTATTTGGGTCCACCATTAGACGGCTGACCATTTTACAAGTGGCTAGATTACTATTTAGAGAGCTTTGTAAGTATTTCCTCAGAAATTTATACTATTCTTTTAAACATATTGAGAATATTTTGATAATTTCTTCCCTTTATATAATCCCTTTACATATATTATTGGAAATGCACATCATTGTTCTATCTTTTGACTAAAGAAAGAAAGAGAAAAAAGTTACACTGTAAAACACTTGTCTGTTCAACATGAAAGTTGGCCTATAGAATACAGGATAAGAAATGATTCCAAAAGCACAGCAGTGGAACAAGCAGACAGAGTAAAGTGGTACCAAGCCTTAATAGTATGTAAATCTTTTTCTCCTGTTAGTTTCTTAAATATGGATCACATTTGACATTGAAGAATGTTCCAAACAAATCTGAAAACATAACTATTCAAGACATGAATCCATTCACATAAACATTCTTAGAAAATGAATTCTCTGAATGTCTTGCTTGAAAGTTGAAACAGTGTGTTATACTAAACATAGTACATTGGTGATGTAATCTCATTGACATATCAGCAACTGTCAGAACTTCTTATAATCATTAGTAGAAAATGATTAGTTGTTACAAACTTCTACATCTCCCAGCATGATACTGCCTGTTTTGATTGGTGGCCTATTTCAGATCATTGCCTCCGTATGCAAAGAGAGACCATTTCCTTATAGCAGGACTAATTACCAAGATGATCCAATACCATTCTGTAGGCATCTGAATTTGATTGGTACAAGAACAGTTCAAAAACCAGCCAACATTCAGGTGCTATTAGTGACAGTGAGGCCAAATGGACTGGTATTGCATTGGGCTGAACACTTGGCCTACAGTTTTCATAAATTCTTTGATTCTAGAAGTAATGAGCCCAGCTGTGCTAAAGTCTAATGCAGGGAAAAAAAATCTAATTCTTCATGACAGGTATTGGGGAAAAAAAAATGAAGTCCTGTTACAGGATTATCCTTATAGGAGGCTTTCGACTTTCTGTGGAAAATGGTGATTTCTAGCTCTTCGTAGTTGATGAAAGATTTAGATGGTGATTTCTAGCTCTTCGTAGTTGATGAAAGATTTAGAGATCTTCACAATATTGTTTCTCTGGCATTAGATTCTATTCAAAATGTATGCATGCAATTGTTGGTGGCAACACCATCAAACTATCATATCTGTTACACCAAAAATGTGATTGACATTTTCCAACTTTAAATGCCAACTATGCTAACCCCTCTTAATTATTAATAATGATTTTTTAGTAATTATTTTCTTATTACTCTTTCTTACATATTCCTCAAATAATTACAACAACAGAAAGTAGACATGGAAAAGTCAGTTTAAGATACTGGCGAAATAAAATAAATTGTGATAAACAAAAGTGAGTTGAAAGATTACAGTTCTTTAAACAGATTAATTACTAGAATAGCCAGTGATTGGGAAGAATGAAATTTTTTTGTCATGGTTAAGCAAAAATTAAACAACAATATCAGAAAATTTAGAAAAATCAAAGCATTGATTTCAAAAAAACAGCTAAGAAATTAGCTTGTATCTACATAATATTGCCATACATTCTTCTTAAATCTTATAAAATAAAAAGACTTACAACTGCATTTCATCTAAAAAACTTCTTTATCACTTCGATATTTCAATCCTCTAAGCGAGGATTTTCTTCAGGAAAACATATACAAAAGAAAAGGAAAATAGCTTCTTCTAATTTCAAAAACAGCGGATAAGTATAACAATCAATAATCTTGATACATTACATCAAAATATATTATTAACAAAACAAAACCATTGTTGATGTAATATACGAATCTAAAGATGAAACAGAACGCTTTATTTTAGAATCTGGAATTATCAATTTATCAAAATGCATGAACAGAGACCGAGCTTCGAAAATGAACACGATTTCATTTGGGCTATTCAGTAAAATTATAAATGCAGTTGACTCGCGATAATCTGACATTTGACAGTCCGACAGGCTCAGTAGTCCGCCACCGCGTTGATTGCGTCACTGCGCTTATTGCAGATACAGACATATGTAATTATTTTTATTTTTTATTTTAAGACACAAAATTATAGTTTACATTACATACTGTAATTTTATTTTTTTAAGACATAAATTAGTATTACATACATACGTATTCATCTGTGTAAAACTGTGCTTAATTGAGTTTTTTTTATATCCTCAAAGGCCGTAAAATATGTACTCAATATGTACTGTAACAATATACGTACTGTAGTAATGTATATAAATAACTTAAATTTCCTTGCCTTAGAAGTCAAAGCTCAGTTTTAAAAAATTAACCTTTGATAATCCGACACCCCCTCGGTCCCGTAACTGTCGGATTATCGCGAGTCAACTGTAATAACAAAAGAATCAAATCTAAATTGAAAATGGATTGTTAAAAGTTGTATTATAGTTTTGTTAAAAGTTATATGATGGATTGAATAATGGATTGTTAGAATATAAGTATGCTTTGTTTTGTTAATATATTTTGATGTAATGTATCAAGATTCATGATTGTTATACTTATCCCCTGTTTTTGAAATTAGATGGAAGAAGCTATTTTTCTTTCTCTTTTGTAAATGTTTTCCTGAGGGAAATCTTCGCTTAGAGGATTTGAATATTGAAGTGATAACGAAGTTTTTTTAGATGAAATGGAGTTGTAAGTATTTTATTTTAGCCTAAACATAAAAGACAAAGGGGACCACTACCTACAGAGCACGTTTCGGGTCCCAAACACAAAAGATAACATCGTAAACAAAGACAAACATGGAAAAAAAATGAATGAATGCCCAACAGCCAAGTACAAAGCCCATAAATAGAATCAATAGAAAGTTAAAAACCAAAATTGAGAAACTTATCAAAGACAATTAAAATTCCATGGAATACCTCCACGAAGCAAAATGCATTGGGATGCACAAGGTGAAATTGCACCCTTCCCCCACTGGCTGCCACAGGCCCCTCCAGTGGGTTCCAGTACAGTGTCTAGATACTACTGAATACTAAAGAAGAGGGAGACAGTTTAGATAAAATCTTGAATATATCTAAGGTGATCGTAATTAAACTTGGCCTATTCAGAGCACTCTGTAGCTGTAACCAAAAAACAGATTGACACCAACATTTGTATACAGACTATTCAAAGGATGCTGAAAACAATTATGCAAAAAAAAAAAAAAAAAGTTCAAGGGGGAGGGTTTAAAGCAAAATACACAAAAAAACTACAAAATAAACAATATTAAAAAAAAAGACAATCAAAAAAGCATTTCTTCGTTCCATACGAGACATCCCTGCTGCACAGGTTAAGCATGTAAGCAATATTGCTCAATGTATTCCCAATTGTGAAGTTGTAAAATTTGCAAGCAATGACTGTTCAGTAACTGACAACAACTGATACCCTGTGATGCTTCACACATGTAGCATAATATGGTCCTTTAAGTCTGACAAATTTGCAACATTTTCATGATAAGCCATATTCTGTAAATGATCCCAGAACCAGATATCATATGGATTTGGATCCGGACAACATAATGGCCACGCAATTGGAAATGATCTACTAATCACCCAGCATCGGTGAAATGTTGGTGCAAACAATGCTGTACAGCGAGTCTTTTATGTTTGGGCCCTCCATCTTGCATAAAAGTTGTAGGTGCAAGGCATTGTCGCTGTTGAAGTTGGTGTACAACAAAATTCTGGAGCATGTTACGAAATCTCAGGGCCATCATAGAACACGTCATAAGTTCAGTCTTAAGTGCAAAGCAAGGTAAGAAGAGAGACCATCTACCTCAGCTCAATAATTATAGATGAGCATATTGAAAAGGTGAGAGACTTGATTGAACGAGATGGTTACATAACAGTGGATAATATTGCAATTGAATTTGGGATAAGCCATGATTCTGTGCACGAGGTCATTTCATGTGCATCTCGCAGCATCTTACTGCTCGGCAGAAAGCAAAACGGCTACAGTTGTGTCAGACAACACTTGGATCACTACACAGAAAAGGCAAATATTTCTTAGAGATAATTCTAATGGGTGATGAAACATATGCTACCACCATTATGACCTAGAATCGAAATGGATTAGCAAGCAGTGGATGTCTTTGTGGAAAACCAACCACAAAGTTCTGCAGAAAGCCATCATTTTCTTCAACAGTAAAGGGCATTGACTTTCTGGAACATGGATCCACTATGAACTCCGAATGTTAATGTAGCTGCAAACCCAGCATTTGTTCTTGCATTAAATGAAAACATCTTGGTCTGCTGTGTACGACCATCATCCAGCTTCATGATAATGTCCATCTGCACACCACCAAAAGATAATGAGGGAACACGTGAAAAATCTGAATTGGGAGATGATGGGCCATCCTCCTTACAATCCTGACTTATCGCCTTGCAATTTTCACCGTTTGACCCCTTTGAAACAGCGTATCCATGGAAAATACTTTGAGGATGACATGGTACTACAAAGTGAGGTTCTACAGTGGTTTTGAAACACAACAGACTCATTGATCAGGAGGGAAATGTCTGTTAGCTAATGACGACTATTTTAGTGTGTATCCACTGTCCTTCAAATTCAAGGAATTGTCTGTGCTTGGCGTAACTGAGCTTCATGTTTATACATATATAACTCCAATTTAGGAGTTAAGCCTTCAACCACAACAAATTTTGCTGAATAATTCGCAAAGGTTGACTTCCCATAGTGGTTGTTATATCTGGACCAGAGTTTGATTTCCAGATCTGCCCAGATATTTGTCTCTCTCTTGTATTACTCTACATTACACTGTAAAAAGAAACAATCTCCCGTTATATATCCCAGAAAGAAAAAATAGTCTAAAACAATTGCTTGGTGTTGCTTTTTATTATGCCTTAATCTCAACAAATTTACACAGAAAATTTTCCAAGGATTCATATAAATTCAAATTGATAATAGTCATAAATATTTTATATTTATTTAATTTTAAGAATTACCTTATGATTTAGTAAGGTTTATTTTTAATTTATAATTTTATTCATCCCTGTGATTTTGCCTGTAGGATGGATGACATTTATGATTATAGTTAAAAAATTAGAAATTTCTTTGTATTCTGTTGCAAATTTTTAGAAGTTTTATTTTTCTTTTCTTCTTATTCTGCTTTATTAATGTTATGGTCTATAGGTGAATAATTGCAATAAAGAAAGCCGTTTTTATGTTAAATTATGGAGAACAGTGTCTGGATAGTTTGCTGCTGTTTTTTTTAATCAATGTATGTGGGTAGATCAAATAGCCTGATATTATTTTCAAGAACTGGTGTAGGTCTGTATTCGTAATATGATACTATTTAATTTCCTATATTAAGTTTATTAAATACTAGTAAAAAAACAACAACTTATGTTGATAATTATAAAAGGGTTAATCCATATATACAGGGTGTTTCAAAAATACACGGCATAATTTCAGGTATGT
>JAFIDM010010028.1:39292914-39306795 GCA_023159025.1 Thereuonema tuberculata | reverse complement strand
ATACCTGAAATTATGCCGTGTATTTTTGAAACACCCTGTATATATATGTGTGTATATGTACACATACATACAACTATGGATTGACTATTTTATTTCTTAAGCGTTATTGTTAGGTTAAGGTTAGGTTGTAAGGTTATATCTATTAGGTATTAAGAATTGGTGAAATTTAGGTTTCTCATATTCTTTGGCAGACTTGTATTTTTAAAAATTAATCGGTATAAAATATGATTATATTATATTGTAAATTCTTTAAAAAAATAAATAGTGTAAACGTTCTGATCATCATAAAGCATTAGCATCGGTGTTGTAATAATCAGTAATTCTTTCTCCTTTGCTTTCTATTGCTTCGATCACCAACTGTACTTGTCAATGATCATCCAAAGATGATAAATGTTGAAATGTTCATGCTACCTAGTTTAAAACTCGATTTTGCCTCTAAACTATCACAATTGTTTTTGGATTTTTTTAATATGAAATGTCTTTCCATTATTTGAACCTATTTGCTATGCATTTAGATTGAACTCTTTTAGTTCAGATATTTTTAGGTTTCTGTAAGCAAATCACTCTTCAAGGTGAAACTTGGCAATGGTGTAACACAATAAGAGAAAGGCTATTATGACTTATTTTTATAAATACAAAACATGTTTCAGTTACTTTTGCAATTGAATGAACAGATGGTGACAGATATCTAGTGATTAAGATGTTATTAAGTCCCTAATTATTTCAGTGAAAAACAGACAATTGCTTATTTTCATTTAAAAATTAAAAAAAGAGATATTTTATTGAGTGCTTCAAAACTTTCTGCACCTTTTTGAAAGTTTGTAGCATCAGGATTGGGTAAGGAAGATAACTAGGTTATTTCAGTAACATCCATTATAATGCATGTATGTGAGTGTATCCTTGAAGATCTTCAGTTGGATTAATGTCTTATTTGAATAAGCTCCAAGCAAAGAAATGTACGGATATTAGATCTGGCAATCAAGCCAAAATGGGTCTGAAATTGTCTCGTATCTCTGTTGTTAACAATCGATGTACATTATTTACTTATTTACGTTTCTTTCTTTTTTTTTTTTATTGAACCACTCTAACATATCCTGATCCTGTAGCTGCAGCAAAACATAAATTTTGGGTTAGCTCAACCCAACTAAGCACTAACAGCCTCTAACATTCATTTGAAATCACTTGAAAGTCTTGATAAATCATCCTCTGAGTAATGCCTAAAAACAGGTTTTTTTTTTCTTTTATACAATACTGAAATAAAATGCAAATTTCAAAAAGGTATAAAAATGTCATTATAAATATAATGCTTTTGTTTGTTTGTTTGTTGTGTTTATATATTTAAAGATGAGTTCACACATTCTGGATCACTAATGAGTAAATCTTATTTTGAAAAGTAAAAAGTTCATATTTCATTATTTTTTTAATTTTTATTTCAAATGATTCTAAACTAGAGATGTGTTCTGAACCCATCATTTATTAAAATCGTAAATGCTTTTAAATTTTAATTATCCAATTTTCTAATTGATTTTTCTTTTCTTTTTCAATAGATTGATGAAGAACAAAATGTCAGTTTGTGAATTGTTATTACTTAAGTGTGTCAAACATCTGCTCTGGTTAAGAAAAGAATTCTCTACACCCAGTCTGTAAAGAAATTGAATCAAGCAGAGAACAGTAACATCACTTTCATCATTTCTATTTTTATACCAAGATGTGTCTCTGTCACAATCCCTCTGTGTGTTCCTTCCATTTTGCTCATGTTCAGGAAGAGGAAACAAAACCGAAAACACATTGTGTGGATTTTTTTTTTTCCTTTTTGGTTTCAGTAAAAAAAATAATGATAAAAATCCTCTCAAGACAAGGCATGCTCACCCTTCAACCCCAGAGCCCACACATTACGGTGCTTATGAAACATTGAAACAATTTCAGTACATGTGTGTATTTCATGAGAAGGGCACATTAAAAATCAGCATCAACTGACCATCGGCACCTTTCAAGCAGAACATGAACAGTTACATATCTGTTTGAAGCATTGGGAAGGTGGCTGATGTTAAACTAATGAGAAAAATAACTTTGGTGAGTTTTACCCTCCAACACAATGCCTACAATATTAACTAGTTTTGTTGTTGTTATTTTTATTTTGTTTTATTTTATTTTAAAATGCATGTCATCATTATTAGATGATTTATTTAAAGAATTGTTTAACTGTACAGTCTTTCACTCCAATCTCAGTTATTTTAAAATATAAAATGTATATATCTATTTATATATTTGATTTATCTCCAATTAAATCATTTTCAATGATTTTTTGGTAAATAGTTTTACTTTGTACAGTTTATGAATCCTTACGATGTACAGGTGGGAGTGAGGCAGCTCTGTTCAAAGAACTGCTTAAATATTTATAATTTAATTTCTATTTTGTAAGTAGGAAAATATTTATTATTTTTGTTTTTAAATATGAGTTAATGAATTTTATTTTGTTATGTTGTTAATATATACAAAACACCATGAACATTAATAATGTAGATTTAAAAAAATATGTAAATAACAGCAAGTACAATATTTAACTTATTTAAAATCTTTTTAATAGGCCATTTATTAAATTCTTACTTGTGTAATATCAAGAAAGCTTACTTGAAATTTGAGAAAATACCTGAAGTTAAGTGTTACTTAAATGTAGTATTTATCAACTATATTGTAAGCTATTACATGCAGTATTTCCTTAGTTGAAATGTCTTTTTAATCTCTGAAAGAAATTTTATTTTATTCTACAATAGGCTTAGCACAGATTGTAATAATTGTTGCTTTTATTTTTGTTTTGAATTCAATTCAAAAGCCAGTTGGATTATCTTGCCATTTATAGCAAAGGTCGGTAACCTTTTTTGATGCCCATTTTTTTATTTATTTATTATTTTCAAAATTTCAACATTTCTAAAGTACCAAGATCCACAGCTTATCCTATCAGCAATCCAAGAAGAAAAAAAAAAAACAATGGCTCACAGCAGCCAACCAAAAAAAAAAAAAAAGACTAAGAACAAGAGTGTAACAGAAGTAAGGGTGTCAGAAGCTGTAGATCACCCATAAAAGATCCATGGGTTGCTGGCTATCGGTTTATAATTTCTGTATCGTATACAAACTATGTTGTTTAAAATGATCTTACCACTTTCAAATTATAAATCCTGATACTCAAATTTTTTTTTTTTCCCTTAAAGAAAATGAAAATTGTACATCCAAATAAACATTTTTATGCTTTTTTAATTTAGTATTTTATTACAGTGTTTATTATCATTCCTGTGAAATTGTACAGTGTGTCATGGGATTAGATATGTACTTCCTATAAGATAACCTTACTCAATTAGTTGCCTTTGGATCAAAAAAAAAAAATAAGAAGTTAGTTAAAGAAAGTTACCACTGTCATTTATAAGTCATCTTTAAATAAATAAATAGAAATTTGCCTCACCATCTCAGGAAGAATATAGACGAGGTTAGATTGGTTGTTAGTAACATAAATTTCTTAAAAATATAATCAAAAAAGAAATATGTATAAATAAGAAATATATAAAATATTATTTTTTTTTGACACCTGCTGAAGGAATCCTTTTTATTTTTTTACACAGGTTCCATCAATGCTTGTTATAGCCTCCATTGGCAAGTTTGAATATGAATTGGTATTTGTTGAACTTTTCATTTTGAAACAGTGCCTTCGCAGTGAGCAACTATTGGATAGACGATTGCTGGTAACTATCTTTATCTAAAATCAGTATTCAGTCAAATGGCACACAGTCTTAAGAAGTGCTTTAGTGTAAGAATAGAAATTAACTTACTGTTTTAGGTTGTTTTAAAGAATTACTTTTACAATAGAATCTGAAAACAAAGCCACATTAAGAATGTTAATCCAAGTCATTCTTAAAGCATTTATGCACATGCATAAATAAGCAAAATTCCCGGCTCTTCTAAATTTCACTTTCGTAAAAAGTGGGTCCTTTTTTATTTTGCTTTTGGTTTAAATTATTTAAAATTTGACAATCTCAGTAAGTATTTTCTTCTCTGTATTTGTAATTTTTAGTTTGATAATTTCTATTCATAGTGATAAATTTCCATCTGAATGCAGTTGAATAATAAATTTTATTGAAAATATATCTTTTTTTTGTGCAGATTTTATAGCAAACAGATAAAGTTACAGAAAACTTGGTCTTCTTACCGATGAAAAATGTAGAAAATGCAGACTTGCCGAGAATGGAGACATTTAGGGACTCTTAGACCAAAAGTGGTTTGAAAGAATAGGCTAATTTGGATTATGTGGTGGAACTAATGACTGAAAAAGTATGAATGCAAAAAAGAAGAGGAGGAAGAAAAAAATGCAGTAATGCTCTTTGGACATCATGTATAAAAACAGAACTTTCAGCATATAGATAATCCTTTAAAAATATATCAAAGATAGTATTTAAAGGATTATTATGGTGTCTCCACCCTATACTTGATCATCATCATCTACATCATTAAGTTATGAGATTTAATGACAAACCTGTCAAAAGGGCTTCTTTTATATTACAAATGGGATCGTCAACCCTTTCCTTGTACACACTCCTTTAGGTATTCCTAAGACCAAAAATCACAAGGTGTCAAATCGATGTAAGGCCATTAAGCATTAATTATTGATTTTTTTAATTTGTAAATCCATTAAGTATAACAGTCAGAAAACAGTCAGTAATGCTAACTTCTTCTGAATTATCCTTTGGATACGATTTATCTGTTGCAGACGATTGCCAAATTAGATCTGTATTTTGGTGATGTATAGTATATTGTTAACTTCAACAGATATCCAAAGTCCGGTATATTCCACCAAACTGTCAAAAGGCTTATGCATTACCTCATAATTTCTGGTACTTCTGGTATATCATGATCAAGTCGATTACAAGAATATGAAAGATCTCGTACCTTTTTTAATGGAATTAGGTGAGCATTCACATGATTTATTTTAGTACCGGTATGTGGCAATAGCCAAATCACAAGATCCTAGTTTTTGATTCACTGAAATACTCATAGTTTCTGATGGTATGCTTCCATCATTTGATTTTGTTCTTGCAAATCCAACAGTCAACAATGTGAATGTGAAACAATGCTTCATGTGATATTAAAAGCCAAGAACCAATCGTTGATGAAACTTTGTTTTCGTTTTGAGTTAAAGCTTGTCATTAGGCAATGCAAATCCACAAAATGTTCTGTAACAGATAAAAGTTACAGAAAACTTGTGCTTGGTCTTCGTACTGATTGTTAAGATTGTTAATCTGTTTGAAATTATATGTATTATTGCATTTAGAATAGCTATATTAGTTAAGCTGAATGGGGTGCATTTTGACTGCAAAGTTTTTAGAGGTCCCTAGGTTACAGCTTGCCTGTAAAACACAGGGGCCGCTCTTGCTTTTATGCTTGCTGGATGTCACACACTGTAGTGGCCAAACAGAGATGTTAGAATGAAACCTTCACCATTGTGTTCAGCATCAAAAAGTAGGTGACCACATCCAAAAATCAAACCTCTAGGACCCTTCCCTGACCAGATGTGTGTGTGTGGGGGGAAGGGGTCAAAAGTCAGTGCTTCAATACTTTTTTTTTTTATCATATCTCAGCAACCGTTTGTCTGGCAAAAACGTGCCCACCGCTAATGTGTTCAGAAGAGTCGATATTGGGGGGACGTCTATCGCCATTTTCCTCTTTATCGGAAGCGTCCACTTTTGACCCCCCAACTTTCAGTTTGCTGTAAGCGTCCATTAGGTTCATTGTAAACGCTGGTTAAGTTCACTCTACTTTGGTTTATAAAATTGTGCATATTATGGAGCTGCTTTGCTTTTGACACTGTCTAAAAGCATTAATTATCCTTATTTTAAGTTTTCAAAGAGCTATGAATAGTCCCATAGTGCTTTGCAAAACGATGTGCCAAACAAGCAATGAAAAATCTCTCTAAAAACAACTGACATCTGCACATTCTGAAGCATAGAATGATTTTATTTCAGTAAAAATATTGTTTATTTTCGAAAGATAATCTCCTGACTGACACTTTATTCAAAATAACCTAGGATTCATTCAAAGCAGTGGCAGAAATGGTTTTGCTGGTTCATTGCTGTCGAATTTGGGGAGCTTTTCTTTGTTTATTGGTATGTTATAGCTTTACAGTGAATGGTTGGTGCTCACTAATCATCTTTGACTGAAATTCCATGAATTTTAAAGCCATTTCAATGATGAAACTGGTGATAGGTGCAAATCACACTATCGTAGAGCTTCAATAATAGTGTCAGTAATCTAGAACTACGATGAAAAATAGGATCGTCTGATTTTGGCCATTAGCTATACTGGTTCATTACTGCTGAAATGTTAACAAAGCCCTTTTAATTAAAACTGCAGAAATCAATTTATGATTAGGACTCTTAATATCTAAATATAGAAAAGGAAAAGAAAAGGAAGTTGTGAAACATTGAGAAATAAATGTATTTTCTAAAGCTGAGGATCTTCACCCTGCAGTGAATAAAAATATTTCAAAATGATAACTAAACAATGGTCTGGTGTTTTTCTCCCCATGGTCTGCAGATGAAACAAATCTAGAATTTCTCAAATGTTATAGAAAAGCTCAAATTGGGCTCGTAAAGTATTTTAATCATGACAGGACACTGCTTGAAGAATTGGATAATTTGGTTTTTTTGGTGATTGTTCTCCTTCCAACTATAAAATTTTTGACATAAGAATTAGACAAATGCCAATTTTTGTTCTTGCAGATTCATCGTTCTGAAACATTCATTTTCAAATAATTTTTTTTATGCTCACATTATTTTATTGATACAGCAGTGTTTTAATCTTGTTTATCGATATTTGTTGAAAATCTTAACTTCGGTTTTTTAAGATTGTTGTGTGTATTCTTAGTTGGTAGGTAGGTATATTTCACTGTGGCCCATGGCGGCACTGGAGGTAGGCTCCAAATGTTTCATTGACCTCTTGGGACTGAGGTGAGGTCAGATGGTCATTCCAATGTTGGCCTGCTTGTACCCTCGGGAATGAACCCGGTAGCCATTCTACAGAGGGCTGAGTGGATCCTAGGACCCGTTTGGAGGAGAATTTAGCGTGGAACAATTGTTGAAACCCACCACACTCCTACTTGCAGTCAAGTGCCTTACCACTTGGCTACCTACCGGACCTATGTAATTTCTTGGAGAAGTGATTATTAAAACTACAGGATTCGTTTTACAGAATTTATGTTTCAGTATCAGATGAAGACAAAAACGTTTTTATGTCGAGTAATAAAAATTCTATGCTATATTTGATTTTTGTGATAACAGCAATTAACAACGACAACAAAAACTTTTGAAATGCATTAAAATCTAATTAAAGATGGATATTATGTATTTATACTAGTCAGCTTTTTAAAACAAAATATTAAAAATCTGATCAAAAAAAAAAATTTTTTTTTTTTTCTTTTTTCTGAGACTAACAAATTGACTTATTCAATCAACGTTAAACCACTAGTGCATTTCAGTATAGAAGAAGTATACTTTATTCTTAAAATAAAATTTGTATCAATGTCCACTTTTGAACAAATTCGGCTTTGAGGAAGGGTCCTGACAATAATAGAAAAATGAACAAGTGACAAAAAGCAAAGATTCAGTATTTGGTGCTAATGGCTCAATAATCTGCTCTGAAGAGATTTTTTTTTTTTTTTTCTGGTGAATTAGAAGACAAACAGATTCAGCATTCATTCAATAACTTGATTCTTGACGATTCTCAGATATGGTTCAATAAGTTCACATATAAGCTAATGTTTACAGATTCATCAAAGGTGCATCTTTAGTTAAGATTAATGAGCTTTTTACGGCATCCCATTTAGTGCTTGTTATCACAGATGTAAAAAAAAAAAAATAGTTCATCATTTTATTGTTACCATTGGATAACGGAATGAAGAACACAGACTAAAATAGTGACGAACTTGTTCCTTATAGCCCCTGTAATAGATTATTCAGAATTTGGTGCCTCAATTTATCTGCTATGTATTTGGCAATCTGAAGGTTAAGATGAAAGAAATATTGATAAATGTCTGAGTGAATGACATTATTGCTAAGAACACAGTTAAAAATGGCCTTTGATGACAAAATGTTTGCTAGAAGACAAATGAAGATTTTTTTTTTTTTGTAGATTTTGGATTTGCAAGAACTGATGTAAGGCTATCTCATAACAGCAGGATACAAACACTTAGAAAGCCTTATTAAGAAACAAACATGGAACTGAAGATGTATTTTCAATTCAAAAAAACAAACTAAGAGAAGCCACTTAGTTTACTTATGTTGATAATTTGCTATCATTCTGTTAAAGAGTTGATGTATAAAATTTAAATATCTGGATCAAGAAATCCTTATTGTGAAATATGAAAAGTTTATTTAAGTCATACTACTGAAAATCAGTTTCTTTATAAATACTATAATAAAGATTACATTATTCCAGAATCTACTTTGCTGGGGTATTTGAATGGTTTATGTCTCTTATATGTCCCAACTACATCTTACTTTTTTTCATTGCACAGTACTTCAAAGATAATTTAACTTTGAAGTGGGGTATGTGTATGAAGTATTAATGCAGTTACTTTAATTCAAAAATTCCTTTGGCCATTCCACAATACTGAATTTAGATTTGGGAATCAAATATTGTCTGTTAGTGATAATTTAGCTTATTTTTGTGAAATATTCAGCAGGCAACATTATTAAAAATAAAAAGTGAAAAAGTTGACGATCATCTATTTTTAGTGAATTAGCCCAATTATTAATAAATTCCATTGAAAAGTTCTTCCTTTGTTTCATTTTGCTAGGCTGTGTGTGTTATTATTAAAAAACAGAAATACTGTAAAAAAATTTTTATTTAAAACTATATTTCAGATATTACAAAATAAAATGATTTCTTTTAAAAAAAATTGTAATAAGAGAAATACAAAAAATTATGACAGATCTTATTATGAGATAACAGAATTGATCTTTGGAAAATCAGTAGTTTTAATAAATAAAAATATCTTTTTGTTAATATCGATTCTGCTTAGTGGTTTTGCAATTTAAAGTCTTTTTAGACGAACATCTATTTTTCTATCAAAAACTAATGGCTTAGAAAATTCTATTGAAGATGAATGATTTTAATATTGTGATTAAATTCCATAAATTAGTGATGCATAAAACAGTTATTATCAAAACAAAAAGCAGAAATGGTATTTATCAAGTTAAAGAATTACAAAAATAAACGGTCTTATTAAAAAAAATAAAAACACAGTTTTTAAAATAATTTCCAATAAATACATCTATACAAAGTAATAAATTTTTCACAAAGTTTTATACACTTACAATAAAATATGGCAACAAATATGTGATTATTATATTATAAATATTTTTCATTTTATTATCTTAGGATTAAAAGAGTCAACTATAATTTGGACGGATTATTTAGTTTATTAATTACGATTTAATAACACATTTTTATCTCTGTATAAGATTACTTGCAGAATGATAAATGCAAAGAAATATCACTGCAAATTAAGATGCACATTTTTTTAAAATTAACTAAATTCATAATTTGTTTTAATGGTACAAGATATGAAGTTGGGTTTAAGTGATGTACGTAATTGCAAATTGCAGCGATAGTTTCTTTTCAAGTCAGGCATTTGTTAGATTACATTAGATTCCTATTGGCGTGACTTGAGATGTTTATAGAAATATCCCTTAGATTTTGATAAATTGGAGGTGGTTATTTTAAGAAGTCTTCACTAGGAAATTTTAGTGGAATTTTTACGTTTTTATCAAAAGGTAAAGTCTGTATGATAAGCAATATCAGTCTGTAAAAATATGCATTTGAACACTATATAGTGTCTGCTCATTTATTTAAAATTGGTTCTGTACCTTCTATCAAAGAGGAATCCCTAATGCACAGAAAGCAGTTGTGGATCATGAAAATAATCCCTGCATAAATATCAGCTAGGAATCTTCTCTTATCACATTTTTACGTATTTAAAATCGATAGATCTACTTAAAATAATTCTAACTGCTAAACCATTTCAAGGTAAAACTTCATTTTCTCTTAGTAATTATCTAAATTAACATCAGTAATGCAATGATAATAATAAATAATAATATTGCCATTTAATCAGTAAGACATTTAAATTTACTGGTAGTGCCTCCCCCCCCCCCCCCATGCACGGTTGTTCATAATTTCTATATATAATGTTTTGGAGCTGTATACAACCCAGGATTTAAAAACTCACCAGTAAAAGATATATTTAAAACATTAATCATGAAATAGCTTATTAAATGAAAGAACAAAATACAATTCAATTTTCGACAGTGGTCCAATCAGAAATACAAAAATATCTTTTCATATCGTGATAGATGATGGCACTGCTATTTAGATCATCTATTTTGGCAATACGGTATTTTCCAAGATACAGAAAATTCTCAATAGATTAACTTTTAAATTGAACAGAAGCTTCTTTTAGATTCATTAAGCTGCAGCTTAAAACAAATGAATAAAGAGGCAAGTTATAAACCTAAAATTATTGTCCATTTTATTGACAAATGCTATGGCACTGAATATTCGTTTTTAATCAATTTCAGTAATTTCAAAGTACAATGCTCTGAGACTAGTATTTTTTGTTACTGAATTCACCTTAGAGGGGTTAAAACATAAATCCCCAGTATCACGAGAAAGAAAGAAAAAACAGCATACTAAAACTGTTTCTAAGTGGACCTTCTTCATTCTTATATGATCTGAGAATATCAATATTTTCCTGGAAAATGAGTTAAGATGCGACGTGTTTTAGTTAATTTGTTGTTCTCATTTCCCATAACAGAAGAACACAGATCATGTAATAAATAATCTGTTAAAACAAGTCAATTATTAATTAAAAAGATATTTGTTTGCTGCCTTTTAAAATGAAAATTATCACAGGTAGCTGTACGCCAATAGAAGATGCAGTAAGTAACAATAAATTACATTGACAAGTGCAATATTATAAACTGGGCACTGGGAAAAGTGTGATTTTAAGTAAAATCGTAAGCAAATTGTATTAAAAGAAACATTATGGAATTATTTTAAGTAACAGAAAAAAATATGTGACTTAGATATGTAAGCTTCATGAATTTTCAAATTTAACATATAGTACAAACTTAGTAAGTTTAAAAATGTCATTAGATAGCATGGCAATCAGAATATCTGTTAAGAATATGATATAGATGTCTCAAAATACATCTTAGCATTGTATTTTGGGAATATGAATTAAATAGTCCCAATTTGCAAAATCATTTTAAGTCTGTCAGAAATTAAATTCATCAAAAACACACACACAATTAATAAAATTCTCTGCTTCAAATATTTTGATTAAAAGAAAAAAAAAAACAACAATTATAAAATTAAAAAGATACAAATTAAACAAACTTGTACACAATTCGTTATATACTGTGGTTTTCTTTTTATGAAAAACAACCATAAAAACATCTTTTTTTGCTTCAAAGATTTCTGTGCTATTGGTTGGAAGGCACTGAAGATATGATAATATTTACAGAAGTAGTTGTTAATATATTTGTTCAAGCAATATTACTTAACATATTGCATCAGTTATTATAACAACAGAATAAAAACATTAAAAAATTAAGTTTGTATAAATATATTTAACAATAATTTAAAAATCGTCAACTAAAAGTTACTTTTTAATAATTAAAACATATCAAAACTTTTATAAATAGTTTAAAATTAACTGCATATAAATATTTTTCTTTTCTTTTACTTTATTTCACTGATACCATCATCGTCGCTATCCCATGATGAAGATAAAGCTTTATTGGTTGATGCTGACTGAGATAAGAAGCCACTTTGTTTTCCTGAACCTGAAACACATTAGATTCACAAATAAAATAAGTTGAGTGGAATAACATTTCTTTGTGAAATTTATAAATAAAAAGAGAAATACTACACATCTAACTTAAAAAGAAATCCAAAACTACTAAGCTGACTAAAGAATGTCAATCAAATGTTAACAAATAATAATGAGAAGTAAATAAATATAAATATTTATTTGCTCATTCTATCTACAGTATTTTGTTCTAATACTATAAAGATTCATAATGTTTCTTAGAGGATGATACACAAACAAATATTTTCATGCAGTTTGCACCAAATATGAACTCACTAAAATCTAACTAAATTGCATCAATAATCACTTATTGATAAGGAATTTTTGTAAAAACCTCATATGCTTTTAAACAAAGAAGTGAAACAAAACGACATTGGTTGATATGTCAAGTGATAGAGAAGAATATCATGAAACAATTAAAATGGGGAAGGAAAAAAAAAGAGAAATGATCAACTTATAAAAAAAGACTTAAAATAAAGTTGTAACACCAGAAGATAAAGGGGAAAGATAAAATAAAAATGATCATGATTATTTAAGTGATATTTTTTTCAGAAATGAATGGATATTGCAGCCAGGTTATAGACAGTGCTGTTTTAGGCATCTGAAACAGAAAAACAATAACAATTTTGATGAAACATGAAACGTGAATAACTGCGCATGCATGCATTTTCGAATGAAAAGCCGGCAGGGTTGTATTTCAGACATTGATCTAAACTTATTTTGAAAATTTAAAACAAATCAGTGAGATCATTGTCAGATACTTACCTTGTAAGAAACATTTTCATATATTTCATTTTATTAATAATCAGACTTAAAAAGAGACCAAAAAGCTTTTGATATTACTTAGCTATTATACTGAATGAAGTAAAAGCTTGTTCAATTATCATAATCACTGCTTAACACATGATGCCAGTAGACAAATGCACAAAACTGATGACTCCAATTGGAATTCATTTCCTGCTCAATTTGACAGAAGCAGTTGAAGTTGTGTTTGCTCTTAGTACTAAAGTGCTATTTGTTACACTACAGTTTTTCACTGTATTTTATTCAGTGGTAATAAAAGAGGACAACAATGAGAAATTTTTTCACATCAAAAATAAATAAAGTTTTTTTTAAAAACAATAATGAGGAGGAAATTGAAACTTTATTACGTGAAAAATAATGGTAGAAGTTGTTTTATTGGAAACAGTAAATCATCAGATGTAGAAAGCTGACAATGAGGATATTAATGATGTCACGCTTAAATATAATGTAACATAGTATAATATAATATGATTTTAGATTGGCATAAAATTCATGTTATTTATAACAAAAATAATTTAAATATCTTGCCTTTAAAATTTTATTAATCTGTATAGATAAATACATATCCAAGTTTTGATGCCAGTTGGCATTTTTGATAAATGAAAATATCACTAGCAGTGAAAGGGTTAACATGAATGGATTTATTTTGTAATATTAAAAAATCTGAAAGTTCAGAACTTTTTTTTTTTTTTTATAAAAACTGAATGTTTCCATGTGCTTATTGAAATCGCTTGCAAAACCAAAAGTTGTTCTTCCTCAGCAAAAAAATAAATAAATAAATAAATAAATAAATAATGACGAGAAACCATAATTTGAATGGAAAGTCCAGCAACTACTAAAACGAAAATCATTTTAAAAATGATTAGGTAAAATGGTATTAAATTTTTTTCAGAAATAAGGACATTCATACTAAGTAAACTGTATGATTTATTAAAAATATAATTTTGAGACAACAACAACGATAAATGAAGAATGTATTGTATTTATATTTATGCAAAATGGAATGCACGAGTTGCAAAATGCAGTTTGAAGAATGGAATTACAATGTGGAGGAAGATTTATGTAAGATTATCAACTACAAAAAAATATAATAATAATACTAACTACAAATTATAAGAAACATCTGAAACTGCACAAATTCGTAAGAATTGTTTGCTTTT
>JAFIDM010010028.1:39208897-39292514 GCA_023159025.1 Thereuonema tuberculata | reverse complement strand
CAATTCTTACGAATTTGTGCAGTTTCAGATGTTTCTTACTCTTTTCATATTACATTTATGCACGTTAAACCTTCTTTATTACAAATTAAAATTTTAATATAAATTACCTAAATGTTTTGAATTAGATGATCCCCAAATACTTGTTGCGTTCGTATTGGATGAATTTTCTGTTTCACCTCTAGATAAACTTGGCCTGAAAAAGGAATAACACTTAATGAATTTTAATAAAATCACAGTTTAAATAGAGTTGTAAATTTTATATTTTTAATGAATTACAAATTAGATGACAATACCATATCATATACTTTTCCAGTCAAATCATTTGCCTATAAATAATTTTATTAATTATATTATTTTCAAACAGCAAATATACTTTGTCAATTAAAATGTTCTTATGACAAATTATTGTGAAACTAAAATTATGTAGTGGAAATTTACATTTTCTTGAAAAAGTGTAATAAAATTGGACGTTAAAAATAGATTACCCAAGGCATTAATACATTAATAACCCAAGATAATGATATATTCAGTTATTTCTTTGCAGGGGAACACAAGGAATAAATCATCATAAATACCAGTATGAAGTAAACAGTCAATATTTATAATTAACTGTTTGTAAGTTAGCTATTTATTAATTATAATTAATAAGAAATGTCTTCTAGCATTTCAAAATAAAAAAATTCAGCATTTCCAGATTTTACATTTATTGATTTAAAAATATTAATATAAGATTATATAATTAAATATTAATATAATTATGATCTCTGATAACTGAACCATAACTAGTAATTTCTTAAATAACACTGAGCATAAGTTCTACACTCTAATATTTTAATAAGCAAAAATTTAAGTTCACAAATAGTTTAATTATAATATATTTATTATAATACAACTCACAGATGAAGATTAGCTAATTTTCAATAGCAAAATGTTAAATAAAAAGACCTAATTACAATGAATTGAATACAAAGTCCAGACAATAAAATATTTGAATCATTAACAATAAAAATTTCAGTTTTAGAGCTTTTCCCAACATCGTAATTTGAATTATCGCACTCGATTCATGTTTAAATTCCTGATATTTTAACATATGACTACAGTGACGATTTGCCTATTATTTCTTTCATAGAGATTAGTCCTTAAAGCTACAAATTTCAAATTATATTTAAGTACTGAAGGAATTTCTTTTGCATTTATGTAAAAAAAAAGGAATTTTGAGATCTGTTCATGTTTTGTTGAAGATACAACTACTTAAAAAGCAATTATAAAGCTACAAAATTTATCAATAGCTATTGGAGATATTTCTGATTTACTGTTACAGGAAAAAAACAACTCGACTTCTTTACTACTAATACAATGAGATTAACACAGAAATGTGATCAACAAAAAAACGGAGTCTACCTAATTTGATTAAAATATAAAACCACAAAAATATAAAATATAAGTTTCCTTTAAACTTTTAAAAAAAGTCCAACACCACCCAAGTATGATAAATTACTGTTTTAAATTCAATAAGTAAAGTTTCTTTATATGAAAAAAAAAAAAAAAAAAAAATTACCGTGGCTGTTTGTTAATTTGAAGTTCATCATCAGATGAATCTGATGACATTTCAATATCTTTAATAGTCATCACTGGTGAATCCTTAAGAAAAATAAAAGACATGGAAATAAATATTACAGGTAATATATGTAAAATAAAATTAAATTAACAAATTAGTATAAAAAGAAATTTATCTATACAAAATAATTGAATAACCAGTGTTAAGTAGAAGCTGGACATCCTTATTTCAAATAAAACAAAAAATTATAAACATATGGACTGTTATTAAAATAATTTTACATGCACTGTTCATAGTTTTTGATAAATTAAAACAAAGCTCGTGCATCTGCTTATTTCACTTTACTAACTCAAAATTAAAAACTTTAAAATTACAAAGTATAGGATCGATTTCTGATCCGAAAGGTTCCTTCTTCAAGTTAGCTTGAAGAAGGATCCTCTCGGATCAGAAATCGATCCTATACTTTATAATTTTAAAGTTTTTAATTTTGAATTAGTAAAGTGAAATAAGCAGATGCACAAGCTTTGTTTGAATTTATATGGACTATTCTTTACGAAGATCATAACATCATATTTGTCATGGAAATAAATACTAACTACACCACGATTCAGCATTTCACCTTATACCAAAGAAGTAGATCAAAACTGCAACCGTCAGAACAATTTTATAAAGCATTCCAATCATGACAAAGTAGATTAAGACTTTTCCCATAAAATAATCATCCTAACCTTTGAGAGTTTCGGATAGTGGTTTGAATCCCCATTTATTGAATTACAACTGTTATATCCATTGCTCAAAATAAAAGGCTTTAATGTAGGGTGACCAGATTTTTACATTGGCAAAGCGGGACACCATTGACCGGGGGGGGGGGGGAGACCGGAAAGGAAAAAAAAAACGTAATCTCTAGTTTGACAACCAAAAAAAAAGGAATCTCCAGGTTCAACAACCAAAAAAAAAGGAATTCATTAACCACAAAAAAAATCGGGACATTTTTAAAACGCCGCGGGCCGCGGGACAAATTGTTAAAAATCGGGACGTCTGGTCACCCTATTTAATGACAAACAAAAAATTTTCTACTATAGCTTTATAGTCAAAATAACAAAAATAGTTTTTACATTGTCCTAAAAAGTTAAGGCCATTAATGCATTCAATATCCAATGTCTGCATCAAGTTTCAAAATAGTCTAACTGATAAAACCTGCCATGAGAACGCCTCCTTTCTGTTGTTGTTCTAAATATAGCTTCATTTCTCATACTGTCCCAGTAGCTCTGGAAGCCATCAGAACAATCTGTAAGGCAACATGACCCGCCTTACTCTAACATAAATAAAGAATACCTTATATAACAGAAGAAAATTGTTGCAGTGTAACAAGCACAGAATGTAGAACATGGTTTTTGAGAGATTAAAAAAGATGATAAACACCTAATAAGGGCATCTTTCAAATGTCTTAATTAATAAGAAGCCTTCCATAAGACTATTTAGGCATTTTATGTAAATACTCCATTCACTCATGAATTTGAATCGTCTTCTAGAATGTTCTTTCACTATGGATTCATCTTGGTTACTCAATTGTAAAAGAAAATGCTATTTATTATAAATGTGATTCCTCTTCACCTTACTGTTTATCTAATACTACCTGTAGTTCTGCTATCTTCTGATATCTAAGGGCATTTTTAAAGTCTTAAGCTTTTAATCAGTGCTTGCAAGAACAGGATATCCATACAAATGAACCATCGCTTGCAGCACCATCCTAGTGAGCTAAGTAAACATTTCAGCTAAACTGCTAAGTAAACTAAATAGCAGTAAGCAAAATGGTGGATACAGATAGCAAATACCATGAAATCAAAAGTAAACAGTGTAAAAAATATGGAAAGGTGCCAGGACATAAAAACTATGTAAATTGGATCTCATGCTTCTTCCATATTTTCTTATAAAATAAAGATGTTTATTTAAGCTTTTAATTTTATCATGAAAGATGAAGTATAAGGCTAATGACAAATCACAGCCTATGTCATTGCTATTGAGCATATCCAGCCATGCACATTTTTATTGTTCGTAGGTAGCAAGCAATGGATAAAACTGGATTTTGCTTACTACATTGAAAATGCCATAAGGTTGCTGTAAGTGCTTCTTAAAGTCAGCAAGTTCCCAAGTTCTTTTGTCAATATTTTGTTTGACAATTATGTTAAAAAACAAATATAAAATTTTAGATTAACAATGAAAAGAAATATTGGAATATTTAAACTTACCACAATTTTTTGGTTACTGAATGATGTTGATGGTAGTGTTGAGACCCCTCCAAATGGTTTTGTTCTGGGTGCATTTAATTTGATTTCTAATGATTTTGCCATATTAATGACACTGTTGTCAGAAGAAGGTAATGGTGGTTTGTCTACAGTTGTAGGTGCTTTGAGAGGAGCATGCTGAGGTTTCACAGTCATTATATTAGTGGTGGTAGGTAGTGGATTTTTAGTTATTTCTTCTAATTCACTGAAAAAGAGAAAATGAATGAAATAATAAAGATAAAAGAAAATGAATTACATAAAAAAAAATTAAGCTTGGTTAGTATTAAACATTGGTGGAATTTAATGTATTTATGTTTGTTTTCGTTTATAAGTGTCAGAACACATTTAAGAATTTAAACTGCTCAGATACACAATATTTCTAGTAACAGGTAAGTTACAAAATAATCCCATTTTGAAGCTACCAGCCATGAAAAGATGTCAATGAAAATCCAGTTACCATTTAAGTATATATAAAGATTGGGAAGAAGGTAAATCAAAATGCAGACAGAAGGCTAAGAAAAACTCATTTTACTAAAATTTAGTAAACTAAAAAAAAAGTAAATTAATTGTAGTGAGTGGGTAAGGACACTTGGTTGCAGATTGGAGGTGGCGGGTTCGATTCCCGGCCTCGGCGGAGGGTGGGGATTTCTCCACGCTCCATTCTCCTACAAACAGGTCCTAGGGCATACCCAGCCCTCTGTCGAATGGGTACCAGGTTTCTTTCCCGGGAGTTAAAGGCGGGCGGGCGTCGGGCTGACCATCTGACCTCAAAGTAGTCCCGTTGGTCAAGAAACGCCGGAGCCTTACTTTCCGTGAGCCCAAGCGCCTGCAAGGACTATTGTGGCGACCCTTTTTAATGGTAGTGAAACGTTAAATTTTTCTATTGTAATTCCTTTCCAAAGAAATTGTAAAATGACTCAGAGGATAATACAAAAAAAAAAAAGAAAGAAAGAAAAATAGAAAACAAGGCTTAAAATAGATTGGCAAATAATGAGGAAAGAACAGGTACACTTTATGCACAATTTAAGTACACTTTAAGGTACAAGTACTAATGAAATGGAATGTACCCAATACTCTAAAGTTACTACAAAAATGTTTTACCCGTTTTGCTTTTCCCTCAAGGAAATTTGGTATCAGCAAAAGGTAATTGCATTATCGTGGTTAGTGGAATCCAACAGAAGCAACTGCTAGACAATCATTGGCAAAGGTGGAAGGAGAATTGATAAGATTGTGTCTTACTAATAGAATTCTAGTAAAGATAAAAACAAGGCATTTAATATGGTTATCTGTTGAAGAATAAAGATAATGAACTACCAACAAACATCTTGTGCAAAAGTGGTAATCGTAGATTAAAACCAGTCTAAGTTCCATACAATCAAAGCATGTATTAATTTCCATCAATGATAAGATCACATTGAAAGCACAATGAGTGATGAAATGGTGGTAAGACAGTTAGATATGATATAGGGAGAAACCAAATTGTTGATCTCTGATAAAACTGGAAAGAAAAAAAAAAAACTCAGCTGATATAAATGTAGGCAATAAAAAAAAAATCACAGGGAAAGTAAATGTAGACAACAAACTTTATTGGTATGTTGAAGTCATCAAGATGTGAAAAGCAGCTTGATGAAAAGAAGCAATTATGCTATCCAAACTTATGTGAAGGAGTAGAAACATTCTCTGGATGGGGACACATGGCAAAATTAAAGGGAGAGACTGGATGAAGTTAATACTATTTTCTTCCGCAATCTTCTTTCTTTCCATATCAAAAATATTAGACAGAAACACACTCTTCCATACATTGCATTAGTATTAAAATATTTATTAAAATACTAATAAGGGAGACAAATTTTCAGGAACTGTACATATTCCTTTTTTCAAGTCAATAATATAGGTATAGGTATAGGTATAGGTTATACCTATATTATTGACTTGAAAAAAGGAATATGTACAGTTCCTGAAAATTTGTCTCCCTTATTAGTATTTTAATAAATATTTTAATACTAATGCAATGTATGGAAGAGTGTGTTTCTATTTAATACTATTTTATCTACTTGAGTGTTTAGCATCAAAAATAAAGTTTAACAGAATGGACATCATGGACTGGGAATGTTTCTTATGGTATAGATTAAGGTAGTTTCACTGATTTATTATGCAGGATGCTGTAAAATTCATGACAATTCTGTGTGCCTTAACTTTATGACAGTAATTCAAAAACAAAGCCTTTTCTCTTCTAATGTGATCTATTTGATAAAGTGCTGAAAATGACTGAGCCACAAGAATCTCAACCTCAGCCCTACTGATAATCCTGTGGGCTGAGGAGGATGTTAATTGTGTTCTAGGACATTTGGCAACATCACTGCCTTACCCCATATCACTCTTATACAGCAAATTCCTGCTGCAACTTTTCACATCTAGTGGAATTTCTTTTATGGGAAAGAAAACTGTTTTCACATGATCAGTACAATTAACAATGATCATACTAACTTGAGTTTTGGTAGATGTCTGGGTTAATTCTGGCCAGGTAATGCTTAAGTTGATTTTTTTGCTTTCCTTACATTTACTTATTTGTGCACTGAAGGTGATTGTACAATACATTTGCTATCGTAGCATTCACATTCAACTTTATTTAAAAAATAACTGTAGACAATCCATCTGAATTGTTTGAACTTTTATATCTACTCTTTGCCATTCTTTTCCAGCTTCCTGGTCATTTTAATATTCAGCTAAACTAACCAAAATCTAACCTTCAATCCAGTCATTGCTTTGTGATTTTTTTTTTTTTGGTCTGGATATAAACGGATAAAAACACTGATAAAAAATGGCAAAGTCTGAAGATATGTAAATATCTTTGAAGAGTTTGGTAGAAGATCTGAAATTATAAAAAAATGGTAAAAAAGACTGCTTATTGATTGTATGGATCAAGAATCTCAATCTTCACAGAGTAAAGTGAACTAAGAATTGACAGTATTGTAGAAAACCGTTGTTAACCCAAAGCTAAACAGTAAGTGTTTGTACAAGAAAAGTCAGCAAGGCTAGAAATAAATAGAAAGATGTTTCTCAAATAAATGGTCTTTCAGAAGAAATATCATAAAGGAAAAGATTAATAATTGTCATTTTGTGAAAAAGAAAAAATGTGTATGATCTTTCCAATAAAGAATAAATCTTTAATCATTGTACTGGTGGGAAGAGGGTCCTGTCTGTTAGGATGCTGAAATTCATTCATGAGTTCGGCACAGAATCAATTTTGGATAATTTGATTTATACAGGAGCAGCTTCAGTAAGGTGTTTTAGCATATGATGCGAAATCCAGAACATTTAGATGAAACTAGCCTTCTTCTGAATGATGTCATTGGTTTGAGAGAGAACTAAGAGAAGAAGGAATGTCCTAATAGGGTGCCATGAATAACCTATTTGCTCAATATGATATGAAATCTAAATGCATGGACGACTGTCGTAAGAGAATAGGTTGAGCTGATTCTCAACAATTTCTGCTGGAAAAACTTCAGAAGCTCAAGGAGCAGTTTTGCGGAATCTCTACAAATCGATAAAAACACTGATAAAAATGGGCAAAGTCTGAAAATATGTAAAAGTCTTTGAAGAGTTTTGTAGAAGATCTGAAGTCATACAAAATGATAAAAAATGATTATTTATTGCTATAGAATGGAATTGAATGTTTTAGATTTCAATTAGTATCAAGATTATCAGATGGGACTCAAAGGTATCTTGAAGAATAGAAATTTTTGAATGATTAAGGAAATTGTCAGTAATTTTCTTAACTACAGTGGAGCACCGTTTATACGTTTCTCGTTTATACGTTTTTATCATTTATACGTTTTTTTGAATGGTCCCGGCAAATTCTAATGCATATTAACGTTAAATAATTTCATTTATACGTTTTCCTGAAATCGCAAATTTCATTTATACGTTTTTTCAAGAACTCAAGAAGAGAGAAAATGCGCATTTCAATCTTAGATTCCCATCTGCCGATTGTCCAGTCTTAGAAAAAGGCACGCAGTCTTAGAAAATTGCAATGAAAAACCTCAGCCAAGTTTTCAACGAGCTTTGCGGGCTTTTAACACCATGCAAGAATACCTCATTAGCAGTGATTTAAATGATAAGATGGCACTTTTAACTGTGCACAATGAACTTTTTTCTATGCATTCCAAAAAAGCCCTACAACCTAAAATAACAAAATATTTTTGTAAATGCTGAATGAATATGAATAGTTGTACTAGTTGTACATTAAATCCGAAAAAAAAAGTTTTGTATTACATACCTCTTGTATTTCATTTTCATGTAATACTTTAATTTATCTCTGACTTTTTATTGTTGGTTATTACGAAATTGTTCGTAACTTTTGTGAATTCCGTTTTTACGTTTTTTCATTTATACGTTTTTTTTTCTCAGTCCCTTGAAAAACGTATAAACGGTGCTCCACTGTATTAATTATCAAATGAATCACATATGAAATCATATAATATAAACACAAACTACCTTCCTGATTCCCATTCACTACTGCTTTGAGATTCACTTTCTGACTGGAATTTCATTTGTTGATTTTGTGACTGCGTTGAATTACCAGCAATTTTAGTAATTCTCTCCCTCTGCTTTTCTGCTTCATCCTCTGATTCCGACTCAGATACTAATTCTTCCTCATCTTCTTCACTATCATCAACATCTTCAGTTTCTTCTAAATTCTTCACCTTCTGGGGATCAGGAACTTTCAACTGACTGGCTTCGGCCATGCTAATGTTAGCAACTATACGTCTATAAGGAATAAATAATTTATTAGTAACAGTGTAATTAACATTGCATAAATCTCGAAATGCAAAATAAGCAGCTTTAATAACAAATGCTTTATTAATTTATTATGATTAATGTTTTAAAAAAGGTATGTGGGTTATCTAAAGATATGTAAAAGAAAACAAAAATCTAAATTTCACAGGGGAAAAAAAAAATCTCTAAATTATTGAATACAAAAAGAATAATTAATACTGGAATATGTTTCTCCATTCTTAAATGATGTAACGATTTTTGATTGATTCTGTGTGCAAGATACAAAGATGAATGTGAAATATTGCAATCACCTACAAATTTTAGATATAGTAAAAATTGAATTCTGTTTTAAAATATTTTATTAAATAAAGTGATAGCATTAGAAGTATATTTTTTGGATTAAAAATAGGACTATTGTAATTATTTAAGGGGATATACACAAATCATGAGTAACAATGGATTAAATGTTTTTCAACTAAGTACCAGAAAGCAGAAAATTGCACACACATATGGTTATCATTTCAAGTATTAATATTAAGTTAAGCTTAACGAAACATTTTTTGAAGTTTTGAAAGAAACAATAGGAAATTTAAGTAACCATTACTTTTATCATTATATCAAGGAAGGATCTGTATGAAAATATTCAAGTGCTTGCATATTCTATTTCCATTAATGTATCTATCATTATTTTTGTGCATGCAATGTTTTATCTACCGAATCCAGTTATAGGTAAGAAAGGATAAGTTACTTGGATACTGTTTTTTTATTACTATACCAGAAGTTTGTATGACTTAAGCAAAAAATTTCTATAAACAGATGTGGGAGCATCATTAAGTTTAGAATGATATGAATAACAATAAGCTAGTTTTACTATCAGCAAAATCAACATCTCAAATAATTCATTGTTAGTCTCTTCTATAAACTGTTCAAACAAAGACTTAGTTTAGTACTGAGTATTGAATTTTATTCTTTTTTCCCTTGTCTTTTTAACTATAAAAACTGATTATTATCTGGCAAAAGAATATCCATGATTCTGTAAGCAAACTGCACAGTGCAGAAGTTTAATAAAAAAGCTCATAAATATCAATTATTCAGTGTTATAACCTACTTTAATTTTATAACCTTTTTTCTTAACACTGAAATCTGTCAATTTCTAAGAACAACATATTTTAATTATAATATCTGTTAGAGGCTATATTACCAAATATTATAAAGCGAGAAATTCTTGTAAATTTTATCTTGAAAAAAGGGTCTAACGATTTTGAAACGGGGTGAATCTACCATTTTCGGGTGCGAGAAAGCGATTTAGCTAGATCTAGACTTCGGGAAAACTCAAGGATAAATTATTGACCTGGGTACCTGGTTATTGCTTAACAGTGCTCTTACTTCATTTTCGCTTTATTGTATTTTTAATAAATTCATGTTCTGTGCGTTTTTTTCGTGTAATAAAATAATTATTTTATTTTTACCTGTCATAAAACAATAATTTTTTAAAACTTTTTCCTTTCAACCTTGCGTGTATTTACTGCGGAGCTGTTCTTTTCCACAAAAGCAGGTTAAATAACCAGGTGATTGTCTACACCAGGAGTTCTCAACTGGGGTCCATGAAATATTCTTCGGGTCCACAGGGATCTCATTGAATCACATTTATTTTAAAATGGTTTATTATAAATTATTTACCAGTGTATAGAATATGTATTATTTACCACTGTAGAATAATTTATTTGCATTAAATTAGTTTTCATTTAAATAAAGCATAATCATTTACTATTTCGTTGATTATTAATATAATCCCTTTACTTTTTAGCTATGAGGGGGTCCACCAAAAAAAAAAAGGGGGGGGAAAGGGGTCCATGGGTAAAAAATGGTTGAGAAACCCTGGTCTACACTGATCTTACTTTGTTTTTGTTTTATTTTAGAGAGCAAAGCTAGGTCTTCCAGGTATTTATGTTGATACTGATATTATTTGCATTCCTACCAATAGATTATTATTTGATATTAATATTATTTAATATTATTGGAATATTAGTGTTAATATTGATATTATTTACATTCCTATTGTGGTTCCTGTAGTTAGGGCTGTAGATACACTGTCTTTGGGTTGTAAGTTTCTGACCCAAACCCCAATACAGGTCAGAAATTTTATTTGGACTAAATGTGCCCTAAGCTTCACACAGCTTTTTACAATAAAAATTAGACTTCTTTTCTATGGCTTGTAATGCTGAAATATTGGAATGATCCTTCATCAACATTCACACCCTGTTAAACTGATATCACCAGAGCCTGTACTTTCTGTACCATCCAAACTCATCCTAGGATACCAGCGGACTCTTTACTTATACTACAAATTCTTGTTCTTTTAATCAAATTTGATGGCATCTTGTTCAGCAGAATCTGCTGAAGGGTAAAATATTTCATTCTCCCAAAAATACTATTAATAATCATCGCTATTCAATTAAAATATAAAATGTGAATTCAATTTTGAAAATAACAATGATTTTTTTTTTTTTTTTAACATAAGCAACGGAATAAGATGACTACCTTTTGAGGAAGCTATTTTCGGAAGACTGTCTTAAGATAATAAATTAAAGACACTGAAGAAGATATTTTATATTATAGAATAAGAAATCCCAACAACATTAAAGCAATTAACAAAAAAATAAGCAATTATTACACAATAAATTTATTTGAATCACAGAAAGAGCTCATTAACAATTTTCTTCAATGAATGGTCCTATGAACATAAGTAACATTATTGAGGTAGTTCCTACAGGACCATCAAATTAAACAAGTAATATCCGTATTTCATGAATTCAAAACAAAATTTTGTTTCTTTTTGAAGATAAATCTATACCATACAGGCTTAAGTATTTTGTTTAAATACAATGCTTGAAATTGTCCAGTTATGTTTACATTCAAGAAAGACCAGGGCAAATAAAATGTTTTAAAATGTCTCCTCTTTTTGTTATTATTAAATTCCATGTTATTCTTGCTGAATAGTATTATTCATATGTATCATTTTCTAATATAGAATAAATTACCATACAGTAACTTTAGGAAGAAAACCATCTTCTGAAGATGTTGAATTTTTGCTTTTTAGGAGTTAAAAAAATATTCAGATTCAAGTTTTTATTTTCTAAGTTTCATATACGGAATTCTTTACCCCACCCCAAAACTTTTTTTTTTTTTTTAAAAAATAGCTTTCAAACAGATGCAATGTACAACCTTAAATAAGAAAATAAAAGGACTTTTCACTTGCATATCTTACATTAACAAGTTCTGATACTGTCAGATACTAAATTTTAAAACTATTTTCCAAATGCTTTTTTCCATTTTAGTCACTCACTGAAAATTTTAAATAACAATCAAACAAATTACAGTCACGAAATAAATATAAGAATTAAGTGGAATCCTCCTGGTTTAAAATCAGAAAAAAATATTAAGATGTGTTATTTTCTAAAGAAAATGCCTTTATACAGCGTGCATACTCTTGTGATAATACTGCATTGTCTTGTAATTCACTGTGACTGGAACGTTTCAGCATTGACTTTAAACCGCTCACAAACTTATGCATACTGTCTGAAAATTAAAAAATAAAGAAAAATAAGATAAAATTATACTAGAGAAAAATAATATTGCTTCATTTTTATATCTAAACACAGTTTAATAACTAAATTTTAAAAAGAAAGTAAGTAAAATAAAATAAATATTAATTCAAAGTTAAAATTATATGAGCAATAGCAAAAAAGGGAAAAGTCCCATAAGGGCCAGATACTTTCCCATGTTAGTGCCCATATAATTTTAACTTTGAATTAATAAATTGTTAATTTCTTTAACAATTATTAAAAAACAAAAGCACAAAATTTCACTTTCAATGCTACAATTTGGACATGTTAAAATTTTCTTTAATTATTATTATTATACTTTAAAAATCGTAAGTTTATTTATTTATTAGTATTTAATAGGAATACTATAAATGTAAGATCACTCTAGAACAAATGAAAAAAAAAAAAAATCGGTAATTACAAAACTATTAATGAAGTGAACTCTTGACATAAATATTACACACACAAAGAAAATCATTGACAGATCACCAGGAACGTTCCTAAGGTATTCAATGCCCTCTCCCTCCTCAATGAATTTTTATGGATACAAAATGGGAAAATACTCTCAGATGGGCGACACCACTAGGCAATGAGTAATTGTGGCCAAGTTACATCACTTAGGTAATTTGTACTTAAATATAACAATACAGATGATTCACTAAGTGATGTATCACTGGTGTGCTTGTTGCTGGACATCTTTTCAATTTCTTCAAAACAAGTGATCACATTAGATAACACAGTGATGAAAGAGAAAAAAATTATCTCAGTCAGTTCCCTTAAGGAACTGAACTATCTTATTTTATGATTCAAAACAATCAAGAGTATCCTGATTTGCTTCACATCCTAATCTCTAGGAAACCAATCAAACTGCAGGACTCCATAATTTTTTTTTTCTGGTTTTGTAATATTATTAACATCAATTAAACAGGATTCGCTTTATGATTTTAAATGACAGTAAAACCTATCAGCTTCCCTTCTACAACTTTGAACGATAAGACAAAATTTGCATTATGGAAGAGTTCAATGTAACAGTTCAATGTTTTTTACCCAAAACCCAACAGATATGCTCTGCTATTTCATATTTCCATTACCAGAAAAGGCGAGTTTCAGTATATGTGTAATTTTGAATGACTTCTAACTTTTACTATTTAAAGTTAATATTTCTATGATTAGAAACTACTAATATCAAGTTGAACCAATTAAGTCACTGTGAAATACCTTTGCCAACTAGAAGCACTGTATAAAGCTTTGATTTCAATATGCTGTCAAGAATTGTTATATAATTTATAAAAATGGCTTACCTCCTAAGGAAGAATGTTTTTTAAGCTTCCGAAGTATTTCTTTATTTTCCTTTGTATTCTGTTTGGAGTGTTTGAGTCTCTGTTTGGCTTTTACGATGTCTTTTTCAAGAGATGCATTGAGAGACATGGCAGAACCCAATTCTGAATCAGAGAAAGATCTTGTATGCAAAAGAGTCTGAGAAGTCGTAGGTTTTTCAGATTTAGGAGATTTGGTAATTTTGGGGGAATTGTGAAAATCTCCTTTGTTTGGACTATTCTGTGAAAAAAAAAGAAAAAAAGAGAGACAATTACTTTGATACTGATTAAATGTTTAAATAATAATAGGTGAAACCAAGTGTTTATAAATGGAAACCAAGTGTTTATAAAGTATTTATTGTTTATTTTAGCTCTGCAGGTTCCACATTGATTCCGACGAAATTTACATTGACTTTTTCGACTAAGGATAATCTTCATTTTAGAAAGCTTTTCACAGCTATTATTTGGATAAGGCATTGCGTTTTTTAAAAACTCTGAAGGTATAAAGCAATGAGGAAAATTAAATTAATTACTGTGCATTAGAAATGAAAGGAAAACTAACTTCTTTAAATGAATTCCATATAAAAATGAATTCTTCCTGATTCTTAACTAGAATATATGGCATGTCAAAAAGGTATGTGGCAAAGTAACCAAAAAAAATCAAAAAGTTAAATATCAATAACAATCTAGACCAATCCAATTTTTTTCTAAAAAAGTTATTAGCAGTGTTCTCCAAATTTTGTTTAAAATATTTAAATTTTAGAAATATAAATCAATTGCTTTGTTATATGGATATGGCATATAGGATTCAGCTGTCAATTTTTTATAGGAAGTGCCATAAAGTTTCAACAATATGATCACGTATGCAATGTAAGAATTTCAAGTAAATAAGAAATGAATATATTGAAATAATAAAACACATTACATAGCGTATGTTATCTACATAAAGTAAATCATGAAACCTTGTTGTCCTAAATGGATCTCATCAGAGCAAAAAGAAATTTAATTAAAATCTTGTATTTAAGTGCATTCTGCAATTTTCTAAGTAATATTTTATGTTTTTACCTGCAATAAGTTAACAGATTTCGGTTAAAGCTTTGGCTTTTCGTTCTTATCTTCACAGGAAACTTGGATTTCAGCCTAAAGAATTAACAGTTGCCCATCTTCAGTAAATTAGTATGATATGAAAGTTTACAATTACAGAATTTACTATATTGAAAAAAAAAAAATTCTAATAAGTATATTAATCAGACACCTATAAATTTAAGCCATAGACTATAACGTGCACTAATACAAGGAATTCTCAAAATAATTAGCAAGCAAATACTCACCAAGTTTCCTCTTGGGCTTTCATTTTAATAATTTACAAGTAGATTTATCTAATTTACGCTATTAAATTAACGTTCTGGGGCATTTTCAGATGCTAGTTTTTATACCTGAATGCACCATTGCAAAATAAATAGGTTAAAATAAAGCATCAACAAAAATGATAAAACTTAATTTAAAGAAAATTTCAGAATGCACATACACTACTAAAACAGAAACACATTGAAAAATAAATCACTGTAAAAAGTTTTATTCAAGGGAATGTAACTAGGAAATATTTACAAGCTGAATTCTATTTTTACAATGGAGTAAAATTATTAACTGGATTATGAAAATATAGCATTGTACTTCTTCTGGATAAGATCCTAAATTTGATTGTCAAGAATTTAGTGGCATAGGTAATGGCAACAAGGCTTGTTACAACTCACATTTTGTTGGCGATTTCGCTCCAACTTATCATTAATTAAGCATGAAATTTCATCTCTAAGGCCTCTGACAAGAGAAGGATCCTTGTCGAGCACTGCTGCTAAACGTGTACTTCTTATAAATGGTTGGCTAAAATGAAATAGATACATTTAATATTAAGTAAATGGAAGAAGTTATCATCAAAATTATTCTTTATAATGCTAATATGTATAAATTTACAATAACATCCCAAAAGTTGTTAGATAGAATATACCATATAATAAAGATTTTAAAATTTATAAAATAATTTTTATTCATGAAAAGAAAATAAAGAAATATTGAATTTTTAATATTTTAATTTGTTAAAAATGAAAACTGATTCTTCTACACCCACTAAATGTTATATAAAAGAATTAGATGTTGTGCAAGAAAAAAAAAAAGGAAATATTAGTCTTTGGAAGGTAAATTTCTAAAATGGGCTGTAACTGAATATAAAAAAATAAAAATAAAGGAAAAAAAATAATTTTACAAACAAAAAAATTATAGTGGGAGCAGTGCGGCATATTACTAAACTTCACATTAGTAATATGCAATTAATCAACTTATTACTAAACTTTGGATTCTCAATTCAACATTTCAGACACTACTGTCTTGGCTCCCACATAGTTGTGGTCTAACCATATAACAATCATACCTTGGGGATAAAAGTTCTCTGTTGGTGAAGACCTCAGAGGAAATTCAGATACTGAATTTAAAAAATCTAAGTCAGATAATCTTGGATAACTAGCAAAAAAAGCCTGTGACTTTTTATTCCATAATACATTGCATTTGATTCATAACTGGATATCTGCATCGCGCCGATAAATAAATCTTACTAAATTCTACTGAGATGTCAAAGAAATTTCAATTTCAAATTTCCCTGTGTTGTGCAGGCATGAAAAACTTGCACAAACAGATATTTTGAGATCTTTATGACATGAAATCTACGAAAATATATGAATATAATGTATAAAGATACTACAGTTTCCTGCCTCACTGTTCGCATTTTAAATCACTAAAATTAGTGAAACATTTCACTAGAGTTTTTTGTTAGAGGAAAAAAGTAATTTCATTTCCCATTACTTTTTATGTTACTATGAAATAAGTAGTTAAGAAATAACAAAAATCTCTTAGTAATCACTTCACAAATATCTGTTTGTTCGTGTATCTAAGAAGGGAAGTTTTCAACTGACTTTTCTAGTCACTTGAAAACTTCCCTTCTTAAATACACGAACAATCTTACAGAAATCTTAAAATGTTAAGTTTTTTTATCACTTTTTTGGTGATCTATGGTTAATTCCACAGGCTTGTTTACTCCAAAATTACCTTTCGGGGGAAGGTTAAGATAGGTGATTAAATTAGATTAGAATAAACCTCCATTATGGACTTTTTAATTTATTTTTTTTACAGACAGGAAGCAAATTTTGTCTACTGAACTGCACTGCACTTAAAACAACACTAACCTAAGATCTTCATTGATTTTAATCACAGACACATTTCACATTAAATAGTTTTCTCAGCATATTTTTATTATTATTATTTTTTTTTAGTTCCACCCTTCAAAGGGACCTAGGAAAGGTTCTATTTCAATCTTATTATTACTCACTAGCTTATGATATATGGATTATTCATGACTAAACTTCACTAGAAATTGAAAAACACACACACCAAAACAAAACTCAAACTACTGACCTTCCTCCACTTGATCCACTACCATCAGATCCTAAATTTTAAATAAATAAACAAATAAATTCATGTTTAAATAAAAGAAGCACAACACTATATTGTTTTAACATGCATGCAGCTGAAATTATTAATTGCTGTAATCAATGTAAACAACTGTAATAAGCGAAGTAAGTAACCTGTTAACAAGCAATGGGGTTTCATAGGTTTGCAGTACAAATAGCCAGAATGAGAATGACAGATATATTTTTTACCTAGGCAGAGTGCAAAAGAGAAAAAGTAAGTTTCATCAATTGAAGAGAGCTTAAAATTTAAAAATGAATATTCGCTGTCAATTCAAAATTTAACATATAGGAGCATTCTATACTAAAGGGATTAACTTTAATAAAAGTGCTGTATAACTTATCGTGGAATGTAATTATGTATGTGTAATGTAGCAGATATGCTTCAATCCATTTACTACTTGGAATGTTGTGGCATTATGTAAGGCATCAAAACTCAGACAGCAAAACTAACCATGATTGTATGATGCTGTTATTGGTCCAGAATCAAATTTCGTTTTCAAGGTGCAACTTAGCCGCCAGCAATCGCTGAACAAAAGGCTAAGTAGACATGTCCTGCCACCAATGAATAGTAATAGAATCTAAAAACCGGAATAAGCAAACTGCATGTTCATGTTTCCAAGCGACTTTCTTTCACACTAGAGTTTGCTGCATCCGACAGCTAATACCTACTTTGTGATCTTGAAAACAAGGATAGTTTGTCATTCAATATTAGCAGCAGTGAATATAATGTGGCAACGATAATCATTATCTAAATTCCTGGAATCAAACAGTAACAGATCCAATTTAAAGCATCATACTGCTCACAACATTATAGCGATACACAACTTATTTCCGAGGCTGTTAATTAGTATGATGGCTGGGTCTCATCGATGATAATAGCAATATTGATAAAAAATAAGCCTCAATTTGAGAAATGGATGGTGCCTCCTGGTCTTCAGTAACGAGTCCTGCTTCTATTCACACTACGAGTCCTTTTCAAGGGAGCAATGCACATATCAAACATCACAGAAGGATTGCCATTTTGATGTAGGTATTGTTGTCTGGCATCCCAGAACATTTTTTGCAAGCAAGCTTCATTATATCTCACAATATCTGTATTTTTTTTGGCACATGTTAGTATTTGTAATGTTGCCTGTAAAAGGATTCCATTTTTATTTAAATGACATTAAATTCCATTCATTGTTCTGAAACTAATCATATATTCTCAGACCATCTCCAAATTAGCTCTATCGCCAATGTAAGTCCACTCCTTCTGGATGAACCAATATCTGTTTACCAGCACATATTATCTTCAACATCTACTAAAACCTAAAACATTTCATTTAAACAATTTGCCGACTTTCATGAAATCTTATATTTTTTTTTCTCCTTAGAGAAATTTTAGGCTAAACTTTAATCTTCCTAATACTTCATTATTCATGTAAAGATTTAGACTTAGAAATTTTTTTCCCTAAAATTTCCAGTAGAAAACTTATTTTCTTTGCCACTAAATGGTTTGAATTCCGTATCTTAACTTCTCTACTAATTTCTTTGCCAGCTAAAAGTGTTAAGTATTGCTACTATTTCTCTTAAATTTTATTCTCCATATCAATTGTAACTGCCCTTATAGGATAACCTTTAACTTTTTAAATTCTTTCAAGTATTTTTTATAAACAATTTTACAGCATTATGGATTACAATAGAAATAGTAAATAATAAATATGAATTTAACTTACTTCTTTTTTTCCTTTGGGGCTGCTGATCAAGCTTGACTTTTTCTGGAGTTTTTTGAAGCTAAATTTAAAAGTAAAAAAATTCTGTAATCACAACATTTCTCAGCTAAGCAGCAAAAAATAGAAGACTTTGATGCTGTTGATGTAATTCATTACATTAATGTTTATACCTTATAGATGAGCTTTAGATTTCTATATTTTTGGTATTGCACTTATAAGTATCACTGTAATTGATATAATTTTATTTTTCTTCAGTCAATTTGTCAATTTGAATTAGTATATTCTTGTATTTTCTAATTATTGCCCATTTCTCTTTTATTCTTGAATCCCCAGCTAATGCTACTTTTTTTAACAATATTATACTGAGTAACATTAATATCAAATTATTATTATTATTATTATTATTATTATTATTATTATTATTATTACCTCACATAATTCACTTATTTTCTTTTGTTGTATCTTCATTCTTTTTTCATGAGTCTTCATTTGCTTGAAAAATGTAAAAAATAAAATAAAATTATATAAAATAAAAGTGTGTTTACAACATTCATTCGATAATCTAATGAAAAATGTAAATTATCATGATTATAAAACATTTAAATAGTTAAATCTATACCATATATCACAATCAATTTATATTCTTCCTTCTAATTCCCTTAAAGAAAAGTTTTTAATCCATATATAACCAATTCAAGTTGCCAAAATATTGATTTGTTGAAAATTTACAATATTCTGCTTTTTCTTTAAAAACATACAAAAAAAAAAAAAAAAAGCAGATATACATTGTTTTAATATAGAAATAATTTTTAAAGCCTCAATTTCAATTTGAATCTAAAAAAAAATCAGGGCTGACAAACACCATCAAATACAGTATTTCTTTTGAATCCTTTACATCATAGTCTCCCCCAAGATTTTGGAGGCTTGTTATTGGATTTAAAAAAAAAATTAAAAAAGCTAAAATCATTAATTATTATGCAATCTCAATTAACTTACATCACAGATAGTTTGAATTAGATCATTTTTTGTGCAATCTCCTTTCTCGATCTTTTCCAATATAAGACAACTCATCTATATTAAAAAAAATAAAAAAGAAGTTGAATTATTAATAGTAAATACTTCTCAAAGAATTCTAGTGATATTTGTGCATTTAAATTAAAGGCACTGAGAAGTTCAAAAAATTTCAGATCATTACCCTTAAACTCCTCTCTTAAGCCTTCTATATTACGAAAAATGTATAAAATCACTTTTTCAATCATCTATAGTTATGTTATGATGTCTTACCACTTTCAACTGATTTTAGAATATCAAAGAAATATGCTAAGAAATATTATTTACGAATAACATACTTCTCGCTACTTTGTCTATTACCACAACGAAAATGGAAGAAAACAGAAGTTTATATCAATAAGTTATGTCAGGGTGTCTATTGAATCTCAAACAAAAAATTTAAGGACATTTTCACAAAAATTTCTGTAAAAAAAAAAAAAAAAAAAAAAAAAAAAACCTGTAAACCTATCTGTTCAACCAAAAAAAACCTGTTGCGAGGCCTAACATCATGATGAAAATTTAAGGACATAGTCTGATTTTTAAGGACATTTCCCGTACATTTCATATCAACCCAAATTTCCCGTACAAATCCCGGATTTCCCGGTTGGCAGACACCCTGTATATAATAAGTCCAAAAGAAAAGCCTCGCACAGGAATACTCTTCAGTATCTACTATTATCAGCAGCTTGACTGTACGGATTAACGATGTGGTTCATGATCTTATGTGAACTGCTGGATTGGAATGTGATGGTTCATGAAATGGAAAACAACAACCACAATATTAATAATATTTCTCTTGAAAATGAGATAAAAGTTGTAAATCCTAAGATCAAAGTGATTCAGGAAGTGAGTAACAGTTATTTCTATCGCTGAAATAGGCTGGTCAAAAATGAAGGGCACATAATTGGGACTACTTGGTCAACAAGAATTTGGAACATGAAACTATTTGTTTCTTCTCACCTAATAATCAAGTAGCTTTCATTTTAGCTTCAACAAATAATTAGTACCTGAAGGAAAATGGTAGCATACAATCAAAAAACAAACGGCCAATTTTCGGCCTGAAAGAACTTTGAAATCAACAGTAACACAGAAGTGGAAAATTACAAGTTATGAGTAAACAAAGTCTATCACATCAAGAGATATTACAAACAATGAGATGATTAATAGATGGTTCAGTTTTAATGAAATATTAATTGAGATGACAGATGTGAATACTGTATAGCAGTCTGGAAGAAAATAATGAAAACCAATTATGAAAACAAAACAGGATTTCCTAGAAAATACTAATTTATAATCAGTATTTTCTAGGAAATCCTGTTTTGCTTCAAGCAAAAAGAACTATCAGAATTTCACCAGTTCACAGAAAATATGTAGTTAAAAGTCTGAATGTGATGGATATATATTATAAAAGAATGTTAAGCATAGTCTTAAAAAATAATCCAAGACAGTACTTTACACATCATATACAAGAAATAACCTTGCTTTTCTCTTAAATACATGGTAGCAGCTACAATGAACGTGACACAGGAGTAACTGATATGTTATTGCAACACAGGATTGGTGTCCAAAGGCACATAAGGAACTGAAGACAAAAGAAATTTAAATCTACTCACTGAAGAGAGAGAACTCACAATAATAAATCAAAAATGTTGAATTACTGAATGATGACAATGATGGTAGGGAAGCTTCGTATAAGAAGGCAGACTACCTAGATAAAAAAACAAAAAAACAACAACACGTATCAAACGTCATAAAAAGAATGACAAGACGTGCATAATAAGACAAAGATCACTATAGATATAGAATAAACAAAACAATAATGGGTCAGAGATAAGACGTAAAGGATTTAAAATGATAAAACAAGTGCAAAACTGCATAGAAAATTATCATCTGAAATGAAGAACAGATAATTCAGCAAAAGGATAAAAGTAAAAGGCTCGATAACAAATTGAACAAAAATAGATAAAAAGAGCACAGTAACTTATGATACATTTCAAAAAACATGAGATTTCATGAAATCGTAAGTTTTAGCAGGTAATAAAGAAAACAGGTATTGCATATAAGAATTATTATATGCAACTTGTTATTATGGCTCATGAGGGACTAACAAGGTTAAGGTAATGACATTTTTGGAACTCAAACTTCAAGTTAATTTATGCAAGTATAGCCAAAAACATACAACTAGGAAAATAAAAAACATTCATGCTGTGATATTTTACAATATAACTTAATTTTCCAAACAGATTTAGTAAACAACTTCTTTCAAACCATGTCAATGAAGAACTTTCTGTTTTTACTCTTTAAAGATCAGAATAAAGATATTTGTAGATGCATTTAGATTAAAATAACAAATTTTTTCACCTTTCCAATGTTTTCATTCTGAGTTTTCCACATATGTTTTAGATTTTGATGAATCTTCAATTCCTGATTCTTCAGTCTTTCACAAACTACACTATCTATCTGAAAATATAAATAACCAATTTGTACTCATTGAATTACTAGTCAAAAAACATTTTAAATGTATAACAATGGAATTCTTCAAGTTAAATGAAGAGGGACGTTCCTTAGTCGAACATCAACATGTCAATAACAAGTTCACAGAGCCTTAGGCTGATGAAGATTTGTTATACCCATTTCTGTTGTATAGCTGGTTGGAGAAGGGAATGAGAGCAAAGGGTCAATGCATTATTTGAAAGGAGCCTGCTTTTTTTTTGGGGGGAGGGGGATTGGTTGGAAAACAAGAAAATCTTGGGTGACATTTTGATCATTTGCCCTAGATACAAAAAAAAAAGAGAAAGAAATAGCTATGCCCTTGCTGTCAAATCTTAGCAAAAAGTTTTACTGATGAAGGAATGGGGTTCATCAAGCAAAATGGCAGGCACAATAATAAAATGTGAATCTATCTAGGTTGAAATTTTTCACGGGCTACTACGGTTGCTGCCTTCTGTACACTAATGGGACATAACCTTTTAGCTGTCCATCTCCATAAATTAGGGATGATGCTGTCTGACAATTACCCGCTCTGCCAAACCCAACTGCCCATGGACACCAGGCATCTTTTTTCTTGTTCAGTGCTGGCGGAAGTGAGATAGTCATCCACATCTACCAGCCCGGAACTCATGTCATCACTGTACTGGTCAGCGTGGCACTTAATGGTAGCAATACCAAGAGTGGGCATTGGCTAGCAGCAGCAGGTTGAATTTGAATAAAATGGACAGGAGAAATATCTAAATTTCAAGGGAAATTATACAAGTAAATAAAGATCCCATCTTTCCATGATTCAAATACTGAAGTGACTTAGGCTTTCATTTATCTTGTTGAATCCTTCAAGATCTGGTAATGTATGCAAGTACTTTTTAACAAGGATTACTGAGATGTTTTGCTTTATGTCTAAACAAAATCACTACTTACATGGCGTGCCAACTGTTTTCTTAACTGGCAGAGTTCTCGTTGTCGTTGATCTTTATGTTCTTCACAATTTTCTTTAGAAACATTGATGAGAGGAGATACTGGGCAAGGTTGCTGAGGAGGAGAGGATGGACCAGAGTGTAAAAAGTGTTCTGTAAAGTAAAAAAGAATATAAACAAATGATACTTTTTATGTTTACATTCTTTTAATTGCTTTTATTCTTATATCATTTCAGATTTGTTACTGATAAGACAAAAGCTTTAAATGTGTAACAGCAACAAATGGATCACAACAAAGGCAACTCATAAATGTGCCTTATTTGTTATTATTATTATTGTATGAGGAAAAATTATAATCTTGAAAAGAGAGATGTTGAATTGGACAGCATGATATCAGTTTAACTCACACTTTAATTTAAGGAATAAAATGACATTCTCCCAAGGAATATTTTAATTTGGCAAGATGCTTTTTTGAGTCTTAAAATTCTACTGAAAGTTCATTTGCAGCAGAGCAGTAATTGAAAATTGGAATTCCAAAAGGAATAAGATAAAAATCTCAACAAAACAGACACTGGATATAAAAGATTTTAGATTTAATAAGATAGCATCTGTTATTTAATTTTATTTCAGATTTTAGCAAAATTATTCAAATGATCACTGCTGTAAATAATTTAAAGTCTTACAAATATTCATGTTAAACACAAATAAAAACAAACTAAAACAACCATCAATCAATTTAGTTCCCATCCAGTTACAATCATGAGAAATACGTCATATCCCTCATATAAAGGATGAAAAAAAAAAAAATTCTGATCACATCACCAGCAATGGAAATTGCAATAACACTCATATTTTGATATACGCCACTTATGCTACTGAAAGTATAGAAACACAACATCATGAAATTGCTATCTTAACTTTAATGTAATATCATTTATCACAATTTTATTTCTAACTGATCTTCTCCTTTAAAGATTTCTTTAAAAAGTCAGGCCTTGAATTTTGGTTTAATTGTTGAAATTTTCATTTCAAAATCTTTTACTATAACATTCAATGAATTTATGGCTCTTTGGATTCTGCAATCACTATTTGGCCATTAGCAAAAAGAACGGTTAAGTTTTGTATTGATATTAAGATTATCCTGTAAGGATTTTGGATTTCTGGAGCTTTGTAATTTCATCAATATAAATATTCAGTTAATAATCCTAATAACTAAAAGAATTCAGAAGAGATGTTTGCAAATAAAATGTTAACTATTAAAACTGTCTGTAAATTTTTCATTTACAAAACTAAATGTTTCACCATGTAATTATTCACTATAAAACAATCAGTACACTGTTGAAAAAAAAAATAAAAAAAATAAATAAATAAATAAATAAATAAATAAATAAATAAATAAATACCATATTTACCTTGCTGAAACTTCAATTGTTCCAGATTGTTTAAAGCTGTCTGATATTTGTTATTCAGTTCTCTCATTTCTGACATAAACAAATCTCTGATGTTTTCTATTTCTTTCTATAAAATAAATAAATAAATAAATAAACTTCAGGCAATTATTTATATTTGAAAAATCTACATATAAAATTAACAAAAACTTAAGATTCAGTAAGAGATAAATCCTTTTTTTCTTTTTTTTTTTTCCGTTATATCTTTGTGGTTGGAGTTAATTTATATTGATTAACTTTACCAAACGGATCCAGAAGAGATCTTCATTTTTTTTATTCAAGTTTTTATTCCCAATATTTCTTGAACTACAATCTATCCTAGGAATGTGGGAGCATCCATTAATTACGTGAAGTATTTTTAAAAAAATTGGAACCCCTCTTACCTCTTGGTGAGATTTGGTAAGATGTGGTGGGACCACCCTCCCCTCTTATGAGATTTTCCTTATAATTTTTAAATAATTAAATTTGATATGTTCATGTATTTTGCTTTATACCACTAAATACGTAAAGCGTTACTGATTCTATGAAATACATTTTTTCTGTGAGAGGAGAAAAACGATAATACGTTTAAGGAGCACTACAACAAATTTAATTAAATTTAGTAAAAGTAAAAAAAAAATAGGCTGCGACACCACCTTCCGTAATTCTTCACTCACTCCATGGGGCATTCATGTGCTTCCTCTATTGTAATGATTGGACCCAAGATGTACATGTCTTTTGGTAGTATAGGAAGACAGTCATTAGATGTATCTACATCCTCCTCGTGTAGCCACTCCAGCCTATCGTCCATGGTGTACAGCAGCTTCTCAGCCTGACGGGTAACCATATGCATTGGTCGAACCCTGACCACAGGTGCTGGTGGGGTTGCATGCAAGCGAAGGTGTTTCTGCAGCTTTACACGCGAAGCAAAGTAGATACCGCACGTCTTGCAGCATCTGTTAAGGATAGTTTCATCTTTCACCAAAAGTTTGATCTTTCACCAGATGGGCAGTAGTAATCGTTATAATATGTATATTCTCTGAATTAAAAAGTTGACGTGAGATTTTCATTGACTCCCCTCCCCTCTCTTTAAAGGAGATTTAGTGAGATTTTGCCGGACCCCCCCCCCCCCTCCATTTTGAGCTCACATAATTAATGGACATCCCCTAAAGCATGGGGAATTCAAGGTTGGAGTGAAAAATAAATACCTACAACTCACAAGAATTTCAATCCAATTGCAACAAATAAATTTAGTATTTCTCTAACATGGTGACTGCACGGGTTCTTGTAGATGGCACGAGTAGTAGACATGCTAATTCATGGCATGTTGTGTGGCTAGGAAACTCTACTATCAGTATGCTGTTGGCACTTGTAATGTGAAACTAGTATTGTGTGCAGCATCTCAGTAGATACCTTGAACTGTCATAAACTGTTCCACCGATCTTTTGTAAGGTTTTTTCCCCTCCCCATAATAATGAGTGATGTACCAAGGCCTTCAAAAATACTAGATTCTCTGAATTTGTTAATTACTGCTTTTATGATGATTTTTAGAATTCAGAATTTGAAAAAATAGAGGTTCATATTTCCTTGATCGTACACCTGAATGATTTTGTTTAATTTTCTTTTTTTTTCTGAGAATTTACATTTATTTTTATTAATAAAAAAAAAAATATATGTATCCTTTATTCTATCCTATTTACATTCATTTTGATTTCCTTACTATATCACTGATGAAACGATAAAAAAACTACTCAAAATCTAGAATCGAGGAGACAGTGCAGCATTTAACCAGAGGTGCCGTTTACATGGAGCCATGACAATAGATTTAAGGGGGTTGGGGGGGGGGGGTTGAAATATGATATGTACTGACTTGTTATTTTACCATATATAATAAAAACATAAAATAATTTAGTGGCCCCTGGGATTGCCAACCCTTACAATGGCAGCAGTCGTGTTAAACCAGAAACCATTTGGAAGTACAGGGTGTTCGGGCTAAATTTGACAGTTTTTGTACGTAAAAAAAAAAATGGGTTCTCTAGAAAACTTTTACATGTTCTACATATTTTTTTATTCTTTTATGTCAGCTTTACCCTTGGTGTGAAAATTAACTGAAATGGACAAGTGGAACCCATTTGAATATTGGAAAAGAATAATCTGCATCATGATGATTCGTGCCGGGCATGAAAATTCCGCAATCATGGCGGCTGCTCAATGCTCGTTAAACACTGTCAAATAAAATACTAAGTGAAATGAAGAACTGAAATGGAGACTATGAAGCCGTGGCTTGTAGGAAAACACACAGCAGACGTTCCGATTGCCTCCGTACACCAGAATTCATCCAAAAATTGCAAGAGAATGTAATGGAAGACCCAGGCAACTGGGTCAAATGGCTATGTGGAGTTGCTGAACACCGTAGTCAAGCCTTGGGTGGAGAAGGTGGCTTCTGGATGACCATATGTGTGGCAGCAAGATTCAACTTCCTGCCATACTGCTGGGAAGACTCAGAAGTGGTTGTCAGAGAATTTTTACGATGCCACCGGTCCTAATGTTTGAACCCCGAACTCCCCTGATTGCAATCCTATTGATTATTGTGTGTGCGGCGCAGTTGAGAAACACACCAACCGCACTGCCTGCAACACAAAATCCGAGCTGATTGCCAGGATCAAGGAGGCGTTTGGGGCTCTCCCTCGGGACACCGTCAAGGCTGCCTGCAACAGATTCCGAAGCTGGCTTGAGGCTGTCGTGGATGCTGAGGGTGGCTTTTTCGAATGAAATATCTTTAGATACCTTTAATCTTTATGTACCTTTTTTATTTTTTCAATAAATTTATTCTTGGCTAAGATATTCACTTTTTTTGTCTTTAACACGAAACTGTCAAATTTACCCCGAACACCCTGTATTTTCATCATCAACTGCCTAAGTAAGAAATGGCTGTATTTTACAGAGTGAATATAAAGAGAAACTTTTTCCTAGCAATTATCAAAAACACCAACAAAATTTTTAGGCTATAATTGATACTTCAAACAAAAATTTCTGACAATTTCACCTTCAAAAGTTAATAGCAGTATGTTTATTTGGGCAGAAAACTGCGATGATATTTTAAAAATGTAAGTCTAGTAGGCAAATAAATTTCTTTGCAATGGTCTTGAAGTCTGTGTTAACTATATTTTCTAAATTTTATCAATCAATTAAACATGAAAAAAAGTCAGTATCAAAATGTTAGGGTTCAATAATTTTCGATTACCTTATGGGCATCCAACTGCTCCAGTTTCCAAACCTCCAGTTTTTGGCACAAAATATCATCCTGCAAGTAAATGCAACAATTCATTTTTTAATAATAAATTTATTATAAGTTAGGGATACATATCTAGAAATCCTAAAATCAGGGAGAACAATTTTGTCTGTGGGAAAAGCAGTTTAAAAATTTAGACAAATTTAGAGGAAGTTTCAGGATTCTCTAAGTTTGTAAGTGGAATTTCTTTATTTTAGACTTGATGCAACTTAAACTGTTAAGAACAATGCCTGTGAACTGATAAGATGTCACTTTAATATTACACAACGAGTTTATAATTTATCCATCTCCTCAACAGATAAGAAACATCTGTGTTTGAAAATAAGCTGAACTCTTGACATAAAGGGGGAAAAAAAAATGCATACAGAAACACTTGTGCAATTGATATAAACTTATCACATGGGAGTAATTTGATCTCCGAGTATCAAATAATTCCAAACCACATGAAGTTAATAAATATAATTATTAATGTAATTTCATTTATTATAATGTTAATATAATGCAGACAAAGCCTTTTAAATGGTGTGATATCACCTTTCTTTTGGCTACATCTTAATATTCGGAATCAAATAATTATTTATTGTATTCTATGTGTACTGACTATCAATTTTGCAGTTCTCTTATGCTCCAATGGACAAGAACTAGTACGTCTAAAAATGTTTATGGTTGTTGTCATGCAATTTAACTATGCATTTATTTGGTGGGGATTTGTCATGTCCACTTGACTGCATAAAGGACAACTATCATCCTCTCTCAAATTCATTCTGCTAGTCATATAATTGGTGAAGATCACAGAACATTCATGAGTACAGCTTGAGCCAAACATAGTTGTAGAAGCAATATAACATCAATCAGCGAATTTCTTTTGTGGGTGAAGGATGCAATGCTTTCTTAACTTGATCAGTATTCAGACTAATGTCAATTAATGCATTTATATTGAATTCATATCAATATTCAAGGTGATCAGATATTTCTTTTATAAATTTTAATTCTTTTTCAAGAAATTTTTTTTTTCCAGCGTAAAAAAAAAAAAAAAAAAAAAAAAAATTATTATTATTAATAAATATTATTTGAATTTATAAAACTAAGCTTCGGATTAAAATTATATTACAATAAAAGAATATTGAAAATAGTAGTTAATCATTATTGGCCTCTTAAATTGGAAGCTACATCATGAGAAGGAAAATCTTGTTATTCTATTATTTAAAATAAATAAATAAATAAATAAATAAACAACTACTTACTTTAGCACAGTTTGTTATCGCACGTTCTTCTTTAAGTTGACTTTCTGTATTATTTAATTTTTCTTTTATACATTTTAATTCTTTCTCAAGAGATTCAATTATTTCTGCAACATAGGTGGGTGGGTTAGGAGCAAAATTTGGATGTCTCTTCTGAAAATGTGATCTCAGATAACCATCTGTGATAAAGACTTTGGGGCAGAAAGGACACTGTATAGGAAGAAAAAAAAATAATCAGATGATGAACTTAAAATTGTAGAACATTTAAAATTCTGTTTATTTAGAAAAACAGCTTTGGAAATGCTTAAATGTAAAGCACGATATATTTTTCCAATATTTTCTCATTATTAATATATTTTATGACTCAAATGTGGTCTTGATATAATTATTATAAAGTTTAAATATAATCAATTATAAGTTGATAAAGAATATAATATAACAAAATTCTGTGGGGAAAAATAAAGTTACGGTCATTGTGTGGCTTTTTAAGATTACATGTAGTAGAACACTGTTCTTACATAGACTAACAAAATATTTAGTTCTTGCAAAAGTATTTTTATTTTATTTGATTTATAAGATAGACAGATAGATAGATAAATAAATAAATAAATGTATTTCTGTGAAAACAAACTACAGTAGAGCCCCTAGAACTACAGTAATCGGGGCTCTACTGTAGTTTGTTTTTACAGAAATACATACATACGGAAAGGATATGTATGTATGTATTTCTGTAAAAACAAACTACAGTAGAGCCGGCGATTATCTGCGGAATTGGGTGGCAAGGGCTTCACGGATAACGAAAATCGCGGATAACCCGAAAAAAGACTAAAACTAAAGATAACCCGAAAAATAAGGTGTATCCACGAAAAAAAATATTTCACCATTAAAAACTACAAAAAACATAATATGTAAAGCTTTTAAAATATATACAATAAAACAGAAACCTTTGCTCTACGTTTGCATCCACAAATTCCGAGAAGGCCTATAGGATCACGATGCACAATAAACCTGTTAGTAATTTTCGACCTTCGCACTGTAAGGCCTATTGTATTTTCCCTATTGTTGGTTTGGATTAAAATTGTTTTTCTTTTTTTTTTTTTTTTTGAGGTTTGTAATTAAAAAAATTTTTTGTGGCACGCGCGGATAATTGGGGCTCTACTGTACTTAATCAAATTTTACGGATTCATAGTTGAGACATTTAAAAATTTAGTTTAAATGATATAGTATGAAACTGCCATTGGAGTTCTTGGGGTAGCTTAAGAATTTATGACATCCTCTTATCAATAATTTTAGAAATCAGAAATGAATTATTTGAATAAAGAAGAGTAGAAGAAATTTGAAATATGTGTTCCTATCTTAGAATACAAATGTTTTCTTAATTATTGTTATATTACTTTTTATCTCCACATAAATAAAAACTACTATGAATATTTTAAACAGATTAACTTCTGTTGTCAGTCTCTATTCCCTTCCAAGCCATAAAATGTTTTTTTGTTTTTTTTTAGATATGAAGCACATTAATTCATCTGTAATGTATTTTCATCAGATACAGAATATCAGGAATGCTAGTGTATCATAATGCATTTTAAGTAGTTCAACATTACATCACAGAGATAATTAATTCATGCAATAGAGATGACACATGACAAGAATAACATACCATCGACAAAAGACATCTTTTTTTAGTAAAGCAAGAATTCCTTTCTGGTAACTAGACGTTGTTTTATCGATTTCCATTTTCAAATAGAAGCTGATTTCTTAATTAAAAAAAAAAAAAAAACAAGAAGAAGAATTTTATACAGGGTGATTCACGAAGATATGCAGAAACTTCGGGTGCTCATTCTACATGTAAAAATAACGAAAAAAAGTTATATAAACATAGGTCCGGAAATGCTTCGGTATCGAGTTACGGCTAGCGAAAGATTTCGCCCAAAATGTAGTACCCTGGGTGAAATGAAGACTTGCTGGAAGTCTGGGAAGGTAAATTAAGGGGCGAAATCAGTGGTTTCTTATATTATAGAAAAAGACTCAAATAAATCCTACATCTTCTTTACTTATCATTCTATATTTCGTCCTGATTAGGGTACTTCTTCAGAAATAGCAAATAAAATACAAAATATAAAAAGAATATAAAAAGAAAGAGAAAACCTTTCTCTTCTAATGAATACAAATGATAATAAACAAAGTAATCTGAAACAATTGTACCATATTACAAATTCTTTGAAAACAATTGCACCTTCTTACATTCTTTAAATGAAATAAAGTAAATGTACGCATTACATAAACACTATTAAATAATCCGAAACAACAAAGTAAATTACGGCATTACTTTAACACAATTAAATAATCCGAAATAAACATAATATTGAAAATGAACAGACATGTAGATACTTCAAACAGATATGACAATCAATTCTTTACTTTAATATTAAATATTCTTTAATTTTCTTGTTTTTTATTAAAGATTTCTTAAATAAACTTAAAGATACATCGTTCACCTTAAGAGATTCACCTTATTCATGCATATGCAACTATTTATTAAGCATGATTCTAATTTGTATCTTTTATTCTCGTCTTTAACATTAAAGACATTGTATACGATTGGGTCAGGACAGTGACCTCTGTTCAAACAATGTTTAGCCCATTCCCATATGTTTTCTTTTCTATTCTCGTATGCCGTCGTATGCTCTTTGACCCTCTCCCTTACTGTACGGCCTGTACTTCCCACGTATATTTCACCACAATCTCTGCATTTCAATGCATATATAATCCCCATTCTGTCTAATTGATTACCTTCTTTTCTAATTCTTTTCTTTTTGAATAATTTTTGAATAATAATTATTTGAGTCTTTTTCTATAATATATGATAAGAAGAAATATGATGTTGTGAGGCAGTGGTTTCTTATGGTTGTTGACCTGAAAAATCGAATGAAACATGTCGCAGAACTATATCTCCCAGTGGTTTGAAGCTTATCCCACGTGGAACCTATAAAAAAGTTGGCAACACAATAACAGCTGTTTAACAATAATGTGAATTGCATTGTTTTGATTTATTGTGAGAGCTAACAACTGAGGGGTAGTCCATGTGCATATTGTTGTACTACATTATGGACGAAATCTTTCGCTAGCCGTAACTCAATACCAAAGCATTTCCGGACCTTTTTTTATATGACTTTTTTTCTTTATTTTTACATGTAGAATGAGCTCCCTAAGTTTCTGCATATCTTCGTGAATCACCCTGTATAAATCTTTCTTATTGTAATGAGACTGACATAAATTTGAAGATTTGTTCAACATCATGATGCTAAGTGCAAACATCCACTAAGGTTTGGACACTTTTTATTAGAGCTGAGAACCATGATAGAATAAATAAAAAATTACAAAATTCTAAAAAAAAAATACTTTACAGGAGAAAAAAAAATGATGTTGGCCTAATAACTATAAATAATAGAATTCAAGGAGGAAGCTAAATAAAAATGAAAACAGTATTTACAGAAATTTATAACCCATTGGTACTTACAGGAAAGTAGCAGTCAACACCTGTTTTTTTTTCTTGAATGCATAATCTTTTTTTCAACTTTTTAAGTTCAGCTCTGCACATTTTTAAGTCATACTGGCCCATTTCAGATGTTTTCTTTTCATCACCAAGTTCCTGATTAATATTTTTTTTTAACAAATCAATTGAAAAGAGAGAAACATAAGTTTGTTTGTTTTTTTTTTGCAAACTCTCATAAAATTATTTAAATTTTTAAATTAAAATTTATTTAGAAAATACAATTAATTTCTTGTAATTTATCATTATTTGCAGAATAAAAAAAAGTACAGAAATGTACAAAATACTTCCAACTATAAAACTAACCTGACAAATACTTTTGTACTTTTCTTCAAGTGTTACAATCGTATGAGATAAATAATCTTGGGAATGCTGGAAAAACAGAAAAGAAAACACTAAGTTATGCTCTGCATGTCAACACTTCTTTGCAGATTAAATTATAGTTACTCAAATTTCTTAATGTTGCTACAGTAATTTTTGAAATGATACTTACTGAATGACATAACTGAAAAAAGTCAGTTGATTATTATATGAATTTTCAATGAAACTTAGCACAAATAAAAAAAAAAGAGGTTTAACTATATCAGTTTAGATCATGACTATATTATTTAATATCTAACCATGTTTTCAATGTCGATAAGTGAAGACCACTTGAATCTATCGCTTTTTTTTCTACCTGCGAGCGATAAAAACATATGGTCAATGATACACTTTGGCAAAATGACAGCAAAATAGGCTGTGATTTGCAGTTAGCTAAATACTTTACCTTCCACAATAACAAAAAAAAAAAAAAAAAATGAACATCTTTATTTTAGAAAAAAATTGGAAGCAGTTTGAGATTCAATTTATAGTTTTAAAACACAATACCCCTCCATACTTTACATACTCTTCACTTTACCCTTGATATCACGGCATTTACTGTCTGTTTCCACCATTTTGCTTACTGTTTATTTAGTACAGAAGTGAGGAAATTTTTCGCTTAGATGACTCTGCTAGCGATGGTTCATTGAATGGATATTCTATTCCTTGCAAGCAATGGATAAAAGTAGGCTTTGCTTAGCGACACTGAAAATGCATCTAATGTCTTAAATCGAACGTTCCAATACTTGCTTTATCAAATACAATCGTCATTCAATGGTGACCAAAGAATGCAAAAGGATTTTTATACATTTTTTTGTTGCTAATTCAACTGTACTGGGCAAATAAACAGTAATGGAACATTCCACATCGCCAAGCAATAATAGAGCGTGTCGAAAAGTCATGGTCTATTTGAATATAAGCTGTGCAGTGACTGGTATTATTTTTGAATCAATTGAGCACAGAAGAAAAGGTATTTTTAGTCAAATATTACAACCGTTCATACAGTCTAGGAGGAAAAGAAGGACCCAGCCTTGAATATGTAAAGAAGAAGTTTCAAGCTTATGTTTTGGAAAAACGGTCCAAGTGACAGTGTGCTTCAAGACCTCATCCAAAAATTCCGATAGATTTAAGGGTGCATGGGATGGCCACAAACCATAAGAACAAACAAGAATCACAGCCATCTTTTGGAACAGGTGCATACCCGTCATATAGCTGTGGAATGCAGGCTGTTTCTTCATGAAAACTTTCCTTGTAGCGACATCTCAAGGTAGAAAATTTGCAGGAATGGTATGAACTGTGTATCTGTCAGATTTAGAGAACATTTAGAACATAGTGTACACACCTTGAAAATATAATGCTAAGTTATTCTTGTACTATGTAATATTGATCATTTGGATGTTAAAATAACAAAGTGTACTCTTACGTATTTGAAACACTTCCGGTTTCGGGTTTTATATGTACCACACACGTGTGTTGTTGGAGTTGGCGGTTTTCATCTCCAGTGCGTGAACTTTCTGCTTTTATGCTGTGAAATACAAATATTTTGCTGGTATTTTGCCCACATGTTACTGCACAATTCTACATGTAACTGATATTTTTATTGCTCCAACATCTGGTTTCTGTCTTTCACTTCTGTTTGTTTTGCCCAATACTGTAATACAGGAAGGAAACAACTAAACTGCACGTTAAGCTTATTTCCTTTATGATTACCCATATTTTTGTGGCATTTTCTGAAATCTTGTTGAGTAACAGGCATTTTTCTTTTCTTTTAGTTCTCTGTTGAAGCTTCCATCCAGGAGTGGGTGTGGATTCCATATCTTTTCATGCTTTTAAAGCTTTTCATCGAAGTTGTAAGTCTGGCTGAGGATTCATAATAATGATGAAATGGCAATCTATACTCCCTCTCATTGACAAGCTCTAGGCGAGAATTGTTGTTTTGTTTGGTGCATGATGGGAAGTTCTCCTTTTCTTTAATTGCAATTAAGGAGTTTACCAGATACTATAGCTACATTGTCTGTTACATGGATAACTGGACAGATTTATTTTCCTTAATTGTGAATATGGCTAGAAATGGAGACTGGAAGCAGAAATGCTGGAGTTAAGCAGAGGACTGTGGAATTAAACAAGAGAAATGAAGTGGATGGGATTTACTGCAGTATCAAATCTTCCAACTCAAATATGCCTCCCAAGTTATACCGCAGGGTTTCAGGGGGGAGCAGGGAGACCTGCATTTTAAGACAACCATTATATAATCAATGCATACACATTTCCTTCAATTCATTGATTCTTGTTCCAAACAGACTTGGAATATAAACACAAGTGAAATCTTACCATATTTGCTGTATTTACCAAACTCTATTCTGTGCATTAAATTTTTTGAAGGAATTTCTTTGTTCTATAAGATCATCTCCAGAAAAATTGTTTTTACTTCTTATCTCAGTAGGAGGTAAAGGGTCCTGGGATTTCTAAAAATCCCAGAACTCTTGCTTTCTCGCAAGCACTGGATGCATAAGAAAACCTCTGCAGTATAAGGTTTGCAAAAGAACACTTATTTTTTTCCCCTGAATTTTTTTCAAATGGCATTGCCAACAGTAAGACCTATGGTATAACCACATCCATGATATAAACAATGGCAGTAAAACATTGTAATGGAACAGTGTAATACAATTACCTGTAGGATTTATAATTAGAATGCTAAAATTTTGGGTTAAGAAAGCCTCTAGCCTGCAGTTAAATTAGACTACTCTCTCAAACGAAAATGTAATTGAACAGAGTATTAATAAACATTGAAATGCCAAGAAAACTGGGAAGGGCACTACCATGTTCATTACATGTCACATCCTTGTAGTTAATGGAATAATTCGCAAACGATGCATATATAATGGCAGATCTTTCCACAATTTCAAGTAGCATTGTTAGCAGCTCCAATCAGGACTTAAGCATCTTCAAAAGATGTATGACTGTAGGGGCCTGGGAGATGGGCCATCAATCTCGGAAATTATGACAAAGTTCGGATTCACATGTTCAACAATTTCAAAGGTGTAACTGGACTATACGAAATCATGGAACCCTTTCCACATGTGAGACCGGTATGGCCTAAACAAAGGCCTTTAAGAACACGGACAGTGGTGTCTGGCAGGCATCATAACCATATGCAACATTGCCGCAAATAACAGCGCAATTCAATGCTGGGGCCAGTACTAGCATTAGTGTTCAGCCAGTCCAATTTCCTGGAGATGGCTACACATCTATCATATGTTTATTTGTCTAATGTTATAGACAAATTCTACAAGTTCAGGATAGTATAGCCGAATACAAAATTAGACACTTTATATCTAGAAATACTCCTTTCTGCTTCAATATGAATTAAACAAAATTATGAAAAACTCATTGAAAAATAAGTAGTTTAAAATTAAATGACTAATCTGAATATAAAAATAACTCTTACATGGTAAGAGAATGAACAATCACCTAAAAAACTGCATTTATAGCAATTGTAATCCTGAAATACATCAGTGATAGGAAATAGTAATAATAATATAGAGAGAATCTTGACAACAATATTTAGAACAAGTGAAAGAAAGAATATAAAGCTACTCACGAGAAGGTATTCAATTATCAGCTGAGCTAAACGAAAGAGTTTAATGTAATTGGGGTCAACAATTTGGCGATCCTAAAATAAAAATAGAATAACAAATTAAGTAAAAAAAAAAATATGAGTAGAATCTTCCAAGAATCTTTTTTCAATTAAAACATTTTAGTTCCTTTACTACTATTCTAGGATTATTTCTACAAGGAATGCAAGATACTTGAAGTTCACTAAAAATAGTAGAACGTGTTTCTTTGGCAATTAAAATTAGGCTATTTTCTAAATAAATGTTTTTGAAATGTGCTTATAATATATTTATAATATAAGTATAAGGTTTATTTAACCCGATTAATTAATTATATTAGTTTTTGCACAAATTATATTTTTATCTTCACAATTTCAATTGCTTTCTAAGAATAACTGACTGCAATAAATTATTTAAATATATTTTGTTTTATGTTATTTTTTCCTCTTAAAAATCGCATTAAGGAAGAATCACAGTTACATACTTGTAAATTAAGTGAATTATGTAAATTTTTAATATATGTAAAGCTATCATAAATTTAATTTTCAGAGCCCTTTGATAGGGACATATCCCTAATGGGACTGTACTGAACTAATATGTTAATCAATAAACAGATAAAATAAAAAATATATGAAGATTTAAATTTAAAAAAAAATTTAAAATCAATAGCAAAAAACAAAAACAAAAGAAAAGTATAAATGCAACATATCGGTAGCACTCACAATTGTTTTGTTATTACATTGAATGGCACTGGGGATAGAAATTACAAAATACTTTGCTTATTTTTTGGTTACAGTGAATTATGTTATAAGGACTACTAAGAACCAAGAGAGTTTCATTAATATTAGCACTTAAATAATAAACTAAAAATGTTGTCTAAAAAAATTAAATGTCACCTAGTTGATTAAGATATTTTAAAAGTCAAAATAAAAAAAATAAAAAAAAAAAACAACAACAACAGAATATCGCTTACAACTGAAGAAAAAATGGAAGTGATTCACAGAATCAAAATGAGGTGAACATTACTTTGATGTGTGTAAAGTGGTCTTCTATTTCTTCCTTTATCTATCTTATTTTTAAATGTTATTTATGTGAAGAAATTACAAAATATCGAAAATTCTTTTGTTGCAAAAACAGTGAATGGGAAGAAAAACCCATTGTAAAATAAGGACCTCCTGTATATAACTTGCTAAAACTATTGCAATCTAATCCAAAACTAATGGAAAGTAACCCTTAAAAACTAGCAGTTATTTTTAAGATGTAACTTTCTGAATACTGAATATAATAATAGTGGTTGTATATTATTTCATCACAAAATAGAATTAAAGCAGAATGGACTAAAATAAAAAAAGGTAAAAGTTTCTTATAATGAACTTATTATTTTTTTTTTTTTAATCAAACTCTAGGGGTATTGCACAGCATATTAGCAGTCATCAACTGGAGTTATACAGACATGATTTATAGCTCAGAAAAGAGAAGTTAAGGTATTAAATAAACATAGATGATTCAGTAAGAAATATTAAATATCAAAAAGAAAGTAATTATAAGATCACTGTCAGCTTAATTATAGGCTTATAAAGGAATTTAACGATGAAATAGATTATGAATTTTTTTTTAATTTCTATTCCAATCCTCTTGTTCTACATGTTACATCATGTTACTTTTTTATGTGATATAGACTAGACTGATATAAAAAAAGTAATGAAACGTTAGGCAAATGAACAATTTATTAATGGTACAGACGTAAAGTGTTCTTTGCTAACTCACAATGTAATGCTTCCAATATTAACTAAATAAAGTCCTTTTATGCTTACCAATTCACATTCGATATTACAAAATGCAACATTGGTGATATTATCTTGTAAAGCTTCAAAGTCTAGGTCTCTTGAAATCTGGTCCAAATCAAGGGCAGCTGTAATAAAAATACTTAACTATTAGTCAATGATTATTCATATCTATTTAAGATAAATTACAATAATATTGAATGACTTTGTCTTTTCAAACTCCCAATAAAAATGCAGCAATATTTATTCTTTTGCAGAATTACATTTTTTTTTAAAAAAATATTATTTATTAGAATTCATTCATTTAAATATAATTTAGAAAATAAACTTACAGCTTCTAAATGAATATTAAGGCACCATATGAAACTGACATTTATTTACCATAACAAATGAAACTCAGAATTTGCACATTTCACAAATACACTGCTCTCAAAATTTAGGGGCTATTGCGAAATGAATATAATACAACCAAAAAACAGAGGCACTTGAGTTTATTTATTAAAGAATATCATCAGAGAAGCAAATGACTCGAAAATGGAAGTTGTCTGAATATGCAAATGTGATGCAAGACGTTAATTTGATGTTTGCCCACAACCCTGTATAAAGAGGCTGGCGCTGCTGGGTTATCTCCGCTTTCCTGGATCAACAACAAGTGGCAGAATTGTTGAGTATCATCTGAAAATGCCCCTGCAATGTGATTTACCCAAATCTGAAGCATGGAGAGTCATAGGGCATCCTGAAGCTAGCCAAACACAGATGACAGTGGCAGCAGCTATTGGAACCTCTCAAAGCATGATTAGCAGACTCTGGAATTGCTTCAGAGATACTGGCACCGTATGAAGACCAGGGCAGGGCCACCCACGTGCCACCACTACAAGAGATGATCGCTACTTGACACTAATAGCACGAAGGAACAGGCGAAGCAATGCTACCGAGCTGTGGGAACAGCTTCTCGCTGCTACTGGACGAATGTGTATTCAGACCGAGCGAAATCAACTCTGTCACGGTTGATTGTACCTTTCCACCTCCATATGATGTATTTTGAAATATATATTTTAAATTTTTAAAGTGTGTTTGTCTTCAATTTTAATCGTTCAAAATTCCCTGTACAAACTTTAAAGGTAGGTGAGGAATACAATAACAAACCATATTCATAGTGGAACGTATGTCTGCAAATTCCACTTGAATGCACTAGAAGGTACATTAAGGTTCAGAAATAAAAGACAAGCAAGGTAGACAACATGTTTATTAGCCTATGTTTGGCAGTTGTGCACGGTGATCATTGCCAACCACAATCATGCCTGTTTCTGTCACATGATGCAATGTCTCACAATCTCTGGTGCAAACATTTGATGATTGGGCACACTTCTATTGTGGAGCCGTTCACAATACAATCATATAGTGGCTCCGTTTCTGTTCGCTGCCCTATAGGCTAGGTGCATATCTGCCCTCTTAGCATTAGTGATGCGAAGAAGATAGAGCAATTGTCAGAGTAGCTGTTACAGTATCAGATTCGACACCATCAACCATCCTATATGTGACCAATACTGAGTGATCACTCGGACCATTAGTAGAAGACTACAGGAGCAGAATCTATGCTCGCACCATCCATTTCGCTACTTAGCACTGACCAGTAAGCGTTGTTAAGAGCAACTGTAATGGTGCTGGGCACGATCAACCAGTGCACCCAGACCAGTGCAAACTTTGTCTGGAGAAGGCCCAGACATCGTCAGAATTCTGCTCTTCCTGTCACATGTCACACAGTCCGATAGCAGGGAGTTATGATCTGGGGTGTCATTTCATTTGATAGTTGGACTTCTTGGCTGTCCTCCAAGGCAGCCTTACAGCACAGCAGTACGTTGATGAAATTCTACGACCTGTTGTGTTGCCATTCCTTTTGTAGATCACTAGGTTTACTTTTCAGCAAGATAACGCAAGATATGCACGCAAACCTGTTAAATGTATACCTTTAAAACTGCAGCACAAACGGGCCCATTAGAGATGGTGTCAAGAATACTGTGCTTGGACAAATGAGAAAATGGAGAAGTTTTTTTTCACAGATGAAAGTAGATTCAGTTTAAAGTTAGATTCTGGGCATCAGTATATCTGAAGAGAACTTGGTACAAAGTACTGTCAACAGAACATCATAGAAAAGGATAGAAATTGTGTTGGGTAAAGCATGGTTTGGGCCAGCATTATGGTCAATGAGGGTCCGCTGCTAGAATGAGGGTCCATGACAATTGCACGGTATTAAAATGATGTCATCCTTTGTCATGGTTACATGTTCAGTGGAGCCATCGGACTAAATTTCGATCTACTCACCCCCATTGTTAGCAGCTGCAGCTGACTTCCTTGAGGAAAAAGATATCCATTAAATGCAGTGGCCAAAATATTCCCTGATTTCAACCCAATAAAGTATGCTTGGGATGCTTTGGGGAGACATCTAGATGAGAGGTGACAGCCACCAGGAACAAATCCTGAGCTCCGAAGAGTACTGATCAAGGAGTGACAAGCTCTGCAGCCTGAACTGCTCAACAATCTCGTTCCAAGTATCCAAATCAGTGTCAATTGTGGGTTATCTGTTAGAGAAGGACATAACCCCTATGTATTTACCTATAGATATTTCTGTACAGTACATGTCTGTTTTACTCTGGACTTCAGAGTTACAGTAGTTTGAACTCAGGATGTTAGACACTCTGTATCAGTGTCAGATCTATGGTAACTACGTGATATGTTGTTTTATTCAATGACATGTATTACTGTATGCAAACATCAATGATTAAACTACTTATGTATGTGCAACCCATGCAATTGTTTTTCATGATTTAAGTATTGGAAGTGTGTGTATTTTCTAAAAATGCACTATAGAGATGGGCTGGAGGTGTGATATTCTTTGTAAAATGAAGTTGTCAGAAAGGAACAGAAATATTACAAATATCAAAGGTTTGATAGGGCAAAGCCTATAGAATCATATTTAGGCTGATGGAGATCAAATATTTCATTTGGTTGCAAATTTAAGGTTTTATCAAACTGTTCAATTATTAGCAATTTTTTTTTTTAGCGCTACAAAACAAAAGTAATAAAGTTTTAATTCATGTAATGTTGCTGAATCAAATGATGCTTATAGAATATTTAAGCTGACCTTTAACCTTTATGGTAAGTTCTAGAAGTTTGTTCATTAAATTATGGAACAACCAGATATAACAAAAAAAACAAAATTCATATTTCCAAAACAAAAAGCTCACCAATTTTTCTCCAATCTATCCTCTCCTGTCTTTTTCGAAACGTAAAATTGTTAGACCCTCCACGCCCGCATCCTTCTGTAAATGGTGAAAATCCCATCTGATCTTGTGAAGAGGAGTGAAAGCCTGATGGCATTATTTACAGCTAAGAAATCCATTTCACCAATTTCGGACAATTCATTGCCCTGGTCTTTTGTTTTCTAAAGAAAAAAAAAAATCAATCAATAAATTTTTATTAAAACAATTTAGTTATTACAATAAACTAATTCAAATTTACTGCTAATTAAGAAATATTAATTCCACGTCAAATCTATCTTAGCAAGTTGCTTTCTTTTAACTAAGATTTTTTTTTTTAATTAAAAATTAATAATGAATATTAAGCTTTTCAGACTTAACTTTCAAGCATTTATCTTTATTGATTACTTGATGGTAGGGATTTAACTTTGGATCTAATTTAACTACTTGACATTTCATCTCAATAAAAATTAATCGCTATACTTAATGAAACAAATAATAAGGGACGACATTTATTCTGTCTTCTGAATACATAACAACTGAGGAAGTATGAAACTGCTGTGTAGCTAACAAGAATCTATAGAGAAGAACAGGGAGATTGATCTACTATTTGAATAATTTGAATATCGGCTGGTATCCATGTTGAGCAATTAGAATATACTGATAGGGAGGATTATGCTAAAGATGGAAAAATGTCTAGAAAAGCAGTGAATACTAGAAAGTCTAACTATACATCTTCCTGGAAAATGTACTTAATGTGACTGATATTAAAAATAAAAATAAACCAATCAATAAATAAAAATCATGGCGTGATTTGGAATATTTAACTGATTGGTGATGCAAGCAGAACTGTACCAGATACGGCGCAAATAGGAAGAAGAACGTGAATAAAACAACCGATTAACGAGTGGTTTTGTAGCTCAGGAACACGACAGGCTGCAAATCTGAAGAAATGTGTCCCTGAACATATCTTTGGTGATTTACGCATATATCAGCTGAGGAACTGACAAATCCATAAACAGGCATTACAGGGCTTGAGCGTGATACATTGTATAACAGATGGCAAACATCTTCATTAATTGATAGCATATGGTTCTACAAAGAATTTTATAGTTAATATTGTTGAATCAAAGTTAAAAGGAGGTGTTACAATATTATCGAGGTCATTTAACAAAAGAAAAAAGTGAACAGGAAAAAACATCAAAAGTGCAAAGTAATTAAATAATAAGATACCATCAAGCAGTGAACAAACGTGTTGTTAACAGGAATGCTAAGTGAAAACAATGCATCTTCAGTGTGGCAACTATAACTGTGTGTTGAAGAACGGATGCATTCAGATGCCTAACAATAAGAAGGACGGAATTTTTGATCAAGGTTTAATTGACAAGTTTTTACAAATAATTCTGTGCTAAAGATAAATCTACTGACTGTAGAAAAGGTTGGTTTTATCGTGTGCTGCTTAACATTCAACCGTTGCAAATAATAAAAGTTTATAGATGAATTGGAGCCAAAAAACAGTTCTATAATGAATTCTCAATTCTATAGTTGAAGTATTCATGTAACACAAAGGTACTGTAAGGACTTATTTAAAGTATATTTCCTGAAATGAAGAAAATTAAATAGTAGTAGTTTCTATTTATCTTCATGACCCTATTTAGCTTGTGATGAATCAGTTTCATCTTACTGTTAACTTTGAAAGTCGAAGATTAATTTTTGTGAATAGTTATTGAAGAGATATAATTAATTATAAATCTGTCTTTATCCAAAGAATATATTAATCTATTTTTACATTTCTAAAAGACTTGGAATTGAGTTCTAATTCACGAAAAAGTTCTTTTCCACAAATCAAATTTAAATTAATTCTGCTTTCCTTATCCTCATGTTATTTAAACTACAATCACAAATTTTTATATACTGATGTAGAAATATCGAAATTAAATTTATTCATCGGGTAATCCCTACATCAAGAATAAGAACGTGAAGGTGACATTACATATTGAAAACTTCAAATAATTGATCAACAAACACTGTTTGTTCCATTATTTTCTGACTGGAATATATCCACTATTAAAAAAAAAAAACTAACACCTGACAATACTGACGACTTGAAACTAAGTTTTTAATATATTTATATATATATTATTTTTAAACTCTAAATAGTGCAAGTAGCATATCCATCCAAACAAACCCCTCTTGCCCTATAAAAAATCATTTCAGCTGTGCAGTTATTAATTGTACGTAAGTATGCTGACCGGAAAGATTGACAAACTTTTATAAATAAAGAATGGCAAGAATCAAGTGACAGAACAAGTTACGTGCTGAGCAAATGCTGCTTAACAAATATTTGGAAGTGCCATCATTTAACTGTCTTCTGAAGAATTGGTATTAACAAGAAAAGGAAATTAATAAAATGTACAATCGTTTGCTTTCATGCTTGAGCTATCATCAATGGGAACCTGGGACATTTGTTTCTGAATCTGTACAATGATTCTTATTGTTTTTTTACTGTTGTGGGTCCCACATGTGGGAGGAAGAAAAGGATCCATAGCCTTTCACGCTTTCCGAGCCTACCATCAAGGGTACCGATGAGTCTTAACAAGGACAAAACAGCTGTCCAGATTCCAGTCGATAATAGCTCAAGGCGTGAAAGCAAACGATTGTACATTTTATTGATTTCTGTTTTTCATGTTACATTTCCTGCTAAATTTTCTTACGTATTGGTATTAACAAGTGTAATGATGGTTTCTGATCCAGCAAAATGATTACTAGAAATTCGACAGCAATGAATTGGAAATTTGAAAGAGCAATAAGTTCATTTCAACTCTCTGATCAGACTACCTTATGGAATTTTTTTTCTCTGAAATGGAAAATCCATAGAAAAAGTATTAAGAAATTAAAAGAGGCCAAAGCATGCAAAATGCTATCAGATATGCATGAGCTGAAATGCTTGTGGAAATATTGAATACCCAAAGAAATGTATGAGGATCTGAGATGACAAATGTGATCCACAAATAACTGGAGAACGGATAAATGCAATGGATTATATGAGGAAGGCTAGGATAATAGATTAAACTCGATATGAACATAATCTATGTAATGTTCAAAATTTAATAATGGTGAAAAGATTACATTAATATTTTAAGGATGTTAATAAATATGTTTACCTAACTGTGGCAAAATAAATCTCTTTGATCTTAGGAATAAGTGTATGTTTTTAAGTTGAGTAACAAAGTTTTTAAAGTTTTTATGTATGCAGCTGACTCACGATAAACCGACATTTGACATTCCGACACGCTCGGTAGTCCGACGCAGGTTGGTTCGAAAACCGACCCGATTGAGGCGGTCACGGAGATGAAATCCACAATCACTTGTGATGAAGTTATGTCGGCTGCAAACACTTTGATATGTTGGTATGAGGAGAGGGAACTCTACTACCAAGAACATTTTAATGTTAAAAGATATTCAAGAAAAAGTCATGACAGATTCTTTACATAAGAAGAAACAAAAAACGATTACAGATTTTTTAAGCCGTAAATACATATGTACGTATTTTTATTTTTTATTTTAAGACATAAATACAGAAATAAATTAGTATTACATACATACATATTCATTTGTGTAAAACTATGCCTAATGAGTTTTTTTTAATTTCCTCAATGGCCGTAAAATATGTACTCAATATGTATTGTAACAATATATGCATTGTAGTACGTACAGTACTGTATATACATAACTTACATTTTCTTGCCTTAGAAGTCAAAATTCAGTTTTAAAAAATCAACCTTTGGTAATCCGACACCCCCTCGGTCCCGTAACTGTCGGATTATCGCGAGTCAACTGTATTTCCAAAATTAGATCGACAAACTTCAGGCGATTATCAAGTATACCAAAACAAGTAATTTTTGTGAGTAAACTTATGTTCGCAAATGAGCTGCTTTGGCATGATATGGAATCAAAGAGTAATTGTTGTTGTCTAATTATTGGAAACATAGATCATTTTTCTCAAGACGATAAGGGGACATCATATTAGCACTGCTGTTCCTGAAGGGTTTTTATTACTATCTCTTAATAAAAAGCAGTATTAGACATTGCTTTATCAAATCTTAGAATGTAGGGGATTGTAAAGCAGGTACAATGGTTGTATGACTTATTATTGGTCATTATTGACTCGTCAGCTAGTATCACAGTGTATCTTTGTTGTGAAGTTCTATGAACCAACTATGCAATCTCTCTGTAGAAGTTAATGATCAACTATTCGAACACCTGCTGCAAAACTGTCACTCTCATGCTGATAGGACATGTTTTTTTAATTCCATCTCGTGCCGAAACGGCTCATTTGTGAACATGAGTTTACAGACATAAATTACATGTTTTTTTGTCCTTGATAACCATCTTAAGATTACTGGTCTAATTTTGGGACACCCCGTCTGAATGTATACATAAATATACACACACACACACTCTTAATATTAAATATATCCCTTACTATTTAGCACGTTTAAAAATTTATATAAATTGCTGCACTGTAAGTCAATGATAAACTTCTGAATTGAAAAAAAAAAAAAAATAATAATAAATGAAGGAAAAAAAATCGACCTAAGAATTTCCGACGCTAAACTGCAGGTTTATCAAATATCGTTTTCCCTCCAAACAAAAATAAAGCAATCAACAGGTAAATGCTCAATTCCCCGTGGTAAAAGTATTATTATTTACTTTAGCTTTCATTTTTAGTTTTTCATTATGTTTTTTGCGAATTCATGATTCTAAGAAAATAAACATCTACATCCGAGTTATTTTTCTATCAAATACCACTTGAAATTTATTGTTTACGTTCGTTCTACTGATAAGCCTAAGAAAAATAAGTCACATCATTTAAACAACTGTATAAAATTAATACAAAAAGATTAATGGGGGCTATTCTTTATAGATCCTGATGCGAATAAGATAACTAGAAATAAAACCCCGTAGACTTACTGGATTATTTAACACATGAATTTGGTTCCTAGTGATTCACCGCCATCCATTGCTTTCCCGAATGCACCTGAGTGCACCTTAATACCGCACTTAAAAATATAAACAAAAACTATTTTTTCTATTTTTCATCAAATGTGATTTAAATATTTTAATTTTTTTATTTTCTAAGCAAGAAATTGTATTTACTTTTATATAATTCGATATTATCAAAGCAAACTAACAATGGCCAATGGCTTTTCACCACGACCATGTTGAGTAGAATATTGGATCTCCCAGCAGTCGACACAAGTGTATAAACTTTAGTGGCATCAGGTTAAAAGAAAACTGGGATGAATATTGTAGGATGATGGCTCGTACTTCTTCCCTTTACCAATGTGTTTCGTCATTTTGGCTCTTTTTGTTAACTTTGGATTCTAGGTTTGATGGTAAGAAATTGAAAATCATCGGCAAAACAGTTTCTCTTCATTTGAACAGCCATGTGAAGTCAATCTTCCTTCGTCCAAGAATTCAAGTTGATTTTTCTCAAAATAATCTTAAATTAGTAATGAATAATAACTAATCAGTTAAGATAAGCATTATATGTATAATTTTCAACCGATGTCCTTATGCGTGTTCTTTTTAGAAGCGTAGTTTTAAATGCCAATTGAAACAAAAGCAAAAAAAAAAATATTTGTGCGTGTTTGTAGGTTTTTAATCATTTTAATATTCGCTTAAAAACAATCAGAAATAAGGAGAGAAATGATATTTGAAATCTGAAGAAACTGTCTTCAGTTCAAAACAAGTTGTCTTTTAAAGTGGGATGTGCTTTGGGAGAAATCGGGATCTTCCTTTCTACGCCCTATTTTGAAGTCCTTGGTCAGTCGTAATATCACAAAATAACATTTTAATTTAATGATATAATTTCTGAAAAATCGAAAAATTCCCTTAATCTTGGAATTTTATGATATTTTGTCAATAAGTTTCTAAGATAATCGACAAGAGAAGTATATACATTGAATATTATCACAGCTTATCTTGACAATCTAGTTGCATCATAAAATAATTGTTGTTTATTATATTTCCCGTTAAGACTTTGAATGTATATTTATGAAAACGATAACATATTTCACCATTAATCCTGATTTAGTTCCAGAAGATTTCAAACAGTACCGTTTGATATGAAAGTGAAAGTTTTAAATTTACTCTAGACGTTTCATCTATAAACATTTTCAGCATAATAGATGATGACATCTGCCGAGGACAACGAAAAATAATAATAGAAAATCAATAATAATTGAGGGTTTTAAGCCATAGTAGCCTAACCCTCGAAAAGCAAATTATTGGGGGAAATGATTTGATGGTTGAGTACAAAAAAAAAAAAAAAACGATATACACTTTGCTGCTGTAATTTATATAATAAAGAAAATTAGCTATAAAAATTACAACAGCAAAGTGTATATTGTTTTTTTGTACACAGCCATAAAACCTTTCAAACCAAGAAGCAAATTATTGAGAAAATGGTTTGATGGTTGAGTACAAAAAAACAAAAAACAACAATATACACTTTGCTGCTGTAATTTATATAGTAAAAAAAAAAAAAAAAATAGCTATATAAATTACAACAGCAAAGAGTATATTGTTTTTTTTTTTTTGTACACTGCCATGAAACCTTTCAAACCATTTCCCCAATAATTTGCTTTTTGAGATTTAGGCTAGTATGGCTTAAAATCCCTCATTTAAAAAAAAATAAATGTGACTTTTATTTTAAAAATTAAATTCATTTTTTTATCCAATTCGAAAAATAATAAATTGCCTGATTAGATAATTAAAAATGAGAATGTTTAAAAAAATGTTACTGAAGACCTACCTTTTAATTTTCTACTTGGGGAAAAAACAAACAAACAAAAACTGGTGATCTTCAAAATATTTAAGAATAAGGGAAAACAAAATAACATTTTTGGAAATCTATGTTAGCAAGTTCCGTTGCCTTACATAAATCGATTCGTAAATCTGTTAGTTTGATTTTTTTAAAGTATTTTCCTACGGTATTTATTTATTTATTTATTTATTTATTTATTTATTTATTTATTTATTTATTTATTTATTTATTTATTTATTCATTGTGCCTTAAGTAATAATCTGAGTTAAAAAAAATAGAAGCAAAACGTGTGTGTATTGGCAATAAATAATGAAACCAACTATGAAATACACTTACTGTATAAATAAAAAAGCTGGAGTGATTAAAGCTTAATTTCTGCCATCATCACAAATGTATTGGACAAACATGATACAAACAAAGTATTAATGTTCATTTCTGTAGTAGTATATATAGATTTCTTTAACACAGGAAACTGTTAATTAAAAATAGGTTTTGTTGCCATCGAGGAAATCTTTTAACACTTTTTAGGTGAAAGTGTATAGGTATTTCCTTTATGAAAATGCCTACAATTGTGTTCTCATGAAACAGATCCATTCTACTTGTCTTTTATTTGAGTAATTGCAATTTTTCAACTTTAAGATTAAAATAATAACAGATAAGATTTTGTTTATTTCCACATTTTGCCTTAAATAGTTCATAAATTTCATAAAGTTTCCTTCTGTATTCCTTCTGTATCAAACATAGAAAATATCATGGTTTTGATTATCTTACTTATTTTACTGAAAATGAACTTAGCACAGTGGATAAAAACTACTACATGAAAATTTTTGTGGATTGTTGTACTAAATATGAACACCTTCCTTGAGTTAATCATATATTTGAGTTCAAATGATGAGAACTTTCTTATCCTGTATTGTAGATTATCAGAATTAGTAACTGTTGCCAGTGTAATATCAAAGATATCATCATTTGAAACGCCAGTATACATGTAACTTTCCGAAGTATGTCAGTGTTCAGTAAAATGGACTGTTTATCTTGCAATGAAGATAAGATAGGTAATATTTGACTAAAGGTGCCAAATTTGCTGAGAACGAATTCCAGCTGACAAATGATAAGTATTAAAACAGATCAGATCCGGAAGCTTGGAATTAAAACATCATGAAAAAGCATTTGGAAAGTAATTCCATTTAACTGAAAGAATTTAGTGAAGAAGTGTGTGGAGTTTAGAAAAGAATGTGGAAAAGTCTTACAGTCTAATAAGTCTCCAAGATACGATATAGAATTTGACTGAATGGATCCAACAACTGTAACAATGTCGAAGTTCATTTAGATTCGATCAGAATTGATCCCATCCAACTCAAATGTCAGTTTTGTGTTAAACATTATTATCTTTTGTTTTGCTGTTTACAAAAACTTCTGTTTTTCCATTGTTTTCTTCCAAATTTATTTTTTTCAATCAAAGACAAACTCCAGTTATTAATGATAGGAAGATTATTAATTGATTTCGTTTAATTTTTCTTAATGTTAGGGGGTAGTATATTTGTATTTATCATTGCATTTCTTACTTACATTAAAAAATGTTTCTTTTTTTCTTTTTCTTTTTCGTTTTGTCAGGTGGAATTGGAACAGCTGATGTAACTAGGCATCTAGAAATGGGAAGAGAACTATTAGCAAAAGGACAATATGCCGATGCCTTAACACATTTTCATGCAGCTGTTGGTAAGATTGAATTTTTGATTTAAAAATGTTGTAGCAGTTCAGTTATTCTGTGACTTCTAGTGTCAAGTGGTTTTACATTTCTTTCATCTCAGCTGAGGATTACTGCATGAATTCAACTGTGCATAGCATTTGTTTAACCAATTTTTGTTGAAAAAAAATCATATGCTTTCACTATGAAGTATGACTTGATCCACAGTAAAAGTGTGAACACATTATTCTTCCTGGCAACCCTTGCTTCAGATGCTAGAAGTTATATTTTTTACCATGTGCTATGTGCTGATGAAGTGATTTAGTTTGGATATTCTTTTTACTTTTTTGTTTGCATTCCTGTTTCTACTTTATTTCGTATAGATTTCTTCAGACACACACACACACACTCAAAGATTAATAATACTCATCTTACTTTGTAGAGTAATACCAAGTCTTATTGTGAACAACTATTATGAGCTCCTGACTTCCACTATTTCTTACACTAGCTAACAGATCATTCAATATCCATTAAGACAATTCTCTGCAGTTGGATCATAGCAAAGAAATCTAATTTTCTGCATTGTATCATCTTACTGTATCTCCTTGCCATTTACCACTAGTTTACTGTAAGCTGAATATTTTCTAAGTTCCTGCAATTTAGTTTACATGCTTCTTAACTCTTGCCCTCAGAATGACATCACTCAATAACGTTTGAAGACTTCTCTCAAACTGCAACTTTTCACCTTAGCTTTAAAGTATTAATGTCCTCACTTCTTATTCCATTCATTGACATGGCAACAAATTCATCTTATTTCATCACTAAAGATGTCTCTAAACTTTTGCTTAATTATCCCTTTTCTCTCATCTTCAGTAGATATAACCCTTGTGTTTGACCTTCCAGTATGATCTTGCCATGAATTCTAAATCTTTCGTGACTTTTTTCTTCAGTTGCGTAAATTCCCTTTTCTGTTAAATAAACTACAGTTACTGTTATCTATTAGTGATCATTTGGAATAGATTTTATCAGGATTTCCCGTTATCAAAGTATCCTTCTTGTTTCCTTTTTTTGCAACTTTGTACCTAGCCCATATGTGCCATCACCTCAGGTATAGAATTTTCAAGCAATTATCTCACATCCATTCAACCATCCATAGAAGAGATCAATGCTGCTATTTGACAAATCTGACCATATAGTGCAATTGGTAGTAGTACAAATCTACAACTGTCTTCTTTCTATTACAAATTTCATACCAGGTCTACCGGCTTAAATCCGCTGTTTTCTAATAGATGGCGAAAGTGATCATATAAAATTACTATCGAACCGCCGAATTGATAAGTTTCATGCGTTTGACATCCTTCAACAATAAGCAGTGCACAACAATAGCAGTTTCAAAGAAAAAATTAATTTTTTCTGTGGTAATCATGTCGAGTTTTGTGCCAAAAAAGGAGCATATGTGGACAGCTCTGCTTTTCTGCTTCAATCTCAAGAAATCGGCAGCCGAATCGCACCGAATGCTTGTGGAGGCCTATGGCAACCGTGCTCTATCGGAAACAACTTGCAGAGACTGGTTTCGTCAGTTCAAAGACGGCAATTTCAGTGTTATCGACAAGGAGTGTGAAAATCGGCTTAAAAAATTTGAGGACTGTGAACTGCAAGCCCTGTTGGATGAGGACGACACGCAATCTCAAAAAATGCTTGCCGAGCAATTGGGAGTTGCTCAACAAACCATTTCCGATCGCCTACGTGCCATGGGAAAGGTCCAAAAGATCGGAAAATGGGTCCTGCATCGGATTGTTACTGGTGATGAAAAGTGGATCTATTTCAAGAATCCTAAACACAAAAAATCGTGAGTTGACCCTGACCAACCATCAACATCGTCCGCAACACCCAGTCGCTTTGGACGGAAGACAATGCTGTGTGTTGTGTGGGATCAGGAGGGTATCATCTACTATGAGTTGCTGAAACCAGGGGAAACTGTCAATGCCCATCGTTACCAACAACAACTGATCAAATTGAACCGTGCTCTTCATGAAAAAAGGCCAGAATATCAGAAAAGACATGATAAGCTGATTTTTCTCCATGACAATGCACCGTCACACATGTCAACAATGGTCCGCAACTACTTGAGGCACTCAACTGGGAGCTGCTACCCCAAGCCACTAACTCATCAGACCTGGCACCTTCTGACTACCACTTGTTTTCGTTGATGGGCCATTCACTTGCTGAGGAACAATTCGAATCTTACGAAAACGTCCAAAAATGGCTCGGTAAGTGGTTTGCCTCAAAAGGGAGGGATTTTTTTTGGCAAGGTATCCACAAATTGCCCAAAAGATGGGAAAAATGTGTAGTTAGCGAGGGCCAGTACTTTGAATAAATCAATTTTTCACTTTCTATTGAAAAAACGTCTTTTTTGTTACCTAAAAAACAGCGGATTTAAGCCGGTAGACCTGGTATTCTTTTTTTTTTTTTTTTTTTCCATTTATGCCATCATAATTGTTGACTTTCTATGATAGTAGATCATCATTTCTTAACTGACTGTAACTTTTATTATCTTTGCTCCTATGGTCAAAAATTATTTTCAAAATTTTTGAATAACAAAAATAATGTTCTTTTATACTTCAGAATTAATCGGATTTCTGAACTATCATCTTGTGCAATTTTAAGCTTTTCAATTGAACATTTAGCTATAAAATAATAATACAGTTATACCCTAAGCTACAACTCTTTGAAATTTATGGCGCCTCGGACTTAGGGACATTTTGAACTCCACCACCACTCCCTGAAGTTGTAGTGCTTGCTTAAGAGTTATGGCTCTTAATGGCATGATGCAATTGGCAGATAAGCTTACTTTTTCTGTTATGGTGCTACAAACATTCCATTTATGCCAGTTATGCACATATATGATGATTGCAATGCAGAACATGCATCAATAAGTGGGGAAAAAATGCAGTGCTTCGAGTTGCGGCATCTGTCAGGAATCTAAGATGACATAACCCCCTGATATACCTGTAATTACTGGGCATGCACAGTCTTTCTGTTCCACTTGAACATTCTTGTCCTCTGTATGTCTATGTAAATCACATTGAAACAGCTGAACAAATTTCCACCGCATTTGGTACTTAAGGTATTCATGGTACTACATTTGTTTTGGGTCCCACCCTTCCATCCAAAATCATCCCCAAAATCCTTGTTTAAACTGCTAGAGAGATTTTCTTTAAAATTTGATACAATGCTTATTTATGGTCTAACATAAAATAGGGGCATAGTTATTTTAGTCTTCAATGCTCTCCCATTCTCAAAATGGCCCCTGCAATGCTGCATGCTCAGTTTTCACTATACAGGGGAAAGCTGAGTTTAATCCTAGTAATAATAACAATAATTACTTGTCCCTTTTATTTCTACTGAGATTAGATACACAGTAGATTTCCTATAATTGGGATTGGGTTTTTTTGTTTTTGTTTTTTAATAACATTTCCTGATGTTTAAATTTGTACGCTGGGTTACTCCATGTCAGATCACCTGATGAGTTCGATCCCATCCCATATTTCCATAAAAAATTATTTGCATTTAAGTGTTCATAAGATAACATATTTTGCAAAACTTGGGATTTTTAGATTAAAAATATGAATTTTTGGAGTTATTATTTTTTTAGGTGCCGCGCCGCTTAATTTACATATTTTCTTGAATACCTCATCTCCTAATCAATCAAATGGAACCCAATTTGTTTTCCCCAGGTAATGTTTTATGCTCAATCCAAAAATTCCAACGAAATTAGTCTAGGACTAACATTTTTCTAGTAATAGAAAGCATGTAAGCATTTAGGAAAAAAACTAAATGGCCATCCCATTTAAAAATTTGAGATTTTAACCCAAGTCTGAAAAAGGTCTAAAGTAACTGAAAAAAAATAATCAAGTTATTGTTTTGCTCCTGAGCCTGGGAAAAAAATTGCAACTTGGTATATTCTTATCGAATCACGTCAAGGAACATCCAGCAATTTTCCAAAATTTGTTGGAGAAAAATACAAGCCTTTTAATTAACTTCATTGGCATTTCCTTTAATAAAAGTGTTTTACTTAGGTATTACTTAAAATATTTTCAATAAAAATTCTTTTTTTCTGACAATAAAAAAATAAAATACTAAACTGCTATTATTATTTTAATTTGCGAGTTCTTCAAATTTCTACAATATTAACTACTAGTTGATAAAGAGTTATTCAGGATGAAATATCTGTAGCACTCATTGTTTTTTGCTTTCTTTTCAAAATAGTTTCTGTATTTTTGGTTTTGAATCATACGATTGTATGAAAAGGCGGGAATGACTTTCACTTTCTGTTTGAGGCCAGGTACTTTCACTTTCTGTTTTCAAGGAGTTTTCCCGAAAGTTTCAATTTTTGTTTGAATGGATTGGGTTTTCCCCCAAAGTTTCATTTTCTGTTTAGGAGGGTTGGGTATTCCCCCACATCTATTTTGTTTGCAAGGGTCTGGTGCAACTCGCCATTCTTTGAGCTAGCACTATGACAGAAGCAGTTGCTAGTGCTCATTTGGAATTCTTTTAAACACGGAATGTCACAGGACATCTTACTCAAGAACTGTTGGATTGAATTGTTGTGATGAATTCGAGGAAGAAGAAAAAGAACTCATGCTTTTAAGGTCGGCGTTGACTGATATTTCTGATGCCAGTTTAATTTTCTCACCACCACCACCACCAAAAATTGCTACTCTCAAAGTATGAACAGTTACAAAAAAATTGTTGCAACCTATTTAACAAACAGAAAAGAACACCAAGAAAGGTCTGAGATCAATTACACTTGCAGTTGCAAAAGACCGCACAGGGTGTGCCATTCACAACAGTTTGAAGCCTGGTGAGAAATTTTGTGCTTCATGTAGACCAGCTGTAGCAGACTGTAATAAGGAAAAAATGATCCATTTTCCTGTTGTATTTCTGTACCACTGTCCAATGAATCAGAGGCTGACTCTCTTATGGACACTGGTAAAGTTACAAGCAATAAATAAGAAGAGCAGAGTTGTGTACACAAAAAAAGAAGGCAAAACAAGTAAGTGTAGCAGTACACACAAAAATTTGCTCAAGAATTGATATACCAAGTACATCACTAATACCATCAACATCTGAAAACATTATGAATGTGCTGGCTGTGACAACCTAAAATAGCTGATGACTGATTTAAAAGCAAAATGCCAAATGTCACCATGACAAGAAGTACTCAAAATATTGTTGACTGGCACCAAGTATTTGGACAGTACTACACATAATGGATGAATTTCAAGTTTCAGTGTATACAGTGAAAAAAGCCAGAGCTCTGAAAAACTCTCTTGGTATATTGGCTGAATCACACAAATGCAGGGGGGAAAATCTTCTGGAAAATACAGTGCAAACTGAAAGGCAATTTTATGAAGACGAGTTCCTTCGCTTGTGCCCTGAAAAGAAAGACTACATGAGTGTCTTAAAGTACCAGGAGGCCAACGAATTCACAAGTAAAAGCTCCTGCTTTTAGTAAACTTAGTGTATTCGGAGTTTAAGGCTCAGTATGAAATGAAAGTTGGGCTTTCAAAATTTTGTTCCCTTCGACCTCAATGGAGTGTGACAGTTGCTGCTAGAGGGATGCATTCAGTTTGTGTGTGTGAAACCCATCAAAATTTGAAATTATTGGTGTCTTCCCTACCCACAAAGACTGATTATAAAGAATGCTTGGAATAAAAAAAAAAGAAAATAGTTATTTTGAGTGCTACCAGGTAGCATTTGTGCACACACAAAAAGAAAAAATACCAAGTTGAACAAACATGATCTTGAATTGAAATCAAGACATGCGAACCAAGGAATGCAAAATGTGCTGGAAATGTAATATGGCATGGTCCAGAGTTGCTCGAAGCATGTCTTGAGGGATGGCTGCAACATGTTGTTTATTCTTGCCTTCAGTTCAGCAACCAATTCAACATTGCCTTAGAAACTCGGCTTTTCAAATAATCCCGTAACCAAAAATGGCATGGGTTGAGGTCAGGGGATTGTTGTGGCCAAGCATTGGAAAACTTTCGAGAAATTACTATGTCCTCGCCAAATGTAGTGCTCAATATTTGCATAGTCATACTTGAAATATGGGATGGCGCCACATCTTGTATGGTTATGAGTCTAAGCAATTATGTTCTTGTAAAGCCAAGGTATTCTTGCAGCAGAGAAGATCTGTGTAATGTGGTTCTTTTGCTGATCAACACACGAGACATTGAGGCATGATGTGCTCAAAAAACAAATCCTCCATTTATAAACGTTGTGGTAAATCCACATCATACAGTTGCATAGTCGGAGTGTAGGGGCTTTGCAAGCACAGTATTCAGACGTGTCGAACTCCATATTCGACAGTTTTGCATATTCACTGCTCCTTGTAGGGAAAACGTGCCTCGTTGGTCCATAAAACTTTTAAAGGCCACATGTTGTTGAGCTGCGTCCTCACCCGAAATCGCAAAGCAAAGTTAGCATGCTGCTCAGGGTCACAAGGGTGGCTCCTGTACACTCTGAATTTTATAAGGATGCCATTTCAGGATGAACCATAGAATTTTACAGACAGTTTTACAGAACCATAGAATTTTACAGACTACAGAACTTGCAGTTGCTGGGATATATGTCTGGTACTAACTATGGATAGGTCCGAATGCAACTGGATTTCTGCAGCAGGCTGCTTCTAAATGGCCCTACTCACCCAACTCACTACACCCAACAGGTCTTTATCATATCATATCCTTCAGCCCATTTAGTAACAAAGGCCTTTTCTTTCTTTTTTTTTTCAAATGACATTGGTGAAATACAGCGGTGATATTACTGTTGTTTTGGTAAGAGCTTCATTAGCGAAGGTTGGTCCTCCTTGCAAATACCCATTGTTATTTCTACCAGTTACAGGAAGACATCACATGTGAATGGCTGCAATATCATTAGAAATTAGCATGATGTAACACTTTTGCTTTTGTGCACCATTGCCACCTGGTGGAATTCAAAGTAACTATATTTTTTTCTTAAATTCTCTTAACTATGTTATTATTATGGTATCCCAATTTTTTTCATCTCAATTGTTTATTATCCCAATTTGAAATGCCAATTTTTGTTGCAATCTGTTGAGTAGATTCTTCTCTACATTGCTCTGTGTCTGTCCCTTTAATTACAACCACCTGGTACTATAGTCCTTTTATTATATTTGTGAAGACACATGATAACTCCATATATAGTGAACGATTGAGCATTAGGTTGTACTTCTGTTTTGAACATGGCACTATTGTTCGTTTGTGCCAACAAAACTTTGAAAGGTCAATCGAGAGAAATTGTTTGGAATGTTATTTTTTATTTCAAGTGTCGATCTCTATCGTAAAACGGCTGAAGCTGCATGTATTTCATCTCATTCAGTGTTCAATATTGTTTCCGAAGGAAACCGAAGCCTCGCTTACCACTAAGCCTAGCCCATTGTTTGAAAAGCCGGGCAAGAAAAGAGAGCAACCAACATCGATAACAGAAATAGACGACTAAAAACAAACTTTTTATGAAATCAAAAATAAATAAATAAAAAAAATATTCTTAATATCGGAAAACCAACAAAAATAATAAAAATAAAACATTGTAGGGCGAGGACAAATAGGATGTAAACACCAAAAGTAACTTTACGACATTCCAGACGCGACCAAGCAATAACTCTAGTGAAATTAAGGAAATGATAATGATTGGTTAACTGTGATCACATGTCTTCACAAATATAATGAAAGAACTATAGTATAACACCACTGCTGTTAGCTAATTTTTCAAGGACTGGTTGTATAGCTTAGAAAATAGAAAAATCCTAAATTTCAGAATATTGTATCTCACAATCAGAGCTGTCACATGGTATATCCTTCTGCAAAAAGTATACGACATCCAAGGATTAAAAAAAAATTAAAAAGTGTACATAGGTAATATACAGGGTCTCCCGTAAGTCTGGACCCGAAGGAAGTAATGCAGCGGAGCACTTGCCATAATTTATTGAAATCTTTCTTCCTTAGGTCATTAAAATCTCTTTATTATACATATTAATAAAATATCAGTCTAAAATCTGTAATATTACTTGTTAAGTCATAATTTACTCTGAAAGTAAGTATACAGTGATGTGATTTTAGTCTTGATTTTGAGTTTTACAAAAAGATAAAATTGTTATTTTACCATGTTATAAAAACTTTGATATTGTGATTTTTTTTTTTTTTTAGCTGTTTCACTATTTTATAACTTGAAAAATGAACAACTTAATGTATAAAATATGCCAAATTTGATTTATGTTTAATGTTTATTTTTTATTTCTTGTCATCCATTGAATTTTTATTTTTTTATTTTTTTATTATTTACTAGAGGCTGACTCTTCCAACTACCTTACTTACTTTAAAAGAGCTACATGTTACCTTGCTCTTGCTAAATCAAAGTCTGCTTTACCAGACTTGGATAGAGTTATAGAACTAAAACCAGACTTTATAGCAGTAAGTATCTATTTGTTCCTTTTAAAAAAAAAATAATAACCATTATGAACAAAATGCAACACTTGTTACTAGTATATGCCTAACTAAATTTTCAAAATGATGTATGTAACATCTAATAATTTGGGAGCAAAAAAATTTACTTTGTTAGCTGCCTTAGTTGTTGATGATTGATAAAACAAACATTAAGTAATCTAAGATGCTTAACTTAAGGAAAAATTCAAGATAACAGTTTCAAATCGTGAGCGAATTATTCAAAGCTGAGGACAATTAATTTTTAATAAAAGAAGTTTTATAAGCGAAACAACTTAAGTTTTGTTCAAGTCTTAATTTTATTCTGATTGCAATTTTATTAATTCTTTTTTATGTAAATGAGTTACCTTTAAATAATAATAAATTATCTTAACCTAATTCTGTTTTATATTTATAGGCCAGAATGCAAAGAGGTGGTGTTTTATTGAAGCAAGGACGTCTAGATGAAGCCCATTTAGATTTTGAAAATGTGGTGAGTGTATAATTATCAAAAAATAACTGTCAATTTTACTTAATTCATTTCTTTTCCTACAGTTTGTTTTTTAGAATCTCTTCCTTCTTTCTATTTGATTCTGCTATTATATTACATTTATTATTTTTTGGATGGTTTGAAAATGGATAATATTTTCAGAGTAATAAAAAATAATGATAATAATTACTTAAATAATTTAATTGGAATGTATTATCAATAATTTTTGAAGAAAATTCTGTAAAAGTACAAGAAGGCTTAATGTTTGTGATTTAAAATAAAGTGAAAGTGAAAATAAATAAAACACACTTACTTACGAACATGAAATGAGAATAAAAAAGATGGTAATGAACCTACAGTTTTGGAATACTCGGCATATTCCATCATCAGGGACGGCACAAACATATAGGACTTCACAAAATAATCCAATCAATCCCTTCACTTCCCTCACTCTTACTGTGTGTTCCCACCTCATGTCGTCTTAAATAAGTTTGTTTTTGTTTTTTTGTGTGTACCGTCCCTGATGATTTAATACGCAGAGTATTCTGAAACTGTAGGTTTATTACCATCTTTTTTATTCGCCTTTCATGTTTGCAAGTAAGTGCATTTTATTTATTTTCACTTTCACTTTATTCTGTAAAAATAGTTAGTTTTATAAATTCTAATTACTAATTATACTTTTAAAAATTCAGTACATTCTTACTAAATGAATGAGGAGAATAGGAAGGAAATTTTTGCAATTAATCATAAATGTATTGTAAGTTTTATAAAGTAAGTTATAAAATCAAATTATAAAAATTATTTTCATAGTAAACCAATTCAAGATTATTATTTTTTTTTAATTTTAAAACAGCTAAGAAGGGATCCTCAAAATCCTGATGCTTTGCGGTTATACACATCTATTGAGCCTATCAAAAGGGATATTCAGATGGCCCAGATGCTACTTTCAGAAAGAGATTATCCATCTGCTATTAATATTCTCACAAAACTAATTGAGGTAATAACTTATTTTTATATAAACTTTTTATGTTTTTAACATCTTTTTAAAAAACAAATGTAATTTACCAAACTTGATATTTGATTGTTTTAGGCATGTCCTTGGGATCCAAATTTAAGAGAATTGAGGGCAGAAGGATTTATCCATTTAGGAGATTTAAACCAAGCCATCAGTGATCTGAAACCTACAACTAAATTACGGAACGATAACACAGAAGCTTATTATAAATTAAGTACTTTACATTATCAGCTTGGAGAATCAGAAGAATCGTTAACGTAAGAATATTCTTATATATTGTAATTGTTAATTAAAATACTTAAACACACTTTTAATGAATTTTAATACATTAAGCACTACATAAACTTTTGAATAGCAATGTGCGACATGTTTTTATTGATTCCGGGCCATTTTTTTGTCTGTATCTTCCTGATTTGGATCTGAATGTTTTATGGGATTTCTTTACTTATGAGATAGGGGAGATCAATTCCATTTGATGATAGTAAAGCTATTACAACTCAAATTGTGAAAAAAAATATTGTTTGATTTACTGTGATGTGGTGTCTTGATGCCCTACAGTGATGTGCCTTAGTATTTATTTATTACAGAAAGCTTTGTGTATTACTTAGGTATATTTTTAAGAAAACTGTAGCTTTTGCATTTTTGTTTTCTTTTATATTAAAAAAAAATCAAATCATTTTGTAATTTGTAATTTTGTTTTTCAGGGAAATACGAGAGTGCCTTAAATTGGATCCTGATCATAAAAAATGTTTTACATTTTATAAAAAAGTGAAAAAATTGGCTGCCCAGTTGAAAGCTATACATGAGTTGATTAATGAAAATAAATACGAAGAATGTGTTTCAAAGGCCTCACAGATGCTTAAATTAGAATCTGAAGTACATCCATTTGTTGTAAAAGCCAAATCATTTACATGCCACTGTAATTTAAAGGTAATTATTCTTTTATATAATGACTCATGTTTTGAAGAATTATAATTGGAGTAAATATACTATCACAACTTTTCAAATAATAATTTCTGCTTCTGTTGCACTTGGTATCTTTGTTTAATCTCATTTCTGTTATGTATTTGTAGATCTCCTTGCTGTATTTGGATATTTCTTAAAATACAGTATGTGCCAAAATAAACGATACTAAAATATTTTGTACCAAAAAGGTTTCTGTGACATACAGAATACAAATAGTAGAGGAAGTATAAGGAACATGGGAGTCAATTTCCACATTTTCTGAGTCATAGCATGTGTTCAGTATGCTGTCTGTTGCCTTGCTGCGGTACTCATAACGCTCACGTAGATTCTCAACAACCTGAAGAGTGGTTGCTTCATTCCACTGACACAATCTTTTGATGTAAGTCACCAGTGGTTGCCTGTGGGTTCTCTCGGAAAATAGCTTCCTTCAACATACCCCAAATGTAAGTGTCTGGTGCTGTAAGATCAAGTGAATGAGATGGATATTGGAAGGCTTTTCCACAGGAAACGATACGATTATTAAAATTCGCATGAAGCAACTGAAGCAGCATGTCCCTCGCTACATGGCAAGTGGTCCCATCCTGCTGGAACATTGTGTACGAAGTGGCAGGTTATAATTTGCATGGTAAATCTGATGAGTTCTCCAAGAAATGTACCCGCACCTAGTTCAGTCACAGGATTTCCATGATGATCCTCAACAAAGTAAGGGCTCAAGAATACCGCACACCAAATTGTTACATGCACACTGTGGAGGGATTTCTCCACAATGATGTCTGGCTGTTCAAATCCCAGAAAGCGAGTTGTCTGTCAATTGATAAATCTATTCAAATGATTATGGCTTTCATCAGAAAACCAGACATTTGACAGGAAAGCTTCATCATTGTATGCCATCGCTAACATCGTTGCACAGTAAACGATTCTTGTCAGCATTGTTCAGACATTGTCTGGTCTATATATTATAGGCAAACCCACCAATTTCCTTGAACATTTGTCTCGTAGATGTTTAACTAAGATTTATTTTTAAGGATATTCGCCGTAGATTATGTTTAGGCAACTGCATCACCTGCTCGCAAAGCCTTCCTCGATTTGCATTTGTTGTCACTGTGCTGGATGTCCAGTGCAGCCTTTGAGGTGTGTCAGAACGCTGCCTTAGAACGAAATTTTTTAATGACGGCTAACATAACCATGTTTGTGGGTAGTGGTTGTTAAAATCGTTTTCGAAATGGATTTCCAACTTACAGCAAACTTAGTCTGGCCCGGTAGCGGAGAGGGTAAGGGCGCTTGGCTGTGGGTTGGAGATGACGGGTTCGATTCCCGACCTCGGCGGAGGGCGGGAATTTTCCATGCTCCATTCTCCTCCAAACGGGTCCTAGGGCCTACCCAGCCCTCTGTAGAATGGATACCGGGTTTCTTTCCCGGGAGTTAAAGGCAGGTGGGTGTCGGGCTGACCTTCCGACCTCAATCTAGTCCTGTTGGTCAAGAAACATCGGGAACCTTTCCTCCCGCGCACCCACGGGCCTGTATGGCCTGTTTGGGGACAGCTAGCATACTTAGTCATTTGAACATCCAATTCCGTATGATCGAAAATAATGCTCCACAATCATTTTTTTTTCCTCCATTGTTAGCACCATTTGAACATCTACCAAGCTTCAACCAACATTAACATAGTGTTACATTTCCATGATGACATTCAATGGAGTCATCACGTGGTGCGCATGAGCAACAAAGGCTTGTGACGTTCAGTATCGTTTGTTTTGGTGCATACTGTAATATAAAATTTAAAGTAATAGTTTTGTAAGATAAAAGAACATATATTTATCTACTGAGTTTCAGTTGGAATTCATCTATTTTATCATCATGGTAGACAGGATCTTCAAGACGACACTGATACAACCAAATTAGACAGGATTGCTGCTTACCCTGCAATTTATAAATCCTCTTGATCTTGTTTTATTAGAATTCCTCTGCAGCCCCAGTTATTTTTCTCTGGTTTTTCTCACAAAGAGAAATCCCAAGTACGGTCATTTTTTGCTGTTAAGATCTGGCCCAGATGTATCATGATATCTCACTTTATTTTCATATCTTGTTGTTTGTTCTTGCCTACCCATAAGCTCCAAAATTTATCATTACATTGTTGTTCCATTCATCTTAGTGTCCCATATTCCTCACCCTCCACACATGCTTTTATCTACTACAGTTTAAAGAAATTCAAATCTACAACCTCACAGGCTTGATGATAGAGCTGATAGTTGCAATAACATGAATACTGCTTTCTCATCAGCCACTAGGAATATAATCGTTACAGCAGATTAAACAATCTGGCTGATAGGATATGGCTTTGACAGTTTTCTTACTATCAGTATCCAACTATGTTCAAGTTTTGATTTAAAGGTTCCTGTAGCCATGTAAGTAGAGAGAAAGAATCCGATATTAATATGAATATGCTTGGAATTGTGATTGGAAAAATTAAGCTGTTGTTCAGTCATCATCATAGTTGCAGCTAAGCTTACCGAATTGGATATAAATCCAATTTGCCAAACCATAAATCTAAAATTATGGTTTGGCAAATAGTTAATTTTAATTGTAACTAAGTCATTTTCATTTAATACGCATTTTGATTCTTCCTCTCTCTGTTCAGCTTTATTCTGATTTGTTTAGATCAGGGGTTATGTTATGTGTGGGTGGCAGGGAAGCTGAGCACCATGACCTTTGGCTTATTGTGCTACGGAAACGAGGACAGGCTGTGAAAGAATGGTGGAGAAAGTGCAGGGGAAATGGGAGAACCCAGAGAAAACCTGCCCAATGCTGATCGTTCACCATCTTGAAACCCACATGAGAACCAAACCTTGGTACTCAGAGGTGAGAGGCCAGTGTCTTAGCAACGTTGCCAACCACGCAGCCTAGACCAGGGGTGCACAAGTCTGAGGGCCAATATTTTTATAAAAGTTCTGATGCAGGGCAGCAGCATTCCACCCTCTAATCCTACAACCTTTACTGTATCTTACTAATTAATGATCTGACAGTGCCATTTATAATAATAATTAATAATACATGTAATTTACATAAACTTCAAATTATCAAATAATGTGCTATTTGTGTTTCATATCAAAGTTCCAATAGAAAAGTCTGAGACAGTTGCTGTTGCAAGTTATAATATTTTCAATGTATCTGTTGGCAGCAATGTAAAGGTTCAAATTTAATTTTAAGTTTGACACTACCAGGTCTCAGAGTGTGTGTGTGTGTGTGTGTGTGTGTGTATATCAGTATATAAACAACAACAAAATAAAAGAAACTTTTAATTCATTTGTAAATATATATTTTTTTTTCCCTTTTGAAATAAAAAAAAATAATAGGCAAATTTAATAACAGAAGCAATAGAAGCTTGCTCCGAAGTGCTCTCTCTAGAAGAAAATGCACCTAGTTTATGTGATAGAGCTGAGGCCTACATAGCAAATGATATGTTTGAAGAAGGTAATCGCCATTTTTTAAGATTATTTTATTTCTTTGATATACAGTTTTTCTTATAGATAACTTGAAAACCCTTAATTGCTTCTTCTCAATTCTTCTTAATTTAATCAGCAATTATATGTTGTGATAGTTGCTTATAGATTTCATATTTACATATTTCATATTTATTTTAGCATGCATATAAATTTTTACAATTAACCATAATAAATGGGGTGTTAAACTCATAATTGCACTTCATTTGGAGATTTTTGTCTTAAAGGATTCATCATCAAATAACTTAGACTCTGCATCACAATAACTTTTTTTGTTATGTTCCTAGAAGCATCAGAGTTTCAGATTTTTTAAGCATCCTAAATTTAGCAGGAAAGGAATTACTGAGTGAAAGTTGATGGTGCATTATCCATAAATGTTATTTTTATATATGTGCGTGTGAGCTTTTAAGTTATTAATTCTGGAACTTCTAATTTCACCTATATTTTCAGAAATATGAAAATTTCCTAATATTTAGTTTTTCTCTTTCAGCTGTTCATGATTATCAGAAGGCAGTGAATCTAGATGAGAATTTACAAAGAGCACAGTCAGGTTTAGAAAGGGCTCAGAAATTATTGAAGCAATCTAAAAAGAAAGACTATTACAAAATATTAGGTGTAAAAAGAACTGCTAGTAAACGTGATATACTTAAAGCTTATCGAAAACTTGCTCAAAAATGGCACCCTGATAATTTTCAAGGAGATGAAAAGAAAAAAGCTGAGAAAAAATTCATTGACATTGCTGGTGCCAAAGAAGTTCTTACTGATCCAGGTACGTACTTTAATATAATCTCTGTTCTAGAAATATTAACTTGCTTTTCCTCTATTTTTTTTTTTTTTTTATTCTGTGTTTATATATATATATTTTTCTATATTATACGAAACATACTGACAGCATGAAATGGGTTTGGGAATTCATTCTATAGATAATACTTTAATATTATGACAAATAAAGAGTATAAAACTAGATTATATGATCCAAATATTCCAATATACTGGGACATTCCAATGGGCTGGGACGTTCCAGCACCCCTTAATTGATAGTCATATTTTAAGAAAATATTTACACATTAAGTGTCCAATGCATCTGCATGTTTGCCATCATGCTGTACACATAAGTTCATATGCTGCCACGTCCTACTTGACATTTTTTGGAGCATGTCCGGTGTGATGGTTCGAAATGCTTCCTCAACTGCATTGTGCAATTCTTCATTTGTAGCATAATGATGTTCAGACACTGTCACGTGGTGGAATGGATCACTTGACATGATTTGGATCTCAGCCTTTTGAGAAAATTACTTTCTTGTCAATTGCGTATTTAATAAAAAAAAAAAAAATGTATTTAATCTTTTTGCTTGTCTTTATGATATTTGTTAGCTTTTATGTCGTTTATCTTTTGTGTGTGGGCTCAGTAACTTAAGCCTACAAAAAAGAAGACAAAGGTAGGCCAACACCACCCATGCAGAATTCACAACTCGATCCGGATGGGTCGCTTGACCCAAAGGTCATTTTCTGAATGGGACTCCACGAACCGAAACTTTATGATTTTGGCGGGAGAAATCCAGCCATGTGACTATGTTGATCTCTGCCATTGGACAATGTAAAGTGAAACTTTTCGTTTTGGCGCAAGATGATAGAAACCGCAACTTTATCAGAGAAGAGAAAAAGAAGAAGCTGAGCCAAAATGTAGGACAGAGGATGCCTCGGTCTCTCCGTCACAGGACAATGGCTAGAATGGACGACATTTTACAGCATCCTTTTATGATGTCCTGCGAACAATGAAAGCAGACTAAATGGGTATTGTAAGTAGTGAACTTATTATAACTTACAGCCGGTTTTTGTAAAGGAAGGCAGGAGAAGACGTGCGACATCTTTACCATGCTGCTAATCAAAGGTTACAACGGAGGCCAATGATGCTCCGAATCAAAGATAGGGCCGATAAATACCGATCTGTGCCTCCTTGGACTGTCGGCTATGTATAGTAGTCCCAACAAACAGCCTGAATCGTCTAATATGCATGATTCGACTCTAGAAATCATATCGTTGGAATGGGATTAATGGAGTCTACTCGGGAAAACGATAGTGACTATCAAAGAGAGAGAAAGTCCGATCTGATTCTTGCAAAGAACAGGAATGGAAATGTGTTATAATGGAGAAAAAAAAAACCCAACTAACTAGTGCGTCTTCTTTCGCACCTTTATTTGACTAGGACAGTTGCCGATCACTCAGGTAGAAGTCATTATTTGTGTGCGAACTAACATAAAAAAAACCACTTAGTGAGACTTAAATTCCTTCTAGAAATTATAAGAAAGAATAAGAATAACCATAACCAACGGACAATAAGAAAGACTTAAGCAAGTCCACCGCCTATTATTTATTGCCATGTTAATCTGTTGTCATGTTTTAATCTCATTGTGAATGGCCACTAGTTTCCTGCAGGTATCAATGGTAATATTCAAACAAAGAATGATATATTTGTAGAACAGAGTTAACAATTGATATGTGTATTATTCCGAAGCTAGATTTAAGACCATGGTCTAAAATATATACATTTTTTCAGGTCAATTAAGTTCAATTCCTGGTGTACAGGGCAATGAATTCATTCATTAAACATGTGTTAATTTTTCTTTATAAAGGGTGTTCATATGGTTAATTGTATCGAACAATTGATGTTTAAAGAAATTATTTTGAATTCAACTTTCTGATTTATGTGCGTTTCATCCATATATATACATATAACAAAACCTTATTTCTCTCTTAGTTTTAAGTTAACTTCTCTTGAGGCTCAGATCTAGTAATTGAGTGTGAGGAAAAGCCTAGTCACCGTTAAACCAAGGGTTAAAAGGAGATAACTTTATTCATTGCTTATTAAACATTTTCTGTATCTTTTCTCGATTTATTGTCATTGTTACCAACGCGTGTTTTACAGCAGGCTTATTGTTATCTTATGCGTTTCTCGATATCTGATGAATAGCTCGGGCCCAGTGTTCACCAGATGAATTTCACTAGAGGATGAAAAAAAATCTTAGGTTCAACTGTTGTACTTGCATTTTTTTTTAATCTTTACACAGACGTCAATGGAGTATATAGGGAAAAAAACAATTCTAAAAAATAAGTTTCATCATTAATATGACCATCAAAAAAAATATGGTCCAAACAAATAATAATAACACTATATAATAGGGGGTACAGGAACTTCCAGACCACCCTGTAGAATGAAATTCTTATTTTTAAACTAGTGAACAGGCAAATGTTCAATTTCTTTTTTTGTAAATTAAAAGATTTTATATTGAAAAATGTCCTAGCTAAATACTAAATTTGAAAGTTTTGATTGAGAAAAAGAACAGATAATGTTTACAGATCTTACACATACAAATGAAAAATAAGCTCTTTTAAAGCTGTACATCAATAAAACATATAAGTCTGATTGAAAAGTGAATTTTGTTACCTTCTAATTCAAAACCAAGTTTTCAGTTTCTTTTATCACAATAATCAAATTTATAAGCTCGATTGGGTTTTGCTTTGATGGTCATTTAATTAAGTATATGCTTAAGTCTATATTCCTATGAATGAAAACAAAAGTTGGTTCTTGTCCATGTTCTATTGAATGAAAAACTTTATGGCTAAAGAATTTTGAAAGTCAAAATTCTCCAGCCGTAAAGTTTTTCATTCAACAGAACATGGACAACAACCAACTTTTGTTTCCTTTAGTGCTTTTTGGTTTCCGGGTAATAAGTTTCAGTTTACAATACTAACCTGATTCATTTATAAATCTGGAAGCTATAATATTATTTTTTTTCCTCTTTTTATTCAGAAAAAAGACAAAAGTTTGATAATGGAGAAGACCCACTTGATCCAGAGTCACAAAACGGTCAAGGTTTCAATCCTTTTGGCCAAGGATTTAATCCATTTGGTGGACAATTCCAGTTTAAATTTCATTTCAATTGAAATATTTATATGTATATAGGAAGGTAGATTCTATTTGTACAAATCTTCAGAAGCACTACAATTACAAGTCTTACCCTAAGACCTTGTAATACGAATGGAACTATTTATAAATAAAAATCAGCATTCAAAAGCCTTTAAAATATGATTTTAAATTAAGACACTAATAACGAAATTTGTTCAGTTCTGTAATTATTTAGAGAGGTTTCAAAATTAGAAAAACCTAATTTAAGATACCTTTGTTAATGGGAAGGTACAAACAAAAATGTTATTTTTCTACATTGAAGCAGATGTGCATAGAATAGGCATTTTATAAGAAAAACTTTTCTCAAACAGAATGCCGGTGAAAAGGCTGTAAATGCATTACCAAAAAAAAAATAAATAAATAAATAAAATAAATTAGAAAGCAGTTTTATGAAGAAACTGCAACTGTATTTTAAAAAAAAATCAGTGCTGAAATTATGCCATAAAAATTGTATATAAACTATCTCTGGAGGTTTTCCCACTAAGAAGATGATGCTACAACATATCTGCTTCAGGGTTCACCAACTGCAGCATCACCGAAATGTTTCAAATGACATGTAATTTTCACTTTTTATCTTTCAGTAATTTTTGAAATTACCTAATTGTAAATTTTGTGCTGAAAATATATTTAAACAAAAATCAAAGAATTATCTTTGTGCTGTAATAATTCTAATTAATTTGTGGATTCATCAAAAAATTAAATCATTGTACAAACATAGCAATTGGTCCATACTGAATTTTTTTAAGAGAAACTACCTCATATTTTTTAATTTTACAGTGTTTTATTCTTTTGTTTTTAGAAACAAAACTTGGATAAATATTAAAAAATAATTAAAATAGAATTTCTCTTTTTAATTTTTAAATTGGACTCAAATAAAGCATAAAACTTTGAGAGGAATTATTTATTTAAAATATTGAAAGCTTTTGGCCTCTGTTATCTATTAACAGCATCTGTGTTACTTAAGAGACAATAAATACGTCTTTATCAAAATTTTTTCTATTCAAAAAATATATTAATGTTTTCCTTCAGGAAAAAAAAACAAATAAAAATGTTTTTTCTTTCTTTTTATTACATGTTTAAGTTAGAAGAAATCAATACCAAAGTAAAATGTTCCACATTGTACAAGTAGAATGAAAGCAGCCATTGTAATTGGCATATTTGGAATGTAAGATATATCATGCTCTCCCTCATACGCATTACTATAAGACAGGGACAGAAATTTGTATTTTCTGCTGTGATAAATTTATCATTTTTTTTTTACATTCATTTTCATTGTCATCACTAAAAAAAAAAAAAAAAACAAAGAAAAAAAAAAAGGCACTTTTAACAGCATTTAACATTTTATTTTGATAATTCTTTTAAACATAATTAATTGCAGATTAAATGATAAGGTTTAGTTCATCTCCAATCAGAATGCTTAAAAATAAAATGTGGTTAAATGTAAAGACCAGGATAGAAGTTAATGGTGTAAGAAATGGTAATCAAATTTTCTTTGAAGAGCATATTCTATTGATTTAAAAAAAAAAGGAATTTGTTGTGTTTAAGTTTATTAATATTATTTGCACAGTAAATGTGTATTCTTTCATTGTGTTGACTTTTCTAGTATGTTCTATTAGACTTTCAGAATTTACTATTAAGAAAAATGATTGATTGTTTGTTTCTTTGAAATAATGTTTTTAATTCATCATCATTTTTTTTTTTTTTTTTTTTTTTGTGGAAGTGGATATAATGATGCTGAAGGATCTGACATTCAAAAACCAATGTGAATTTAGGATAATTTCAAAAATTTCAAGTCCAATAAGATGTTTTTTTATCCCACAAACTTAAAACCACTGCTGCCCTGTTGGTTTTCTATCCCCCTGTAAATTTGTTACAACTCTTTTCACATCTTCAAATATAAAAGATCCGTCTGCAGAACTGTATTCATTTTCTGAATCATTCTTTTGCCACAACTAAGGTATGAAAGATTGAACCTGTGTACAAAAAGTAGATGTATGGTATTTTAGATTTACTAGTCTTGTTAATTTAAAAAAAAATATTTAGAAATACTGTTAACTTGACAGTGTTGCAGAACCGAAGTGGGGTTTCCTATTTCAAGAGGCAAAGATTTATTAAAAGAATCAAGGGCTGTTGTAATTTGTTAAAAATTGGTCTCAAGACTATATATGTAGTTTCATTTGTGAAAGATAATAAAAAAATTTCAGCAGTGATTGTAAATTATGAGTTCATTAAACTATTGTAAAGTTAAATGAAAACACGAAACAATATTTAGTTTGATTAAATTATTTATTAAAATAATAATAAATAATATACATTGCGAATTTTCGGAAAAATTCCTTCTTCATTTTGCAAGCTTTTATCAATAGACAAAGAAGAAAAACATGTATAGGACATTATCACCTATTAAAACAAATAAATTATACTTTCTAATAATGCCACAATAACTTTGAAATGCAATAATACAAAACAATTTTGGTTAAAATGCTCAACTATCTAAATACAATTCTTCTAAACCAGGGGTGCACAACCAGCGGCCCGCCAGTATATTTACTGCGGCCCGGTAGTGTCAAAATTAAATTTGAGCCTTTACATTGCTGCCAACAGATACACTGAACGATGTCATAACTTGCAATACCAACCTCCCAGCCCTTACTATTGGAATGTTGATATGAAACACAATTAGCGCATTATTTGATAATTTGAAATTTATGTAAATTACATTTATTAATAATTATTTTTATTATAAGTGATAGTATCAAACCCTTAATTAGTAAGTAAGTAAGGGCTGGGAGGTTGGAGGATGAGATGCTGCAGCCCTCCATCAGAACTTTATAAAAATGTTGGCCCTCAGACTTCCTAAGGTTGTGCATCCCTGGTCTAAACAGATTTTATTTTTGTAAATCAACTGATCCAAGAAGAAGGATCTTCTGCTGTATCAAAAAAAAAAAAACTACCAACAAGCGCAATGAAAGACTGTAGGAATTTAGTATTTATGGTACCAACCCACAATGTCTTGTTGTATTAGTGAGAATTTAATGTTTGAGATCTGAATATCTTTCTAATTATTGGTTGACATCATTAGGAATAATTTTGATTCCTAAATTGAGAGAGGAGTATTTTAAAGAGGGATCTTAGTCTCAGTAGCCTGAAGTGCAAAATCGTATTCTGATATTTTTTCTTCAAAGTTTAGCAGAATTGCTTATGCTTCACTCCAAGGGCGTATATAAGAGGGGGGCCGAGGGGGCCCGGGCCCCCCCCCCCCGAAATAATGAAGATATGTCCTCCCAACGTTTTTTTTGGTTGAACAGATAGGTTTTCATTGTTTTTTTTTTCTTGGTTGAATAGATTTTTTGGCCCGGGCCCCCCCCCCCGAAATAATGAAGGTATGTCCTCCCAACGTTTTTTTTTTTTTTTTTTTGGGTGAAAGGTTTCTGGGCCCCCCCCCCGAAAATATATTCTATATACGCCACTGCTTCACTCAAAGGTTTTGGTTTCAGTATTTTATTCTCAAATAATTAAAAAAAAAAAAATCTATCAACAAAACATTTTAATTTTTTTTTTTTTTAATTTAAACTTTTCAATACTTAACTAAATTTAATCAAAGAAATAATTAGATAAATTTAATTTAAATTTATCTAATCATTTCAAGGAAATTAGAAAGATTAAATTTAGTTAAGTATTGAAAATGGTTACAATATTGGACCCGGTAGCCAACTGGTAAGGCACTTTGACTGCAGCCTGGAGAAGTCTGGTTCAATCCACATATGAATTCTCTTCCAGATAGATCATAGGGTCCACTCAGCCCTCTATAAAATGGATCAGATTTCTTTCTCAGGGTTAAAGGCTGCAGTTGTTGGGCTGACCACCTGACCTCAACTGCTGGCCATGAAGCACTGGAGCCTTATACACTTCCTGCAACCCAAAGGCTTACATAGGTCTATAGTGGGATACTAATAACTTTTAGCCTGTTACAATAATGGGAGTCAACTGCATGTCTTGAGATATTGTCGATAAGCCTGAAATCATCCCAGGATTTAATTTTAGGAAAGACATTTCATCTAAATAATGTACTATTAACAAAATATGGATACAGTGGGTGCCACTACATTTCCTGATAGTATTGTTGAATTTCAAAGATAGACATCAAAATTTAATTTTCACTTGCTCAGTGTTGAAACTGTTAGCAAAAAAAAACAACATAAGTTTTGTATATGGTAATAAATATTCATCTTTTCTGAAATTGGCAAATGAGTCACCATAGCAAATTAAGAATTTGCTTTCCTTTAATAGGTTAACATATCATCTTTTCAAATTGGCAGTGAAAAAAAAAAGCAAACATCATATCAAAAATAAAATTTTTAAGGAAATAAAATGAAAAAATTAAAAGTGGATTCCCATGATACTTTGAAAATTCAAACAATCGAATAGTGCTAAAGCGAAGGCTACAAAAATATGCAGTGTATATTGACAGCGGAATCAAAAGATCAAAAACTAGAGAATTTCTTTGGAAGTTTTATTCCAGAGATATGATAGATGAACCAAGTACAGGTTTTAGGCTTCTGAAAGTCGCCTTATATCCCCGGTTTGTCTGTCTGTCTGTGGACACATATCCCACAATGCTTCGCAACAGCTTCTGTTAGCTCAGTTTGTTAGAGCGTCGTGCTAATAACGCGAAGGTCGTGTGTTCGATCCCCTCCTGGGTCATTCTTATTCAATTTTTTCTCTCCATTTTAAATCTTTTCACAGTTTCTCAACTTATGACATTATGAGATATTGGTTATGTAATCCTTTAGAATTGGGATTTTGATAACTACTTTATTTTCTCTAAAATTAGTATCACGCTGTTTAAAGTAGATACTTAGGAAGCGACTGTTTTAGGATTTCTTGAATGTTGTAGGTGGCCTTGTAAGCTCAGTTGGTTTAGAGCGTCGTACTAATAACACGAAGGTCATGGGTTCAATCCCCTCCAGGGCAATTCTTATTGTTCATTTTTTTTTCCTCCCCATTTTAAATCTTTTGACAGTTTCTCAACTTAGGTTTTTTTTTTTAAATCATTTTAAACCAATTAACAAGGTTTGAGTTAAGAATGACGATTATTCCATATAAATAGGGATGGGTAAGATAGCATGGGATCGCAAAGAGAGACTCGCGCACATTTTCTAGAGCACCCCGGCACAGTCTATTCTAAAGTAAAGGTGACTCAGAAGTTGTTGCGAAGCACTGTGATTGGTTTACTAATCACTATCCTACCTTGTTTACTTTGATAACATTTTAAAGACATAGCTACACAATGTGGAATAGTGGACAGGTCAAATATCAGTCAACTATATATAATTATTTAAAAAAAACAACAAATAGATAGTCAGAAACTTAGAACGGATCGCTAACTTGAATAGCAATGAGGTAAAGTTGTCCCTGGGAATGAAAAGTGAATTGCACATGAGCAGATTATCTGCAAAAGAATGGATTGATTAAAATTAATGATCTCAATCAGATCCAAAACCTAGTCTTCATGGAAGAAAGCAAATGTTGTGCACACTGGCATATTGAAGGGGAGGGTTGGAGGAGTTAGAATTCCCCTCCCCCATCAGAGAAAGGACAATTTTTTTTTTTTAATTGAACGATCACAACCATCAAAACCCCTTTCATTCCAAAATCCTGAGTACACCTATGGTTCTGCGTATAGTGGGATCACGAAATAAGATACATATAAGTTGCATTTTTCTTAATATGTGTATGTTCAACAGCTACAATGAGTGTGGTAAAAGCTGTAAGAAAAGCATCCTACACTTATTAATTGCAAAAAATGTTGTATTGCATGATGATGCAGGGTTACAATCAGTAAAACTGATACAGATAAAAATAAATTTGGAGCTAGGATGATACATTTTGTCATACTGCTCATTTCACTGGATCATGTCCCAAATGATTACCACAAGCTCTTCAAAACAGTTGAATGGAAAACATTTCGTAACAATGATCAAGTTCAAAAGTTCATTAAAAACTTATTCAGCTCAAAACTAACCAACTTCAATGCAAAAAGACTTTATAAGCTGCCCACTAAATTACAATTCATTGTAAATGATAAATGTGTAGTAAATGATAAATCTACCATGCAATAATTTATTTGAAAATAATTTTAATGAAAAAAAAAAAGTTATTCGTGACTACCCAATACTGGAACAAGCTTGATTGAACCAGTTGGTTCAGTGGTGGTTATGCGTTAGAACAACAACAATTCAAGCCATTTGGGCACAGCCTTGTGAGTGATTAAAGTGATGGCCTGCCATGAGACTTATATACATCTGATCTGGGTTCAAATCCCATTTTGAGGCTTGGGTGTTTCTTTCTTCGGCATTTGTTTCTCTTCATAGGAGGCAAAATCTGTCTATCATGTTTCAGGAGCATCCTGGATAGTTATCCAAATGATAGCAGCATTAATTACCCCATCATAGAGAGTAATTATGGCTAATGATCCAAAAAATGGATTTGGAGATAAATCACAACAACAATTCACATTCTACATCGAGATATCACTTTATTAGGTACACCTATCTAGTAGTGTGTTGCACCTTCTTTAGTCTCTCAAACAGCCTGAATTTGCCTAGGTATGGATTCTACAAGATGCTGGAAGCATTGTGGAAGAATATTATACTATTAAAAGGGTGAGACCGTGTTCACAAGTAGTTTAGTTTAGTTTCTGGAGGTACCATTTCCACTGCTGCTTTAAAATATTATACTATGTAGACATCAATGAGTCATGCAATTACTGCAAATTAACTGGACAGAGACCCAATCTTAAAACGAACAGGCCCTTTCTACCTTATTCCAAAGATGCTCATTAAATACCTCAGGTCTCTACATGCCACCACTGAATCAACAAAAAAAATCATTCTCATCTTTCTGAACTATTCCATGGTGATTCAAGCCTTGTGAGGTGGTGCATTATCCTGCTGGAAGTGTCAGGACACGTGTTGAAAATTCCAGACAAGTAATCTTAATAAGGTGAACACCTTGGACATCAATGCAGGTCTCATAGTGCCTTTCCATACTAGATAACAAAGTTGTCAGTTCTCAGGATATTAACGGCCATTCATGGAAAAGGGCAACAAGATTTCTGCAAGGGGAACAAGAATAGCAGTCCATCTGTCAATCATCCATGCATGCTACATCGGATTAAAGTCAATAGAATTGAATGATCAATCCATTCAATCAATTCCATTTTCATTGGTCAATAAGATTATGTCTATATGGGCATGGATTATCATCTAACAGTATGAATCCTAGATCCACTGGCCCTGCAAATGGAAGGCCTGTTATTCAAGGAATAAGTTTGTGCATACAAAGTACTTTCAAAATGTGGAGAACACTGATAGTGATCCTACCCACACTTATGAACCTCCATCTCTAAAGTGATCGATTTCTCTAATGGCTGATATTTGTACACATTCTCTCCAGATAAAAATCCTTTTCTGAATTGGAATCTTACCAAATCTCTAAAGAAAACTTTGTTCCACATATTACTGTCCCAAGTTATATGTTGATGACCATTCAAATGTGTCCTTGCTGAATTGGGGACAAGAAGACACATACTGTAAGTCTTGTGATTCATGGCAGACAGGCCCACTGTAAGAAGCTGTCTGTTTGTCTTGAAATTCTCATTCCACCGATTTCAGTGAGTTGGGAAACAAGCTGAGAATAGGTTATGACTAGTTCTTGATGCTTATGCAAATAACAGTTTTGAAGTTTTGTAGCATGAAAACATCCATCATCAGCCATTCTAATGATATCCCTTACATCCTGAAACTGAGTTCAACAGCTTTGACACCACCATTCTTGACACATTCAAATTTAAACCATATATACTTGACTTAGTGCCATCTTCATCCAGTCAACAGTACACCATAGCAAAGAATCAGCTACACGATAATTTTTTTAAGCATTGACTAGTCCACAATTAATAACAGTTTCAAAAGTGAAAAACAACCAGATGTTTAGCAGCACACTGTTATAAAAACTTATGAATAGTGTGCTGCTAATGTTGATGGTACTGTAAGATATATCCAACATTATTTGCATATTCAGCTTATTAAAAATATCTGAAAATTTCAGATTTCATTCTTCGATTAAAAAAAAAAACAGAAAAAAATAATTTGTAATTTTAATTTTGCCGTCCTGCAAAAATAAAATGAATGGACATGAAATAATATGCTTTGTATCTTGACAACTCCTTGGGGGCACTGAAGATGTAGGATCCTAGTGAAAACAAGCAAATGGATGAATTAGAGATCAGATGATTATTCAGATGCTTGTCTGTTATTACAGCAGAGAAAGAACCCCAGGCCCCATTTAACAGACAGTTGGGTGAATCTAGGGCCTTCTGGAGGAGTTAGAAACAAAGAAAAATCCCAGCTTCCATCTAATATCAAACTTGGCTTTCTCAGGTCATAAATTTATATACAGGGTGATTCCCAAAGATATGCAGAAACTTTGGGAGCTCATTCTTTATGTAAAAGTAAAGAAAAAAAGTTATAAAAACATAGGTCCGGAAATGCTTCGGTAGCGAGTTACGGTTAGCGAAAGATTTCGCCCATAATGTAGTACCCTGGGTAAAATAAAGACTTGCTGGAAGTCTGGGAAGGTAAATTAAGGGGCGAAATCAGTGGTTTCTTATGGTTGTTGATCTGAAAAATCGAATGAAACATGTCGCAGAACTGTATCTCCCAGTGGTTTGAAGCTTATCCCACATAGAACCTACAAAAAAGTTGGCATCACAATAACAGCTGTTCAACAATAATGTGAATTGCATTGTTTTGATATATTGTGAGAGCTCACAACTGAGGTGTAGTCCATGAACGTATTGTTATACTACATTATGGGTGAAATCTTTCGCTAACCATAACTCGATACCGAAGCATTTCCGGACCTATGTTTATATAACTTTTTTTCTTTACTTTTACATGTAGAATGAGCCCCCAAAGTTTCTGCATATCTTCGTGAATCACCCTGTATTATAAAATTCATACGGCTTTGAGCCATTGTGGATAACAAATTTGAGACCATATAAATAAGCTTACATCTTAATATCAGTAATTTCTTAATGAATTACTTTTTAGTTAAGTTCTGCTTTTTACAATAATTAGAATATTGATCTCATACCAATACAGTGATATTCAAAGATCAAAAAACAAAACAAAAGCAATATAACTCCAATGGCATATGCCATCCAGTGAAGTAGGCAGATTTTTGTATTAGGTGTATGCAAAAGTTTTAGTCTATTTTTTTTAACTCTGATAAATTCCCACCCTCTTGCATTTTTGAAGGGTTGGAATTGAAGTCTTTGAAACATCATGTATGTCATGATTTAATGATAAACATAACCTCACAAAACAGTAGTAAACAAAATGAGCTAAAAAAGCTGTATATTCGACATAGCATTTGGTGCTAGTTCTGACAAGGAAAAAACACTGCTAAAGCTTGCGAATCAATTTGCTATGTTCTTCGTGAAGATGTTTTCCAATTGTCGGTTTTGACATTTAAAGCAAATACAGACTGAACATCCATGTCAAAGAGTTCCTTCTGTACATCTGGTGGGACATGAAGTTATTTTCCAAGTTCCTCCAACTGAGTAAAATGGTCACTGCTAAGAGCTATGGTGTCAATTGAATCATTTCACCAAAGAAATCAAACAGAAAAGACCATTTACTGGACAAGGAAGATGAAAGGTCACTTTGCAGCACAACAACGCTACACCACATGCTGCTTTTAATACTAACAAGTAAGTGAACCATCTTTAATTTGGGCTGGGTACTCGTGACTTGGTGTCATTGGATTATCATTTATTCTGGTCAATGCAGAACTCTTCAGGTGAACAATGCTTTTGAGATGTGGCTGAGATATAAAAATGGATCAATGATTTCATTGCCTCCAAGCCTATGTCTTTTTTTTCGCGAAAGAATCCAAAACTTACCAGAAGATGGCAGAAGATCACAGAAACTGAGGGCAAATATTTTGTTGATTGAATTGTAATTTAGATATTACTAGCTCAAATACCCATTCTTTATACAGATTACAAAAAATAGATTTCCTGATTTGGATAAGAAAGAAACTGAAATTGTGAGATCACTTTGAAACTTTCCCAGTTGCTAAAAACATCACATAATATGTCAAAGTTATGTTATATTCGTATTTTGTAACTTGGTATCCCTAAATATGAAATTAATATTGAGATCAGAGAATATATAAGACTTCCCATCCCTATTACCCAACCTTTCCCAGTTGGTAGAAAATCATGTGATCATTACAAATTAATGTTATATTCTTATTTTGCAACCCCAAAACCCCATAGAAGTGTCCTTCAACAAAGTTAACCCCTCCACCCTTACACCCCTGAAGACTTGATATCGAAAATTCGATCAAATAGATTCTTTTTCGATTTCGACAAAGAACACTAGTCAAATTTCATGTTTCCACTTAATAAACAGGCTGGAGGGAGGGCAGACTTTCTTGAAGGTTATGCGTATCTCTTAAACTACTTTGTTTCAGAGATATGCATACCCTTCAATAAATTTTGCTTCCCCCCTCCATGTTTACACCCCTTAGGGCCTGAATATCGAAAATTCGATCAAATAGCATGTTTTCGATATCGACAAAGAACACTCTGGAAATTTCGTGTTTCCAACTAAAGTGGTTTAGCAGTTATTATCATCACAATGTGTGAGCTATTAAAAAAATAAAATCACAGAGGATAAAATCAGGGGGGCGGTGGTGTCGAAGGGCCTATATTTTCCGCAGGGTTGTAGAGAGCAGTGGCGCACTCACGGGTTGGGGGGAGAGGGCTGAAGCCCTCCCCAGAACACAAAAATAAATAAAGGCAAATAAATAAAAACCTTTATTAAAACACTGACATGTCTATATCTTATTATTTTGGAAAGGGGTGTTTGAAACAGTTTATTTTTAAATAGGCCTACATCTGAATTGACTTTTTACATCCTTAACTCCCCCCCTCCCCAAACCTTAATTCTGGATGTGCCACTGGTAAAGAGTACTTAAGCAAAATTTGGTTTATATCTGTCAAACTTTGACTTTTATATACCGATATATGTATAGATGAAAACAATGCGACAACTTGAGGGAAAAAAAAAAGACTAAAATTTTTGCATATACTTAACATTTTAATAAATATTTTTTTAAATTTATTACATTTAAAATAGTGCTGTTCAGATTTTTTTCTCCATGCTAAGAAGTTCAATTTATTTTTTTTATTGTGTCCTTCTCTTTCTTTCTTTATTTTAACAAAGAAAGAGCTCAAGTAATTTTCTGGTTTTGAAAATATGTCATACTATGGTGGATACTAGGCACTATTATAATCACTAGCCTAGATGCTTCTTATCGTAAGTTGTTCATCTGATGACAGTTAAATCAATATCTCCAGTCTTCTGGAAAGTCTTGCTTCAACTCTCTATACCTGTGGTGTTTAATCTTAAGAAGTCTGAGGGCCAATATTTTATAAAAGTTCTGATGGAGGTATCCTCCAACCCTTTACTATATCTTACTAATTAACGATTTGATAATGTCATTTACGATAATAATTATTAATAATACATGTAATTTACATAAATGTCTTACTAATTAATGATCTGAAAGTGTCATTATAATATTAAATGTTATTTATATTAATTTCCACTTATCAAATAATGCGCTAGTTGTGTTTCATACCAACATTCCAAAAGAATGTCTAAGACAGTTTGTATTGCAAAGTTATGACATTTTTCAATGTATCTGTCGGCAGCAATGTAAAGGCTCAAATTTAAATTTGGCACTACCGGGCCGCGGGTTGTGCACCCCTGATCTATACCTTTGTAAATCGCCATGTGTTCTAGTGAGAAAATCAATGCACACTAAAATGGAAATAATTTATAAATTACCAAGGGATTAAAGTAAAAAATAAGGAATTATAATAATATGTATTAAAATATATAGAATTTAGGGGTATCTAATTTCCGTAAATGCATACCTTTTGTATTTACTTTTTTTTTAAGTTCAAGAAACAAGTTACACGCCACTATCATGGAGTACCACTACGTTCTGCCACAGAACGCGAAATCAATAGATACCACCACATCTGGTTTTACTTGTAGCCGATAAAAAAGCGACGAGTTACTAGCCGCACTCGAAGCTTTGCGTTTTGGAAAATAATTGTATTCAAAAATACTGTAGTTGTAATGTATTTAAGTCTAGTTGTTTGATATTAACTTTGAAATCAGGTTTATTTTTGTAGAATGACTATGCTTTTTAATTGAATTAGGAAAAAGTAATAAAGCTTTGTAGAAAGGTGATAATCCTAAATATGTATTACACTTTACATTTATTTCATGTTTTTAATAGATATAGTTTGTTTTTTTTATTACGGGTTTTTTTCGTTTCTCTGATTTTATGAAATGAACTTAGCCGTATTTCTAGCTTTTAAAGTAAATTGTTGTCAGTAAAATAATCTCTTTTAACATATTTGAATTGCGGTGGCTGTTAGTTTCGCGCCATTTTTTTTTTAATTTTATGATTATTATCAGCAATTCTTCCATATTAACCCTAAAAGGTTGTGTAGGGTGGACGGTGTACAACAGATACAAGATCCTAAAGAAATTGAATATCAAATTGATGTTGTTAATAGTAAATCTTAGCCAATGAATTAGTTAACAGAAAAAGAGAAACACGTAAATAGTATAATGTGGTAAATTTACATTATTTAAAAGTTTAATATATCTATTAGTTAGATTATTAATTTTTTGGGCGTGCAGTTGACGATGTCACTCACCTCTGAGTCCCGGGTTCAGTTCTCATGTGGGTTTCGTTGATGATGGCGATCCGCGCTGGGCAGGTTTTCCCTGGGTTCTCCCATTTCCCCTGCATTTCTCACACCATCCTTTCTCAGTCTTTCTCTCCGTCTGTCCTTCTTTCCGTGGGATAGCACAATAGATCTTTCAGGTCGACGCGCTCGGCAGTCATGCCACCCACTTTCAATTAATCTAATCTAATCTAGATTATTAATTTAGTCCAGTTGTAAGATAATACGATATCATGGATAGAGTGAAGAATCTGGTATTGCCAATAGGAAGTTTTGTAATTTGTGTATTTTGATGCATAAAATTGCTATGTTTCAGTATAAAGATTGTTTCCTATCGAATGATGATATTTCATATTACAATAATATCATTTTGGTGGTTTTCAGTTCAGTGGAATTGAGATATTCAGGGGAGCAAACTACGAATGATGTCATCAGTGATGTATTTCAATTCTGAGCTTTTATTGGTTGGATTTCCGAAAGGCATGCGTTGAATGTCCTGTCGTGTTCTACCCTGGCAGTCTCATCAAACACGTTTCCGCCACACATGTCTGTTCAAAACGTACGACTGGGCTGAATCGTGTTTGCCTGACTTAAGGATATATCGCCGTTGGGCGTTGGGCGTATTACCATCCATCGCAAGTGTACATCAGGTGGATTCTGAAGGCATCATGACAGTCGAGGATGAAAAGCAATTGACAGGTCGGGAGAGATTACGTTTTGGTTTGTGTGATTTCAGTTTTTTTGTGAAAATGAGAGATGGAAGTAAGAAGGATGTTATTGATTTCTGTAAGAGTGTTAGATTAATTGCCAAAGAATATAAGTGCCCAAAATGTGGAGAGAGCTTGGCATTGGTTGAAAGGAAAGATGTACATGACATTTATAATTGGGTATGTCGTGTAAAAGAAAGAGAGAACAGGCATTATGTGAAAGATCTGTAAGGAAGGGTTCATGGTTTGATGACAGCAATTTGTCTTTGTGTGAAGTGTTAATGGTTGTGGGTGAAAGACACATGAAACGATTGGATTATTGATGAGATGAATTTGTCACAGCAAACTGTAGTTGATTGGAAAAGTTTCTGTCATGAAGTTTGTGTGGAATTGTTGATGAATGAAAATTCTGTGATTGGTGGTCCCGTTCGAATTGTGGAAATTGATGAAAGTAAATTTACAAAACGAAAGTATGGCAGGGGTAAAAGAGTACAAGGGAAATGGGTATTTAGTGGAGTTGAACGAGAGTCGTGCAAGTGTTTTTTTGTTGTGGTTGAAAATAGAATGAAAGAAGTATTGTTAGATGTTATTAAAAAATTTATGGCTAAAACGGAGAATAGGGTACAAGCCAATCGACATCTTCGGAAGGATATATCTGTGTCGGGTGGTTTACCACTTCATTGACCGCTAGTTGCAGTGACCTAAGTGGATTCCTGAGTTGTGTTGGTGCTTGGAATTATCGTAAAAGGTTTGTTCCTTCTTTATTTCACCAGTTTAATGATTTGTATATGCCTAATTCACCGTGGTTCCCCCTTTTAGTAAGAGACGGAAGCGGCCATCAAATAAAGTTCGTCGAAGGCTTGTACCCCGATCTCCGGTTTCACCAAATTTATTTTACCTGGAACCACCACCATAATATCGGATTGCTTGTTATCCTACAACATACTACCACAATGAAGGATACCAGCATTTGACCGTCAACCATAGTATCAAGTTCAAAGACCCTATTCCTGGTGCAAATATCAACAAAATTGAAAGCACCTGCAGCGCTATTAAGAGGCACTTCAGAATGCAAGGAACACGGCAGTGTGACTGTTAATTCGATGCATATTTAGCTGAATTTATGTGGTGGAGACAATTTAACAATAACTACAAAACAATGTTCCAAAATTTCATCCATGGAATCATTCAAGTATATCCGCCACAAACCAACGAGACCATCACATAAGGTAAGCCAAATTAGCTGTCGGTTAGGGAAGTAAGGTATCGTTAGTTGCAGTTAGCTATAGGTTAGCACGGTAAGGCATTGTCGGGTGCAGGATATGTCAATTGCAGTTAGCTGTA
>JAFIDM010010028.1:39198877-39208887 GCA_023159025.1 Thereuonema tuberculata | reverse complement strand
TTAGCTGTTGGTTAGCATGGTAAGGCATCGTCAGGTACAGGATACGTGAATTGCAGTTAGCTGTTGGTTAGCGCTGTAAGGCATCGTCAGATGCAGGATATGTCAATTGCAGTTAGCTGTAGGTTAACGCTGTAAGGCATCGTCAGGTGCAGGATATATCAATTGCAGTTAGCTGTAGGTTAGGTTAAGTAAGGCATCGTCAGATGCAGGATGTATCTGTTGCTAACTTTTGAAAAAAAATTTCCCCTTCAAAAAACATCGCTTATAAATCCAACAACAACTTCCTTCACAGGGAGTTCAAACATCCCTCATCAACATCCGGTTTCTTAAAATTACTGTTCGTTTTTGTTTACGAGAGCCTTCAACGCCTTTGCGCGTGCATCAGGTCTCCTTCGATTTCTTCAGAATAGGTGTGAGGAGAAACAAAGATGGGATGTTTACTTTTATAGTATTAGTTTACTAGTAGCTGCATTCTATTTGCGCTTTTTGGGAAAGAATTATGGAAAGAATTAATACTATTGCAAAAATGCTCCTCGTTATTTTTTTCTTAAAAGCAAGAATGTCCAAAAGAATTTCTTAGGAAAATACCCATCTCAGCATATCACCCCTCTGCGGAGTAAAATCGTTCCGCAGTGGTAGCTCTGTCATTCATAAATGCACAGTAGTTCCAAAGTGGCCATGTTTCACAATGCGAAAAAAAAAAAAAAAAAACACACAAACAAAAAACACCCTGTACCGGAGAGTGCATTTTTACCGTTATCATTTACAAAGAATTTATAGTTTACTTGAAATGCAGCTGACTGTTAATTTAAGATATCTGTATTTACCAATTGTAATTAACATCAGTAGAATGATAGATGTAAGCTTTGTTTTATTAAAAAATACCATAATAATACATAAAATTGATTATTCAATATAAAAAAATTAATATCAATGATATTGTTTTAGAGCAAACAATATTTACGATGACTATAGTATGAAATATGTAGAAACTCAAGAAATTGGAAATTAAAAAGTATTGGAAAATATCGCTCGTTTGCTGCAACAACGACACAACTAAAAAAAAAAAAAAATCTTTCCAGAAAATGAGTTTGAAAGTTGAGGAAATATGATGATGCAATACTGACACTACTGCTCTCTGGTGGTGAGTTTTAGAAGTTCAGTCATGTCTAACAGTAAAAAGACCTCCACAGACCCATTTTTTTTTTTTTGCAAACAACTCGAAAATGATCATTTTTTAGTCATTGTTGCAGCAAATGAGCGAGATGGTTTTGAATGTATTATTAAAGTTAATAATACTGAACTTTTATTTATTTAGGAAAAATATCATTACACTTGTCACACCTTATTTATTGCATTGAAAGATATTCAGTGTCCAATGATAATACAGGGTATTAATGATCCATAAATTGCCACACCTTGCATATCTAAGGGATATCCGTGTGAGCACCATCGCATCCCTGGAAAATAGGATGCATCCTCAGATTCTTCTACAGCACTAATGTTAGTATCAAAACAAATAAAGCTTCCTCTGCAGCTTGTAATTCTTTTATTCACTAATGAATTGCAGATTTTTTTATTTTTTTTTATCGCAACCCATAAGTTGTTGGAGCTGTGGACAAATAGGACTTTGTGAAGGCCACAGAAATGATGCAATTGAAATGGAGACGACTTAATTAATACATCTTACTGATTAATAAAACTTTGTGGGCTTACTTAAAACAAACTTAGCCTGCAGTTATCCATTTTCTGTCAAATGATTTGGCAAATCCTGAAACATAACAAAATTTCATGTGCATTTCAAAGAAGTACAATAATGAAAACTTCACTATAACATCTGCCCTTATGATAACATTGAGTTGAATGTGATTGAATTTACTTAGGAAGTACTTATTCTCTTCTTAAAGTTATTTGTTAGTGTAATAATAAATAATCCCGATTCGCACATATTCTTTAGATCTGTCAATACAGAGGGTTCTATTTACAGATCAATTTTGGCAACGATTTTCACAGCACTTAGTTTCATGAGAAGCACCCAACTTCCCTTTCATTCTGGCTATCTCTCGACATCTTAGTTTTCACTGGAGTCAGTGAAACATTTCAGTTTCCACTAACAAATTTTTGGAAAGTTATTAATGGCATTTTGTTCCATTCCTTCTGACAGGCTTTCCAGAATCCAGTTCTAGATCATCTCTTTCTAAGGGCCTTTTTCAGTAAACCGAATCCATAGAAGTCCATGTGAGATGTATCTGATGATTTTAGAGGTATGGGCTGTACTGAATAGCCTATAATTCCCATTTCTTGAGCCATTCAATTCATATAGGTCACTGTTGACTTTGCTATATGAGAAGAGACCTTGTCTAAATGCATGTGCACATTCTTCCACTCTTCACGATACAGTCTAGGGATTTCGTTACAGTATAATGATTCCAAATGTTTTCTTCATAGTAAACATCATTAACCTTGGCACTCCCAGAAACTACAGTGTTAACAGTCACTAGTCACTATCGTGAACACTTGGGAAAAGTTCCCTTACACTTATTGAAGCCTGTCCTGTCTATGGCATCATGTGGCTGATAGAAAATTGCCTGTGGCTTGTTACAGTCATTTAAGTACATCCAGGCTTCATCAACCTTTTTCCACTTTTCACCTATGAAATACCCATCATAGCTTATAAGAATTGGTTCTGCGACCTGCATTGTGACATGGTGTAAACTTGTGTACCTCTGGTTTATGATGTTTTTGAAGACCTAGATTATGATGAAATATGCATTCCATAATTGTCTGACACTCACATGATCTGAGCAATGCTTCTTAGAGTTTTTAGGTTCTCTTTCTTGACCATTTCCTTTATCTTTTGTACAATGGCGTGAAATACGTAGGTCTCAGGTGCAGTTTCAAAGGTAATAATTTATTTTGGTCCAAACTAATTGGCTTCCTTTTGCTCTCAGTAATTATTCGGCTGATAGTAGACTGTCACCTTGAAATTTTGTTGTTTACACATTGTAATTATGCAACATTATGGAATATGAAAATTTTTCATCAGAAAGAGTAGATACTCTTCCCACCAAATTGGAACTCTAAATGGTATTTTTGATCGCAAATAGTATTTCAAAGCGAAACAATGTTCTTCTTTCCTTACATGATCATGTGATATGCTGTTTGCATGAGCGTGTGACCCATAGTGCATTTGTCCAATCATCATTAAAAACCTGCAATTTAACCTCCTGTATGTCCAAGATATGTGACTTACAGACCACACTGTTTAAAATGTAGTGCGACCAGAACTTTTACTTTTATTAAACAAACTGTTTTTTCTAGATTTACTGCTGACATTTCTCCATTTAGTCACCTAGTCTTGAAAACTATCTAATTGAGTAAGACTAGATCTGCCTTTGTTTTTCTATCCATTTTCAAAACCAAAACAACATATCTGATTGATAATGGAAAAATAGTGTGTTTAAAATCTTTAATAATAAACAGTAGCTGTGAGTTGAGTACTCAAGAGTTTTAAAGTACTGAGCATATTATGTTCTTGGGAACATCACAGACATATAGAACGACACAAAACAAACACGTGGATATTAAAAAGTGATTTGGTATTTGTGCTGTCTCTATGAGGATGAAATACACAATACTTGACATTTTCAAAATTATTGGTTACTCAACCTCGCACCTTTTATTTATTATGAAGGGTGTGCATTTTACATAGTCTTCTTTCCTTCTGTTCATCAATTCATGTTAAGCCTTCCCAGTCATTATGTTTTTGATAACTTATATTCTTTCATTTGATGCAGATGATTTCCAATTAAATATTCCTGATCTCTTTGAATATTTTACATTTGTCTTTGGGTATCTGATTCTGTCATTACAGCTGCATTGAATGATTAGATAGTCAAGGTAATGTCAGATTGCTGTGCTTGATTAACTGAAGTTATCACGTGCTAACTTCAGTTAATCAATTTTCTTGCTATTGCTGATATGGGAAGAAAAGAGGGGTGGGGGGTGCATTATCAAAATATTTACTACATGACTTTGGAATGTATATCATATCTATTTATTGGCCCTCCAGTGAAACATGAACCAGTGGCAAATCAACATTTCAGATCACTTTGCATTCTCGTGGTTTATTGGTTTGTGTGAGAAAAAATCTTCTAGAATCTTGGAGAACTTAGATATAAAGCTTTCAAATCTTATGTTAGTTTCTGAGTTAGAAATTTCTTTTTTTTTGTCAGAGATCTGCCTGGATTGTCTCATGTCGATTGTTGACTATATGTTAATGTTTCCTGTCTGACATTTCAAAGTTCACAGTACAGATTGTACAATGCCATGTGATACTGTTTATGGGAATAATTATATTAATATTTTAATATAATATGTAAAAACCAATATAAATATTTTGAGTAAATTGCAGTAAAATACAATTACTTTCAAGATGTTGAAAGTAATTGTTAATCAAACATTTGGGACATTTGCTTTATGTGTTTTCTCTGCTACATATACTATAGCATTGCCACTAATGTAAGGACAGTGATGTAATGGTCGTAATTTCAGTTACAAGTCAGTCATTGATATCTTGTTTACAAGATTTGTAATTTACCTTAGGCTGATGTGTCTTTCTAATGCCCGACCCTCTCATAAAAAGTCAAATGTCATCTGTATGAAAATATCACCATAACAGACTGTAGTCAGTATTTTTTCATTTATTTATTCTGCAGTTGCTTTGACTAAAAAAATTGTATTCTCTTAGGATAACTATGAATGAAAATAGAGAACTTGGAGCTTTTAGAATTAAAATGTTAATTTCAGCTCATTTCATAGATTTAACTTTCTTCTTAGTCTTGTCTACAGTTTTATTGTTCAAAGATTATTTTTCTAAAAATTAAAACATTAGATATTCAACGTAATTTTCACTGTTCTTTAAATTAAGGTATTCAAATCTTTAAGAACTTAGTTCAAATGTGGTATTTCTTTCTTCTTGGCAAGGTTTTCATTTACAAGGAATTTTGCCATAAACCATCTAGATTGCTTTCAGATGGAAGTTTGGTCAAAATGTATCATCTTTGATTTTTATTTTCATTTATTTATTATATTATAATAAGTAACATTAAAATTAATAAATACACTGATGGAAAATGAAAAATGAACACCTCTAAGGAAGTGAATAGGAGGCATCGTATTTGCGTGTGGTGCTGGTAGAGGCAGTAAATGCGATGATCAAAAGCATAGCACTGTGGAAGAATTAGGAAGCTAGTACTGGCCATGGACAATCCGAGCCTTTATCAGCAGTTGCTGACCTGCTGCAAGAGGGGTCAGCTGTTTCCAGTATCGTACTCTGTGCCAAAAGTAGTGGTGAACATTGTAGACACGCCAGTTCGGCGTAGGTGAGCACAGTTTGTACAGTTAAGGTAGTTTGAGCGAAGTTGTACTGTGGGTTTGTGGGAGATGGATGATTGTTCCAGAGAATCACTGAACACGCTGGATGTGAAGTGTCCTCTGTGCATCAGTGTTGGCACCGGTGGTCCTAGGAAGGTGTAGATGCTCATCAGCGTGGTTCCGGACAGCAGCAGCACATGGATGCATGCCAGAACCGCCGCAGCATACGGGCTTTCTTGCGGATCACACGGCAACTGCTGCCCAGATTAGGGCCATCTGCAACCGTTTGCTGGTAGCTGAGCTATGATCATGGACGCCTCTTGCCAGACTTTCCCTCACTCCTTGTCACCATGCAGGGCTGCCTCAGTGGTGTCGCTAAAGAAGCACCTGAAGAGATGAATGGCGCAGCATTGTGTTTAGTGATGAGAAGAGGTTCTGCCTCGGCGCCAGTGATGGTCATTTGCATATGCGGTGTCGACCAGGTAAGCGGTACCTGCCACAGTGTATATGGCAGCGACACACAGGACCAACTCTTGGCATCATGGTGTGTGGAGCCGTAGCCTACAATGACCATTCATCTCTGATTGTCCTACAGGGAACATTGATCAGTGCAGCATACATCCTGATCATCATCCAACCCTTTCTGTTGCCATTCCTGCAACATCAGGGAGATGTGCTCTTCCAATGCCTACCCACATACAGCTCATGCAACCCAATTAGCTCTCCAAGGCATTCGTCAACTCCCCTGGCCAGCACGATCACCAGACCTGTCTCCTATTGAGCATGTGTGGGACTAGTGGACAGTGTCTGGCTTGGTCTGCAACACCAGCAACAAATCTTCACCAATTGCACCACCAGGTGGAATGTACCTCTATTACCTATGACGATCTTCAGCACTCTACGATCATCTCCATGCGAGAGTGCAGGCCTGCATTGCTGCTGGAGGAGGGTACACAGGGAACTGACATGGTCTTTTGAAAAACATTGCAGAGGCTACAATGTATGTCAAAAGACCAAGTAATACATCCCGTGCACACGATCATGTCCAGTGTACGACCTATAGAATGAGTGAATAAAATTTCATTCTCCTGGGACCATGGCTTCAGGATGTTCATTTTTCATTTTCCACTAATGTATTTATATCTGACAATTCAAATTAAAAATTACAAATTTGTTTTTATTACAGTAGAGCCCTGATTATCTGCGAGCGGATGATCCGCGAGTGACGCAAAATTTTTTTTTAATTAAGAACCTCAAAAAAACCAATTTTAATCCAAGCCAACAACAGGGAAAGTACAATAGGCCCTACAGTGCGAAGGTCGAAAATTATTGACAGGTTTATTGTGCATCGTAATCCTATAGGCCTTCTCGGAATTTGCGGATGAGTGGCACGCTCTTGCTTTGCAGAAAGGTTTCTCATGTACTGTACATAATTTAAAAGTTTTGCATATTATGTTTTTTGTATAATAAAACGTAGTTTTTATGCTGAAATATTTTTTTTCGTGTTTACACCTCATTTTTAGTCTTTTTTTCGGGTTATCCGCGATTTTTACTATTCGCGGTACCCTTGCCACTCAATTCCGCGGATAATCGGGGCACTACTGTATTCGATCGATTCTCCAGGATATATGGAGAATATAAAAGATAACTCCAGCCAGTTAACTCCAGCTTGAGTTATCTATTATTTGATGCTTTAAATGTAATAGTTAAGCATATCAAGATTCAAAAGCAGGTTTTGCAGAATGTCAGTAACATTACATCTAAAAAAAATATGATAATGGGCATATCATTAAAACTGTCTTTCACTGACAGACTACTTAATTGGTGTTTTATGCAGTAGGCACTTTGATTCGAGTTGTTCCTTCTGTTCATAATCAACCATATCATCAGTATGAGATGTATGGTATATTCTCCTATCTGCCTATATCTATATAAGTGCTACTTTTCTATTATATTTGCTTCTATTCTGTTTTTTCAGATTTGAGGGCAATTGCATTAATTGTGATTGTCCATTGTTATGATAATTTTCCAGATATTTAGAATTTTAAGCTTTTACTCAAACGTTTGATTGTGTGCCTGTAGATGAGATCATTTAGAAAATTTACAGTATATTTTTCATTATTTTAAGTCCTATACAGTAGCTTGTTCTTCATTTAGTGTACTTTACAGTAGCTTATTCAGCTTCTATTTGATAAAACTTATTTGAATAATTTATAACTTCTGCTTACATTTGATTTTTGTTTTGTTTTGTTTTGTTATCAAGATGTTTAGTTTCCGCAACTTAAGCAGTTTTCCAGTGTGTTAGTATTTTCTTTGTTGTGAATTCTTTTCCCATTTCATTTTAGATTGTGAAAGTTGGTAATGCAATTAGACATTGTTGTATTTCAGAAGTACGTTATAGATTCTTAAACTATGCTTGCAGTTATATAGGCAGTGAAGTAATTTGAAGTTGTAACAGAAAAGAATTTAATATCCTAAACTTAATATTCACGTAAAATTGTTATTTTTTGAAGAATTGTAAGAATTAATTTTGTTTACTTACATTCGTGTATTGTCAAGAAATGATTTTTTTTTTTTTCAATTATCCTTTTCAGAACTTTTATTAAAATGTTGAAATAACAGAATGTGAAACAATTGCTTTACTTTTTTTCCAGTTACTTATTACATGGAAAAAACAAAACATACATAAATAATGAAAACTCATTCTCTTAAAAGAAATTTAGCCATAATTTCTCATCATAAATTAAATCATAAGGTTGTTTTTTTTTCCACGGGAATTGAATCAAATAAGTGTTCTAATGTCAAGTAATCATTTATCTTTACTCCTTTGATTAGAATTTTGCATTAGGAAAAAGTAATATTAGCTACTGCATAGTTCAAAAATTAGCATCTTAGCCTTTTTGACTGATATTTTTGTTTTGTTTGTTTTGTAGATAATTAAATCACAACATTTTCTTCCTAAAGTAATGGCTGGACTTAAACATAGTTTAATTTTACGGATACTGAAAAAGCCTAGATTGGTAATGAGGTTTTGTACAAATATCAATAAGAGAGATTCTTTCCAGCCTTCCTTTCCTTTGAATGTGCGTGTACGGTTTGCACCTAGTCCAACAGGTAATAAACATATTCTTATATTTTTTTTCAATGTAATTTCTTTCATCAGTAGTTTTCAGGTTCGTTTTGGTATTTTTGTTTTCAAAAAATTGCTTACTCAACATTTAAGTTGACGAAAATTTAAGAATCTTTAGTAAACAAATATTTTTAATTCTTTAATTCTTTAATTTTTTTAATTATTTTTAATTCTTATGTTCTTGTAGGGATGCTTCATTTAGGAGGACTAAGGACTGCTCTTTATAATTATTTGTTCGCTAAAAAGCATGGAGGTAGATTTATTTTACGTATTGAAGACACAGATCAAGTTAGATTGGTCCCAGGAGCTATAGAGAAACTGCAAGAGATTTTAAAATGGATTGGTCTTCCTCCTGATGAAGGTAAGGATAATATGGAAAAAAAGTTACTTAGACTTAGTTATTTAGACAAGCTGAAGAAAAAGTTGTAGCTCTTTCATTTGTCTAATAACATTAAAATTATCAGATTAATGCATTTTATTATTATATCGAAAAAGTTTCAAACCATGAGTTTCCCCAGCTAAGACAATATGGCAGGTCAAGGACCAAAGCACATATTACCAAGTGTAAAAAAAAAAAAAAAAGTTAGGAAGAATAGTTAGGGATGTGCGGTTGTGTCCATAAATTTCCTAACTATACATGTTGTGTTGAGTACCACAGCCTTCTGGAGTTGTGCATAAGTGTTTTTATGAAGTCCTAGTGTGCTGAGGCTGTGGTGCAATGTGTGAGCCACCAGACCAGTGGCGTACAGAACGATGGGTACAACACGTACTCGGTCCTGCCTCCACTGCTTCTGGAGTTCGTATGCTAGATCGGTGTATTTACTTATCTTATCTGCATGAGTTTTCTGCATGTTCTTGCTGATAGGCACTACAATTATTATTATTATTATTATTATTATTTACGATAATTCCCATTTAAAGAGAGCGTTTGAACTTGAATTCCTCTATGATGATTGTTTGTGTTTTCTCTGTGCCCAAATTTTCTTCATGTGTTCACTGTGTTGTTTCTTACGCTCCGCTGTCCATTTACATCCCTGCCTCTTCTGTGTTGTGGTGTCAAATGTATGTTTTTTGATAGTGTTCCTGAATTTCTTTCTATCTTCTGCATCATCTATTGTCATGTGTGTCTGTTTGAGATCCTCCTCGACTTCTTTTATCCATTTCGTTTTTCCCCTGCCTGAGTTGATGACCTCAAGAATCCGTCTTGAAATTCTGTTTTCGTTCATCCTGTGAATATGTCCGTAGAACTGCATTCTTCTTTTCCTGAATGTATCCGTAATCCTATTAGTGTGTTTATAAATTTCTGATGCTGGTCTCTTCATCCAGATTCCCTGTTCCTGTACCGGTCTCAAGATTTTCCTGAGAATTTTTCTTTCTTGTTTCTCTATTTCTTTGATTTTCGCTTGCCCACCAATTTGTGTCGTTTCAACAGCATATAGTGCCTCAGGAAGTACGACAGTGTTGTAGTGTCTTAATTTTGCGTTAATGGATATGGACTTTTTGT
>JAFIDM010010028.1:39178042-39188453 GCA_023159025.1 Thereuonema tuberculata | reverse complement strand
TTTTTTTCAAGATGAATGCACATTATAACTTCTAAAAGTAAAGAATAATAATAACAATAAAAACTGTCCTTACCACACCCCTCAATACATGAGTTATTTTCATAAGATGATCATCAACAACATTGGCAAAGTGATACGTTGGATATCCATCAGATTTTATAATTATCTACAAACAAACAAACACAATCAACCGTATGACATTCAAATTCTAATATATTTTCAAGTTTTGAAGATATATTTCTTTTTTTTTCTTGTTTAATTGTTAAAATCACTAGGATATTGACTATTTTATCATTGTCTTAAATTCTGACATACTTTAAAATTTTCAGCAATAATGTAATAGAAATCTGAATATATATACAGGGTGCGGAAAAAATTCCCGCAATTTTTAAAAGTATTTCAACAGTAAAAAAATACCGCACAACAGATTAAGTCTATCAACGAAATGAATGATAACGTTTATTAATTTAGTAACAATAAATAAAATCCAAAACATTAACATCAAATGCTCAAAATTGCCTCCTTTGGCCTCAATACATTTACGGAGTCGCTTAAATGTATTGAGGCCAAAGGAGGTTGGTCGCGCATTCTTCCAGCGTAATCTCGTCCCAGGCACGCGTTAGAGCAGTTTTGAGCACGCCAACAGTGGCGTATCGTGTTCCCGAGATTTTTTGCCCCATGATGGACCATACTAAGTAGTCCATTGGGTTGAGATCTGGTGAGTTTGGTGGCCAAACATCCTTGCCCCAAAAGCCGAGAAACAGCTCATCACAGACGGCGATTGTCGAATTCGCGGAATGTGCTGGAGCCCAATCCTGCTGAAGCGTAAATCCATCTGGACTGAAGTGCTGTGCCGCCCACGGTTCCAGTACATCACGGAGGACACTGCTGATAGCTGGCGGCAATAATTTTGATGTTCCGTTCGATTAACATCAGCGGCGTCTTTCCCTTGGCGCAGATGCCGGCCCACACCATGATTGAGGCCGAAAAATGGCTGCAGCCGATGATTTTCGCGGCAGGGATCTTCTTCTGACCCTTCTTGAGCAGTTGGCAATGATTTTGGTGGTTGTGAATCGGCTCGATGGTGAAAATCTTCCCGTCGATAAACAGGACCTTTTGCAAGCGACCACTGGCGACCAGACGAAGCATTCGGCGAGCTTTCTCAAGTCGTTTTGCCTTTATCGTTTCATTCAAGTAGTGAATTCGTGCGATCTTGTAGCTGTGGAGTTTCAGCTTCTTTCTGACGATGTGGCGAACGCTTTTCTCATCGATGTAAAGTTCTTAGCCATTTTGCGCATCGACACCTCTGGATTGCGGCGAATTCGACAGCGGACCTTGTCGATGTTCTCCGGAGTCGTTCTCATGGTTGTTGGACGGCCACTCCGATGATTGTCCGCGGTTCCTCCAGTCTCCTTGTAACGTTTCACAGCATTGTAGATGGTCCTCTGCTTGAAACAGGTCGTGCGAACAATGTCAGACGTCTTCATTCCAGTTTTGTGCCACTCAACGACTGTGACACGTACATTTTCATGACCCATAACGTCAGTACAACTGAAAATAAACAAATAAATAAAACATATTCTGGACCAAAATAAACCGAGGAATTCAATAAAATTATTGAAGTTGACATAAAATTATGATGACAATGCCAAATCCTCGCAAAAATAAAATTGCGGGAAATTTATCTGCACCCTGTATATATATGTAATAAAAAATGACAATTGAATTAGAGAACTCATTCAATTGTCATTTTTATTACATCTGTCAAACAACTAAAGAAAAAAAAAGAAAGAGAGGGGACAGAGATACCAGTTAAAAATAAATAAAAATAAAATAAAGGTGGTAAAGGTATGATAGATCCCATTACAGAATTGGTATTACTAATGATGAAGAGAAGATGATTTTCATATGTCTTCATTTAAGGAAAGGGAGCAAGTGAGGAAAGGGAGCAAGCCAGAAAGAATGCTTTCTTTTGATACAAGGCTGACACAAGAAGAGGAAAAGGATATACATTAGAGTTAATTTCAGTGGATGGCTAAAAGTAATCCTAAATACTGGGCCTCACAAAATAAGGCTAGTTATCAGACGAAAGTATATGGCTGGGCAGAGCAGTTTGTTTACAAACAGAATTAAAGAGGAGGACTGGGTCACTATCTGGACAGGGCAACGTCTGGGAAACACCTTTGCCACACTGATGGCATTGGTAGAATTCAGGGGCTTTTAAATTAAGACAAACCTGTCATCAGATTTAACTGTTAAAGAAGTGTTGTGTGTGTGTGTAAGACTAAGCTTTCTTTTATTCATTCATTAATAGTTTTCTATAATCCCCTTTTTTTTCTTACTTTTAAAATACATAAGTCCGCTTCATCAAATAAACTCTTATTCGAGACGGACGATGTGAACATCTGACACAGGGAACTCCAGTCATTCATGCTGTATCAATTCAGTGCTCCTCGCACTGCAACATGAGAAAGTATGCATTCAACAAATGCGAGTACCTAGACATTGAACCTGATCCATTGATAAATCCTAACGACTACTGCTTCGACTCGATCGTCAATGACAGGTGCTTCAAGTGTAGCACTGCATTTCAAATGTGCTCACTGTGAACAGAGTATCTGCCTTTCGCACGCCCTGTTCTCTGAACTTCACATCGATTGTATCTGATTTGAAGCTGATCCATAACAATTTCCTGCTTATTTTCCAATCAATATCTGCTTATTGTGTCTGTCTCATCCTTATGTAAGGTTGCAGGCTACTTATAAGCCTCTTGCAGTGACTTATAAGTGATTTCCCATAGACCATGTTAACTTTGACCACTCATAGCTCCTATACCCCTGGCTGTCTGCTGCTAAAATTTTGCTGGCTGACTTAGATGTGGAAGATCTTTCAAATGCACATGGTCTGAACTAGCAACTCCAGTGACGCTATCTGGTGACCTTTACTTGTGAGAACCAATATTTAAAAGAAGTAGAATTAGAGTTAATATGATAAGATATGTAAAATTTATATTCCAATAGTTTTCAAAGATAAATTTTATAAACACAAGCATTGTTTTTTTTTAATATCGGCATTTTATTATTTGCATCTATGAAAACTGTATACACTATAGATGAACAACAGTTTGCAATGTAATTAATATTCTCCTTCAAAGGTAGTTTAAAAGATAAAAAACTTAAATTACAGTTTTATTTCAGTCGGCTAAGATCCTCTATTTTAAAATTATTTTTTAAGATATAAAGCAAATGAATAAAATCTGATGATTCATTATAAACTTCCCATGCGTAATTCCTATTTATATAATAAAAGCTTAATTTTGCATCATCCTGGAATTTAACAATATTTCTGGATAAATCATTCAACTGTTTGAGGATCATACCTTCAGGATCTCTTCTTTACATCAATTTTATCTTGATAAACCGAAGCTCTCATCATTAATTTTAGGCAGTGCTTTATTTCTGGCAGTATGCAACAGTACGCAGTACCAGCACCTTTTCTTTGCATTTTTTCACTACTTCCTGTAAAGCATTATTGCAATATCTTCGGGTGAATGTGAAAAGAAGATTCTCTCAGATGAATCTTATAGTAACTTCATCAACATCAACTCTGCTTATACAGACAACTTCTGCATTGATGTTCATCAGGATGGTAGGACTTCCTCTTACTCAGTTCAACCCTACCAAACATCTGGAATCATGGCTGCTATGAGAACGTCATTCTACAGTTGTTAAAAAAAGCAGGAAATGATCTAGAGAAGAGGAGGATACATCAGAGGATATGTTAAAAGTGTGGGAGTTACTGTAATAACTTTATGGCGAGTACTGGAACCTTTTTTCCTAGAATAAAAGCACTGATTTTAGGTGATACAATTGATGTTACTTACAGGATCTCCCTCTTGCTCTGCAATATTTATTGTAATTTGTCCATATACTAAATCTTCAAAAGTTTCTGGATTGTTTGGAAGCTGTAAAGAATGAGAACAAAAATCAATGTATCAAGATTTAAAAAATAAGGGTTTTAACAATACATTTAAAAAAATTATAATTGCAAATGTAGAGGAATAATCAGTAAATCTGCAATTATAAACTTCTTTCTTTTCAGAGCTCCATCGTTTAATAGAATTTAGACAGTTCACGGAGAAACTGCATTTTAGATGTCAAACTAATTTCTATCATTTATAATATTACAAATTACATAATATTCACACTACAGAAATAAAGCTTATGTAAATAAAAATGAGATGATAAAAAGACTGAATCATAAAGGTGTTAAGCAACAATGATACAAACAAGTCAATAAAACAAAAATGGCATTATAATAACTCTTTTAATACTGAAGGATAGAAGAGCTGGACGATGATAAATGGAATGTAATCAGGCAGTGTTGCCAATTAAAATTAAAATTAAAATATTTCGCTTTTTCCTTCTATATGCTCCTACATATTCCTTTATCCTTTCTCAATTGGGAAATATTTCAGATTGGGCATATCATTGTTTGAATGAAATCCATAATCCAGATCTGATAGCAGATATATTGTACAAAATTAAAGATGAAACTGAGAGGCTTGTAACAGAAACCATAATAATCAGAAGTTTCGAATGTATGAACAAAGAAAAAGAAAAAAAATATTAATGATTATTCAGTAAAGTTATTTAAGGAAGGGGTAAAAATATAAAAAAATTAAATGATTTAAATGGTCTAACTTGATAAAGAATGTTAAACATAAGAAAATTTAAATAATCTAAATTTTTAAATTTTGTAATAATATCACATATGCGTGTACTGTTATAGGATATACACTGAATGGCCACTTTATTAGCTACACACCTACTCTTAAGTTGGATGGGTATAATTTGGAAATAGTGACGCAAGGATGTAACATTAAAAGGCACAATGAGTAGCATATAAATGGTGAACTGTCTATCAATCTAGTTCACCGGAATGTGGGTAAGACAAAAGATTTAAAAGACTTCGAATGATGATGGTCATTGGAGCCAGAAGAGCAGTTCCAGTATATCAGAAACTGTAAAAATCCTCGGCTTTTCTCGTGCAACAATATCAAGGGTGTTCAGAGAATGGCAGCTGGGCCAAAAAAACTTCAAGCAATAAGCGCAACTGCGGAAGGAAAAGGCTTGTGGATGAAAGAGGTAACAGGCGACTGGCACGAATTGTCTGCGGCAACAGAAGGACAACAACACAACAGATTGCAGCCGAGTACAATGCAGATGCACCAAAACGCATATCTGAACACACAACACTATGGATCTTGTCCCTGATTGGTTTTTAACAGCAGGAGACCATCAAGGGTGCCTTTGCTATCACAGAAAAACAAGAAAGTGAGCCTGCTGTGGGCCCAGGAGCATCACAATTGGATACTTGATGAGTGGAAAAAGGTCATTTGGTCCGCTGAGTCTTTGTTCCTTCTCCACCATGCTGATGGCAGGATGAGAATACAGACCTGTCTTGCCAAGTGACAATCCTACAAGCGGGTGGTGGTGTAATAATGGTCTGGGGAATGTTCTCCTTGGGCACACTTTGTCCCATAATACCCATAAAAACATCTGTTAATGCTACTGGCTACCTCAACATTGTTGCCAACCAGGTGCAACCGTTTGTGGCTACAGTGTTCCCTGACACAGATGGCCACTTTCAACAGGACAAGTTGACATGTTCAACAAGACAAGTTGTCACCGTGCTTGATTGATCTCTGGTTGGCTAAGTAAATATGACTCTGATTTCCATTTGCTTCAATGGGATGTTCAGTCATCTGACCTCATCCCCACTGAGCATTTGTGGGACAAGGTGGAAAGATCCATTTGAAGCCTAGAAACGCCACCATCCAATGTGAACCAACTAAGGGCTGCTCTGCTATTAGCATGGGTCAATATTCCTGCGGAACGGTTCGAACACCTTGTGGAATCTGTACCTAGAAGAATTACGTCTGTGATCAAAGCTAGAATAGGACCAACTAGTTATTAGTACGGTTTCTCTAATAAAGTGACCACTCTGTGTATTATGTGTGTATGTACTGTTAAGTTAGTTCTATGTTTAATTTTAAACTTGTTGTTTGTTACAATTTTTGTGCAAATGTAAGGAATGGAATCTTTATGAATAAAATAAATACAGTTATCCTGATATATTTCTTATCTTCCTTATTCTCCATAACAATATTTCGAAGACCTAATCGGTCTCCTTTCTCAAGTTATCAGAAAAGAAATACATCTTTCTTTTTCCGAAAATATGTAAGGAATAAGTTTAGTAAAATACACTAAACTTAACCTGAAGAAGAACGGAAATGCCAATCGAAATATTATGTACCAGGTCAAGAAGAAATAACAGGAGGTGTTCAGAGCCTCTAGCGTGTTATGTACTGAACGAAAAAGAACAAAATTTGGCCACCATACCCATTAAAGTATGTGGTTTCGATTTGTCAAGAAAAAAAAAATTAGTACCAAACAATGCTGATAGGGAAATTCTGGCGCTGCGGTCGAAAAATGCAGCATGAAATTTGCGAATAGGGGTACTTTGTGACACGATATCGAGGATAAAAGGAGGGGTTGTGGGAATTCTAGTCATTCTGCAAGAAGTCGCCCGTCGATGGCGTTGTCACTACGTGATCGTGCCTTATTAGTCAAGCTGTTTTATCAGTGGGATGAAAATGCCAATGCTGCTCTTCGTGAATACCGGCGGTTAAAACAGTTACGTAGAGGACCGATGGCCATAACTAACTTACGAAGAATGGTTGAAAAATTTGAAAGAACAGGAACTCTTGGTGTGCAACCAGGCCGAGGATGTGAACATATCAAGCAGGAACAAGTTGAAGAAGTTGCAACTGCCGTTCAGGATCAGGTGATAGCTAATAAGCAGGGTACCAGCAGTGCATGTTTAATATCATGACAAATAGATATCCCGTTGTCAACGGTGCAGAAGATATTGCAAAAGATCCTGAAATTTTATCCGTATAAGATAACACCCATTCAAGAATTGCTCCCAGGGGACAGAAATACCCGATAAGAGTTTGCTTTGAGCTTTTTGGCTCGATTGGAAGTGGATGACGAGTGTCCGTGGCGGATATTATGGAGCGATGAAGCTCACTTCCATGTGCACGGTGATATCAACACACACAATTGCAGTATTTGGGCTGATACAAAGCCACACGTTGGTCAAGAAATCCCCATACACTCGCTGAAAGTCACAGTTTGGTGTGGGTTCACTGCTTCTTTTATCATCGGCCCGTACTTTTATGAAGAAGTTGGTACAAATGGACTAGTGACTTGTTCTGTCACTTCCGACAGGTATGCTGCTATGCTCGAGAACTTTGTGACACCTCAACTGCAGCACAGAAATTGTATCAATTCTACCATTTTCATGCAAGATGGTATGCCACCGCACATCGGACGTCGGGTGAAGGATGTCCTGCATCAACATTTCACAGACGCTAGAGTAATTAGTCGCATATTTCCCATGAATTGGCCTCCGAGGTCCCTGATCTGAATCCTTGTGATTTCTGGTTGTGGGGCTACCTGAAAAGCATTGTGTATCAAGGACATGTTCCTGACATTCCTACCTTAAAAGATCAAATAACGTTACATGTCAGACGAGCTACCGTCGAAAACCTCGTGTACTGCAAGCGATTAGTGGAACATCAGGCTGGTGGTCACCTTGAGCCAAATTTGTAGGTTGCTATAATAAACGTTTTTCGTTGGTATTTGGTGTCTTGTTATTTACTGTTTCCATTGGCAGTTATGTATTCTATTTTCACACATTATGCGCTTGCAGCACCAGAATTTCCCCCATCGGCGTTATTTGGTACCAATTTTTTTTTTCTTGACAAATCGAAACCGCATAGTTTAATGTGTTTGGTGGCCAAATTTCGTCCAGTACATAACACGCTACAGAGCTCCGAACACCTTCTGTTATTTCTTGATCACCCGGTTTAATAAAGAAGTTCTCAAGAAGAAGAATAAAGTTTATTATAAGATAGTAGGAAATACAGGTTTGAAATATAAAAATATGTATACTAAAGAAAATTATTTCTATTTTAGAAATTCTGATGTGATTAATAATTTAAACCAATATTACTATATTCTTTTAATGAAATTTCATTTAAAATGTGATATTCTTAAGTAAATAGTTTACCTTGAATCTAATTACGTAAGGTTTCTTGTTTTGTAATTTACTTTGGACTTCTTCAGATGAAAGAGTTCGGCATTTATTGTCATATTTAGGCTTCTGTCTATTTTTTACTGCTTCATTCCTTAGCAACTGAAGACGCTTTTCACTGCAGAAACAACAATATGCAGCTTCATTCTGCAAAGAAATAAATTATAAATTCTGTTAGCCATTCAATCTATAATTTCATAAATTTTAAATATTAACATTCTAAAATTTAAAATGAAATGTTTCTAACATTAACCTTAAGGAATACTTCTTTTTTAAATAAAATGATTAAAGATTTCTCAAATTGTCATAATGTAATGTATTATAATAGTTTTTCGTTTCCAATTCTATATAAATTTGAATATTTCAACCAAACTAAAAAATTTCTATTAGCTCTTTTAATATCTCTATAAAGTATGAGTCTCCCCATATCTTTACAGATGCCAATATTATTTGCATAATTGACATTTTTCAATACAATTTTTGCCATTACTTTCGTTGCCTGTGTTGTCCTAATACGACACATTTTATATTGATTTGAAAATTAAAATTCTTTTAATAATAACAAAAAAATAAGCACTAACCTTTAATAATTCCTTCACTTTGTCTGTATAAATGTGCAGCCGTTGAGACTAAATTTAAAATAATTACATAATAAAAATATAATCTATTTTAGAAATAATAAGTTATATTATAATAAATATATTTCTCTATCATCAGAATGCCTAGATCAACAATTACTCATCAATAACTGTAGGTTTTGCAACAACAAAAATAGCTTAGTGAATGTTTAATTGTGTGTTTTTATCTTTATGTTTTCTTATTAATATATTATTCAATTTCATCTTTTTTTTTCTTGTTATAATAAACATTAAAGTCAGAGTGAGAGAATGAAGAAATACTGGGAGGAGAGGAAAAGACTATTCATCTAGTCAATTGTTTCCCGCGGTCCATAGTAGGCCAAACTCGTAAGAAGAAGAAGAAACATTAAAGTAAAAATAATTTTTCATTAAGGTAGAACAATAATTTGTACACAAAATATTTTTGTTTGTTGACAACATTAACAAGGTCAAAGAACAACACAAAAAAGTAACAAAATAAAATACTTGCAAAAACTAACAACTACACAAACCATTTTAACAGCTATCGAGCTGTCACCATCTAATTTACTCCCTTTCTCCAAACAGAAAATAACAATTAAAATAAAAACTTATTTGATTCAACTTAATTATTTATTTATTTACAAAATTTCCCTTTATTACATCTTACATTACTCTTCTTCATACACCAATATTTCGAAATGCCTTAGCGGCCATTTCTTTTTCAAGCTTTTTTTATTACAGAGGGAAGAAGAAAACTCCTTTCTTCTTTCCCATATTAAACAAACAAGATCTTAAATACTGAAATAATAATATAAACAAAACAAAACGTGACATGCTTCGACGTATGATGCATGAAGCATTATTAAATAAATAAATAACAAAAGGACAAATTGAAAATAAACTTTCTTATTTTTAAATATCCAAATTATCTTTTATGAAAAACAAATTTCTTATCTTTGAAGACTTAAATTGTTCATTTTTCTTTATTTTAGGGGTATCCTTTCCAAAATAAATGTCCAAATTCTTGCGAATAAATTAACTGAAATAAACGTCCATAAAACTTGTGAAGAAATAATTTGTTGTATGAAGAAGAGTAATGTAAGATGTAATAAAGGAAATTTTGTAAGTTTATTAGCATTATTTATGTTGATTTAAGAAGTATTTATTTATTTGTTTATATACATATAATTCCAGTATTTAATCTAGAATACTAGAAATGAATATGTGGAGGACAATATGGAGAACATATAAATAACTGGTTCTGTAAGTATTGATTCTTATGCAGATAAAAATGCTACTTTTAGCAGCCGCTTTGCAAACTGTCAATGTGTGGGATCAAACTCATTGGAAAATGCATCATGTTGTGAAATGAATTAACAAGATACACAAACTTAATTATATGACAGAAAAACTGTAAATCATAATATTTTCTTAGGTAAAACAAACCATTACCTGAATGTAAGGGCCATAATTTCCTCCTGCTTCGGGCCCTAAAAATAACAGAAATATTAATTTTAATTAACAAAAAGTTAGCATTTCCAAGTAGTTCTGTCTACAATAGATAGTGAATATAAGGAGAAACACAGGGTGTCCCAGGAGGAAAGTCAATATTCTGTAAGGTCATAGTATCACTTATTCTAAAAAAAAAA
>JAFIDM010010028.1:39142482-39164023 GCA_023159025.1 Thereuonema tuberculata | reverse complement strand
ATTATTATTATTATTATTATTATTATTATTATTATTATTATTATTATTGAGAAGATTCCTGACAGGAAATCATCCATGAGTAACAAAAAAAAGGTGGGAGTTGCAGATATGACCTATGGAATCTGACTATAACAAATAATTTGTCTGATAACAGAAGTTGATAACTATGATCACATTAATTGTGTATAGTTAATTTTAATTTGGAAGAGAATGTCATAGTTAGAAAGGGAAAAGAGGTGTAATACGTTATGTTTACTATCCTTCCCTTTTCACAGCTTAGTGTCAGCTTGTTTGGAAATTAATCTTTTTCTGGTTACTGCCTTACGTATATAAAATGTTTATTTTTGTAGTAATCAGTGACACTTTGGTTGGTACTGAATAAGTTAATACTGTCATAAATATGTAACTTAACAAAATGTAACTCAGTAGTTTATTTTGATTTAAGGCCATGTATCATTTAAATCTTTACCAGTTCAAATAAATAAATAAATAAATATAAATATGGTATTGCTTATTGGTCACTTAATGGGCTGGATTATTTTCTTAATTTATACACAAGTATTTTCAGGAGCATGTTTCAGACTCTGACCTTTCACTCAAACAGCACTACCATCCTAAAAATTGAATCCATTTGTAAAACAAACTACTATCAGTTTGATGTTGTAAGTAAATCATGCTGTAGGTTTTTGAAGTAGGCGCAACTGTTATGTCTGGAATCATTTTAAGATAAAATTTGGAAATAAATATTGGAAACATATCTGAGGATTGTTCCTCATATTTAGTGAAGTTTCCATATTTTATTCTTCAAGGATTGTGGTATTCAAGTTGTAAAAGTTTTCCTTCTAAGCAAATTTAATTAAAAATATGTACTGAGTGGCCACTTTATTACAGACACCATACTAATAATGAGTTGGTCCTCCTCTAGCTTTGATGTTGTATCAGGAGACACTATTCAGTGACAACTGGCAGAGATGGGACTTCCTTCTCAGCATCCCTTAAGATGTTTACCATTGACCATCCAGCTTAGCAACACTGTCTGGAGTGATGTTGAGACTGGGAATCGTGGACTAGAGTGTTGTGTTCAATGTTGAATTCCACTTGTTGCTTGTTACAGATGATCATATCCATGTATGGAGGAGGTGTAGTTATCACTCCAATTCTGCTGCAGTGGGTTGAGTGGTTATGACCATCACACCAGGATTACAATCTGGGGATCTATCTTCCATGACATCTGATCTCCCTAGTTTTACTACAAGGTACTTTGACAACAAGCTGTACATTGTCAACATTCTGCAACCAATTGTATTATCGCTGCTGTCACGCTAACAGTGGACTACTTACCAGCATGATAATGCCAGACCTCAAACAACGAGGCTCTCCAACAAAGCCTCTGTAGATCTAAAATCCTTCCTTGGTCAGGCTGTTCTCAGACCTCTCGTCAATGGATCATGTTTGGGATATGCTGGGAAGGTAGTTGCAGCTATCACGGCATGCAACCAAATTAGCTCTACAGTTGCAGAATATCTGACAGAATCTGCCACAGGACTACATTAGACTATTATTTGACACCATGCTGCAACATATACCAACTTATTTCTCTGCCAAAGGAGGATTTACTAAGTATTAACATATGACCGTTATGTTGCCACTGCTGGGTAATAAAAGGTTCTTTTGTAATGAAAATGAAATCATTTGTTTGTTAATCTTCACACATTTATTACTTGTGCAAAGTTCATAGCACAGCACATTTTCTTTGAAATGTTTTTTTTTTTTTTTTTTGTAATATAGGTTTTTTTCGTTTCAGATTTAGAAATCTGATACAGACTCTAAAACATTTCAAAAGAAATGTTTACTGTTTGTCTCAAGATTTCTGTGGATCATTGTTAGATGGATAACAGTAATACTAACTTTATAATCTCTTTCTATTCATCAAGATTCAAGTGCTTATTACAATTTATTCTTTCTATATTCTTTCTCTTACAAAAAGAAATCATGCAACTATTCATTGGTTAACAGAATCTAATGATGGTCCACAGAAACCTGAGATAGATTGTAAAACAATTATCAAATTCAAAAGTGATTCTTTAAATTTTGTAGTTTTTTTAATCGTTATTCTAATGATATTTTAACTTACTAAATTATTTTAATATTCATTTATTCAGTTTTATTTGAATTTGTTTTAGGATCGAATTTATGTTTTGGAAGATTTACTTAAACCTGAAATGGAATTCATATGGACATTGCCTGAATTCATTGATCAAAAATTACTGAAATCATTTGGTGCTGACGCAGGTAAATAACGTAATTTTCTTCTTCCATTGTTATTCTGTCGAAGTTGATTTGCTGGATATTAGTATGAACGGATAAAAAAAAAGAAAAAAAAAAGGTGTATACCATTATTTTTATTTTATTTTCATTTCGTTTTGATAAAGAACATGGAGATGTGATTCAGGACATCAAATATTCTCATATTTATTTTACATTATTTTTTGATATAGTGCATCCCATTCGTATCAGTTTTTAATGCAGAAATTACAAGAAATACTCACATATGTGTTGTCTGATCAATTTTGTCTTCTGTTAACACTAATGACACTTTAGGAATGGGACCAATGAAAATCTAATTCAGTTTTGGAACAAGTAGTGATGTGATTAAATATTAGTAACTGGTAAAATGTGTGACAAATTAAATATTAATTTAAAAAAAAAATAATAACTTCATTCAGTTTTTCTAATCTTTAGATATTTGAAAGATAACAATCACAAGTTCACGAGTATTCATTAACCTTATATTCCTATTGGATTATGAAGAGAAGAAAAGAAAAGGAAAAAAAACCCTCTTTGTTGACATATCCTTAACTTAATAAACTTTATGTAATAGATTTCTAATATTTCATTTTTGTTATTTGTTGAAATGAATTTAGGTGATTTTGGTAGTATAGATGCAATTTTATTTATAACTCATGATTCAAGCAAAAAATGCTTCTTGTTGGACCCATCAATTCAGGTGAGGGAGAAAGTCACTTTAAAAATCAAAAGCACAGGATTAAATAATTGTTAAAGTAATAACAAAACAAAAATCACAGTTGCTTATATTTAAATAGAAAACCTTAATTTTTTTGAGGTTTTTAAAAATTTGCAAACTGGAAGAGAAGGACAAACCAAGACCCCTCCTGCTTCCTGCCCCAATGCATTGGCTTTGAATAGGATTGCTGCTGTATAACTAAGCAGCAATGAAATGAAAATCACTTGGTAGACTTGAAAACCGTTTTTATTTTTCAGTTACATTAACTAGAATAGGTTTTGTTTTTAAATTATTGAAATATCCATTTATAAGATTAAATCTAACTGCTTTCAATCTATTACGCAATTATAATATTTAAAGCATTCCAACAAAGATTGATGTATTCCTTTATGTCACAGTGTCTGCAGTGGCGTAGCGAGCATAACTGGCGCCCGGGGCACAATACCTTTTTTGGCGCCCCGCCCACCCCCCGAAAACCCGAAAAACATATAGTAATATATGTCTTGGGGACCGTTTGGCGCCCCTCTGCGAGTGGCGCCCGGGGCATGATAGACCCCCTTGCCCCCCTATCGCTACGCCACTGAGTGTCTGTCAACATAATCCTTCTATTTCAGGAAGTATCGTATCTTTTTTCGTCTTTAATTGCATCAGGAGTGTGAACATTTTATGATGCTTTACTAAATATTCCAATATTTTATCAGTTTAAAGTATTTTTGTGTTGCGTTTTCTTTTCATTTAGTTTGTTTTCAGATTCATTTTCAGCAAAAATTTTGTATCTTTTATTTCATTTCTGACAGTTCTGTCATCTTTCGTTTTAACATTATCGCACTTTGAAAGTTTTCTGAGTATCTTACTTCTCAATGAAACAATAGTATTTTATGATTTGTTATCCACCATTTATATCGTAAACAGTATTTTTTATTTAATAAGGTTTTATATTTCTATATAATTCATTTCACTCCAAATTGGAAAAATGAACCAAAAATTGAAGAATGATTAAGAGTTAGTCTACAAATATGACCCATTTTGACGTCTGCAAGTGAAGGGAATATTAATTGGGGTCAATACATATTTGGAATGGGTGTAGGGATGGCAAAAAATGAGCAAGAGATGAAGAACATTTTAAAGGAGTTCTTAACATTTGGATGTATGTTATTTTTTTTTAATTGTGATGTTTTTAGCAAATGAGGCTCCATGTCTGTGGCACTTGTCTTGGGTATGCCTAAAAAGCTTATCTGTACCAATAAATAGTATGTTACAAAAACATCTTCGTATAAATTCCATTTTGTAGACAGTGAAGAAATCGTTGATATACAGTCTGCATCTCACCATTGAATGTTCTTCTTTTAAGTTTGAGAGTTATAAATGTTGAGACCTTATTAGTTGTCCAGACTCTTCTTTCACAAGCTCTGAGATAAACCAGAAACTTGTTTAGGGCAAGGTAACGAAACACTGAAAGAGATTGGCATAAATTTTGCCATTGGAGAGTATGGTATTGCAGTATGAATCAACTTCAATTTTTATGTTAGAGCACTAGTTTGATGATCTCTGTAAGAAATTGGTTTTTTTATTTAAACTTATTATTTTTTCAGGACTGTTAATTCAAGATCTCATCATCACTTTGGACCAAATTCCATCTAATTCATTTTATCAGAAGGATTTAGTCAAATTGCTGAGAAAATTTTGTGAAGGTCACAGTTTGAAATTCAATAAGTTCATGCAGTTCATGAGGGCATCTCTTAGTGGACTGAAGGTGAGTTTGGAAGTTCTCTTATAACGAAATTAAAATTAGAATGGAAATGGAGATTAAGAAATAACCAATTAATGCTAATAATCATCTCAAATTCAAAAGTTGATTTGTTTCTTCCTGAAACTATTGAACTGGTGGTTCGTAATCATTTTAATAATGTCTAATGAACATTTTTTTACCACTTTAACAACCATGAATCTTCTAACCAATGATGGATTGATATAATTATTAATGTAATTGGAGTTGGAATGGATACATAAGGAGCTAGTTCTTGACGCTGATGTTTGTGTTAGTAAAATGATTTTAGTACTTGTTTCTTGAAACATAAATAAAAAGAACAGAATAAAATATCTAATAGGGATTCAGTTTCTAAAATTTTGATCTTTTGTCAATGACATTTGGGAATGTTAGTAATCTAAGATTAATTTTCATTCTCTGGCACCAGAGGTTCTGTAACTCTTCTATTTTCTTTTCAAACGTATTGTCATTGCAACTATAACCCCGAGGCCATCTGCCAAAGTAATACAATGTATGACCCTTACCTAATATTATTTTATCTAGTGAGGTTTTTCTCAGAAGCTGAAAGAGGCCAAATGTCAGATCTTACTTTGTTGGTGTCCACACTGATGCAGATCATCCTACATTTGACATTCTTTCTTATTATTTTGAATTCTGCAAGTTGCTTTGTCCATCATTTGCCTCATTTCATCCCCTTGGAATCTGATTAAAGTCTTAAGAATTTTTATTCATACTTTATAAGGGGCCGTTCAAGTATTATGTAAGCATAAAAGGGGAGGAGGAAGTTCAAGCTTTGCTTATTTTTGCTGACAAGGGGGAGAGGGGATCAGAGCAATGCTTACGAAGACAGACAAACATGCACATGAGAGAGTGCACTGCTTGAGATAGATTTTCTCCTCAGTATTTCATGTGTATTTTTATATTTAATTTGTTACATTTTAATTCAGGAGTGAATGTCATGTACCGTATATGCTCCAATAGAGGCCCCCGGCGTTTATTTGCAAAACTACCCTCGATTCCCGGCGCTTAATAGAGACCGGCTGCTATTAGAGGCCGGCCATTATTAACAAAAACCTTCAGAACGCAATATTTTTACACATAAATACCGGCTAATATTACAAACATCTACCTTATTTGAATTTCACATGCTATGACTGTTAAAGATAAATGGCAATGTCTTTCTGTCCTTTCACTGCTATTCGTCGTCCGAATCCGCAATGACGGACGGCCGCCTCACCGGAAGTTTCTTTCGCGTATCTTAAAGGCAATGTCAAATGACCGTTTCGGTGGCATTTTGTAAAACAATGTACCATAAGGTATTATGCAGGACTATAAAGATATGGACGCTTATAGGCAAATATCAAAGACCCGGCTATTATTCGAGACCGGCTACTATTTGGCCGTGTCCCCTCTGCAGCCCGGCGCTTATTAGAGACCAGCGACAATAAGAGCCTCGGCGTTTATTGGAGCATATACGGTAATTTTGACTGTTTTAATTAATTGTTCAGTGGTATTTACTGTTAATGATTTCACAAATCTTATGTAAGCACAAGGGGGGGGGGGGTCAGGCATCTGCTTATTTTTGCTTCCAAGGGAGGAGGAGGGCCAAAATGACTAAAAAAGTTCTTACCTAATACTTGAACATCCCCTGATCATTTTGGAAACTGTGCGTCATGAATATCATTTGACTTTTTTTCAGTTTCATTGACAAATTTACTGTTTATAGCCTTAAATATTTTTTTCCATGTATGAATATGTGAAACATAGAGGTTAGCTTATAATAAATACAGTAAATGTTGTGTGATCCTGTGTAGAACAAAATCATTTTTCCGCAAAACGAATTTTAAAGAAATGAATGTTAGCCAAATAGTAAATACGTAATGAATATTCAGAAGCAAAAATTAAGCTAAATTTCCGTGGATCATTGAATTGAAGTCGTTCTTTATTACACTTTTTTTAGACTTAATTTAATCATTGGTTTTTCATTTTATTTGCAAACTACAAGCAGGTTATAATAAAGTTGAAAATATCTTCTTTTTACATCAAGTGGAAAAGAACCGATTGCCTTTTGTTTTGTTTTTTAATGAGTTGGTTTCAACAGAAAAACAAAAACAAAAATCCTTTGTTGATTTTTATATCTTAATCTGCTGTAGCCTTGTACTTTAAAATAGTTATATTTAACAAGTTCTGGTTTCAAATAAAGCCGGATGATTGAAGATTTGGTAAGATTTAAGTTGTATCTTTGTACGCAATAAAAAGGGTAAAAAATGCACTACAAATAAAATCCCTGAGCTACTTTTGGAATATTTGATACTGGGAACCCAGGACAGTCTGTTTTTATTACCTTTCTTCGGCTGGATTCATCCAGTGTCTGCAGCTTATGATATCAAAGAAAATAAAAACAAAAGACAAGCTGAAGAAAGGTAATAACCTTGAAACAGACTGTCCTGGATTCCTGGTGTCAAATATTCCTAAAGTAGCTCAGTGATTTTATTTGTGGTGCGTTTTTATCCCTTTCTATTGCTTTGTAAAATGTTTCCACGCACGTTAAATTTATCATTATCTTTGTATGACTTTATTAATTTTTACACATGATTGTCTTTACCCTCTCCAGACATTCCTTTGCTTGATTCTTCTACAAATTAATGAAAATCATCTATAGACACACTTGAAAACTTATATAATATGAACACGTATATTGATGTCTGATGTAATAAATTCTGACTTTAATTTTCCTTTGTATGACTGATTGTTGGTATTTCTTTTTCCAGGAAGGACCTGGAGTAGCTGAAATGATGGAGATTCTTGGTAAAGATATCACAGTCAAAAGATTACATAATGCATTACATATTCTTTCCAAATAAGTTATTACTTGATGACCTTCCTATCTTATTAAATTATAAATCCTACCAAGATTCAGTCAAAAGCAGTTGACTGTTATTGACATACTTTTAAAGCTTAACTTAATTCATGATGAAAAGTGAACAGTAATTAAATACTTTCCATCACAAACATAAAAAATTAAATGTAAGCCACCAGAGGAACATTTGATATAAGAATGCCTATCGATTTATGTAAATGAAATGAAACTTCTTTAGAAGAATAATAACGAAATGAATTATCTGTGATAATTAAAAATGTAAATTTCCCTTTTTATTTTTACTTAATAAAAAATATTAGATAATTACACAATAAATTATTGAAACTTGTCTTTTTCTTGCCAGAATCACATCACAATAGCCATTGTTTTTAAATTCGTTTGTTCTGTGTATTTGTTAAAATCCCATCAAAGCAACGTAATCCTCAATTCCTGAGCATTTCCCTTCAACACTTTGTTTCTTCATTTCCTTCAGTTTTTGTTTGTAAGCCTTATGATCTTTGAGTTAGGGTTTTGTTTTTTTTTTTCTTTAGTGCAGTGGAAGTTTGCTTAAATCTTGATTGTGGTCCTTCACCAATTGCTACACATTATTCATAATCTATTTGGTTAAGTTTGGTAACTTTTTGGTAACTGTTTCTCTCTAAGCTTTTGATAATGTTGTCTAGCTGTTTCATCTGCTCCCTCATTTCTTACCCTTTTTATGTCTTTTGGTCTTCCAATCTAATCTTTTGCTATTTCTCCTCATTGCTGATGCCCCAATAATAAATGGGTTCACAACAAGAAATCGGTGGTGATTTGCCAAAAGGAGTTAAGTCCAGAAACAACAGTTGGGAGAAAATGAAGTCTACAATTGGCCATTTTGAGATAACATGTCCAGTCAAGTCGTTTTAGATGCATTCATGATATGCCAGACTGATCTAAGTCCACTGTACATAGTTCAGCTTCTATAAAACCTTGCATTCTGCACTATGAATTACACACAACTCTGAACTTTCTTTTTCATTTTCTCCCAATTGTTGTTTCTGGACTTAACTCCTTTTGGCAAATCACCACCGAAATATGTTGTGATTATGTTTGCAAGACTCACAGTATTTGTTGATATTTCGATTCTGGTAACGAAATTTTTCTTGTTGCTGTAGTTAGCGAGTTTCAACTTCTATGCAGCCGTACAGTTATTTAGTAAAACAATAGTTTTTACTTAATTAAAATATAAAACTTTTATAATTGTTTTGCCAAAAATAAATTTAGTAAAAAAAAAAAACTATGTTAAAAATTTGTTAATTGAACAAAGATTACATTATTACAGTTATTAAATTAAAACACCAATAGTTTTTTAAAATTTGTAATCTTCCCCATTTTCATATTTGAAATGTATTTAATGAAATATTAGTAAACTTAGTAAGATAATTCATCATAACTAAAAAGTTAATAGTTAAAAAAAATCGTGACAAGACACTTCATTTTTAGAGAAATTTAATAATATATTGAAATTTAAAAAAATTAAAAGTATACAGAAAGTTTCAAGCTATCTCAGCAAATCTTCATAGTGCAAGACGAAAAGAAAATGATTATAGATTTTATATGATTTAGTTGGGAAAGAAACAACCAATTAGGAAAAAAAAATGGAAGAAGTTAAATTAAAAAGGAAAAAAGTTAGCAATCAACTGATGGTTATATACCAACTGAGATTATAAGTTACAACGTTTGGAAATTGAAACTGTTATCAGAAAGAAAGGCTAATGCAAATTAGATGAAAGGAAAAGATAATAATATTAAATAACAATAGTTTAATTAGATTAAAAGTAATACTGTGAAACGAAATCATCAAGACTGTGGATTGCCAAAGGGCAGAAGGAAGAAGAATGGCGTTATAAGCTTTATTTAGATAAATACTTATAAGTAATAAATATTGTGTGTGTTGTTAAATATTGTTGTTATAGAAAATGCCTCAAGTGTCTGGTCAAATATTTTGTTACTGTTTTTTTTTTTTGTAGGCCCAGTAGCTCAAGTTGTAATTTACTTGACTGCAGGCTGAAGGAGCTGGGTTCAATCTTTGTTAGAGGTTTTTCCCTTGGTTTTTTTCTTCTCCGTATGGGTCCTAAGCTTCACCCAAATCTTCTTTCAAATGTGTTCCAGGTATCTTTCCTATTGGTTTTTCATGTTGTTTGATATTTTATGAGGCGTTGACCAAGTTTCTTTCCAGTCTACACATCACAAGTTACCAACTGATAAAGCTCTTGACTGGAGGAGTCAATCCTGACAGAGGTTGAGAATTTTTCACATTGAAATTTCCTCCTGATTGGAACTAAGGTCCACCCAACCCTTTAAAGAATGGGCATTGGATTTCTTTCTCCAGGATTAAATCACCCACCTTACTTCAACTTAATCAGGAAATGACGGGAGCCTTACCTCCCTTGACCCACAGGACCACATAATGGGATACTTTAACTACATATCAGGAATGTTGAAGCAAGTCATAAAATACCTAGGTAGACATCTTCTTCGATCTGAGGGCATCTGCTGACTTAGTAGTTGAAGGAAATTCAATTGATTACAGCATTTGTATCTTGACTTTTTTTTTCAATTTGGAAAGAGAACTAAGTGTATTTCAAACCATGGAATGAACAGTCGACAGTATTGATAATGTTTTGTGTTTTTTTTTTGGTTTTTCTATGATGTCTTCCAAATTTAAGTCTTTCAAATATGACGATTGATGAAAATATTGGATAACCATTGTTTGCAAATAGATTATGGATTTACCTGAGCTCTTTATTAGAAATCTTTTATTGGGAGCAATATTGTAGACCATCATCTTTATTATGTTGCTCTATATAGCTGGTTGAAATTGCAAACATGGAATACAGGGTTCCGCTGCTTTCATGTAAGTTTGTGTTTGTGTGGTGAGAACCCTGGTATTTTAGATGCAACATAAATACCCAACGATAGGATATTATTGAAGGTATCTTAAGATGTAAGGCTCGTAAAAGAAAGGTCGCTGAGACTTTCGAAATATAGCCAAGATGGAGTTCTTTTTGTTTTCTCAATAAAGAGTTATGTAAGTTTTTTATCTTAAGATAGTTTGTATAAATGTACTGTGGTAAAACAATAGGATATTATCAGCCTAACACCTCTCTTTCTTCTGTAAACTAGTATCAACAAGGCTTTCTTTGGTTGATAACTCATCAAACTACCTTCTGATATCTGATTTTAAACCAAATTAGATCACACTTAGTAAAATATTGATGTGACAATTCAAGAGAGTGATTTCTTTGCATCTGAAGGCTATTTTTTTATTTGTAAAATAAGTCAGTGTCTAAATTAGCTGATGGCACAATGACATGCATAAAACTGTTCCGTCCAGTGATGAATATATTTGGTTAGAATTTAATTTGATGAACTGTTTGGTTGATTGAAAGTGAGTTTGAAGAAAAGCTACTGATGAATGACCTAATTTTCAAGAAACCATTTTCTTTAGATAGTTTACTGTTTATGGTTAATGTTGGATCTTCAAAAATAAATCCAATTATCAAGATGATAGATGGCGATCGAAATAATGATCGATCACTAACATCTCTCTAGTATACCTAAAGATTTTTGTTTAGTCTTCTTATTGGCATTTACTTTTTCAACCTTTTCTTTCCACCGTATAAACTTAAAAATCTGTAAGCATTTGAAATACTCAGTCATTTATTCATGTAAAATTATTTTTCTTTCTTTGTTTATTTTTACAAAGTTTCTAATAATGTTAAATTTGCTTTTCTTTTCCAAACAAGAAATCTACTCATATAGAGTAATATAACTTAGTCGCTTTTGTCCATTTAAAGAACATTATTAAACTCCAACATATTTTAATTCAGTTCTTTCTAAATTTGGAATTTGTTCTTGCCAAGTTAACCATTCCAGTTTCCTGACACCTTAGCCGATGGCTTCCTTCCTTTCACAAACTTGTCTACTACTTATCATTTCCCCTCATTTATTATCTCTTTCCCATTAATTAATTCTATTATAACTATGTAAAATGCTTCTCTTATAAGGCTTGGCAAAAACAAGTTGGAACTGTTTACATGTTTTTTTTTAATTTTTTTTAAATTCCATTATTTTATTAAGTTTAATTTAAAATGGCACATGTATTATCAATTGATATTATTAAAGAAGTCATTTTTTTAAAATAAATATTTTTAATTATTATTTTCATTACAAACTTGGAAATAGTGACAAAATATAGTAGTCTTGATTGCCAATGCAACGTAGATTCTTTTTTTCATCTTTCCATCATTTGAAGAACTGAGTCTTTTTTTTAGTGTAGAAAAATCTTGCAAAAGAGAGATTATTTTATTTTTTTCTGTCAATCACAATATATGGAATGTCTCGATATTGTTGTAATTCACTTTTCAGTTTTTTTTTTTAATGTAGAAAAATCTTGCAAAAGAAATGGCAATTTCATTTCCGATTTGTCAATCACAATTTATGGAATGTCCCAATATTGTTGTAATTCACTTTTTTAAAAGTCTTTTTTTTCTTTTTTTATCTTAGAAAAATCTTGCAAAGAAATGGTAATTTCATTTCTGATCTGTCAATCACAATATGTGGAATGTCTCATTATTTTTATAAATCACTTTTTTTAAGTTTTTTTCTTTTTTTTTTCTTAGAAAAATCTTGCAAAAAAAGGGGCAATTTCATTTTTGATCTGCCAATCACAATAGAGAGAATGTCTCAATGTCTTTGTAATTTCTTTATTCTTTAATGATGTGCAGGATCTGAACTGCATCTTCCACATTCTTCGAATTGATTCCTTAAGCCTGCATTTGTACACACTGTTTATTCTGTTCCTGAATTAAAGAGAGAGAGAGAAAAAAAAAGACATCTTTATTTGGACTTAGTTACATACATAAAGCATATCCCATCCACTAAACTTATCAGTTTTGAGGATGGTAGTACTGTCCCTCACTAGTTTTAAGATTGTTATTAAGGGAAAATATTGATTACTCTTTGCTATATTACTACAAATATATTCTAAGGCTATGAAGGAATTAATGAGTATAATGTATTACCTACAATTTACATTATTAAGACTGACACCTTCAGTGTCTTTGCAGACACCATCATCAGGAAAGGGCAACTAAAACAAAAATGTGGTATAGTTTGGCCCTGAAGGAGGAGTGAGACATGATACTGTATAGGTCCTTTTTTTTTAGGGATTTCTTCACTCCGGGATGAGATATTATCTCGATATTTCAGCCTTGAGCCTTCTTCGGGAGATGTATAAAAGTCAATCACATAAAGGTGAGCGCAGAACTAACAACTTTCGTCGTTAGTTCTGTGCTCACCTTTATGTGATTGACTTTTATACATCTCCTGAAGAAGACCCGAGGCACGGTGCCGAAATGTGAGGAAATCCCTCAAAAAAAGGACCTATACAGTAAAAATATGATAGTCAAACGTGCTCAAAATTATATAGTCTACTAATCCACCCCTCATTCTTGATGATGACGATGTCTGCAAACGACACCAACTTCATGCTATTGCATTATTTCCAAAAACTCATTTTATCCATTTACTTCTGTACACCTATCAACATGTATTTATCTTTTCATTACATCTAAAAAAATATCGTTTTTTAACTGAAATTATAAAGGAATCAAAAGTATTAGCAAAGACCTGGTTTTAAATGATTGATTATATTATTACCTGCTCAGTATTGATTTAATAACTATTATTGTCTATTAATTTCCGATTGAATCTGTTCTTATCTTGGATTCATTTTAACTTTGCAAATATGCCAGAACTATCGGAAATCAGCCTTATAGTTCTCTTTTTTTGCTATCATACAAGCAATGAAGAAATTCTTTACATTAGAATTTACAAAGTTTACATTGATTGAATTATACAAGTGAAACAATTAAAATGACTCATTTTTTTAAATTAAATAATATCCCATACAATGGATAAATATATAATATTACGTTTTATTCTTTGAGGAATATGATTTTATCCATTGTATTACATTTTAATTTATTTCAAAGTGAGTTGTTTTAATTGAATCATTCTGTACTTAAATTAAATCCAAAATAAGATTCAGATTATTGTAAAAGATTACAGATTATTTCTTAAGTTAGTCCAATTTGGACTTAATTATCTTTTATCTTCCAATATAATGATTGTTTTGTGAAAGAGAATCCATTAAGATTCAAACTTTAAGCTATTAATTTTTTAAAGCCAGAGATTTTGAACAGAACTTGAATTTCATCCATTATTTGGAACTAACTGCAATCATGAATCCCCTTCAGATTTTTGCTGTTGCATTGCTGAATGAACATATCATCACATTCAGTCGTTTCTACTGATATTTCTGATAATAATCAACCAGAAGAGTAGTCTTGCATTATCAGTAATGGTTTACATTTTTTCCATTGCTTTTTGCCCATTAACCTTGTATCTGAAACCCACTACCAATCAGTTCTCTTCATCATAACAACTGGCAATCTCTGCCTTGGGGATGGCATACCCTTGATTTATTTGGATTCAGTATCTATTATCAGGTTCTTTGTTGTATCTGATCCTATAACTAGCTTTCAGAATATCTTTTCCACTGATTGTACAAACATCAGTGAAACATAGTTACAGATAATAATAAAGCTGCTTGCAATTGTCTGGTAATAAACAAAAGATTCTCATCAAGTCTTACATTGACAAGAAACTGACACACAATCAGTTTCACTGCCACAATATCACTAACGTTTACAGAAGTCTCTTTGACAGATAACTGCTTTAAAAATTATCACCCGATTCATCATGAATCTAATTATTAGAGTGAGAAAGATCTACCATTATTTGAAACTTCATATGTTAACTGGCATCTTAGTGACTATTCTGTTAGCTTCTGTATTGAATCTTAAGATATCTTTATTAATCTAAGTGGGTGATACTCAACAAAATTTTGCTTTCTGTCAGGATCCCCATTAGTTCGGAATTCTATTTGGAATTTTTCTAGAAATAAAACAAATAATTCCAGGGTCTAAACTTAATTTTCACTATTCATGGTATGTGAACACCACGTTCGTTGTACAGGGTCCAAAAAGATATTTGAAGATATTTTCAAACTGAAGTTATGAGCAAATCAATTTTTTTTTTCTTTCTGTCAATTAATCAAAGATTCTTGAACAAGATAAAAAGGACCCCTTAGATGATACATCCAAATAATTGCTTGGTTACATCTTTAAATATCCATGACAAAATGATATTTTTGGAAGACTTTTCCATGCATTTACTTAGCAAACCAGCATTTTTTTTCATTCATTTTTCACGAATTGTTGATTGATTAAAACATAGTAACAAAACTTTTTCTACTATTACTTTGTAGTATTTAAATGAATAAAAATGCTGTTATTTATAAAATCTTCATTTTTACTTTTTATTTCATATAAATTACAGGAAAAAAAAAAAGAAAGAATTACCTCTAGTTTTTCTTCAGAATTTCTTTGAATTTGCTTTGGACATTTACACCCAGAAACTTTAGGGATATCATGGTGTGGTACACTGGCTAGTAAACCTTTAATTGTCAAAGAAAATAAAAGAATAAATTATACAGTAATACAGATTTACTTTTATTTGACTTGCATTAGATTAGATGTGCAAAAATATCGAAAGGAAAAATGGCAACGGAATTAAATAAATTAAATAAATTTAAAAAGTGACAGTTTTCAACATCTTCTTACTCATTCTCAAGGTAAAACTTGGATGGACCAAAAAAAAAAAAAAAAGGAATAATTTCAAATATCAAACAAAATGTTAAGAAGGAAAAGGTTTCTGGTTGCAGATATATAGATTTGATGGGCAATGAGTGATAAGGATTGATGGAAGTACCATGATATGATTGATAAGAGAAGAACTATAGGAAATTATGAGAAAGTACTTTGATATCAATAATTGTACTTTTAGTAATAAATGGTACCTGTGGTAGTGAAGAAAAAAATATAACAATTTACAAATAAGTTTGACTGTTATCTTGTGTTAACAAGAATTGTATTTTGTGTTGACCAAAGCTTCAGCTAGAATTCTTTTTCAGTTTGTATTACATAAATTGCTTCAGAATTAGAAAAGCCCAGTGTTTTTTATTGAGACATTGTGAGACTGCAGTTGATGAGATTTTATCTTTTCTGGAAATGCCTTAATATGCTCATTTATGAATCTTTAAAGGGCATTTCCATCTGCCCAAGAGAAAGCTGCAATTATAATGGTCTGTTTCTGATTGCTTGGGAATTTTGATTTTGTGAAAAGCAGGCTTAGGCTAATCTATGAGGAGGGCCAAGGATGCTATGGACCATTTCCCTCCTGTTCGAAATCTATAGAATAAAACCTATTTTCATTCATTTTTTTTAGTTTGAATGGTTTGTTGAGAGAACCCTCATCCTTCAAAATTTTTTACGGGACTTTTTTTTTTTTTACTGAATGAAGGTCGATTCCATAACTTGGCTCACCGGGAAATAAAATCCCATATACATCCTTGAAAACAGGAAATACTTAATAACAAGGTAGTAGTAGACCATTACCACACTAAGCATTAATAATAAAAACATATAAAAATACTACGACAGGTTTCAATGAGCCCCAAGAACCGCTCTTGGCATCAAAAAACGAACTAATATTCAAACGAAAAGAACAGAGCGATCAGCGACAAGGTCATGTGATGCAGACCGATTGTTGATGGCATACCAAAATTCTTCCTATGACACAATCTGAAAAGACGTATGTATGACAAAAACATTCTCCATTGAAAAAGTCGTGGTGAAATGGCTTGAATGTATGAAGTGATACATACTTGTAAAAGTATTGAGTTAAGGAAGAACTTGTCATCACATGTTGTAAATTCAATAAAATCATAAACAAACTAAAAAGCTGTTTTCATGTTGTTTCATTTTGAATTATTTGCCGGTGGCATACTTTAGTTTTACACTATTCATTTTTAGTATCTCAATTTGGCTTATTAATGTTTCTTGCAAACAGCAGTTACAGCAGCTCCAACACCTGTTTCAGCTTGAGTTTGTTCTTCAACATTAGTAACAGCTGGTGTTTATTTGTTAATTCAGTTTGATTCCATATTTTTTGAAGTGGAAATTCCTTAAAAATGTTTTATTTTTTGTTTCTGTTTGTACTATATTTATAACTGGTTTGGAAACGAAATATGAATGTCATGAAAAGATATTGCTTTATTTACATAAGACACTTGGGATTGATAATATTTGTTTTATCAAATGGTTATAGTTGGTTAGCTTTTTTTTCATTTATTGACTCCTCTTTTATTTAAGGCTTTATTAAGTGCAGGAGATTGTCAGGATATTCTTATAATGGGTGGAATGAGATTAAAACAACCTTATTTTTTTTATCTAAGTTGGCTTTGATTTTGTTGCCTCTCAAGATCCTTTTTCCTTCATAAATGGAGGAATTATTTTTTTTTTTAAGATTTGTTTTATGATTTTATTGTAGTAAAAATATGCAATAACATGTTATCCCTTTACATACGAATGAATGCTTGTGTTTAAAATAGCAGTGGGTACTTCTAGTATCTCTTATGACTGTATTTGAGGTTTGACTGAAATTTCATTATTACACCAAATATTTGGAAATGGATCTTTATTTATTCACCTGCTCCACGATATTGTGACAGCTGTTGATAGACCTGCTTCATTCTTTCAATATTTGTGCGACTTGCTTCTGCATGATTGACCATTGGTAAGGAGTAATCTTTGCCTATTATGCATTTGGCTGCTCTTTGTACTGATTCCGGAGCATTCCATGGCTCATGAATGTATTTGGTAGGAAAATTCTTTAGAACAGGCAAATACTTCCTAAACAAATAAAAAGAAAAGTACATGTTAATACCACAATGAGATTAAAACACTGATAACTATCGACTTGAAATATTATTTACAAAGTTAAGTAATCATTAACTAACATATCAATGGTTTGTGATTGTTTTTCAGCTATTTTGTGTGCATGTAAGGAACCAGGATTTAGTTTCAGCAATAAAAAAACAGTGAACTAAAGACATGAAAATACTTAAACTAGCAATAATATAATCAAAATTCAATATAAATTTATCTAAACTAAGCCAAAGATTTCAAGAACTATAGCTTAATATTAATATATTGAAACCATGTATCCTTTCAAAAAATTTTACAGATAAATAAATAAATGTGAATAAGTTTTTTTTTTCCTTTTTTAATTAAAATAACTTTTTTCTGCGAAAGCAATTCAGTATTTGGTTGAGCTGGAAAATATTTCATTACTAAGTGAATTATTTTGTGGAAAAACTTATCCGAATGTTTAAGACTGTCCAGAAATGGACGTGGGGAATTCATCTTGGGTTTAGAAAAACTGAAATTACTTTAAAAGAAATTTGTATGGACTTTTTAAAAGTAAATTCAGTTTTCTTAAAGAACGAAACAGAACTAGAGTATTTTATATGAAATTGTAGTTATCAGCACAATTTATTCTATTTTAAAAATGAATGCAGAAGATCAGTTGGAACTTTAATTACTGTAAAGTTACTCTACACATCTTTTCAGTGATAAGTAACTTATTTGAATTTAAAAGGAATAGAATTAAGAATTAGTGTTTATGTCCTCTAGAGAATTTAACTATAGCTTCATTGATTTATCCTCTGTCTGTTGATCATTAAAGAAAAAACAAATTGAGCTAAATGATTACACAGGAAATTAAGGAATAATTAATTTGAGCTACATTTGAAGAGGCAAAGTTAAATCAAAGTTTTCTTTGTTCTTAGTAAGACTGTTCCATTCACTTCACATGAATTCATTTGTACCAAGACAATGTTAATAAATCAAGAGATTATATTCTATGATAAAAACAAATCCAATAAATAATATTGTTTATTTTTCAGAGTAGGGTTTTATTAAGCTTAAGTCTACTGAAGTAGGAATTTTGTTGCAATTTAAATTACATCTTTGTCTATTAAGCTTTTCTCACCTAATGTAATCTCCATTGGGATCTGCTTTTCGGCCAAATCTTACAGGACAGTAGCAGTGGAAAAACTGTTGAAAGAATGAACTGCAAGACAGCCACATCCAGCTGCCAGCATTGACTGACCAATCGGCATCCAAAAGAAGCTCATCAAACACCTGTCCAATACAGAGAACATAAGTTTAATTACACAAGATTAGTTACTTAAAATTGGAATAATTTCTTATTATAAATTAGGATGGGTATTTATAGTGCCTAAATTAATATCATACAAATAGAGAAAAATTGTAAATTTGATAATTCCTGAAAGTTAAATTTTCTTTCCAAATTAAAACTCTAATTTAATAATAAATGTAAACAATAATGGCAGTAATAGCAAGATACATTGTTCTTTCAAGATCATAAGTAGTTCATGAATGTCTTGTATCCAACCTGGTCTTTTGCATTATGTCTCATTTCGTTTCAGCTTTTCTTTTTCTTGTTGTTAAATCAGCAAGTGTAGACCTTATCCAAGTAATTCTATCTTTTTTTCTTAATTGTGAGGAGTAAACAGTTATATAAAATCTCATCAGTTTGTCAAAATGCACGTAAATGGGTTTGTTGTATGTTTGTTTGATTGCACACCATTGCAGTGCAATTTTTTAACAATGCAAGAGCAAAAGAGACTAAGGCTTATCAGGATAAGATATTAAACTGAAAACAAGTTGTGGAAAGGAAGAGAGAAAGAAATGGTGAAGAAAACTGTGGTTCAGGCTTATCAGCTTCATCACTTGTGCCACTCAGCACAATAATGATTTCTCTTAATCTAACATTCATTTCTGCCTTTAAACATGTTCAATATTCTTTTATAAAAATGTCTTTATGAGGCTCAGCTTATCAAAGGAAACTATTATTTTTAATCCATTTATCAGGAAGCTTCAAAAATGTCTGTAGGAGCCACATAAGCTAAGAGCAATTATTGGGTAGGCCAGAAAGTTCATTCGGTTTTTAAGTAAAATAAAAGACACATTTTTCATTGTCACCAATACTTTTATTGAACAATGTCTTCAATAGTTTGTTCCACTACCTTCTGCCATCTTTCAAGTAACTTCGTAATTCTATCTTCCGAAAACTTTTTATCTTTTTGAGCAAAAATTGTTCCAGGTGCCTTTGGTGTCTTCCAGGGAATTGAATTTTTTCCATTAAGAGAATTTTGTAAAGACCGAAATAAATAGAAATCCGCAGGCGCAGTGTCTGGTGAATACAGCAGATGAATCAGAACTTCCCAGCCAAGCTGTAACAGTTTTGCCTGGTCATCAAAGAAACACATGGTCTTGCGTGCTTATTTTCTTCCATCTTCACTATTAAATTGGTGACACAAAATTCGCCAATTTTGATAAGGTTTTTGTTTTAAATGCACGCTGATGTGACAGCTGTCACAATACAATCTAACAAAATGGTGTCAAATGATGTTAAAGACACCTAAGTGCTACTAGAGCCAACATATGTAAAAAAAATCAAAAGAACTTTTTGGCCAACCCAATATTTGTAAATATAAAACTATTCAAATTAGTGATCTACATCAAGAAAAAAAATTAAGAAAATAAAATACCTTCATGCCTTCTTCCCAGGAAATCCAGAGGTCTCCCCTGGTAAGGAAACAAGCCACAGCATGCCTTGCTAAATGATGGATCCACCCTTCTTCTCTTAATTGCATCATTATGGCATCAATCCATGGATACCCTGTCTGACCCTACAAGCATATGAAAAAAAATATACATATAATAAGTAAATATTTGCATTTTACATCTATAGGAGCTGAAATATTCTGAAAAATTATTTTTCCAAACAAATTTTAGTTTGGAATTAACTAAAGGTTTAGCCAAATAAAAACTGAAGAGAAAATTCTGCTTTACTTGTGTTGACGACTGATGGTTGAAATGCATGTCGAACAACATTATAAAGCAAAAGAATCTCACGACGAAGTAAGGAATATTTAATTCAAGAAGCAGCTTTAGAAATTTAACAATTAATATAGAGGACACTTAGTAATTTTTAAATTCTCTTAAAGTAATTTCAAATCTTGACTTACATTAGCCCATTTGGCAAGGGCATCAGCATTCTTATTCCATGGAATTTGAACACAAATTGGATTCCCAACCATTCGATCAAATTTTGGATTGTGTGTTGCCGCACAGTAAAAAAATTCCCTCCAGAGCATTTGGCCGTGAAGTGAAAGCGGAGGATTAGCTTTTTTAATCTGAGAAGAAACAAAAACGTGAACTAAATAAATTCGCTGAGATTAGAATTAATTGTTCTCTGGTTTTTTTGTTATGTTAATAATGCTACTGAAAATTAAGAAAATGTACTGTTCTAAAATCTTACCTTTTTGTAAAGAAAAGTCAGCTGTTGATAGAACAACCGAGCAGACAGGCAACCAAAACGTAGATAGGGACTTAATCCAGTCTGGCTTGCCAGAAGAGACTGAGGAGTCATTTTGGGACGTCCAAAACTAGCCACCCACGCCTAGGAATAAGAAAATCAATATTGCTTAAATTTTAACAGAAAGATATTGAAGAAAATTTAAAATAAAAAATTAACATACTTTATTTTAAAAACAAACGATTATTATTGCTTCGTGAAACTGTAAGTTATGCTCATTATGGCAAAATATCAATTTTAAAAATAAAAAAAAAAAATTCATTGATTTTGAATCTTTCTATTTTTTTTAAATAACATTTTTAAAATAACCCTTCCCCCTCCTTTTTTTTTTCTTTTAATTAAAAACAGTAATAAATTTGCAGCATCTACAGTAAAGTGAAATTAAAAATAACAGCAAATAAAATTTGCCTGTAGTTTTAACACTTGATGGTGCATTACAGTATTATGAAAAGGGAAGAAAAATCAATAA
>JAFIDM010010028.1:39125266-39142082 GCA_023159025.1 Thereuonema tuberculata | reverse complement strand
AGTACCATAAAAATCGATAGTAGTTCATTGAAGATTCTCAGATGGCGCCACCAGCCTTGTTAGTGACAAGAAAATAATCAGAAGTGCATCATAATGTGAAATAGTTCATTGAAGAACATGAGAAGTGGCGCAACTGTGGCAAATTTTAATAGAATTGCGTTTTATTTGTGACTGCAGCATTATTAATTTTCTTTAATTAGCATTTTTTTTTTTTGTCGACACCAATTCATGCGATGTTTGAAAAAAAAAAAAAAAAAAAAGAGCATCCAAAAAGAAATCTCAGTTCCTTATAGATCCCACAGATGGCATCATCGGTCTTGCTGCTGTGAAAAGATAAACAAAAGAGCATACAATGTGAAATGATTCCTTGAATTTTGCATAGATGGCACCACAGACTCAATTCCTTTTTAAGAGACTTCAATAAAATAAAGAAGATATTGGCTTTGCACTTCAATAGAATATTAAAAATTTTTAAACAAACTATTATCGAAAATTTTCTTTTGGTAAATATTTCTTGGTGCTCGCTGGCATTGTGAAACATCAAAATAAGGAAAGGAATATGCAAATAACAACAATAAAACCACTCACTCATGAATATTAAGTTACTCGATTGTATCTCTTTTATTTCGAACAGTGATAATGGCTAACTGAAAGTTTCATAAAAATTCCACATTATTACGACCAAATCATATCAACTCTCATAATATTATAATCAAATCACTATTTAAATGATTAGACTAAAATGACTAGATATATTTAAACATTCAAAAAGTTGAGGCAGGAAAAATCTTGATATTAACTTTTTTCTTTGTAGTCTATGTTTGTGGTGTTCTTTCTAACTAGTCCAATAACCATCTTTTACGTAATTTATTAATGGATTCCTTTAAAAAAATTAAATGAAGCATATCTTCGAGTAACTTATTTCAAAAAGTTAATCAATATTAACAGTTTATATTTTGGGTTTGTTACTTGGCGATTTACTTGAATCCCCTTCAAACTACAGAAACCCAATGAAGACAGTCTCGTGATGTATAAGCACAGAATTGATATTATCGTATCGTAAGAGCATAAATATTTTAAAATACCTTGAATAGTTTAGGGAAGACATCGGCAGGCTGTCCCCTGATGACAAACAACCTAGAATTTAGTTTACGAAGGCTGGAATCTAAGTCTTCTAAACTCTGAAGCAGAAACCTGAAATCGAAACAGATAAAGACATTACAGTGATTAGATAAAGAATGACAAAGTAAAAAAAAACAGCTTATTTAGCATCTCCCTCTCCTCATCAATCCCTTCTCTTTAGTCAGTGGTTGAATTGACAGTAGAGTCATTTAACCATATCCTACTAAAATCAGTGACAATAACAGAAAAAAAAATGCTTAAATAATGAAAAGTTTTAGAAAAAAAATGCAGTTAAAAAATTATGGTAATCCTGCTAAATAATTAGTGACGTAATAGTCATTAATTTGAAAATGTTAATGTATTTTTTTTTTATATTAGAAATATTGTAATATGGCACTAAACGTTGCTATTACGGTAAGCAACAACTCGGATATAAATGATAACATCTAGAATTTTCCTTAAAGCTAATAATTCCTCTTTAGCCGCAAATATGGCGCAAAACTGCCTCGTATATCAGGGGCGTATGTAGGATTTTATTTCGGGTGGGCCAAGTTATGAAAAAGACTTAAAAAAAAAAAAAAAAGTAATCTTCGAAATTCCGGGAGGGGGGCGGGTGTCAGGATTCAATAGTTTCTACCACCCTGATAAACTCGCTACGAATATGATTAAATACCGCCCTGCATTTTTTTTGTAATTTTGATTAGAAAGAGTAACACGACATTAATTCATAATTTCAATGTTTCAATTAAAATTCAGCACTTTTTACACAAATGAGACATGTTTCAATGCCAAAGTGTTTTTGACATCATTTTCAATTAAAATTACCAATGGTCTGAGCAGGGCTGTGGAGTTGCGGTAAAAAAAATCGACTCTGATTCCGCAAAAACCTCAAGTTCGATTCCAACTCCATTCCATAACAATGTTATGTAATCGTAAACATTTTTTTCGACTCCAACTTCAGAGCCTTGGTTCGGAACATCTCTCCCCAAAGAACGCTTTAAGCTCGTGTGGACAAAACGCGATTAATTGTAAACAGATCCACTCATGGACCGATTCAAAGTTATTTTATTCATATGTTAAGATGTTACTGAAATTAGGTTTATGACCTGTATGTTAGTAATGTTGAAATATCTACCTTTATTATCCTTTGAAAGGGTTAGGATTTTCCGGTTTTTTTTTTTTTTTTTAAAGACTGTATAGATTTTATTACAGCATCCGGAGGGAATGGAACAAACCAGATCAGCTTCAGTTTCTTGAGGGTATTGTTTTTGGCCTTACACACAGTTGTTATATCACCTTTGCTTAAAATCTGTCGTTTTCTTAGAAAATATTGACACGGAATTATACCAAAGTTTTTTACCTTAAGCTTACTTTTAAAACATTTTTTTCCCTGATTCAGTTCCTTGTTGTTGTTTGTTTCTTCAATTGAAAGTATTTGGATATAGATTTATAAATAATTCCAATTCTCAAATTCCCATTTTAATTGTAAGATTGTTAGAACAATCTTAAAAGCCCTTTAAATAAATTAAAAAAATAATTGTATTGTATTATTCTGGTACATTTGAGAAAAAAATCATAATGCTATTAATGTTTTCATGTACACAGTGTTTCATTTCTGATAATTATTTAACATACCAAAGAAGGAAGGTTACAATCTTTTTTTTTTTTTTTTTTCACTTCCTTTGTGAACTAAATTGATTTATAATTTCTTTTACTTTTTTTTTTACAATTACAAGAAAATCATCAACATACTTAGGGTTCATGTCAGTGTATCTTTAAAATTATTCAAGAACATGTATTTCAATAAACTCAGAAGTATATCGACTAACAGTTGGATACAGGGCATCCCATTATTACTGCTCTGTTTTGTTTCTCAATTTGTTTTCATTGGCTTTGAATTTAATGCTCCAAATCAATTTTAATTAGTGTTAGTCATAAAGAATTAACATTTGTTTGCTAATTAGCTGTCGTTCTACGATGACGTCCTCAACAGCTTCAGCAAAAATTTCGTGAGCTACACAATTAAACAAATTAATCACATCAAAGAAATGTAACCTCCTGTAATTCTTTTAAAATATTTTAAAGAAATGGCAAAGAAATTTTGCAGGCAAATAAAAAAAAAAAATGCCCATCTTCAAAAGAAGAAGAAGAAAAAAAAAAAAAGAAGTCATCATTACATCAGTAAGGCAATAAGAAATAGCAAAAAACAAAACTTTAAATGGTTACAAAATTCAAAATCTATTTTTTAGTATTACAATGTTAAATTTCTTTAAAAAGAATGACTGTGGGAAGGTCAGTATCATTAGAACGGGAGTTGGTAGGTTTTGTAAATCCTCCACCACATTACATCCGAAAGTGAGAAAAATATAGGATTTTGGACCTGTTTGCTTCGTTTGGAAAATACATCGCTTCATTTGTTCCCATCCAGAGAAGATATATGACTTTTTATCTGTTAAACGGCTACGACCATCATAATCCTCCCAATTCCAAAACCCTTATGTCAGTACTTGCATGTATTCGCTATTTATATACGTATATGTAGATTATCTGCTGCTTTTAATTTTTGTGACTTTTAGAAAATACTAAACTAACAGAAATTACATTTTTGTAAATTAATACGATGTTTTAAATTTTATAAGCATAGTTCGAACTATGTGAATACAGAGTGGACGAAAAGTCCGTATACCTCTGGATAGAAATGTATGCTGTGGAGAAAGTCGTAGGCCTATATATAATGTTTCTGGAAATAAGTCAATCAGCGAACAATGGAAGCAACAATGAAACAATCGCACATTGACAACACGCGAGCAATCGAATAATGACAATAATCAAAGAAGGAAGCAATGATGGAAAGTATGGCTGATTTAAGCAGATTGAAGAGCGTTTAGTGACTGCAGTTTGGATTCACGAACGGGACAAACACTTTCATAAATTATTACCAATTTTCAGCTACGATTTCGGAAAGCGCCACCGTCCAATAGAACATTATTGGCATGGGAACGGAAGACTTTTACGTCAGGATCCGTGAAGGATTCACATCGGACGGGAAGACCTTCAACACGTTTGGAAACATGTGCTGCTGGTGGAAGAATCCATAACGTGAAACGTATCTAACGCTAAGTTGCAGATTGCTGAGCGCAATGCCTTCGCGACTGCCGCCAAAAATGCTACGTAAAATGAGATACGGACCTGGAGACGCATACGTCTGGCAACGACAATGGAGGAGTGCGTACAGATGTTTTGGATCCACAACAGACACCAATTCATTTTAAATCCAGTTTACTGACAGAGCTATATGGACTTTTCGCCCACTCTGTTTAAAATAGCCCTTGCCAATGTATGAGTGGCATGTTTCCTCTTAAATGACAGAGTATAATACTGTTCTTGAAAATCAACGTGTCTATTCTCCAATAAAGAATGAGATATGTGATTCTTTACTTCGTAAATAGGCCAATGTAAAACTATGAATAACCCACTCCGGAGTTGGATTTCACCCCATAATTACAAGCACCAAATCTTATAATTTTTCCCCCCTTTTTTTTGGTATGAAGAGCCATTTTTCCTAAATTCCAACAACTTTGGATTTCAGAAACAAATCAATAATAACGATATAAAAATACGAAAACAATTTAAAACAAGGTAAAAAACAAAACAAAACAAGCTGATGTAAATACAGCCAAATTGATTATGAAAAGACAAAGATCGACGCATCATACCACCATATTTCTTATTCGTGCCGCCATATTTCTTATTCTCTCGTGTCTATATATATTTTTAATCTAAAAAAGAAAAAGTTGCGTTATAAATTGACTGTACTGATCGTCCATGAATAACAGAACAGTGAAGTTAAAATAGTCGCATTAATCTATCGTAATTTCTCTGAAACAATAATGGAATCCCAGTCACAACTCATGTTTTTATTCTGACTGCTGAGAGATTTTATGTAAATCTATTACATAAAAATAATAGAAGCATCATTAGGCGTAATTTTTATACAACAGAAAGAAACTAGATTCGTATTAAAAGCGTTGACAAGGAATTTTTTTTATTAAAAAAATTTATTCCAGTTTTTATTGAAAAAAATTTAATTTAAAATTTTATGAATCATTTTTTTAATTAAGCAACTTAATTGGATTTTATCATTAGAAACAAAGTTTAACGTGCATATTTTTAGCTTAAAAAAACAAAAATAAAAAATGCACAATTCCAAAGGATTTGCACTCTTGAGCTATCACGGACGGTTGCGGAGGTGGGATACTTAACCAATGCACGCACTCTGGGTTTACCATTGAGGGTAAAACTGGCTGAGGACGCCTAATAAGGCAGAAACGGCCGTCCTAGCTTTCCGTCCGTGATAGCTCAGAGTTCAAATCCTTTAGAATTGGGCATTTTTAATTTTTTTTTTTTTTTTTTTTGGGGGGGGGGTGTTATCATCTTCTAAACACTGGGAATTTTAAATTAATTGGAATTAAAATTAAGATTACTTTAGTGAATGTTGTGATTTTAAGGATACACCTTCTGAAAAATATCGAGTATTCAAATAATACGATTAAGATTTCTTATGTTTAAGAAAAGAAAAAAATGATGAAACTGACGAATACCCTCTTTAATCACCCAATCAAAAAAAAAACAAAAAAAAAACAAAAAAACAAATAAAAAAAAGGCCAAGATTGTGTTTAATTTAATGGAGACGCCATTGCAGAATTTTAACTGCAAAAAAGCTTGTAACGGGTTGTAATAATGCATTCAATCAAATTAAAACAATTTAATAATGATTCAAAGAAATGAATAATTAATTATTATTATTAAAAAAAAATATTTATTTTAAATGGGCAATAACTATTATGGATTACAAAACGTTTAATTGGGTTTATTACAATCCAATAATAATGAAATTTTAAATAGAGAAGACTACTTCATATACAAACCACTTTGTATAAAACGTCAGACACATTTATTTACAGTCAAAGTTAAATTTAAATTGCATTGGTAAACAGGCTTCACGTAAACATTTGAGCCACAAATATTCAAATAAAGAAAAATGGAAGATACTTAAATACAGTAGATGCCTGTTTCTTATGCGTCATTCTATGTTTTGTTAATATTTTCCCACGATCAGTGAAGGACTCTTCCAACGCCATCTCGAGCCGATTGGCAGCAGAGTTAACTTATGCCAAATAACCAATAACCTTCCCAGGCTTATTATTTTTTCTTCAAAACCCTTAATTAGTGCTGGTAACTTAACATTCGTGTGTTTGCACGTTCAGAAGTTTTAATATTTCCCCGTACTATTTCCTTTCCGTATCACATATGTTTTTTTAATTAATAGAAGTACTTATAAGAGTTTTATTTTCATTTCTTTATACCTTTATGTTCATTTGTGGACGTTAAACCTTTTGGTTTGATTTTCTTTTATTTTGTTAGTTACTTTAAATATGTCCTTATATGAAAAAAACTGATATAGAACAAACCAACCATTTCTGAAAAGAAGCAATCGGAAGCCACCCAAACCGTAAACATTAAGTTTCTTCATTTCTTGTTAGTCCACTAGTGATCCAATTGTTAACCAACCCAATTAACACCGCGCAAGCGTATTACGCTTCTGTTAGGAAACTTTCCACTGAAGAAATCAAATTAAAATTAAATAAGTAAATTATAATAATAATAACAAAAAATAAATACTGCCTTCTCTTTTCTGTCTGCTATTGTTCTCGTAATATCTTTAATAGCTTTCTTTTTTATTTTTATTTGATGCAATGATAGCATTTTCTGAGAATCCGTCAAATAATTAGCTCCAAAAACAAGAGATATGTGCGCGCCTCGTGAGTTGTAATGTAATCTCAATTGGCCCCGTTTCAGCTGGGATGCGACATTCACAAATGAAATACACAATAATCAAAGTACAAACAATTCCTTTTCAATAGCTATTTTTCTTCTCAAATAAAGGCTGAAGAACGGAATGAAACTTAATTTAAACAGCAGCTAAACAAAACCGAATCTATTTGAAAACATGATTTTATTATGCAATAGCCTATTTATTTCAGTCGAAACATAACAAATTATATCAGTTTTATTTTTCAATACCTCTTCAGAAACTCGAATCTTAAAAAAGTTGTATAAATTAATAAATGCATATTTAAGTTCTTTTATCCAACACAGGACAATGAAATAAATTATAACAACCATTCTTGTTTACACTACAACTAAATGTTTAATATTATAGTTAGTATCATAGAAGTTTCATTAATTTTAATTTTTAAAATTTTTATGTTAATAATTAAGAATTTTTCCTTATTTTAATTTTTTAATAAATTTATTTAAAAAAAAAATAACACTTAAATAATAATAACTGTTTTCTTACAGTTTTCTTTTCTTTTCTTAGATTTAAATAAAGAATGCATCGGTTATAAGGCGATTGATTTAAATGAAATAATCTTTTTAACGAACTTTCTCGAATTCAGATGCAACAATAACTGTACGCGATTTTCTCTTCATTTTGAAACGGACTTTAACATACGGAAAAAGTTTGTTGAACTATTCTTTGATAACAGTAATAATAAAGATAACTATAAAAGGTTAATAATTCTTACCTCCATTTACTGATTCCTACATTAGAAGATCCCGCGAACCATGGGTCAAGGATAAAGACACAGCGGAAGGTAGTGGATTTATAGATTCCCTCTCGTAGTGCAGGGTTGTCGTGAAGACGGAGACCTTTACGGAACCAGTGCACCGTGTGCTTGGGTTTTATCTGGGAAGCCATCGTCCTGTAGAGGCGATTCAAGATCCAGCAATTATTAGATCGAAACCAATTAAAAACCTCTTAATTTAACTCAAAACAAAAAAACAATGTTTATTTTGTTTGAAAGTTTGTCATTGCTTAGTATTTGAAAGGATCCAACGGCGAGCGGCAATAAAAGAAGTATTTCCGAATAGAGCATCGTTGCTTTCCAACCGTCGGCAGACAGCAGCAGCGCCTTACAGAGCAATCACCACCTACCCTTGTTGCTACAGCTGGATCATCCCCACGCCACACTCAACGTGACATCTGAAGCGCAGTTCCATTGCTCGCGAGCGATTGGTCGCTGTCTGTCATGTGACACCGGCAGTCACGTTGCAAGCGGCGAGGATGTCTATGCCTAACAAACAACTCGATACAGGGTGACTTCAAAGAAATGATCGGAAACATTTATAAAGAATATACTTGCTTCACATAAAAGTAGATTGAAATTGGAGAATGTTTTATTGTAAAAAGACATTCAAATCAGTAGTAGGCTTCACATTGTTTTTAAAAAATAGCTTTTTGAAAAAGTATTTTAAACAAAAAAAGGTTTGATGAATCAGTTTTTTTTTTCCATCTTGAAATAGCAGAAATAGAAATAACCCAATAGTTTCTTTTTTACATTTTTATTTCATTGTTGGATCACAAACTGAAAGTAAAGTATGTGTGAATAACGCCATTTTGAATACAGTCCATTTTTTTAATTAAAATTCTTAGCGTAAAATGGCTTAAGAAAAAAAGCAAAAACACGAGTAATAGATGAATGTTGTTAAATTAGTTTAGATTCGAAGTGTTGTTTAAAATATTAAAAAAAAAATAAATTAGGTTGTCCAGATAGGAGCATGGTCGTTCGAGTGAAGCGATGCTAAGCAGTGAAGCGCCCTCTAGGCGGGCGTTTGAAAACCAGGTTCAAGAGATGAATAATTCCAAAATGTTTCGTTGAAACTTAAAAGGAAAGGTTCACTGTAACATTTAAGGATCTTTGTAATTGACTGCCTTTACAATGATAATAAATAGACAGGAATGTCCTCAATTTTTTCTTTTTAGATTTTATTTTTTTATCATTGTAGTTAATTATTAAACACTACTTAAGAATAACTTAGAAATATTTTTATTTTGTTAGTAATAAAATATTAACTTTTGATTTTTTTCCTAAATATTCAATTAATTATTTTTTAAGTATTATCAGGATGTAACGAGAAAAGGGACTTTAGTCATTGAGACCCCCCCAAAAAATGCTTACATTTTATTCAAATACTTGTAAAATTATACTATATTTTTCATACAGAAACTTAAGTAGCACCAAAAACTTAAGTTAGATTAGATACTTAATGTGGCAAGGCTCTTGTTAAGTGACTGGAGAAGCTGTTTTTGATGCCTATCGATTTTAAGGGATTTCTCCTGGTTATTTCAACTTCCTATGAATCTTAATCCTCTGTCAAATGGTTAAGACGAAGATTGCGGATTTTGTTCTGATGAATGAAGGAAAGTCTGCCTTGTGTGTTCTTCTCCCTCTTATAAAGACATGATGCTTCAACCTTATACAATCACAGTGTCTGTTCTTTCAATGGAATAATAGTCAGTCGGGCTTTATTCATAACAACAGTCTCCATTTTAGTGACGGTTCTTCACTAAATCAAACATATTTCAGTTTTTGATGTACTATTATTATTATTAAGTAAATGTTTCTAGGGTTTCCCCTGCAAAGACAACATGACGGGTCAAGGACCAAAGCACATGTTGCCAAGTATAAAAAAGTGTGCAAGGAGGGTTAGGGATGTGTAGTTGTGTCCATATATTTCTTAACTATGTGTGTTGTGTTGAGTACGACAGCTTTCTGGTGTTTTTGGGAGGTCCTAGTGTGCGAAGGCTGTGGTGCAATGTGTGAGGCACCAGACCAGTACAGACAGGACGATGGGTACATCACGTATTCGGTTCTGCCTCCGCTGATTCTGGGGCTCGTGTGCTAAGTCTCTGTACTTATTGATTTTGTCTGCGTGAGCTTTCTGCATGTTCTTGCAATGTCAATGAGATAGATCTGTTTGTTGACTTATCAACAAGTGTGATGTTAGGTCTGATGTGGTGTATGGTTTAGTCTTGGGTGAACGGGACGGCCCCAATACATTTATGTGAGGTGATTCTAATTCGCTTTGTGATGTGTATTGTAGTACGGGACCGTGTTCTAAATAAGTGATTATTTGAAGGTGATCAACGCTACCTGATTATGTCGATAGAAATAGTTTGTTTGGGCGAGAAGATGGCAGCCTGATATTATGTGGTCGATCATCTCATGGCATTTCCTGCATCAGTCGTCGTGCGTGTTTGCATCGTGTAGAATGTGTTTCTTGTAGTTGGTGTGTGGGGATGACTTGGTTCTGTATCGCGATCGTGAGCCCTTCGGTCTCTCCAAACAGGTCACCAATCATCAGCCATCTGTTCGACGCTTCCATGTCGACATGAAGCTGGCTGAGTTCGTGGCGATGTCTGGCATGGAGTTCCTTACGAGCCCATGATTCACGTAGCTGCTGGGTGTGGGTGTCGGGGGTGATGAGTATTGCACAAAGGTTTTCGAGGTCCGGGGAGGGTAAGCTGTGTGTCAGCCTTGGCAATGGCTAAGTGGAGTGAGGAGTGCTGTGCTCTCTTGTGAAAGTGTTTCCTAAGTGTGTGTACTTGATTTTCGTGAAGGGTGATGAGGTTGATGAGTAGTTGACATCCCTTATTGCGGGGAATGGTCATCCTTTCCGTCGCGGACTTGGGATGGTGCGTATTGTGTTTCGTGAATGTAGTGCATGTTTTGCGTAGCAGAGCTTCGAGTTTCATTTTGTCCATGGAATTACATACCTAAGGAGTATGTTAACGTTGGTACGGCAAAAGTATTGATGGCTTTAATTATTTTTGGCTTGACTTGTGTTCTGAGGATGTTGTGAACGCGAGTACTATATATGTTAACTGCAGTTTTGATGTTTGCGTTGTCCGTGACGCGCGCTTGCTGGAATCACAGGTACTTGTAGGTCTCTCCTTCTTCCACGGATTGGATGGCCAACCCATGGTCCAGTTCAAAACCCCTGAAATTCGAGGTCTTCCCGCCTATTACATGTAGTTTGCTGCATTTGTCAATTCCAAATTCCATTCCATTGTCTTTGGTGAACTGTGTTGACTTTTAATAGATTAGTAAGTTGTGTGTTGGTTATGGCGTAGAGTTTAATATCATCCATGTAGAGTAAGTGTGTGATTTTGTACTTTATCAGAGAGCCTGAGGTAAGCCTAAAATCGTGTTTTGTGTTGTATAGCATGTGCTCAATGGATGCAATGCGAGGCAGAACTAAAGAGAACTCAAGGAGTCTCCCTGGAAAAATACCTCTCCTTATGGGAATCGGGAGCATAGTGATGGAGGTGCTGGAGATGCGTAAATGTAATGTTGTGCTCCAACTCTTCATCATGGGATCCGAGAATGCCATGATCTTGGAGTGTGTTTTCTAGAGATGAAGAGTGTGTAGGAGCCAGGAATGTGGACGCCACTGTGGACGCCGTTTGCACCAGGAGCCTTCCACTGGTGTGCATGTTTTAGTGCAGTCTGTATGTCTGCATGAGAGTAATGTCATGGAAGGGCATGTAGGGTAGGTTTTCAGTGAGTTGTTGTTCCTCTGTAATCGACGGTGCTTTGTCATTGTGGGAGATGGTATTGGATCACAGAGATGACCAATATTCGTACAATGCATGACTGTTTGGATATTGTGTTGGGTGTAGTAGAGGACCAGGATCTTACTTAGAACCAGGAATTGTTTTGATGTGTGTTGCTTTGGGGAATGGTGGCCTAAGTGTGGGGTCTGTGCCTGTGTATTGTGCTAGTGATGATGTGCGACTTGTAATATGTCAGTAGGTGTACGGTTCGGACATATGTATTGTGGGGTATAGTTTGTTTCTGTGTTTGCCTACCAGTGGGTGTTTTATGTGTCCTGTGGATGGATTGACTTTCTCCCTAATTTGTCTACGTGTGGATGTGGGAATAAGATTGTTTACTACTATGAAACGTCGCTGATCCGCTACTCGCTGTTCGCTAGGCTTAACGATGGATAACGTGTGGTGAATGCGTGGTGTAGTGGCTGTCTGTATCCTGTGAGATGAGTCCCTAACTGTGTAATGGTGTAGAAATAGCGCATGTGATCTTGGTTCATCTGTAATGACCATTAGATTCGCTGGCTCGGTTTCCCAGTCTTGGCGGTCGCCTGCTCCGACACAGACGAAATACTTCTGACCGTTCGGGCTGGATAGTGTTGCCCGAGCTTTGTGGTAGCCATACTACAGAATAGGGTGCCATTTTCTCCACCACCATCTGCGGGAGACTGTAGTATATTTTTCGAACGGAGGCCTCTGCCTAACCCCCGAACGCGGGTGACTTTATCCTGCGCCACACCCGATGCAGCATGATCAAAATTAAAACAAGATCTTATCGTAGATGGTAGATACCCTTTAGCCCCACCGCGAGGAGGTAGAGTCCATAGGGGCTTCTTCTTCTTTTTCTTATTATTATTATATAGCCACTTAAAAGAGTCTATTTTTATATTTTACGGATTCTTATAAGAGGCTAATAACCTTTTTAGCTAGCAAAGTCATTTTTTTCCCAATTTTCAATGAAATCAAAAGTATTAAAAAAAAGCTACAGTCCATCTCCTCCATCCTAGTCCAACCAAAAAAAAAAAAAAAATAAAAAAAATAAAAGAGATTATTAAAGACGCAAAAGCCTTTGTCAGATTATCACTACAGAAACCTCGCTTTACCGATCTTTAAATTAATAGGTTGTTGTTGTTGTTGGTTGGTGTTTTATGGCGCAAAAGCAGCTGCGGCTAAGCTGCGCCAAGTTAATAGGTGATCATACTTGTTTATTATTAATATTGAATCCAAGAGAATATTTAAGTTGGAAAAGGAATGGGATTGACTTTTTTTCTGTGATAAAAAAAGAATGATCAAAAATCCAAACGATCCCTTTTCATAAATCCAAACAGCAAAGACGATGTTTATTGTTTAAATAATTCTGTAAATTCAAATAGTATAAGAACTGATCAGAGATGATATAAAATGAAGTAAATGTCTATTTCAAAGGTGTTTGCATATTGTCACTATTTGTAAGTCCTTCCTAAAGCATTTGATTTTACAAAAAAAGAGAATCCAAGAAAATTTTTTTGAAACATCTTCTCTAAGGGCCCCGGGTCCTCCCCATTTACCTTCATCACTAGGAGACAGAAGCTGCAAAAGGGATTGAATTTCACTTACATCAAAGACACCGTAAGGCATAAATTATGTAACTCAATTAAGGGATGAAGTTCATGTTTCCGTTGGGGATTTTTACAATGAGTTGAAGGAAACATATCCTAGTGAAATGGTTTTCAAAATCGGATGACGGGGGTGTAAAGAAGAAGCAAGGGAATTCTCAACCAAAAATTATTTCTTTTACTCTATGCCTCATTTATTTCATTTGCCTTTACTGTAAGAACGAGATTTTGTAATTACATTTCAATTAGTTCGACGTAGAGATTTGCTACTACATCAACGGGCGCAAGGTCCACAAAGAGGGAATTATTGCTCTTGGGTAATTTCTCGTAGTCGAAAATAATTAACCTTAATGAAAATACTGATGCAATGCTGATAGACTTCAAAAACAGCAGCCATTAAATAAAAAATATGTGGAGAATGGAAATATCAAGGTTTAGAATAAGCAGAAGCGACGAGGTAACGAAACGGGCTCGGTGGCAGTTTCAAGACTATTGATCCCACACTACCATTGCTACCTTTCAGCTTTGATATACAACAATTTATTTCCGTTATAGTTCAAGTATCACGTCCATTTCTTTGGATGAGTGTGGGCAACACAGAGGATAAACGGTGATCGGCAGCATAATAGGATAGGGATTAAAGAGCATCCCCTAATGCTTGTCTTTCTTAATATTCGCAGTCCTCATTTTTCAGAATACTGAGTTAACTTTTTAGCAGGACGAAGAAAAATCGGGATTTTCGGTTTTTTTTTTTTTTTTTTTTTGCTTTAAATAATTACTTAAAATGGGGCTACTTTGAACAAGTTTTGGAAGTTTTTTGTAGGTATCTTTTTTTTTAGCATCCTAAATTCCAACTTTTTTTGCTCCAATAGAACAATGTGTCCTTTGGCTATCAAATACATAAGATATTCAAGCCCCATCACCCACCCACAATTTTTTATTTTATTTTAAAAAAGTGTCTAAGTAACCTCGAGTGTAGGGCTTCTCTGACAAGGCATTGAAATGTAACTTATGTCAAAGATCCAAAGAGGAAGGGTTAGTTTGATATCATTTTGATAAAAAAAAATTATTAAATTATGCATTATATATAGAGTTCAATGAAAAACAACCATTTTTTACAATAATGAAGTAAATGTAATGACACTACGTTTTCAACCAATGTTCATTACCATTTCTAACATACGGAGCAAAGATATGACATTGACCTGAAAAGCAATTCAGAGACTGCAGACAACTCAAAGAAGCATGGAAAGATATATGTTAGGATTCATGCAAAGAGACCATAAAAGAAATGTATTAGTCCAGTAAATCCATCAGAAAAAAGGGGTTTGCTCGACTTTTTTGAAAGAACTGGAAAAAATTTGGTGAGACCTTCATCCTGCATTGGATTGAAAATGATGATGGTATATTTATACCGGGTAGCCATAATTAAACAGGAGGTGTTTGGAGCGCGATGGACAGAAAACTGTTGGGCCAAAAACGTCTAAATATGGTGTAAGTACTATTCAGACTATGGGAGTATGATTTCGCTGGAAAAAAAAATTAGTTGCGATCAGGGCCATCGGGGGCGGGGGGGGAACTGTCGCTGTATTGAGAGCTATTCAGACATAGGAAAGAAAACAATAAGCGTAAGTTGACAATAGGTTTTATTGTTAGTCAGTTACACAAACGGTTCAATATGTTGTCCTTGGACGTTGTCTAAAATCTGCATTCTGTGGATCATAAATTCTACTGCGGTCTGCAGCAAATATCCAGAGTTTTGTCTCATGTGAAGCAGTATTTGGTCCTTCAAAGTTGCCAAACTATCAACGTGTCCTTGGTAAACCAATGCTTTCTTGTAACCCGACAACCAAAATTCACTTGGCATGAGATCAGGCGAACTTGCAGGCCATGTCGTCGGGAATACTCGATTAATTATGTGGTCATCGGTGAAATGATGATGTAGGACTTGCTGGACTGTCAATCCTGTATGAGGGGGTGCTCCATCCTGCGTGAACATTGTCGAGTCAAGACATCTACACTGTTGAAGTTCTGGAATAACGAAACATCTATTGATATCGCACTGCAGTGACATGTCCTGTTGGTTGCAGTTCTTCGAAAAAAGTATGGACCAATTATGAAGGAGGGGGTAAAGCTACACCACACACGGCATCTGCTCAATAGCATGGGGTTCTCAGTAGCCCAAATCCAACGGTTGTATGTATTGACAGTGCAGGTGAGATAAAAATGCGCCTCATCACTCCATAGAATGTTCCAAGGCCATACATCGTCCCCTTTCATCAGAGTTAGAAACAGGTGAGAGAAATGCAGGTGCGTTTCCGCATGCATTTGGATTAACCAGTTGGACTTGGCTAATCCAGTAAGGGTAAAACTACAGCATTTTGCGCATGCATTTCCATACGGCTTATCCAGTTGCCTGGATATTACCCGAGCACTGCTAGATCCGTGTGCAGCATTCGCTTCCGCTACGGACGTTGCATCAGTTTCAACTTCGTCATTTGATATCGGTTTGCGTCCGCGTCGTGATTTTAAAGATCCGGTATTTTCAAAATACCATGAGATCATGGTTCGCAAACTGGTAATAGTCAAACTGGGACCTTTTCGAAGGCGCTTCGTTGTTCGGAATAACTGTAGTGCAATGGACGCATTACTATTATTTTGGTTATAAAACTTTACGAGCAACGAACGATCGCGTAAACACACCATTGCGTATAGTAACGTTCACAGCACCGTCAAGCAGGTCGAACTGATGGATGCCGCTCATGTTGAGGCTTACATCCGAGTACCTGATAACATCTGGTATCTGTCACTGGGCGGCTGTCACTGAACAGGGCCAGTTTCTCCCCTGGTGACGACATTCGGAACAAAATTTTTTTCTGCGAAATCGTAATCCCATGGTCTGAGTAGTATATACACCAAATACGGCCGTTTTTGGTCCAACAGTTTTTTGCCTATCGCGCTCCAAACACCTCCTGTTTAATTTTGGCCACCCTATATATTTACGTATATACTGACTGCTTAATTGAAAGTGGATACCTGCCGTAGTGGAACAACCCATGCAAATTCAGGCAATAATTTGAATATATTCGTTATAAAACAACACGATCATGTGTAGTTGGAGTCATTTGGTGTCTAACCAGTGCTGAGGTAAAATGCCACCATCAAAGCAGCTGAGCGATTTTCAACGTGGAGTAGTCATAGGCTGCCACATTAGTGGCCAGAGTGTGCGAGCCGTAAGAGCGACACTGAACCTACCAAAGTCGACCTTGGGTGCTATTATCACAAAATGGAAACGTGAAGTAGTGGAAACACGACGTCATGGAGGTGGCCGAGCCCGCATACTGACTGATAGAGACCGGAGGACCTTGAAGCGGTTGGTTACTTAGGACTTTCCCATGTACCTTGTACATACTGTATATATAGGATGTTCCGTCACGAAACCGACAAACTTTGCTAGAGTATTCTGGTGTTTATTCTAAGCAAAAAACGCAATATACACCATAAGCTTACCGAGGATTTTGGAATGGGAATGTGATGGTTGAAAGGGATGTGATGGTTGAAAGGGATGTGATGGTTGTAGTCGTTCAAAAATAAATAAATAAATAAATAAATAAATAAATAAATAAATAAATAAATAAATAAA
>JAFIDM010010028.1:39103058-39118128 GCA_023159025.1 Thereuonema tuberculata | reverse complement strand
TTTTGTAGAAGTTTGGTTTGTTGAAAAGAAAGATTTTCTTTTCATTGTGTATATGAAAATCCCTGATGAAGTTCTTTTGATTTTTAAAAGAACGAACTATTGGAGAGAAGTAATATGTTTTGTGTGTATATCTGTAGAATTTATTAAAGAGAAATTTGATTTTTGTAATAAAGATGCTTTGTAACAGTACATGAAGAATTTTGTTTTTCGAAGTCAAGGTTTCTCAAAAGTTAGAGCAGCTGCAATTGATATATACTTTCTTCTGTCCATGTTTCCTTGTGAAGTGAGTTGCTTTACAACCCTTTGGTTGAAAATATCCTAAAGGGCAGTAGCCTGACAATGAACAGTATAATTAGAGCTGCAGCGAATCGACCCCCGCCAAAGGTTGCAGTCCTTGCTGCACAGCAGCTGAAGGGAAACAAAACAATGTCGGACCTGGCATTGAGTTACTAGATGTCTCATGTGTTCGCAAGATAATGTGACGAAGCGGCATTTCAGTCCATTTCACGGGAACAAAACCGAATCGAATGGTGTATATATTTTTGGTTAGAATAACCATTTGAACAAGCTGGCGAAAATTTTCGGTTTCGTGACGGAACAACCTGCATGTATGGAACACCAAGATTTCTAATGAATGGAAACCGATGGAAACAATATGTTTACTTAATATATTTATTAACAACTTTGAGCACCTTCTTTGAATAAACATGTTGCTAACACTTTTTTCCATTTATTTAGGTTTGTCTTGGTGTTCCATATCTTCTTTCAAACTGTTTGAAGTGTCGTTAAATAGCGCCCTCTAACACCGAAAGTTGCCGCCAGGGGACGTAATTCATAGACGAAAAAGGTTTGTCTTGGTGCTCCTATCTCCCATTACAATTTGTACATCCTGTTTTGATGCACCCTCTATATTTTGAGTAAAATTTGATGATTTTTTTTTTTTGCTTTTTTTTTTATTATTTTAAACTTTCATAAGCTATATAGTATTTTAGTTAATACTAAATTTCTAATAAAAATTGTTATTTAAAATTATTACTTATAAAAAAAAATATTTTAAGAATGCAGATTTTTACGTGTGTAAAATTAATAGAAATGTTCCAAAAAAAAGCCAGACACACAAACTATTTAAAAATATAGAAAACATAAAAGAAATTTAATTAAATTTCTTTTATCATACTATTAATAGGCAAAAAACGTATGTTTGTCATCAAAGTAGAGAGAGCGGGGAGAATCGGAGACAGAATATTTTAGTGTATTTTTAATTTTAATTTTATAGTGTATTTTTAATTATAAAAATATACTAACAAATGTCTTTTTGAAAAGAAAAAGTAGTTGATTTAATGTTGGTGCGTAATTCCTACGCCCCTGTAAGGCATTGTGGGACACTTTCTCATAGGCTCAATTTGGAGGAGTCTATTATTTTGGGGCAGGATGTTTAACTTCCGTGAATAGTTCGCGGGTTGCAACTAGTGTTTTCTTTATTTTTAAATAATTTGTATGTCTGGCCTTTTTTTGGAACATTTATAAAAAAATATTTTTTATTCAAATAAATTAACTTTTAAATGTTTTACTACATAATTATTTTTTTTTATATATTCTTACACTTGTATTTATTACTTTTAATGTAAAATATAGTGTATCACCTAATTCGGAGAAATGGGTTAAATTATTATTATTATTATTATTATTATTTTATTTAAAATACAGAATTAAAGATTAAGCAAAGTAATGCTAGGAATTATTGATGGAACTGCACATAATACAGTAGGATTGTCTTCAAAGCTGAAGTTCAGCTTAGCTATTATGAAACGTTAGGTTTGAGGAGTTGTACTTCCGGACAGGAAATGACGCAGCAACAGACGCAGAAGATTGTTTGTTGGTAATCTGATTGGCTTCTTTGTCTAAATATCAAGATAATGCTAAGAATGAATTATTGATGTTGAAGAGAAAATTTCCGATTGTTACGAAATAAAAACGTGAATCTGTAGGAATTGAATCCATTTCAAATCACCTGATTAAAATCGCTTCAGTTGCATGACTTTTTCGTGCTCTGAAAATTAATTGAAATTAAGAAAGAAAACATTTATGAATGCGTTAAACAGCTAATAAGGATAAAAAAAAACCTTTCTATTTAATTTATACTAGGGGATTACGCGTTATTCCAATGCAAATTACTTTTTTTTTTAATACATAAAAACAATATCTTTCACCATATTTGTATTTGTATACTATTTGTAAACAGTTCTTACAAATATAATATACTGTATATACAGTAAAACCTCGTTAAGTCGTCACTCAAGGGACCGAACATTTTTGACGATTTAAGCGGAGTGGGCATTTTTGGAAAAAAAAAAAAAAATACTGAACTACAATATTTTCATGAATTGCTGTAGGATTCGGAGAGAAAAACAAGATTTTCAGAAATCAATACAGGCAAATGAATGAGTGGAAAATAAAATAAAATAAAAAAAAACACTTTTTACTTACCACATTTTCTTTTCTTTTACTGGCTTAAAAATAATCCAACAGTGTTGACTGATGAAGGTGCTGATTACTGGAATAATAATTTAGGTTTAAGTGGTTTAAGTTTCTCATTTCCACTCATATTAGCTCCAAGCAGAAGTATCAGGCGTTGTTTGCTTGCTTTTCCAGAAGTGCACTATCACCCTTAAATGACAGAGTTTTATCAGGCAAAAGACGGTAAAATAAGCCTGTTTCATCCAGATTAAAAATATTTGATGCATCAAACCTAGATAAAATGTCCTTGAGAACATTGTTCTTCCATTCTTCTACAGCATCACCATCAACAGCTGCTGCTTCTCCGCAAAACGTTTTAAAAGAAAGGCAATGTCTGTCTTTGAAACGTTCCAGCCGCCGAAATCTTCCATGTTCAACTCCTTAGCAATTTCCATGGCTTTTTCTTTGAGAATCACGGCTGAAATCGGCACATTTTGCGATCTGGCATATTTTAGCCATCGAACTAAAACCTCCTCGATCTCGTCAAACTTCGATTTCCTCATTCTTTCTTTTGTCTTTGCAGTCAGCTTCTTCAATTACTTGTTTCAATGAAAGAATATCGTTTAATATAGTCCTGGGAATATGATGTTCTTTGGCAAAAGCTGTTTTCGAAACACTTGATTTTTCAAAAAGTGCAATTAAGTCTTTTTATTCTTTAAAAGATAACGAGGTAAGTTTTCGTTTCCCTGACATGTTACAAATGTAATCAAACCACGAAATTGCAAGATTAAAAAATAGCCCTTATAGCGGAGCTTACTCGCTATGAAATGAAATCACACTCACAAGTCAGTAGCGGCCAAGAAAAACAAGAAACAAATACTCAGTAGCGGCTTGACAAAGAGTTGCGGCGAGAAGTGTGTAATTTCCCAAGTGAATTTCCCACGTGAAAATTCCCCTTAAAGGCTAGGCTTTCTTAGAGTGAAGAGGCGGGGCTGAAAAGATAGTAGGTAAAATTGAGAATAAAGATGCTTTTCGCCAGTTTTGAGGGTGACGAGTTATCCGGAGTAGAATTAAATTTGGTGACGAGTAAAAGAGGGTTATTTTACATTATTGTCTAAGAGACTTTGTCGGGACCAAAGGAAAACGACGACTTAAACGGAGTGACGACTTATCCGGGTGACGACTTAACGAGGTTTTACTGTATATATTTTACAGATCTGATGATATTTCCGATATTTGTAGTGCTTTTAATCTTGCCATTCTTAGTTCAATAAGTTGTTCCGATAATAATATATATTATAGATTTGATTAAAAATATTTTTACGTGTGTGAATTTAAGTAATTTACATTAAAATGACAACACACAAGTCAAGAAAGTACACACATCGCGCACTTTGGGATTTTAGTTCAAGTCGTAAAGAAACCGCAAAAAAAAAAAGCAATAAAGTCTCCCTAGTTGACGCGTGGCTTCCCACCCCCCAACAATGTTTCGGGCAAAATTCACTTGAAATTCCACCACTGCTTCATTCTACTCGGAGCAGAAAATCGTGTTTTTGTCACCACAGTAATAATTATTTAACCACAGCCATGCGCCAACTAGGCAGACTTTATTGCTTTTTTTTTGCGGTTTCTTTACGACTTGGAACTAAAATTCCCAAAGTGCGCTCGCGCCCTAGGGTAGCGGAAAACCCAAGGTCAATGTTGAGGTGTTGAAGAGGGGTTTTCCACAATGGAACCCGAAGGGCTGCTGGAATTTTTAAGTATCTTTTTATAATCTTTTTAAACGTTCTTGACTTATGTGTCGTCATTTTAATGTAAATTATAGATTTGAATTTGAAAAGTATATATTTTAAGTAGTACAAATAATAATTCTGTATTGGCATAACTGCATCTGTCTCTTTATTACTTCAACCTGTCCTCAGGGCCCTCACAAGCAGTGGGTCAGATGATCCCCAGCACCGGGGCCCGGCCGTCAAAGGGGCCCGGGCTGAGGTCTTAACCGAAAAAAAAAATATAACTTTTTTTTGTTTTATAATGAAGTCTATAATTTATATAAACTATTTTTCTGAAATAAAAACTGCCTGAATAAAGCTATTCTGCATTACAATGTTTGAATAGAGCGAATTTTTCTAAATTCTTTTCTAAACTTTTGGGTAGATCTGGAAAGAATATATGTTGGTGTTAAATTCATTTGCTCTAAAAATAATGCTAAGAACTGTGTGTGACATTTTTAAAGGGAGAACAATGAAATCGTGTAGTGTTTTCGCGACATTTTTTGGCTAAGAATCTATGATTTTGGCCAAAACATGGGATGGTGCCCGGTTACTGCATACTGCGCCCTGAATGTGATGTGAGGGGGGACCTGCACGCCCTGACAATTTACTGTGAAATGAACATTTAAATGCTAATTAAAAATGGCGAAAAGCAGTATCGGTAAATAACAGGCAATTCAAATATATCATTAATTCATCATTATTAATATAAAGACATTATAATAATACACGACTTTGAAAGAATACTGGAAGAGAAGAAAAAAGGGAGAAAAATAATCATGACGTGTTATTTCACGTGGTCCATAGTCGTCCCAATTCGAAGAAAGAAGAAAGAATACAAGACTTGCCTTTCTTAATTTCAATTAAGCCACCAACACAAGAAGAACCTTTCTTTATTACGAATTATTTTTTTAAAAGCAACTAATGTATACTTATTTATTTTCATTGTTTTTGTTTTTGTTTATAGAGGGTGATTCATAAAGTACTGGAAAAATAGGCCTATAAAGAACGAACATCGAAATATTTTGTCAAATTCGGTGTAAAAAAAAGAGTAAAATAGGGCATGGATTTCCGGATCGAACGTGCGATTCTGAGTCGGATGATGGGGTCCCCATTTTAGCATTTTTTCTGCCCCCAAGAAAAAAAAATGATTTAGTTAGCACCCTTCACAACCGGGAAGAGCAAGGAAAGGGAAGTGAGATTAGAATAGGCTAAGTTAAATGGAGTATTGACTGCATTGGATTTATTTCTAACACAAGGAGCCCGGAGGATGGGGAGGGATAAATAAAACAAATTGTAGTGAGTCCGTTGGGTTTATTTCAAACAAAAAGGAGCCCCTGGAGGGGAGGAATAAATAAAATTCCTATTTTTCTATACTTTATGAATGACCCTATATATATGATTCATGATTCTATTAATGATACATGATTCTACTACGAACCTAGCCTTCTCATCCTTTATGTTAAATAAAATCTCCGCCAGAGGGTCGGGATTATGGTTGTGGAGCATACAATGGTCTACCCATTCTAATATATTCGTTCTATTATTTTTTTTATGCTTGAATGTGTTCTTTTAAATGTTCTTGGAATGTTCGATCTGTATTACCGTAGTAATTTGCCTTATAGTCCTTACATTGCTTTTTGTAAGCCACTTTAAGAAAGAAGATCGATGTTTATTCGATCGAAAAGTATAAAGTTTCGTGGTATTTTTTGAAGGATTTCTTTATTTTGTGTATATTTACATTAAATTAGGTATAGTTTATAAATCTAAATTAAAAGTTTGATGACTTTTTTTTTTTTTTTTACATTAAAGTAATCTGTGTAATTTTAGAAAATCTAAATTGTGTTATTTTATTTGGCTTATCTTTACCACTTTATAACTTCCCCTGGTGGCAGCGATAGTTACTAGATTTTTCATGCGATAAGCTCAGGATTACAAACACCGCTTCAGAGCCAATCATGTATAGCGGGACTTGAATTGGAATCCTAATTATCCAACCAAAACCAATTAGTAATTCTAAAATTTCATTTAAATAGTCATCTGTATCTCATTTTGCCACTTAATTATCCACTTCTCTATCTGTGTTATTGCTTGGTGAGTAAGTTAGGGTGTTTGTGAAAAAGCTGGTAGGAGTTTCTGAAAGTTTCTGAAAGTTTCTGATATTAGTGAGAAAAATATTTTCCTTCGTATTATCCTCTATGCAAAGGAGGAAACTATTCATAGTTCATAACATGCGCAACGGCAGCGGAACGCGTGCACATGAATTTTCTCTACAGTTATCCTTTTGGCGGGTTTTTTTTATTGTTTATTTTGGCTTTGCAAGCTCCACATATTCATAATGAATTTTGACCGAAATTCGTTATCTTGTAATATGAAAAATTATCTCATAAACATAACGTAATCGAAACTTAGCTTCTTATTGCAGATACAAAGCCTTTAGCAGTTAGAGGAAACAATTCAATTAGGCCTGAGTCAAATGAAAAAGCTCACAGTGATATTAATAAAACACCAAGAGTACGTTCACCTTTTCTTATTTAAAGGTTTTTGTTAATGGTCTAAGTTATTTTTAATCTTCTAGAATTATACAGTATCTAGCTTTAAACATCAAGGGAGAATGTGAAATAGGGGAAAAGTGTCTGAGATGGCATGGTGGGTGAGACGGCATAGCAGCGATATTTTCGAAACTATATGTTTGATGGCGCCAGCTACCCCATTATCGTGTACTATCGAACTCGGGGAGCCGTGCTAGGCAAGTGTTAGCGTGCTTGCCCCAATTTTGGGTTCGATAGACGTGATTGTTTCGGTTTCGCTGTTTTGAAAAAATATTTCGTCACCTATGGAATTGGCCTGATATTGAAGCAGTGCACGATTTAAGATAAGTCTTAGTGCATTTAGTACTTATAAAAAGTGGTGATTCTGATAGACTCTGTTGTTAGGCGTTATTTGAAGCATGGAATTTTAAAAATAATTTTCGGTTAGGTCGGTGTATGTAGGGTGAGATGGCATAGCACCCATTACATCTCACCCATAATAAGAATTTTTTTTTTTTATATTGAATTTTTATTTTAAATAGAAATTATTCTATTATTATTATTTTATTTTATTTTAGAAAAATTCTATTATTATTATTGTTATTATTATTAGCCTATTATTATTATATTCTATTTTAAATAGAAATTATTCTATTATTATTATTCTATTTTAATTATAAATATTCTATTTCTGTTTTGATCTGCAGAAAATGGTGCCATGCACAATGTATCGGCCTTCCAAAGTCTGCCAAAGTTGTCATCTGTGATGTTTGCAAGTAGTGTATCGGGTATGCCATCTCATCAACCGGGTGTGGGTGGGATGGCATATTTGAAGGGTCTGGTATTTCTTAAATATTTAATATTTCAATTCATTATTTTCTCTCTTGGTATATTGATATTGATTGCTGAATAAACATTGTAAATATTACTAGTGTTCTTGTCTTTTATTTTACAGTACTTTATTTTATAAAAATTTATTTTGAAAATGTATGCCATCTCAGACACTCTTCCCCTATCACAACGTTGAAGTTCTACTTACAAGGGAAGTGCGTAACCGCACGAAAATGTTCTTAGAATATAAATCGCTCATCCCTAAAACAGTGGTTTGAGTCATTCCCAAGCAAAACTCAGCTGTTAGTCTGCTAGCGCCCTGAAAAGGATCGTTGATTTTGTAAGACTACAATGTGAAAAACCACAGGTAAAGTTACACGATCGTCATTTCATTATCAGACTTCACTCTGTGCTGTACAATCAACTTTCTGCACCGAAGTACAAGCCTATGTTACAATATGCTTGGCAAAAGGCAGGTTATGACATTGGCGTACCAATATCATCGTTTGAAAATGTAATTAGTGTGGCTTTTGATATTGGACTGCTTGAATGCGGAAGTGATGTTGAATGTGAAAAAGTGGCTTTAGTCAAATGTGCAAATTGTTTTGTTCCACTTTGCTTTGACCATTTCATCGAAATGCCACACTATCAGGTCAGTAGGAAACGTTTATTGTACAGACAGCGTAATTATTTTAAGCAGAGGGAAATGTAGCAATATAGTCACGACATTGAAATATGTGTGTTTTTGATCCTATTATATAGATATTTTGTTTCTTCGCGTTACCAAAGTTCCTCTCTTACACCTTCAATAGGTGATCATTCAAATGTCTCTCGTGGTAAGACGTGCAGTTTTGCATGGGAATGATTCATACCACTATTTTTGGCTGAGGGATTTATATTGTAAGCACATTTTCGTGAGGTTCTCAGCGTTTGAGGCCACGCACTTCCCTTGTTAGTTCCATGACTATTGTATTACTTCATCAATAGTCACTAAAATACTTTGTTGTACTTTTGTTTCTAAAGGCAGTCTTTTCTTTGAAGTGTTAATTGGCTCATTTTGTTTAATCCTAGATTTTTAAATACAGAAAACACAAACACACACCTTCTTCTGATAACTTCAATATTTCAGCTTTCTTACCGAAAGCTTTCTTCAGGAATAAAATACAAAAGAAGAGGAAGAAACAGAAACGTCTTCTTTCTTTTTGACTAACAGAAATTTGAATAAACAATCATGAAATGTTATACAATAATAATAATCATCAATGAGAACATAAACGTTAATTTATAAATGTTACATTACAAAACAGAAAAACACTACCACTAATGTGCGAAGGCCTATTTGTTGTCCGGTTGTGATTTTTTCTCTCTATTTATGAATAATTACGGACGTTAAATTTGCTTTTCATTGAACTTAAGATATTTCTTGTTTGTAGTTAAATTCCCTTGGTGCCTTTCAGTGAAAGGACATGGGTTTAATACTGTGGATTTCACAGGATCATTTTTTATTTGTTTGTTTTTTATCTCGGCGGCCCATTCCCGGGATCGAGAATGCTTTTAGATAAAGCTTTCTCGCAACTGAGCCAAACATCAAGGGTAAATTCTGCTGATAATTCCTAATAAGGATGAAACAGCTGTTCAGAATTCCCGTTGATGTTGGCTCAATATGCGAAGGCACATTTGTTGTCCGGTTGTGATTTTCTCTCTCTATTTACGAATAATTACGGACGTTAAGTTGCTTTTCATTGAACTATCACTATTAACAACTAATACATTGTTGATTGTCAGTCTAATTGTTGACTCTCAATTTAGCTTTAACAATTTGTTTTTATTCAAAAATTTTTCAAAAAAATCCAAAAGAGATTTCATTCACTTTTAAAGCTTTATTGAGAGTCAACAATTAGGCTGACAATCAACAATGTATTAGTTGTTAACAGTGGTAGTGTTTTCCTGTTTTGTAATGTAACATTTATAAATTAACGTTTATATTCTCATTGATGATTTTATTATTGTATAACATTTCATGATTGTTTATTCAAATTTCTGTTAGTCAAAAAGAAAGAAAACGTTTCTGTTTCTTCCTCTTGTTTTATATTTTATTCCTTAAGAAAGCTTTCGGTAAGAAAGCTGAATTATTGAGTTATCAGAAGAAGGTGCGTGTTTCTGTTTTCTTTATTTAAAAATACGATATCTTTAGAAGATTTTATGTTTATTAATCCTAGATTTTTCCATCGTTGTTTCGCACGAACTTCACTCGAAATCACTCACGTTAATAGACTGAGCAGAAAAAAAAGTGAAATACAAGAATATTTTTAATAGGTATTTTTAAAACCGCAATGTAAGCAATATTAGAATGACAAAATTAAGGTAAAACAAATATTTGTTGAAAAGAAACTGAAGTATCTCAGTCTAACTTCAGTGCTTGAGATACTTGGAACGTTACAACCTATTGGAAATTGCCGTGACGTCAATACAAGGAACTGCGAACACCGATCAATAGATTAGGTTTAGTATTGGTTGGGCCGATGACAACAGTTGACATTCCTTTAGAAATATCAGTTAGAAATATTCATTCAAAAAATTTAAAGAATTCTTTGCGAGCAAAATAATCGAAAATTAACACGAACAAAAAATTTCAGGTAATATTCAATTTAAAATTACTTTATGTCGAAACTCCTAATATCTTTGACCGCATCTGTTTATAGTTAAGTCTCTAACTAAAAGAGGAAAGAGATTTTAATCCCAAAGAGACCTCATTACGGAAGAAGAGTTTCAAAATAGAATCAATAGAAGGATTAGGCCTAAATTAGCCAGTCGTCTCCATGTTCGGTTCGTTCAATGAAAATATACTCCTCCCTCCTCCAAACCTAATAATAAATATTTTATCAGCTCAGTCGCAGAGCAGAAAATAAAAGCTTCATGGCTAATTGAATGTTGTGTTCCTAAACTTATTGATAAATTACTAATTCAGGAGAAAGCACAAAGATGTGATAAAATGGGAAACACTTGATAGAATGTTAACGTTTCAAAATCTTTTTTTACATAAGCCGAACATTGTCCGTTCCATCTCACACACTTTCTAAAAAATGTAGCCGTTAATAAAAATGGTCACCTTTCAGAAACGAGATTTCAAAATTTTTATTTATTTCTTTTTTCCAACCTCTCATGGTTTTTTTTTAAATCTATTTATTTATCTATCTATTTTACCTTAGATTTCTCGTAAGCGGTGTATAAGAAAAAAAAAATGCTAAGACACAGGAGAAAAAGTTGAAAAAATAGTGAGACAACTTCGTTTTCAGCAAAAGTAAGCTAAATTAGGCGTGATTTTATCGTGTGAAGATTATTATTCCAAACCTAATATTCATCGATCAAGACAGCAATCTATATTACTAAAATCTTTTATTTCTCTTGTCTGTCCGGCGCAATTTCCTGTGAGAATGGAAAATAGAAATAACTTTTATAATGAATCGAATCTTCAACTTTCTGATCCGAAGTCAGACGTCTTATCCATTAGGCCACGGGGACTCTTAATTCTCTTTATGGGTAAAAATTAGATAAGTGGCTAAAATGAAACACAGAAAAATATTGGAAAAAATTTAAGAAATATGCATTTATTAATTTCAATTCACTTACTGTTAACTTATTATTGATAACAAAATCACTTTTCATATACTTAAGTAGATATTATAGCTTTAATATAGAATTTTTAAAAGTGGTATGCCAAGAAAATGAACAGTCTGACAGGAAAATGACGTCCACTGAGAACCGAATGACAAGGTACAGGAAAATGATCACTCCAATTCTTATTAATTGGAAAATCAAGTTCAATCAACTACTAACATAATTAAACTGTAATGTCCTACTATAAAAGAACAATATGAAGGAAAATCAACATAAAAAGCCTCTGATAAATCATAATTCTTAAAGAAATGGAACTATGAATGTGATTTTAATTTGGAGCAGAAAAATGACGAGTAGTATAGTCGCCGCTCCAAAACCTCTGAAATATTATCAAATTACATATTAGCTTAGTCTTCATGTTATGTTCTATAACATATAATAATTATTTTAAACCCAGATTTCATGTTTGGAAATAATAATATTTTAAATTAACGTGAACTGAAGGTGCGAACATGGAATTGTCACCCGGCAGGAAAATGACTTTCCATATACTGCCTTGAAATTTTAATGCCTAATTTTTATTTTTTTTTTATCTTAAACATATTTGATATGATTAATAAGGAGATATTATAAATGTTTTAAACATTTAATTTCAAAAATAAACAATTTTTCCGGGTTGTAAACGCCAGGAATCAGATTTAGCCACTTATCTAATTTTTACCCATTTATTGTTTTTTGACTTATGTTTCCTTCCCCTTCCCCTCATCAATAATGAATGAATTCAACCTTTGTTTTGAATCTCAAGATTGTTTATTTATTTCCGATCCGTCTATTTATTTGTAATTCGAAAATGACAATTGGGACTATAATTGCCAAAACATTTCAATATTTTAAATATAATATTCTTACTTAACCAAATTCTATGTCATAAAGAAAAACAAGCGCGTGTACGCGGGGGATGGCCTAGTTGTTATGTAATAAAAAGATCCATTATTTATAGTCTATTGTATATTCAACAGGTTACCGGTACTGGAAAAACAAGTTGAAGCAGATGGATTTAAAACGAAAGACTATCATCAGAAACGAAGTCTCTCAGTTTTCATTATGGATTCCTTTAGAAATTAGAAATGAATTTTAACTTTCCATTTGTTCTGTACTTCGGGAATCGTTTCACTAAACCAACTTAACAAAATGCAGGAAAATAACATGTACTAGCGACCGTTCACGCTGATGATATAATAATATTGTGAATTTCAAAAATAAAGAACCTTTATTCCTTTTACACTGAACAGTTTAATTCCCGATTTAATATCAACATTTTAAATAGTTTGTGAAATCTAATAATAAAAGTTTTGCGTCCATTGGAATACTTTCCCACTGGTTGTGAGGAAAAGATGGGATAAAACAATGCCTATAAAGAAGCAAAATACAAATAGGCCTGAGATGCACAACCTAAAGTTCTCTAAGTAGGTAAGCGGATGCATCCCCCAAAAAACAGAATGAGAACCGCGAAACTCGTTGTGCAGATGTTTTTCTTCTAAATATGCAAATGATGAAAATTCCATCGCCAGTGAACGCACAGGGTTCTTTCTGGGATGAATATAAAGAGCGGCTTTCTTTCAGACGGACACATCTGACTGACTTTTCTGTTTCGTTTCATGTGAAGATGCCTCTACGACGCATCCTTCGGCAGTTCCAGAACTCTGATACTTTGAGAGGTCGAATCATAGACTTAAGAGAAGTCGAGTAGAATTATCCAGACGATGTCAGCGCAGTAGGTATAGAAAGGCACTTATAATCGCCACGATGGATCTGGATGTCTTGGGAAAACAAGTGCTTGGGGGGATCATGCGATCATGAGAGCAGCCGTAACAACACCAATGGCGTCCCTGTCCTCCTTCCAAAAGCACATAACTTCTCTGTGCGTCGTGTAAATATCAAGGAAGGCGAAGACTGCCAGAGGTGGATTTCTACTCAGTGTTCTTTAAGATATATACCACATAGGTAGCACCGTCGGGAGTAGTGTCGAGCCCAATGATCCTGGAGGGTTACCAATTGCAGTCGTGTTATATTCAGCGACAAATCTCGCTTCTTTCTTGGCGCAGATGATCACCGTATCCGTTTATTGCCATTACTCCACTACAACTGCAGTAGTCGAGAGGGTCACGGCCATCAAACCTGAGGTTACAGTCTGGAGAGTCATCTCCTATGAAAGCCTATCTTACCTTTCCTAATTTGCTACAACATATTTTGATAGCACACCTGTACGTTGACAACATTCTGCAATCAATTGCATTTCCTACAGTATTACGCCTTTTAGAATCTATTTACCAGCATGATAATCCCAGATCTTACATCGCGAGACTCTCAAAAATGCCTTCGTAGATTCATATCTTCCCATTGACAGCCAGATTCACTAAGGATTTTTAAAGAATATTTTAAAAACAGAAAATAACTTTAAAAAAGTTTTTAACAATTAGTGAAATATCATTATGTTTTTAACAATTAGAGAAATGTCATTGATGCATTTGTATCAAACATTAACATTATTAATAAGAATTTGGTGAAATTAATTGTTTGTTTTTAAAAAATTGTGAAAGAGAAATAATGTATTCCCTTTATACATTTTATTTTGTATTACCTGAAGAAGAATAGTCGAGAAGACAATTCGAAATATTGTGATAAAGAAAAAGTATAGAAGAAGTAGGCCTATACAAGAAGATATTTGTCTTTAATAGAAGGTTTTCTTTTTAAGAAATGAAATTGTTGTTTTGAATCCGGCGGGAAAAAGCCATATACAAAAATTACACAAATTAAGTATTAGAGTGACATTTATATGAAATGTTCTGGGTTTTTTTTCATGTTGTAAAAAACACTGTTGCTTTAAAAAAACATTTTATGCAACAATATCCACATTCATCCCTATAGTCGTATCTAAAGGCAGAATCCGGACGTAAGAAATACTAATATGAATGCAGAATAGTTATGGAAGAATTTCTACAAAGAATAATTAATGAATAAAATTGATAACTACCATCATAATAATAATAATTTGTGAAACCATTCCATAGTTTGTGTGCTATTGTATTAATTTTATTGTTTAGTATTTAATTTTTTCTTTTCTTTCAAATTTCTTGAATTATTTTAAATTATACACGAGCAATGTTAATTATTATTGTAAATTACAAACAAGTATGATAATTAGTGATGATATAAGGCTTCTTAATGTAAATGTATTAATTTGTTTCTTTTTATATATAACCAAGCTCAAAAATTAAGAATAACGTTATTTGCAATATTATCAGCCGTGGGATCGCAAACTGTACTAGATATGTAGCACATCGAACAAAAACGATAACTCAGAAAAAAAAACAACAACAACCCACCACCAGTAACTCCGATATTGCTGTCTGAAAGAAATAAGCACCATGGAGCTACGAAGCAAAGCACACCTCGTGTAATAGCAAACAAGTTTGATGGTGAAGAAAATGTTCAATATGCTGTACGACAGCCTACCACTGTGACACATGCACAATGAGTAGCACGTTGGCGTACTCAGCACAAAAATGTCAATTTGTTGTGTGGAATGGAATCTCACTTTGCACTAAGGCTGACTGTGAACGACGTCCTGTAACATGTCTCTCAAGTGTGTCCCATGATTGAGCAATCGGGTAAAAATCGGGAGATCGAACTGACCACTGTAAGCACCGGATATCCTCTATTTCCAGGTAGGCAGCTCTAAGAGGGTGTGAGTTGTCATCCATAAACAGGAAATTCGGACATGTTGTTGCAGAATAGCATCGCGATGTATCTGGCCTGTTTTCCGTTTTCGAACAGATGACGGGAATACGTGAATCCAAC
>JAFIDM010010028.1:39087245-39103048 GCA_023159025.1 Thereuonema tuberculata | reverse complement strand
GAATTCTTTCTCTTAGCGTTGTGCCTTCGTTGTTTACCCATTTCTTTGATTAATTCAGGCACGTTAAATCTCTCTTATGCTTCCTTAATTTTATTTGTATCAATGACATGACTAGCTCGTCCCCGCTATTTTTTTTTTATTGAATTAAGAAATTAATGGATCACCAGATAAGCACTTTAGTCCTCCAGTGCTGCATGCTCAATCTCCACTGGCGATGATAACTAAGCCTACAGCTAATACACAACATAAATGTATAAATTTGTAATGCTAAGGCATCAACTTAAAATTCTTTTAGATCCATTCTTTTATTTATCTGTTGAATAAGCTTTTTTAAGAAAGTCATTCTCTTTATATAACTTTTACAATAAACCTAATTTCCCAGGCAACTGAAATCTCCTGCATCACTAATAAATCGTTGCTTAGAAACTTCGTCTATTATCATTAATTGATCAAGATATTATCCCTCGAGGACTGAAAGGAACAAATGAAATACACGAGGTACTTTTTTTTTATTTACTAAGGAGTTTAATTAAATCAACGTTTAACGTGTGCGGGTTGAAATATTTATAGACAAGGACATTCGTTAAAATTTAATGAGCACACAATAACGAAAAGATGATGAATTCATATATTAAAATCTAAAAAATAATAAAATACTCATCGAGGACGGTTTTAACCCACTAACAGTCGGCTTATCATCTGTTTAAGAGGGGAGGGGGAACACGCATTTATATAATTCAGGAATGAACATGTGATCATTGTGATGTGATCAACCAATGAGAAAGATGAATATTAAGATTACCTAATTAGTTGCAAATAAGACAATGTGAGGGAAAGGCTCCATCTAGTGTTAAAAAGGGGAATTAGAATGTAAACGAAAAGTAATCCTAGTTGTAAAATAGTTTTCTCCTTGAAGAAACATTGTACAAACTTCACAAACATTAAACAAAAAGATGAATGCTTTCATATTGAATAGATTCTGTAAGATAATCACTCTTCCTTCAAATAAAAACATTAATTTCGTTGAGAGTTAGTAGAATAAACAAAGAGCATCGTAATGTAACTTCAGTTTCCCTTACTATGCTACCATTCAGAACATCTTGTAGATAATGCAGTATTAAAAATGTAATGTAATTCAATATTTGATAAATGAATTAATGAAATTAAACGTTATCGTTGTGTATTGTTTTAAGAAATTAATGCTTTTATGTTGTATTTCGATGTTTCTGCTTTCGTGCAGTGACTAAAGAAATAAAAGTAAAGATTATTTTTCCAAAACAGTATACAGTATTCAGTCTGTTATTTAGTTATTTAAAGAATTTTCGAAGAAATAAAAATCTGTGGAAGAATTCTTCAAAAGGGGAAAAAGCGACCGTTTCACAACTTCCGTTTGGATTAAATTAAGAGTGAATGACCTGTGGGAGGACATTTCATAAAATTGTTTTGTTTTTTTTCGATTCTAAATAGAAGTGAGGGTTCTATTTAAATAAGTTCTGATCAGTTTATTGAAACACTGCCTGCGGGGGCGATCACTATCTCTCGGGATTGATTTAATGAGAAATTTTTTCAGTTATGTTCTTTACATATATATTGAATAAAAGCAGTTTCTATAAAATGATTACCAATATTGGATCTCTCTATATTTTTTCCCGTCAAATCGTGTTTTATCTTGTGTTTCGGATAATGTCTCTATGTCACTGTTCATACAAAATATGAAACGTAATAAAATTTTACTTGATCCAGTTTCTACTTGTTCACCTTTATCTTTAAAAGTAAGAATTTTATAAGGTAGAATTCTTCAGTAGAAAATGTCATTTAAGACTGTTTTAAATGTAAATACGCATGAGGTTATTTTCGATTTTAATAAATCTGTGTTTACATGGCTATGCTAATAAGTCGATGCAAAATGTTTTGATTCAAGTCAATCTGAAATTCTTAAAACTTTGGCTAATGTGGGCTAGTGAGAAATGTTACACATCAGAAATATATTAACCTGTAGGAATTAACTTTCTGTAATTATGATTTTACCACTGATTTTACCTAAATATCTCATTAAAGAATTTATTCAATTCATTAAAGGAATAGGAAATCCGTTTGCACATGCGCATATGTTCAGTAATGGTGGACTTAAGTCAAACCAAGACTTCACAGCACAGAAAAGAGCTTAGATTTTAGATTTTTAGGAGCAAATTTCAGTTATATTCACCAAATCAATGAGAAAGACTAATTGAAATTCGAAATCTAAAAAATGTATATGGTACTTCACTGTTATTACGATCTTGAAGCTGAAAAGATAGATGTTTTCAGACATCTTTTTTCTTTAATTCTGTCTGTTTTTGTTGTCATTCAGACGATTTACGTAATTTTTCCCTTTTCACTTTTGCATTAAGTAATAAAGCTTTCCTTCAACTCTACTCTGCCTAAATAAGTATTCCTTCTTCGTAACTTATATTACGACATCCACCATCATCCACCGATAGAGCAAGTCATTGGAAGGTCACGAGTAGTAGATTATTCTTTCGTCCTCACATTGACTTGTATGAAGAAACAGCAGCAGATGATGAAATAGTCAAGTAATACAATAATATTGAGGTCACTGTCTTTCTTTCTTCACAATCGATTACCTCAAAAACAAAATTGAAATGTTGATGCAACTTCATTTCCCTAGTGAGCACCGTATCCATAATACATAGAATAGCAGCGGTAAACACAAGACAAAAGAACAACCATCTTTCCAATTGAAACATTACACGTCGTCTGCAGTGTATAGTTTAAGTTCAACCATATTTGAAAGTTCTTTTTTCTTATAGAAGATGAGGGTTTATCGTAAAGCTGCGCAAACTTTGGGAATTCTATTAAGTTTAGGACACTTTTGATATTAATGCCTTGCAAACTTGCTTCCCACAAACAGGGCCGGCTCGAGGGTATGTGGCGTCCATACGGTAATAATATTTTTTTTTTTTTTATAATAAGCTTTATAAATTTTAACTAAGGGGTATGTCGAAATACACTATTTGAAATATACATATTTAATCTACTAATAAGTGTTTCTACGAGGTTGGCGCCCCAAAGTTATTGCGCCCCTAGACCTCTTGTGCCTAAGCCTAGAGCCGGCCCTGCTCAAAAACATCTATAATTGGGATCCACTACAAGGTGGACCTGTGCTGTGATATTAAAGAGGAACACGCAGTTCTGCCATGCAATTACTTCAACATGTAGAAACTTTCGAACCATTACTTCATGTGAATTAAGGATGTTTGTAATTAAGTTTAGTTTAGTTGTTGTTGTTTTAATTACATTTTCTGTGTAAAACAAAGACCTAAAAGTAATTCAAAGGTTATGTTACTACAAACAAAAGTCTTGTCTTCTTTCAAAATAGAACCATGAACGGTTATCTTATCTTCCGCTTTCACAGCAGACTTCAAAATATAAAATAACGTTCTTTCTGACATCATGGGATCATTTTGCGTCATTCATTCGGTTATCAAATTGACATTTCTATTCGCATTATAAAAGGCCTTTGTGTTGAAGAGTGTAAGAAGCTTTTGGGATTCAGAAGAACTAATAAAAACGATTGGTAGCAGATGTTGTTTGTCTTCCAGAAAGAACCTTATTCCTTTGTCGAATGAAAGTGCAGATAGAATTTGAGCATCATCCAATTTTAGAATAATTGAAACCTTCACTGATTAATAAATACAAGACATACAGAACAACCTTACATCAATTTTTTTGTCCTCTCACAATATCAGTCAGAATCACGACATCTCCAATTCCAGATTTAAAACATTTTAAATCGTTAAGTGTGTTTATGGTATGTATGATTTAAAAAAGAAGAAAAAAAAATACAATATTTAATCTTATATTTTTGTTTGTAGATATTGTAAGTTATAGGATCCTTGTAATATTTTATGTTAATTGCAGTTTTGATAACGAAATATGCATTATTCAACATTTTAATATTTCTACCATTTCTTTATAGAAGTTCTGAGGAAATAAAAAGAAGAATGGCTATCATTAAACAAGCATTCCAAATTAAAAGAAATATACTGACATCAAACCATTTGGATATTGAAATTAAAAAGGCCTTTGCAAAAACTTTCTTATGGAGCATCCTGATGTATGGCAGTGAAACCTGGATGTTGGAGAAACAAGAGATTTAAACACCTTAAGGCAGCTGAGATGTGGATATGGAGGATAGTGATAAAAACTAGTTGGACTGATAAGAAGACGAATCAAAAGGTTTTGAACGAGGTGGAAGAACAGGAAAAATTATTACAGGATATTGAGAAAAGAAAAACAAAATTTTTGGGACATATGATTAGACATAACAGTTTTTTAAAAATTATTCTGGAAAATTGCAGGAAAAAAGGGAAGAGGAAGACCAAGAAGAAAATTCTTGGATGACACAAAAAGGGTTCTGGAATTCCGAAGCTACTATGAATTAAAGAGAACGGCTGAGGACAGAAGAGCATGGTTGCAGCGACAAGGCGGTACCTTTAGTACATGATGATGACCATTTCCTTAAAGATAGTGACGAACTGGTCGTAATTGTCACTGGCGTTAGGTTTGGAAACCTATTAACGCCAAACCGATTATTTAAAAGACGACGGGGAAAAAAATAAAAGCAGTCCGTCTCTATGGGCATTTCAATAATTGTGGCCCTACTTGCTAATAATTAAAATTAATAATAAAAAACTAATACTTTTTTCTTAATTTTCGAAGTATAAAAATAAAATGTAAGCAATAAAAACCAGAATATTCCTGTCCTTTGTGAGTTCTCCAGAATAATCCAATGTCACTGAGACAGCAATAGAAGCTAAATCATTAGGCTGACCATTTGTATTTTAGCTCATTTCCCCATCCGTAAAAGTCTTGGAAAACGTCCGAATTTTCAAAATTGTCTTAAATTAAATTTTCAATGTTTTATTTTTTTTTTTAAATTCCTATTTCAAATTCTCAACGCGAATTAAATTTGGCAATACTATTCGAAATTGATATTCAGTTGTTAGTAAATGTGATTGTTTATTGTAGAGTTTCCCATATACAATAAAAATCAACTTGAATAATTTATTCATGGATTAGGAAATTAATAAAATTTTCAACCTAAATTATAGGCAACCGAATCAATTGCCATTAGGACAACCAATTTGAAAACTTAAAAAAAATTGCATATCCCATCACATATAACTTTATTATTCATGTTTCAATTACGTATCTGTTATAATGAGTTCTTCAATGAAAACTAAAAAATTAAAATAACATAGACGCATCGAAAACAAATCTAGAAAATGTTAATTATCTTTTTTTAAAAAAAAAGTTCATAAAAAAAAATAGATCCAAAAATTAAAAAAAAAAAAAATTATCTATTAGTAGAAAAACACTTCAGTTAGTTTGCTATGTTTGAAACCGCATTTAACCTTAAAAATTTATTGGTTAGGAAAAAAAAAAATATACCAGACACAGTTTTACATGATTTTTTTTTTCTTGTGAAAACGTAAAACGAATTCCTGATACAATTCAGAGAATATTATTCATCTAGTTGAGGAAGTCTAATGGCGGTGTGCACCAAACTTCAGTTAACTTGAAGGACTGCTATTTGGACGGAGCTAAAATTAGTGGGGGGTGCTGCTCCACAAAAATTTTAGCCTTTGTTTTAAAATTGTGTGAAAGGAAACATGTATAAAAAGAAAATTTATTCAAAAACTTGATAAATTTCTTTTTATACATGTTTGTTTCCTTTCACACAATTTTAAAACAAAGGCTAAAATTTTTGTGGAGCAGCACCCCCCACTAATTTTAGCTCCGTCCAAATAGCAGTCCTTCAAGTTAACTGAAGTTTGGTGCACACCGCCATAACAGTAACATTAAACAACAATATTGTTTTGGTTTTTTTTTTTCAACATTTGTAAAATTATGTTGCTTTTTATATAAAAAAAATAATGCATAAATAAAGTAGACTTCAGTCACCTGAATCGGCGAAACGATGATGATTGCACTATCTCCAATAGCGAAGATTCATGTTGAACTTTTTCGTGCTGTCCCTTGAGTCCATTTGAAATTCTTTACCCTAGACCTTTAGTAAAGGCTTCTCTCCATTGGCGCCAGCACCAAATCATTCTTACGATTCCAGTGACGTCATCGTTTGCAAGTCACGCGCTCAGCAATCGATTCAGGAACACTTTTAAGTGAATGAAAGCACTCCGTTGCACGTGACTGCTCTGACGTCAAACTCATGAAAAGAATGGTAGACCAATGCTTTTCATATTTTCTGAAACATTCTTTTTTTAGCCTAAGATTTGGAATCAGCCTCTTCCGTAAGCGATCTCTCCACTGAGATTCGTGTATTTATATTGTTTCTTTCTTTTATTTAGAGCTTAATGAGAGGTAATGAGAGTAAAGTTTATTTCCTGAGCGATCTAGTCACTCTTCAATTTTAAAGAATTATTTTAAGTTTCTAAAAATAAATTACAGTTTATGAATTTCGTGAGGAGAATCTTCTAATAAGTAATTCCTTTAGATACCTCATTACCTCCGCCCACACCTACTGATAGAAAGGTTATTTGAAAAGATATTAAAAAACAGTTATTCGCAGATAATATTAACTGTATAATTTTTTAATTGAAACTTCTTTTTTTTTACGGCATCACACAAGATTGCACATTCCTGAAACTTCTTTATGAAATAGATGTTGATTAAAATATGATATTCGTATCCTTTCAGCAGTGAAGAAAACTTATAAATCATTGAATTTTAATATTCATTGCTTCGTAAAAACATTACATTTTTTTCATTCTTGTTTTTCTTTTTAAATTGCAATGGCTGAAAAATGTTTCTACATTAAAATATTTATTTAGAACCGAAATATACTGGTTTATTTTAATTTTCTACAGCAAATTACGGGAACTTCAATTAATAAAATTTATTAAGTTTATTGTTATTTCTATAATAACCTATATCGTTGAAGCAATCATTTTTAGATTGTTACTTTGCTGGGACATTACATGTCAAATCACCTGATTAGTTCACCATACCATCACAGATTTTTATATTCTGCAAAAGATATGAATTTTTGAAGTTTTTTTACTTTTTTGGTGCCGTGCCCTTTTTTTGATGAATTTTCTTGAATATCTCATCTCCTAATCAATTAAATGGAACCAAATTTATTTTGCCCATGTATTTTTTTATGCTGAATCCAAAAATTCCAACGAAATTAGTCTAGGATAAATAGTTTTGTAGAAATAGAAAGCATGTAAGCATTTAGGAAAAAAAATTAAATGGCCATATGGGACAAAATTTAAAAATTTGAGATTTTAACCCTAATCTAAAAAAGGTCTAAAGTAACTGAAAAAAAAATAATCAAGATGGTATTTGCTCCTGAGCTTGGAAAAAAAAAATCGCAAACTTGGTATTCTTTTAGAATCGCGTAAAGAAATATCCAACAATTATTACTTTGTCACTGCATATTCATTTAGTAAATTCAAGTTACCTACTAAGTTATTAGTCATAGCTCTTTAAGCAGTAACTCTCACTGCTTAGTCAGGAATAACCCAAATTTTCAAACTGAATAGTTTGAAAATACGGCGATTCAAACAGAAAATTCACCTGTTTCAATCGCCGATGCTAGGCAGCGTAATAATCCAAAATATTATTGAAAAAAATACAAGTACTCCTCACTTTACGATCTATCTGCTTAACGACCACTCGCACTTACGACCTCCGCCCTTGAACTTATATTTCATTGTCGTCATCTCCCTTACCTGGACCCTCTACAGCTCCAGATAACCAAATAAACAAATGATATAAATGAAATAAACATATGGTACATATGCATGTCTTTTTATGAAAAAATTTAAAGTTTGTTGCTTAATTTTAATAATTTTATAATTTTACAACGATCCTATATTCCTCGTTTATCGACCATTTCGCTTAACGACGTATTCCTCGGAACGGAACTCGGTCGTAAAGTGAGGAGTACCTGTAGTCACCACAGATTTGTGCCCGTTAGCCAGGATGAGCTGATGCTCTATCGCCTGTCCTCAGATGAGCTAAAAACTGGCACAAGGGTGAGTGTTATTGGCTCATCTTTGATTGCAAGTATTAACACAGATGCATTACAAGAGTATATGTTGTTGTTGTCTACGATGATTATAATCAATAATTATTGGTATATTGGCTGTGTAGACCAGCGTAGCGATGAGGAAGAAGACGTGTTGGTCAACTTTATGTGGAGAAATGAATCAACAAATATGCTGGTATGGCCCTCACGGAATCACAGGTGTTATATTTCATTTATTCATGTTCTGTGAACATTACCAGCTTCAGATCTGCATGGACAAAGTGGATGGCAATACAAGTATAATGACAGTATTTTAACTACAATTGCCAAATATGGGAAAGGTTCAAAGGTTAAAAGTGCATCCCAACAGTAAGTACTGAGAACACTGTGAAGTACTTTAGATAGATAGATTTTTTTTTTTTCCAAGCTCAGGAGCAAAACACCAACTTGATTTTTTTTATTCAGTTACTTTAGATCTTTTTCAGACTTGGGTTAAAATCTCAAATTTTTAAATGTAATCCCACATGGCCATTTAAATGTTTTTCCTAAATGCTTATATGCTTTCTATTACTACAAAACTGTTAGTCCTAGACTTAATTTTGTTGGAATTTTTGGATTCAGCATAAAAAATACATGGGGAAAACAAATTTGGTTCCATTTGATTGATTAGCAGATGAGATATTCAAGGAAATACGTCAAAAAAAGGGGCGTGACACCAAAAAAATAAAAAAACTATAAAAATTCATATCTTGGCAAATATTTAACCAAAAAATCCCATATTTTGCAGAATGTGTTATCTTATGACCCCTTATATGCAAATAAATTTTCATAAAAATCTGATGTGGTTAACTCATCAGGTGATTTGACATGGAATGACCCAGCTTTGTGATTCTTAACTTTCTTAAAATTATTTTATCTAATTATGTACAATAAACTCCCGATTATCCGCGGAATTGGGTGGCGCGGCAATCGCGGATAAGTGAATTCCTTGGATAATCCGAAATAGGACGAAAATCAACACAAAAATGCTTTTAACATGTTTTATGTACATTAAAATATCAATACATACAGTACATACATCATAAACAATTATTTTATTTTAATTTATTTATTTATTTTTAAATTTTGTTATTACGAGACGGCTTTCCCGTAATTTAGCCTAAGCTCCGCCCACAAGGTCGTTCTTTAAATTGTTTGTCTTTAATTGTCTTCACTTCTTTGTTAGCCTCTTTTATTGTTTACCTTATTCTAGATTTATTTATTTTTTAATTCCGTAATTTATTGTACAGTAAAAAAAAAAAAGGAAACAGGAGAGGTCCGCGGATAAACCGCCCGCGGATAATTGGGAGTTTACTGTAGTTATTTATTGATTTCGCATATACAGTCGAACCTCTATTTAACGAAGTCGCTAAATCCCCCCAAAAAGTTCGTTATATGGAAAATTCGTTATAATGAGATTCACCTTTTATCATTCAATATTATTAAAAAAGTAATAATTTTAATGACATAAAGCATACATTACCACATGCGTACTTAAATTTTACTAATAAAGTCTGTTAATTTTGTCTGAGTTTTTTTTTTTTTTTGAAAAAGTGTTTTCGCTCATAGTATGTCTCGCATCTTTGCAATGCACCAAAAACCCCTTAAATATTTTCTTCAAATTGTAATCCGCGTCGGATTGTTTCAAATGATTTTATCATTTCATCATACGAAGGTTTTTTGATTTCTGCATCATAATCATTTCCATTTTCATCATCTTCATCTTCATCGCAATTCATAGTTGTATTGTTTTTATTTTTCACACTGTCCAAAATATCCGATTCAGTTAGTGTTTCCGAGGTCTCAACTTCAAAATCAAAGATAATCATCAATCAGCACATCATCGTTAATTTCTTCTTTTTCCCTCAGCTGTATCCACATTTCTTTCATTTCCTCTAAGGGAATATTGATAATAAAAACATTTCAAGGAGAAAAAAGAAATAGATACCACGAAAAAGTTCGTTAAATAGAAAATGCACTTTGCTATTTGGAGGTTATTTTACGAAGAAATTAGCAAAATGTTCTTGGTTCCAAAGAAAAGTTCGCAAATTAGAGAAATTCGCAAAATAGAGGTTCGTTAAATAGAGGTCCGACTGTACATCGTAACACAGTAAATGTCGTATTTTTGAGCTTGTTTTGCATTTTGTTACAAATGCAAAACTTATTAAATGCTTGTGAAACGCGAAAATAGAATTATTTTGGAGATATTCTACATTTATCGCTTTTGTGAAAAATCACCGTCTTTAACTCTTTATCCATTGTAATATTAACCGATTTGCAACAAATCACTGAAAATAAAAATTCCGATTTTTTTTTTTTTTAAGAAAAATATCCTAATTTATTTATTAAAAAGCATCGTGGAAATATCCGCTATGGCCGAGCCCAAAGTTCATTGTAATGCACTTTAATGTAATTTTGATTAGATTACGAAACTTCAATGCAAAGAACAGGAAGTGTTTCATCTCCAAATGTAAACAAATCATTAAGAAGGCGGGAACTGGCCTATTTCGCCGGGATTTCCATTCAAGAAGAATCTTCCCGTTTCCTTGATATCAGAGACTTTTAATCGAAAATTCCACAACAGGTCTTTTCGTAAAACTTTCTTCTTAAAAAATAAAAGTTATTCTTTTTTTTTAAAGATACATATATCTCTTTAAGAACTTCTTTATTCTGCAATATTTCGATTGCTTCCATTTTCCGATCTTCTTCAGGTAGAACAAGTTTAGTACATTCTGTAAATCTATTCCTAAATTTTCGTAAAAATTATAATAAACAACAAGTTGCAAATCAAATATGTAACTAACATAACAATATGTACATACGTAATATATCATAAGAATATTTAACAATCTGTAGCGATGTAAATTATTTAAAAAATGTTTATGCTTTTTACATTTTCTTTAAATAACTAGGTCACCCCCCCCCCCCCTGTCTCCCCCTGGTAAGTATGAGATAATCCAAGAAGAATCGATTCCAAGCGGTTATGGCTAAAAGTGATATTTTATTCCTTTTTGAATGAATTCATAATTTGATATCGCGCGCCAAAATATACAATCAGCTCATGCTCAAAATAACAACCAATATAAATTCCTAACCTTGCTTACTGTTAACAATTTGGCTTGGTGATTCTTTGAATTTACAGTAAATAAGGTTAGGAATTTATCTTGGTTATTATTTAAGAGCACGGATAATCTAAGAAGAATCGATTCCAATGAAATCGGTTATGATTTGTTGAATAGTTGAGCAAATAGTGATATTGTATTCCTGTTTGAATGAACTCGTTAGGTCTATTTGATAGCGCGTGCCATTGTTGACGGAGATAACACAGCAGTTCGAAGTTCAACAATTCTCATTTTGCATTTGTAGACTTCCTCGCAACAATGCAACAGGAATAACCGTTTTCCATTGTTGCACTGCGCCGGACAGGCAGAGAAATAAAAGATTTTATATAATATAAGATCCCACCCAAAACACTTCGTGTAAAATAAGTTGCCAAGACTCACATGCTCATAATGCTTTCACTGTTAAAAAGATATGAGATCTCATGTAGAGCCAAGCCCCTAACTCTACAAGGCCTAACTCTACAAGCCCTAACTCTAAAAACCCCATATCTTGGTCAAAAAGTATGCCTTGGCCGTTTCGTGGCTGTCACACAGACAATCCCATGGAGTTATGTAAAGGATATGGAGTATGTCAAGGCACACTTTTTGACCAAGATAGTAGGGTTTTTACAGTTAGGCATGTATAGTGAGGGGCTTGCACTATATGAAATCTGATAACTTTTTAACAGTGAAAGCGATATGAGCATCTTGGCAACGTATTTTACATGAAATGTTTTGGGTGAGATGAAATAGTTCCATGAAACGGCCAAGCCATACTTTTTGACCAAGATATAGGGTTTTTAGAGTTAGGGCTTGTAGAGTTAGGCCTCGTAGAGTTAGGGGCTTGGCTCTACATGAGATCTCATATCTTTTTAACAGTGAAAGCATTATGAGCATGTGAGTCTTGGCAACTTATTTACACGAAGTGTTTTGGGTGGGATTTCATTTCTTTTTGTAAGATGAGATCTGATAACTTTTTAACGGTGAAAGCGTTATAAGCATGTGAGTCTTGGCAACTTATTTTACACGAAGTGTTTGGGTGAGATTTCATTTCTTTTTGTACGATGAGATCTGATAACTTTTTAACAGTGAAAGCGTTATGAGCAAGTGAGTCTTGGCAACTTATTTTACATGAAATGTTTTGGGTGGGATTATCTATTACAACTAAATTTAGTTTTAAGATTATTTAGAAAATGGATTTTTTTTTCAATACCCTACTTTTCTGTTTTTCTATTGGTCAACTTGTATACACAAGCTGTTTGCACTTTTGTAAGAAATCACATTATTACACAGTATTATTTAGGCCGAAGCATTGAGGGTACGACGTATTTCAGATCTTAATAAAATCCAAAGTATAAAAGCTAGATAAATGAAACTTAGCGTATTTCATTAGTATGGTAACTGCATCATATCTTGAAAATTTGAGCTCTCTAGTGTTATCCAGGCCGAAGCTATGAGGGTTCGATAATACATAACCAGACCCCCCCTTTATGAGGGGTTGCAGGGTGAAAGTTACGGATTTCTTAATTTTTTGTTGTTTGTGTGCTAATCCTAGCCTGCATACCAAATTTCAGCTTTCTAGGACTTCAGGAAGTACCCTAGAGGTTTTGATGATCATGAGTCAGTGAGTCAGTGACGGAATCGACGTATTTTAGGTATTAATAAAATCCAAAGTATAAAAGCTAGGTAAATGAAACTTAGCGTATTTCATTAGTCTGCTAACTGCATCTTATCCTGAAAATTTGAGCTCTCTAGTATTATTCAGGCCGAAGCTATGAGGGTTCGAAAATACGACGAAACAATTCCAGAAAAGGTACGCAGTGGCCTTCCTGCCTTCGGCTCGTCTTGGCGGGGGCACTGCCGTGTCCCCAGATTTTACTGAATAATCATTAACACTTTTTCCATTTTCCTTGTTAATAGGCCTACAATTGAAACTTCTGATAATCATAGCTTCAATGATAAATCTCTCATTAAATCATCTTTAGTTCTATATATTATATCTGTTATCGGATCATTTAAACAATGATTCTCCCAATCTAAAGTATTCTTTTTGTTTTTCCTATAAGCTTCCTGTAACCTTTTAAGTTCTGCTTAATAAATTAGCTGAATTAGAGATTTTATTTTTCAAATGTAAAGATAAAGACACAAAAATTAAGAAGGAAGATAATGAATGAAATTATAATGAAGTATTTAAAGTACAAAACGGGATAAAATTAAGCAAAGATACTAAAGAAATGCACCATGCAAACAAGGGTGGCATTGTAAATACCAATGGGAAAAAGTTAATTTATAATAAAAAAAGGAGTGCACGAAAATGTAAAACTCAATAAAATGGGGGTTGTATACAAACTAAGCTGCAGAGATTGCAGAAAAAATGATTACGGAAGCTCAGACAGAAATAGGAGTTTAGAGGAGCCACAAAAGGAATGTTTAAGATTGGGTGGATCATTGTTTAAATGAAAAGCATTATCCTGATCCGATAACGGATATAACGTATAAAATTAAAGATGACGATGAGAGTTTTATAATTGAAGCTATGATTATCAGAAGTTTCGATTGATTATCAAGGATTAGTTTCCAGTGAAATGCTTCCATCCACACTAATTTGTTGTCCAAGATATATACAGCTGCTAACTTCCTCTAATTCCGAATTACCAAATTTAATTGGTTGTCGTTTAATAAATCCATTAAACATAATCTTTGATTTCTTTTGAGTTTAGCTTTAATCCAACTTTAAAGCTCTCATTAACGAGCTCGTGTTACCATCAATTGCAATTCCGTAGCATCTTTAGCTACGACAACTACATCATCTGTAAAACCAATATGGCTTAAATACTCAACATTAATATTGATGCCTCTTTTTTCCTTGTCCATTTTTTTGAATTTCCTGAAGAACTGCTGTAAATAATTTAGGAGAGAGATAGCATTTCCCTGTCCTTCTTTTTTGTTTTTTTTGTTTATTTGGACAAGCGAATTATTGCCGTCGTTTTGTTATAAATATTTTTGATAAGCTCTACATTAGTAGTGTGAATATCATGATTTTCCAAAGCACTATAAAAGCAGACATGTTAACTGTATCACAATCCTTTTCGTAGTCAATAAATCCAATGCAAAGTGGCATCTCATATTCATTGGTTCTCTCAATGACTTCTCTTTAAAACATGAATGTGGTCGGTATTTTCTGCAAACGACTGATAATAACTTTTTTAATTATTTAAATAAAACTGGTAAGAGGCTGATAGGCCTATAATTCCCTAAAATCTTCTGTTTCTCCTTTTTTAAATAACTGCATTCTTCCAATCTTGTGGTGCATCTCTAAGATTCAAACAATTAGTAAAAAGAATAACCATAATTCCTTCCATTTCTTCTCCTGCTTCTTTGAGAATATTTGCTAAGATTTCGTCATATCCTGGCGCTTTTCCTTTCTTCAAACATTTGACCTTCTCTTTCAATACTGGAGGAACTTCAGATACTGGAGGAACTTCAGTACACTATAATTTTCTCACGATTTCTAATAGCGTTGTCAGTTTCATTTTTGAAAGCCATCATGAACTTCTTACCGGTGCTTAAAGAACGTTTAGCAGCTTTTAGGCTTTTCCTCTAATGCTTTTCTTACCACTTCACAATTGTACTTCCTAATATCCTCGATAATGTGTTTACGAACTGTATACAAAGCTAAGCATATTCTATTCGCATCACAGGATCGCCCTTGTTTATCTTCATTTCTCTTCTTTTGATCATTAGTTGTTTAGTATTATCAGGTATTTTTTTCTCAGATTTTTGCTTTTCAGATCCTCCAATACTTGTATCAGTTTCGATAATGGTTTTAGATAACTTACCATTTAATTCAATCAAGATGTCTTGTTCTTCATCAATGTTTTGCAATGCACTGAAACGATTTCTCAACTGTAATTCAATTCAGATGAACGTTCCTTATACTCATTCAATTAATAGATTTCCTTGGATTTCTCACTAGTTTCATCTTTCCAGCTTCATGTTAAAATGTAACTTGTATCTTACTAATCGATGGTCACTTCCAATATTAAACTGATTAAGACAGGACAATCCTGTATGACACTTATTTGTTGGCCATAATATAATTCAGTTCTGCAAGGCTCTCAGAAGATTTTAATGAAAAAGGAGGTTTGACTGGAGCCATACCTTGTTTGTCTTTTTATCGTATAAATTGGGAATCTCATTTTGATAAATTAGGTCCAGAATATTAGTTTGATAGTAGTAAGAGTGACCATTGTGTACAACAAAAAAGAATGTTTAACTTGCCCTTATAGTTGTATCTTGCTGTGATCACGAATCCCTTCGAATTCTGTATATCATAAAGTAAAAAAGAAAAGAAATTTAACGTGCTGTGAATATGAGTAAATAAAGGAAAGGAAACGCAACACTTGAATAAAAGGAGAAATTGCCTTTCTGATTAGATTACGGGAAGGAATTGGGAACGGCCGTTTCGTCCGTTTCGCCCAGTCTTAAGGGAAGGCGGGGATTGGGCTGATGAGTCCATAGAAGGACGAAACGGCCGCTCCCAATTCCTTCCCATACTCTTGTGTGCGGCTGGTTCTTGACCAAAGTAATTAATTGATTAACTAAAA
>JAFIDM010010028.1:39041370-39087235 GCA_023159025.1 Thereuonema tuberculata | reverse complement strand
TACATTATAAACACAATTGACCTTAACAATAACCTGTGCTGGTCACACTCTAATCAGAAAGGCAATTTCTCCTTTTATTCAAGTGCTGCGTTTCCTTTCCTTTATTTACTCTGTATATCATCTTTGAAACTTTTTGTCGCCCTCTTTGATGGTCGTAAATATTCTATCGTTAAGGTAGATGTATGCTTCATCTAATGTAACAATTAATTTCCATTTTTCTCAAGACTGATAAATGGCACTCATACAGTTTCCTACTGTTTGTTCGGCGTTCTGAAATGTTTCGCGGGAGCAGCTTATGAACTCGGCTCTTTATAAGTTTTTTTTTTTTGTTTTTTTAAATTCAAATCATCTTTGATTATGGTGTCTACAGTTGTTAAAGATGTTCCTGTCTTTATTGCAATAACTCTCTGGGTTGCCGCTACGAGGAATTCACTTTCGTAATGACGTCTGGAGAATGACTGGAAGCAGACTGCGAAAAGGCTTTATTTTTACTTTCAGCAATTAGTCCCATTCTCGCATATCCTTTGCTATTTACATACAAGAGATTCCCTTCTTTGAACAAATTAAATCCATGCTTCTTGCATGCCTTTATGATCGCAGAGCAGCTATACTTTGCATCGGAAAGAGCAGTAATATAGCTTTCCCAAAACGTTCGATTTTCTTGGCATCCTTGTCGCCAAAGACGTGAGATTTCTACACTGAACAGCATCACCATTAAGCATGTGCGTGTCACATGCATCACAGGCCAGTAACTGCTTATGCATTTTCAGATATCCAGAACAACCCTCTGTAATTCTTAAAAATGTTCTTTACATTTCTCGTTAGCTTTTTGTATATCTTCATAAAAATCTTCAACTTCTTCTTTGGGATGACTTAGTTATTGGAGCATAAACTTGAATTATCTTCAGCTGACATCTCTTTGACAGCTGGAAAATTAAGTGTTTTAACTCTATCTGAATTACTGTCAATTAACACACACGTTTTATAGCCGTTTATTAATTAAGAAACCAACTCCACTTTTTCTTCCATTTTTTTGTATCCCTGTAGTAGAACAGATGTCCACTCCTTAGTTCGAATAACTCTTTATCCTTTTATTCTAACTACAGTAAGTCCCATGACATCCCATTTGCCGTTGATAAGCTCTTCCTCCAACTCCTATTATATTCCTACACTCGACAGAGTTCGACAGTTTTACAGCCATCAAGTTTCATCAACGAATGTCAGCCTATATGTCGGTGATTCCATGCACTCTATCCCATGGTCAGGGATAGCCTCTGGGGAATGAGGGCCTTCGCTTGTTGTTTGGACAATTCGAACTTGGAGATGTTAGCCACTGTTCAACACATTGGCCAGAGCGTGTTGGTGAGTAGCCTGCATGGAAGATAGGGCCAGAAAAAATTCAACTTTTATTTTAATAATATAGATTTTGTAACCTAAACAAAGGGTGCACGATTTAAGTGAGGAAAAGATCATATGTTTTACTAAAGTTTAAATCACGATAAACAATGTTTTTAATAAATGTTTTCGAATAAACAATATTCGATATACATATTTTTTTCAAGTTCAGGGTAAAAATTCAGATGCGTGAATTATGCGAGTAAACACTGTATGTATATATTTAGACAATGTTTGCTAAATAAAAAAAGCAAAAGTTTAGTTATGTTAACTTTCGAAATAGTTGTTAAGTGTTAGTATCGGTGGTCGGGGATTTTTCCATAGTTATTTCTTCTCCAGACGGACTCTAGGGCTCACCCAACCCTGTCAAATGGGTACCGGATTTTTTTTTTACTTAGGGTTAAAGGTGAGCGGCTGTCGGGGTCACCATCCGACCTCAACAAGTCCATTGGTCAAGAATCGGTGTAAGCCTAAACCTCTCGCGCACCCCAAGGCCTGCATGGGCTTTTGCAATACAGTTTAACCTTTAATAGTTTACACCAGTGGTTTCCAATTTTTTTCTTGAGAATCTTGGAGACTGCATAATCTGGAGGAGTCTTTATACATTGAACAGACAAAATATTGGAGACATCTAACTTAATAGCTTATTGGTCCTCTCTAGGTCGAATAAGAGTATATATATGCCGAGGCATCGACTCCATCAAATGCTGGGGAATTGCCAGAGGTACTGCCAGCTCTGCCTTAAAATCGATGCCAGATTCATGGATCTGATATCATGCTCAACTGCATCCCAGAAGATATTCGATAGGATATAAATCCTGCTACCTTGTAGGCTACTGGATAGTTCTAAACTCGGCTATGCCTAGATGCTAGTGGCCGATTGGATGACACATTGTCCTGCTGAAACACACCATAGGCTGGGGGATGCCCGAATACCTTGAAAGGGTGTAGGTGATTAGCCAACACATTAAGCTCTTGCAGCACTTGAGAACCTCTACAGATGCACTAAGGGACATAATGTATTTCATAAGATGACTCCAAAACCTTCACAGAGCCACCATTTCCTTGTACAATAATAGCTTACTCAGAAGGAGCCAGCCACACCTACACCCTCCTGTTGTACCGGTATAGCTAATAATGGGATTCATCTCACCACACTTGGCTCCATTCTGCGGAGGTCCAGTTTTGATGTTAATGGCACCAGACAAGGCGCAATGTCCTATAATGAAACGTCAAATGTGGGACACAAGTAGGACATCTAGAGCAGTGGTTGGTTGGCGAGTAGATTTTAATGGGCAAAAGCATCTTGGCGCCAAGTCTAGAGCAGTTTTGCAACCAGTGTGCTGCCACAAAATGCCGCAAACTTTTAACCGTTGTAATAAATTAAATGTAATGTTTTATTTATTTATTTATTTATTTATTTATTTGCTCCCAGTTATGGTGTTTTATGTTTGTATTTCTCACTCTACCGATGCACTGATATTTAATACAGTGCTGTTTTTTGTTACATTCCACGAATTTTTACCTATTATAAGAATTAGATGTAAATTATTTACCTGAAGTTATATTTTTGATATCTTTGTATTTCTCGCTCTGCTGCTGCGCTATACAGTTTGTTTTGTTACTCTTTATCGCTTGTTTTGTGTACAGTATGCTTTTCCTTAAAGTGCAAGGAATAGCAAAACTTTCCTCAACTTTATTATTTTGTTCCTGTGCCAATGCACCCATCCTTTGTTAGATTTTATTTTATATTTTCTTCTCTTGCCTATTATAATAGGAAGACATATTTATGATACCGTTGACAAGAGATCCAGGCAGCAATCTTTGTACGGCAAGTGCACTCCCAATGACTGAACAAGCTATAAATATATCGGTATATGTGCCCTTCTTCCTTTTGAAGAATATGGGTCCCACATTTTATAATTTCAATTTTATCACAGCTGTGCTCTGAAGTAGTCATAAAATTGTGATTGCGAGTCTTGCTTATTTTCTATTTTATTTTTTTCAAAAATGGACAAATTCCTTGTAAGGTGTGTTCCGTCCAGGAGTGCAAGTAGTGAAAGTATCGAGCCAAAAAAAGAAACAAAATTTATAGTGACAATTATTTAACTTTCAGTTTTCATGGTGAGGTCATAAAATAAGCCCAATCCCAGAGTGGTCCTGTGGTCGTGTGCAGTGCAAAGCTCAGTAATGCTGCTGTGGTTCCCAGTAAAAATTGAAACGACATTTTCCAAAAAAACATTCCCCTCTGTCTTGCAAATAGTCAATTATTTTCGTTGGTTGTTGCAACAAAACAAAAATCAAGCAATGTTCATGACTTCTTCGGTACGTGTTTCGGAAAAAGTGCAGGAAGCTAGCTATAAAGTAGCCGAACTTATCATAAAGGACAAAAAGCCACACACAATAGTTGAAATGTTGTTAATGCCAGCTTGTCAAGAGATGGTGAATGTAGTCCTGGGCTCGGAAGCTGTTAATGAAATTTCTAAAATACCTCTCTGCAGACAGTCAGTGATGTCCAGTGACACTGAAGACATTACGAAGAAGAAAATCAATAGCAGTCATAAGTTCTCACTTCACATGGAAGTGTCCGATGTTAGCGGTCAAGCAGAACCTCTTGCCTACATTCGGTTCATCAATGCAGATTTAATAGCAACAAATTTCTTTTTTTTATTGGTAAAGAACTATCCAAACGACCCAACGGTGAAGAAATGTGGCTAATGAATATATGCTCCAATGAATTAAAATGGAAGGATTGGGTTTGTAGAGATGGAACCACTTCCATGATAGGCAGAGTAATAGGATTTGTAAAAGTATGCGAAGTAAATCCTAACATATCATGCGGCAATTGTCTCATTTACAAGAATGCATTGTTGCTAAGTCTTGGCCATCTGCTCTGAAAGTTATGCTGGACGTTGTGAGTCGTGAATTTTACTAAATAACAGCCCCTAAATTCGTGGGTTTTTTTTTTTCCAGTTATTGTCAAGAAATGGGATCTGAACACATTACACTCCTGCTACATATAGAAGTACGGTGGTTGTCACAAGGGAAAGTGTTAACTCAGATTTTTGAACTTAAAAGGAGGAGGTACATGTATTTTTAATAGTTATGGGGTAAGAGTACGTGGAGTTATTTGCAGATGATGGATGGTTATTGGAGTAGGCATCTCTCTCCGATATTTTCGTTCACATGAATCGAAAAATGCAAGGCATACAAAAACTAATATGGATAAGATTCAAGGGTTTGTGAATATGCTGGGTTTGTGGATACAACGCATTGTAAATGGGTCATTTGAGATGTTCCCGACTGTATGGCTTGCTGCCGGTAATAAAGCGCTGATGGGTTTTATTGAAGAACATTTAGAAATTTTGCAAAAATTCAAAGAATTATTTTGGGGGGAACGTTGATGATTTCAACTGGATTTGTGATTCATTCGTTGCGGATTCAAAACCTCTTCTAATTAGACAGCAGATCTATCCAATTAAAATTTCTTGAAAGTGTCTTTGGACAGACTTTGGTTGGCAAGAATACAAAATAATTCCTTTCAATCATATCTACAAGCTTCAGTTGGCCCTTTTCACCTATAATAATTTTAAGAAAAAATGTCCTTTCAAATACTAAAGCCAATTCCCATCCTTATAAAACTAAGACTCAATCCTGTTCTTTTACTAACAAAAACAAAGATCCAGCTATCAAAGAACAGCAGTCAGTTATTTAGCTCCAATAAATTGGAATAAAATTCCAAAGGAAATTAGTGATTGTTCTTCTCTTACCCAATTTAAAAGAAAATTTAAACAATACTTATCTACTCAATTCAATCCTCAGTCGATATATTATCCCTGTCCTTCCATTTTGTTCCTTTCTTTCCTCTATCTAAGCAAGTGTCATCAGTCTCATTTTAAAATTGTATTATCTCTTTGATAAATAATTTCTTCAGAATATAAAGAAATAGATGTTTTTGTTTTCCTTCAAAATGTAAATAGCTTTGAAAATATTTATATAAAAAAAAAAAAAAATCCAATCTGTTAATCCATTTTATTTTTTCTCTTTCATGTAATACTTTGTTTTCCTTCATCCCTTGTTTGCCTCAACGCTAACTTCTTTTGTTCTTCTCGATGAGATTCCTCCTTAAGGCAACTGGGCTTATAATATTTTTACAGGCAATAGGTTTATCAAAAAAATGAAAATTCTACTATTTATGAAAATGCGAAGAGAGTTCATTTACTTTTTGATGAAAGTTTTATGTTTTTTAAACAACTAACTGATATCGTATTTCCTTAATCTCATCAAACTGTTTAAAATCGATTGAAAAATATCATACACACAAGATAAAAAAGCCAAAAATAATTAATTACAAAAAATAATTTTTTGAATATACCACGGCTAAAAAGTATAAAATAATTTCTCCTAGCCCCATACAGATAAGTCCTGAAAATTTGTGTTTGTACAGTTTTAAAAGCTATGAAAATACTTGTAAAGATTTAAAATGAAAAACGTGGGGCGCAAGATAATATACACTCCATCCATACAATCTCAATTATCTATTGAATGCGCGCTACCTTTTTCGTTTTACAAGTATTTTCATAGCTATTAAAAGTGTACAATCACAATTTTCAGGACTATCTATATGGGGTTAGGAAAAATTATTTTATACTTTTTAGTCCGTTTTAAAAACGTGGTATATTCAAAAAAATTTTTCTTTCATCCCTTGTTTGCCTCAACGCTAATTTCTTTTGTTCTTCTCGATGAGATTCCCCCTTAAGGCAATTGGGCTGTCAAAATTGTAAGATATATACTTTGTAAATATTTTTATAGGCAATAAATTATTATTGTGCACGATTCCACCAAGTATCAGCTGCCAGCGTTCAGCAAAGCATGCACAAGTATCACATTGAACGTATGAGTAGTTAATTACTTTTTAGTGTATTTTCTACACTTATTTCAGGTTAGTAAAATATTAATAACTGCAAGAGCTGATTTTTGTTTGAAAATATAATAACTTAGTCGAATATATTGCGACTATTATACTTACAACTATTAATGTAAATATGCTATAACATATGCTTTTGAGGGGTTTATCACTTTGATGTGTCCTGTTGAGTCAAAGGGTAATTTATGGTGTACAGTGGTTGCGGAACACTGGCCTAGGGTATGCAGTGTGCACCATATTGTTCACTTGCTGATGTTGCTGGGTGCTTCAACACTGAAACTGGATGTGATCTGGGCCGCCGTTGCGCTAGTGTTGGTCTATACAAACCTGGTTATCAATGGAGTTTGGGCGGCTATTCTTGCTAGTTGGGCACAGGTACATCCGTCAATAGTATACTTGTGGTAGACCCTTGATACGATAGCCTTCAAAAATCTTAGGGTAATTATCAGTTGGGCGATAAAATGACCCATCTATCTTGCTCTGACAATGGGTCCATGATCAGTAGGGAAGGTCACAACCTTTACTCATCTTCGTCGACTTTGGTCGTTAGCTCCCCACCAATAAGTTGAATTATATTAAAACCGTTAATAATACCATATTCACCAATATCCGTCCACCATTAAATTTGCAGCTTCTAAAATATTTTTGATTAATCTTTATTTTAAAGCTTAAGTATTAATGCAATATATATAAGTATTAATATACTGTACATTAACAATTTTGGCCACTAGCTGTAAGTATCAGAATCAGGGTTGGGGAACACTATGCTGATACGGAAAGAGGGGCCAGCGAGTGGTTGGGCAGGCATTTTTTTAGTTATATTAAGTTCTACGACTCAATGAAGAAAAGGTTAATGTTTCCCATGGTTGAAGAAGAGAATGCCAGAAGGTATAAATACTAGTTCTGATCAAAATCAATAGCGATCTTTATTTGCATTTTAAAATATAGACATAGTAGTTTCCAACAGCCTATTCTCATTAGCTATATTCTCTGATTTACATACCAGTAACTATTTAACAAAGGTTAATGTTTTAATTAAGAAAGCATTATAAAGAAATCTTTCAATTTTAAAATCACTTTCTCATTTTTTGGGGTTAAGAAAAAAAAATTAATGTATTTATTTCCTTAAAACGATCTCTCTAAAGTTTCCCCAAATTTCTTAATTATTTTTTTTAAAAGAAGATAATTATTTAATTAAAATTCAAGAAAATTATATTGTTTTACCACTAATATGCTCTAAAAAAATAAGACTGGAAATATACAGAGTTATGGAATTCTATATAGCAACGTTATATATAACAAGGCTTTTCATTATAAATTTTAACTTGTATTCAAGTGAGTGGGTTAAAGGGATTTATAAGTTATAATTATAAGTTAGGATTTCATTAAATATTCTCACAACGCAACCTCGCGTCTCTAATATGGCAAAGGGCTTCAATCATATACAGCCCATAAAACAAATGCAATAAACGTTTTGAGGCTACTCGTAGGAGTCAAACTCTTCCTTGAACATGCTTTCACACATCTCTTAACTTTTAGTTAAGGCGACTTGAAGCCCTCTATCCATGAATTTTCCATAGAAAATATTAGCAATTGTAAAGGCATCTCCATCTTGAGAATTTTATTAGAACCACACAGTTTCTGTAATAGCTTATTGATGGTAATAGCGCCAAGTCCATTACAAATTAATACAATATTAACCTGAGATAAGACACTACTGTAAAAAGTAACAGAATTCTCTTCAAATAATTTAATTTTAACATCTGAAGTAGTTAATTTAGATTCTTTTTTCCCCTTTTTTCATTAAGTTCTAATTTTTGAATTGTTAAAACGGTTGGAAATCTACTTCAAAAAATTTATTATCCGTTTTATGCAATGTATATATTGGGTGAGTGCGAAAGTTCTACCCGTTTTAGGATATGAAAATTTGCAACGGAATTGCCCTAACACATGACATTGTAATGACGCAAATCGTCTGCCAATCAAACGTGTGGATGCCTCACATATAAATGCATCGTGTCTCACAAAGTTAATCATCGCAAAAAAAAAAAAAAAAATATCAGAGGGTGTAACATGGAACGCGAGAAGGAGCATATAAGACATTGTTTGTTATACGAGTTCAATAAAAAGAGTACGGCAGCTGCAGCATGTCGCAATGTTTGTCAAGTTTACGGGAGGATGCACTAGACGAAAGCAGATGTTGTCGATGGTTTCATCAATTTAGGGAAGGAGACAGAAGCTGCCAAGATCAGGCTTGGAGTGGACGGCCATCACATGTTAGAGAGGACGATATTGATCAAGCCATAAGGAACAGCCTGAACCTAATCGTGCAAGAATTAGCGGAGACCTTCAACGTATACCGGACAACGGTCGAGAGATGGCTGCTGGTTAAGTTGGGGTTTTACGAGAAAGTTGGATCGTTGGGTTCCACATGTTCCCGACAGCTAAGCAACGGGATGACCGAACTGCCACCTATGTTTCCTTGTTTTCCCGGTACAAAAATGACCCATTCTTGACACGAATTGTGACAGGAGATGAGAAGTGGGTTATGTACCGTAACATAAAGCGTCGTAGGACTGTGTGTCGCCCTTCTGATCCACCTGCTTCGACTTCGAAAGCTGAACTTCATCCCAAGAAGGTGTTATTGAGTATGTGGTGGGATGTGCAGGGAATAATTCACTGGGAGGTCCTGCCACTCAACCAAACCATCAATGCTGCTTCTACTGTCTATAGTTAGACAGGCTGCATTTAAATTTGGTAGCAAAGCGGCCAGGTCTCATCAATCGTCGCGGTGTTATTCTTCATCCCGATAACGCCAGGCCACATGCTGCTGTCATCACTCGCCAAAAGTTACTGGGCTTCGGTTGGCAGGTTTTACCCCACCCTCCCTATTCTCCTGATTCGGCACCAACTGACTATCACCTATTTCGTGCGTTGAACAATTCCTTCAGTCAGAAAATCTTTGATGATCTTGATGCTGTGAAAACTGCCATCCAAGACTTTTTTGACTCGAAACCGCTGGAATTTTACCGATGTTGGATTCATCTCCTACCAAAAAGATGGCAAAAGGTCCTAGATAGCAATGAGGATTACGCACAATAATAGGTACTGTTCATTTTGCGTTTATTTACTTTTCTTTATGGGTAATAAAAGTGGGTAGAACTTTTGCACTCACCCAATATATATTTATATATATTGTAATGAACAGCATCTTTGCTCAATAAATGTAACTAGCTGATAAGTTAAACTTAGATAATTAAATTTGTAACATGTTAGGGAAACGAAAACTTACCTCGTTATGTTTTAAAGAAAAAAAAGACTTAACTGCACTTTTTGAAAAATAAAATGTTTCGAAAACAGCTTTTGCCAAAGAACATCGTATTCCCAGGACTACATTAAACTATATTCTTTCATTGAAACAAGTAATTGAAGAAGCTGACTGCAAAGACAAAAGAAAGAGAATGAGGAAATCGAAGTTTGACGAGATCGAGGAGGTTTTAGTTCGATGGCTAAAACATGCCAGATCGCAAAATGTGCCGATTTCTGCCATGATTCTCAAAGAAAAAGCCATTGAAATTGCTAAGGAGTTGAACATTGAAGATTTTGGCAGCAGCAATGCTTGGCTGGAATGTTTCAAAGACAGACATTGCCTTTCTTTTAAAACGATAACTATAATATTTTTTTTCTTTACTTTCCACTCATTTGCATGTATTGATTTCTGAAAATCTTGTTTTCTCACCGAATCCTACAGCAATTCATGAAAATACTGTATTTCAGTGTTGTTTTTTTTTTTCAAAAATTGTCACTCCGCTTAAGTCGTCAAAAATGTTTGGTCCCTTGAGTGACGACTTAACGAGGTTTTACTGTATATATATATTATAACATTATTAAAATAATATTGTAAATATAGTTATTCAATATATCTTGCTATTCATCAGTTATTGAAACATTGGAAACAAAACCTATTTTCTACTTCTTTTTTTTTTTAAATAAACTTTATTACAGGTAAATGTCTGTACATTTATAAAGTTCCAGTTGCTAATAAAATTCTGTGAATCAAACAACAGTGGGGGAAAACAAAAAAAAAATTAAAAAAAATAAATAAAACGTTTGCTTTATTTGCAGATTTGTAGGCAACGGCAAAAATACTGCTCTAAAACTGTTTAAATAAAATATTTAACTCTTTAGTTTAAAAAGAAAATAAAAGCTAACATTTCAAGGATCACAATATGATCTGTTAACTTAGATGTCTTTATTCTTTATCAAACAGTACCTTTTTAAGAACAAGTGAGAACTAAACCTATTCATAATCTAACAGTTGGGATTCTGCAAAATTGACGGAATTGCTTGAGCTTGTGCTTTACTTTTTGAGTTACACAAAAAAGAAAAAAAAAAAAAAAGAAAAAAAAATTTAACATTAATATTTCTCAATTTATTAAAAGAAATGTAGCTGCTGTTGTGTTCACTATTCCTTTACTATTAAAATTAGGTATTTTAATTTTTTTTTATCATCAGAATTCTACGGTAATAAGGAATGTCTAAATTGCTCCTCTTTTTTCGATACATATTTTAAAGGACCCTTTCGCAGATTGTAAGTCTTAAAATGAAGTACAAAGAACGAAGCAAAATATTATAAAGATAAACACAGCCTTCGCAATTTTACTTGCTTCCTGAAGACGACAGCATTAGGAAATGGTTTCTTCCTATCTTACAAGTGACTAGCATACAAAATTGTGTCTCAAAATCATTAACATGCAAAGACAATCATTAACACAAATATTTCGGAGTTTAAAATTAACAAGTCCTATAGGAATCGTAAGAGACATAAATCTTGAGTTTATAAATAATTGCAAATTGAAAAAAACTTTGGAAACAGCAACCTGGAAAGACTTATCTTATTTTTTAGAATAATCAAAACTTAAAAAAAGCATCCCTTGAATTCACACACAAAAATAGTTAACATTTCATTTACAAATAGAAATGCTTTGTGAATTAGACTCTCTTGAAACTGTCGATCAAGAGTTTGCAATGAAATATACCCTAAAACAAACTTTTGTTTTTAAAGATAATTATAGAATACTTACAACAGAATTAAAAACCATTATCAAATGTGATTCTATTATCAAAATGTTTAATCTATAAATAAAGAAAATGTAGAATCATATCTATAAACTATTAAATATTTCTTTCGGAACAAAGATGTAATAAATATTCTAATTCTTCTAAAATTTCTCAGTTATAAAACAGGTCTAAGTATTTTTATTTATTATTTTTTCTTAATTAAGCATGCAAAATAGGTTCCAGTCATTTGTTTTCATTAACATCTAAGAACAATTTTAGTAACCGATTTTATTATTTTTCTTATAAGGACAAAACATTGAAATAAATAAATATTAATGGCACACATTATGGGATTGATATTTTGTCAACAAATAATTAATACCTTGTAATCAAATGCTAGCATAATCTTAAAAAAAAAAAAATAATATTTTTTAGGACATTAAATGCTTGTAGGATTTTTTTTTTTTTGGTAATGAAACATGCTACATCATTTATTTTTTGAAACATTTTTTTTCAATTTTTTACTGCAATGGACCTTCTGCAATTGACCAGAAGGTCAATTATTAACGGATTCAGATTATCAGAAGTTGTCAAATTCAGCAGTGAGAAAATGCCTCTTTAAAAGAGAAAAACAAAAATTATAATTAATTTATTGTTATAGTTTCGTTTAAGTGTCCATTTACTTTGTGAAAATATAAAAGAGGGGGGAAAAAAAAATAACCGAAAAATGTAATTTCTAATTTAAAGTTTTTCCTATATATTCCTCCAAACAATCTTTTGTTGTGGTTGTTCAATCAGTTTTATATTACCCCTCCCAGGTCAATCATAAATAGTACATATTGTGATGCTAAAGTTGCACCACTGAAATGTCCATACAAGATGCAGCACAGCTCCTTTCTCTGGTGGAACTCAACTTGTGCTCAATCCACTTTGACAACACTGTAGATTTTCCGCACGAACCAAAAGCAAGCAAAAAATCCTATTGTGCCTGAAATGAATAAAAACCCAATTAATGATTTAATAGAAAGAACTTTCAATTTTGGTCAATTCCCTCCTCTATTTCAGGGCATAATGCATTTATTTCTTCGGTTTAACAATTTATTATCCTCCGTTCTTTAATTTTAAAATCAAGTTCAAAATATATACAGTCAAACCCCGCTATAGTGAACTTCAAGGGAATGAAATTTCGGTTCACTATAACCTGGAGTTCACTATATCGGGTTCCGTTATAAGTGCATTGCACGGCAAGGGACCAAACATTTCGTTCATTATATCCAGGAGTTCATTATAAGCCGTGTTCAGTATAGCGGGGTTTGACTATATTAGTATGTCCATTAAATATCTTCTTTTCATTTTAAAAACGAAATTTATTGTCAGTAAACACTGGAAACCTCTGCTCTCAATTTTTTCGTGAAATTTTTATTACTTTGTAGTAACATAAAAGTAATGCACATTGTACATAAAAACTGTATAATCTAATAGATGCAATAATTTTTTTTGACAATATCAATAAACAAAAATAGACAAAGCTAACAAAAGAAATCTGAAAAGATTTTTAAAAAAAAATGCTTCAGATGAAAGGCAGGTCATCATATATATATATTCATTCAGCTAACATATTTCTTTTGAAAATGCTTTTTTTTTTTTTTTCCTTCGCATCTGTAAATTTTGGTTTTATTGAATGTAACATTTTCAGTACTTGCTGACAATATAATTCATTTTGTTAAATCTCTCTCAATTTTTCCCATGTAACCAAAAACTTTATTAGACAATTTCTTACCTGTTAGAAGGAAGAATAAAAATACCATAATGGATGTGTAGCCAAAATAGAGGAATGTTGAAGCAAAACCCTCAATATTCAGTTTCGTGAAGAAATAATGAATACAATAAATGAAGAGATAAAATGCTGTGAAGCCACTGGTTAAATAGGATCGCCACCACCAGTGATAATCCTATAGAAAATAAAAAAACGAAATGGTACAATACAAGACATTTCACTATTGTCATAAGACATATTTTAATACAATTTCCAATAATTAAAGGTTTAACAATTAAAATGATTTTTCTTTTTCTTTTAATGTTAACCAGTCCTATTAGGTGTAATTAACACACTTTGTGTTATAGATGCTGGAATTTTGTTATAAAACTTATAAAGAAGAGATTAAAAGTTTTTTCTAACTTTATCAGTAATTATATCATAGATTAATTGGTCTTTAATGCTATTATTAGTATAAATTTCCCAAATTATTTGACTGAATAATTTAAATTTGATATAACTGTCTAATCTAAGACTAAAATTATTATTTGGTTTTTTAATTTAAAAAATATTTAACTAATTCTTTCTAGTCAAAATACCAGTTTTGCTTTTCTGTAATTTTGTAGGAATTTTTCAGAATAGTTTTATAAATAAATTTTTCTTCTATTTTTAATATTTTATATTTGTAATGAATTTTTAATTTTTGTTCGGAAGTTTTATTTTTATAATTAATGCAAATATTATTAACAATTTTTTAAGATCAATTGATTGATATTATCAATTTGACATTTATTTAAAAAAAAAAAAAGAAATCCAACAATTTAATCCATAATCTAAAATAGAATCACAAATGTTTTATAAATTATAAGCTTTTGTTTAAAGGGTAGATGATAAAAAGCTTTTTTTCTTGATAGTTTACATTTTCAGTAATTAATTCAAATTTGATATTTCAGTTCCTTATTCTAGAATTATTAAAAGACACCAGTTTCTTTTAATGGTAAAATTTTGATTATATTTAATAGTTTGCAGATTTTACTTACTTCTGCACAAAGATGAAAGTAGCATAATAAAATAGTTGTTTCTGAGCAAGTAATTACAAGGATGATGAACACCAGAAATAAGAATCCAAACATATAATACATCTGACTTGACCTGCAAAATACAAACAGCCCTTGGTTAATTAAAATGGATAAAATGTTATGTTGTTTTATTTTGGCTGAAGCAAATGAAGCTTTAAATAAGAAATCAATAATCGTCTGTTCCCTAGACTTCTGTTCTGCACTATTAGTGAAGTCTCTGCTTCTTAGTATCTCAATGAAAGACAGTTGAGAGAAATAGAATGTTGACTTATAATTAAAACATCAAAACAAAATTTTGAAATTATGAGGGCAATCAAATCAAAACCAACAATCCTAAAATGAAAAATTCCACCTATTTTAATTATGGAAACGTTCCAGTAATACATGTGCACCTTCAGTAAACCTTCTGAGAATGCTAGGCATTCCAAATTCAGCTTTGAACAGTTCAACCATGGATTTCAACGTGTCCAAACTGGAGATTCAAGGGATGATACATCTGTTAACCTTCCAATTTCAGCTGTCTTCAATGAAGATAATGTGCACGGTTTTCTTTGATGAGCAAGGCATTTTGGACATTTCTTTCTTGCCTGGGGGCAAACCATCAATTCTCTTTCTTACATCGAAACACTTAAAATTCTTAAGATCGGGTAAAGTGGATACATTCTGAAAAGCGCTCTAAAGGGATATGTCTGTTGCAGGATAATACCAGCCTCATACCACCGAGGCCACTATACGTGCTTATCAATGCCTTTCAGTGGAAGAACCTTGAACACCCATCCTACAGTCCCGACCTATCCCCATGTGACTTTCCTATCTTTTCCCCACTTAAAAAATTCTTAAAAGGTCAATACTTCAATTTGAACATAGATCAAGAGACTTGTCATACATTCAACTAGGCAACAGTGAAAAGACTTTACAAGAAAGGCAATCACTCAACTTGTCAAACAATCCGCCCTTTGTATACAACACAATGGATATTACTTTTAATAAAGCATTCTCAGTTTAGAATTATAGGGAAGGGTCGGTTGTGATCTGATCACCCCTTGTATTAATGGCCACAAACTCCTCATCAATGTGTTTTTGTGCAGATTAAATGTGTGAGGCATCTTGAAATACACATGCTGGAAATCCTTTTATATAATTTGTTAATATTTAACATTTTTATAACAATATTATGTGAATTCAATAAATTATTGTACAGGGTGGTGCACATAGAACCAGCTCCGGTATGCTTGCTGTAGATAGTATTCAATGCTAATGATCATGAGCATGTGATGATATCCGCTCCAGATATTGTTCACCAGTCACGCATATGCTGATGAGTATTGTTTAGCGTTTGTGGGTCTACATGTAAGTAATGGCGTATTCAATTCCACAAGGCGGGATGGAGAAATGTATCTAGGCTGATGCTAGCCACTTCCAACATCTACTCTGAACATGGCAATAAAAATATACTGGCAATAATGTACAAATAACACGAACAGGAGCAATAGCGTTAAGTAGTTTCTATTTTCAGAATCAAACTATATCTGGAAACTTTTGGGGGCTGGTGTTATGTGAGCCACCCTGTACAAGAATGAGCAAATTAATCAATAAAAAATGCTTACCATATGCTATTTAAAATAAAAAATAATTGAATAAATATACATCCAAAAGGTAAAACTCCTCCCATTACGATTCCTGGAATTGGCTGTGTATAAATGGATTGTTCAGGAATCTGACGGGGAATCTGATTTGTGCGAACTGGGTGCTCTATTATCTGAAAGAAGAAAAATATATTTATTAAAGCTTTGTATTATATAAGAAATTTTGTATATAATTTCTTTGTTGTTCTACTTGTCTTTTTCATTACTTACTCTGCTACATGATTCTACTTTGGTATACAATAAGACATTTCTTTCTTAATTCATACACAGGTTTCTAGTCACATGATGATATGGATTCCACGTTTGTGAAATACAGTAGAGTCCCGAAAACTTGGCACTCAATAACCCGGCAGTCCGGATAACTCGGCCAACCCCTGGCAGGGCGGAAAAATTTTGCGCGCAGACCAGTTACATTTATATACAGTTCATGTATTAGATATTTTCTTAAGTTTAATTGGGCAGTTTAAGTTTGAGTTACAGCATTCTTTGTAAACTGTTGTATTCTCAAGCAACAAATATAAGTATTTCATGACGAAAAAAATCGTACTTATTCTTTCCCGATAACCTGGCAGTTTCACAAATTCGGCCTCCCTTCGGTCCACATTAGGCCGAGTTTTTGGGACTCTACTGTATTAAAATATCTGAGAATATATTTCTACCTAATGCTGTGATACACTTTTTACTGAAATAATGTACTTTTGTAATGAGGATGTGGAACAGTATTTTTTCAATGAATACTGTGTAAAATATGAAAGGTATATATGATAAGTTATTATACAAACAGAGACCTATCCATTCAAATTACTAGGAATTCCATTTTAGCCAGTCAGAATGAAATCAATACAATTATAAAGCTCTACTCTGTCCTGGTAGACTTAACAAAATGTAAGTTCCACTTACTCTCTTGCGGAATCCAAAGTAGGCACCAACAAATGTCAGCGGCAGGGAAACCCCAAACCATAAAGCCAGCAAGGCAATGAGGGTTGTGAAGGGAACAGCAGCTGAACTGCCAAGGCCATAAAGGACAAGGTTCATGATGAAAAACAATGCAAAAACAATCCTGAAATAAGAGAAAATAGAATTTTAAACATTAGAAACTCCAACTTCACAAACGAGCTACGAAATTTAATTCTAAAAAGTAATCAAGAGAATTAAAAAAATAAAAATACTAAACTCACCCAGGGCATAATAAGGCAGTTGCAAGAACATTCGATTTCCATTTATCTCCACCAAAACCTGAAAAAATAAATTATTTAAGCCTCAATATTAAATCTATATTTAAATTTTAATCAAACATAACAGATCAACATCTCTAGCTCAGTGTATGTTGGAAAATTGCAACCTGAAGCAAATCACTTATTGACTTCCTTTACCTTGTTCCAATATTTCACGAATAATCCAACAAAATAAAAATGGACATTTGTACACGTTCAACTTAATTTTCCCATTTGAAAATTAATGACAATCCTATTTCGAGACGGAAACCTCTACTACATCTTACGTAATGTGTTTTCCCCACAATTGTAACATTTAAGTTCCTTGGTTCATTTATTTTGCAATCAAGGAATATTTCTCGTATTTCTGTAGGAAATAATCTTGGCCTTTATTAGGACCACTGGTCTTTAAAGGATTAAAGTTCGGTAGCACAATGGACCATAGGCTATGATGCAAAGTCATAAGGAGAGGCAGAAGTCAGCTTGGACGATTTGCAGGTCTAAATTCAATTCGTTCTGTAAGCGTTAAAAATGCAACTAAAAATCTGAAAATTTGAAATATGACAGTTTAAATATGAATGAATGAATCTGAAAATGAAAATTCGAAGTTTTAAAAAATAAAAACCATAAATCGAAACTATCAAATTTATGTTGTTTTTTTTAAAAAAAAATTCAAATACTGGGGGAAAAAATGGAAATGTTGAGTTCAATGATTAGATTATTACTTTATTTATTCATAGAATCAGAAATGGGAGCTTTTTTTAAGCTAAAATAATTTAATAGAATGAAAATTATTTCGAAAATTAGCCGGTTTTGAGCTTAAATATAATGAAATTCAGTTATCATAATATAATCAACAATAGGAGAATAAGATTCATCCATACTTAACCGTCATATTTCAAATTTTCAGTTTTTTTTATTTTTTTTGTATTTTTTAACACTACAGAACGACTTGAACTTGGACCTACAAAATTGTTCAAACTGATTTCCGCCTCACCTTAATACTATCCAATCATCTATAATTTTTACATTAAAAATTAATAACTAAATAAAAATGCATAAATACAATTTATCTTGAAAAAACAAAATTAAAAACAAACAAACAATTAATAACAAAAAAAAGCAGGGAAGAAGAAGTGAACAATAAGCAAAGTCTTAACTGGTTGAAAACCAATCCTACAATGAATGAAAATACATGTACTTATTGGCCCAAGACTCCACTTAGTCAATTAAAATATCCACTCAAATGCACTCTCAAATACACTAAAGTATCAGAAAAACTGAGACAGTTGCTTCCATTTCCAGTACATACTAAAACTCTCTCATTAAATGGTATCTTACACAATTGAAGGATATACAAAAAAGCGGATTTCTATTGTCCTATAATTTGCAGTGACGATGACAGTATATCACAATTTAAGTGACTCTGAATGAGATGTAATAGTCGGTGCAAAGCGATGGGTCTTTCCATCTTCAAAATTTACAAGAAATCTGGATTTTCATCTGCAACACTTTCAAGGATGTACTGCTATTATACAATATCAAGGATGAAATCAGCATGTGACACTGCTATGACCAATGAAAACTGGGACGATCGTGGCAAGGTTCAACTAGCATCACAACCTATCGGTATGCGGCATTGCAGCAGTTAACAGAACTCTTTTAATATTGTTGCCACATGTAATATCAGCATTCAGACAGTACAACATTTCTTTTCCTATGGGGTATAGGAGCCAGTGACCCACTCAGGTCCATTGCTGCTCCAACAGCACAAGGCTCTGTTGCCTTTCCTGAATACCACCAATGGAAGCAAGATGACTGGAAACGGGTAGCCTGATCTGGCAAGTTGCTGTTCCAACTGTTTCAGACGATTACATATGTGAAGAAAACCTCGTAAGGCAATAGATCCTCGATGCCAACACAGGACAGGACATTAAGACAATGGCTCTCTTACAGTGTGCGGTGTTTTCAGATGGCCTGCATTAGGACTCCTGATACGTCTGCAGACACCACTGACCAGTGTACACTAATGAAACATCCTTGCAGATCATTTGCACCTTTTCCTTCATTCACTCAAGATGGGAGCGTGCTCTTTTAAGCAGGACAATGTGCCATAGTACAGGTCTGCAGTCATCAAATTATAGCTCATTCCTCTTGAGTTTAGCATCATGAGTTGGCCAAGTCAATCGCAGGATTTAAACCCAAAAGAACGTATGTGGGATGCAGTTCAATGCACTCACAATGCCACGATTCCACCAACAACAAATATTAGGAATTTTGAACCACTAGTGAAGAGGCATGATGTAAAATAACTACACAATACTTCAAAGAGCTCTTGGAGTTCATATCCCATCTTGTTGCTGTGGTGATCCGATCCAAAGGAGATCCTATACATAATTAGACAGGTTCTCATTTTTTTCTGGTGCGTCAGTGTATATTAAAAACCTATCACTACCTGTACAGATCCTTAATATGAAAGACATGTTCACATTAACAGGTTTACTTGACAGCAGGAGTCAATGTTATCAGAAATTGAGATCCACCTAAAAAGATCTCAAAAGGATATTTAGTAAGAATGTCAAAAGGAAAATTAATTCATTCAACTATGTTTCTCTCATTTCGGTAACATTTAAACCAAACAAATAATTGAAGACACTGTGGATGATGGAATTGGTTGCACATGAAAAGTGTAATAATAATAATAATAATAATAAAAGAAGCAAATAACCAGTGTAAGTGGAAAAAGATTAGAATTTTTTTTTCTTCTTCTAAAACTTATTCAAGATCTTCAAGACTATGATAATTTAAATTTTAAGAAACAAGAAACTTACTTTTGTAAATGCGAGAAGAAACATAGCCAGCTGGTGTCCCAAGGCAAACAAATAAAACCTACAAAAACAGCATTTTAAAAGTTAATACTGCTTTTTGTTAATTTATTAATAATGAAAGTATTATTTTAATTAAAAAAAAATAATAACCAGTTTTCAAAACTGAAAATTTCCTTACCATTGCACAAGTCATAAGAGCACCTCGATTTGCAGGTGATAAAAATCCAAGGCAGGCAAAGACTGAAGAAAATAAAAACATTAGTTTGTATTACTCTTTTCATCCAAACAATACATAATATTATAGTGCATTCACTGTAAATCTGAAGACATGTGACAACTCTTTATATGGTAAATGATTGAGCATTAGTTATTCCATGTACTTCCGTTCTGAACATGGTGGCTGCTGAGCACACACCATTGTTCGTTTTGCCAACAAAACTTTGAAGGATCAATCGAGAGGAATCATTTGGAATGTTATTTTTTATTTCAAGTCGTCTATCACTATCGTAAAACGACTGAAGCAACAGGTATTTCATCTCATTCAGTGTTCAATATTGTTAAGGAAACCAAGCCTCGCTTACCACTAAGCCTAGCCCATTGTTTGAAACGCTGGGCAAGAAAAGACAGCAGCCAGCATCGATAACAGAAATGGACGACTAAAAACAAACTTTTTATGAAATTGAAAATACGAAAATAAATAAATAAAATGAATAAATATATTGTTAATAATGAAAAATAATAAAAATTAAGCATTGTAACGCGATGACGAATTTGATGTAAACACCGGAAGTACCTTACAATGACATTCCAGACACGAGCAAGCAATAACTCAAGTGAAAAAGGACATGATAATGATTGGTTACCCGAGATCACATTTCTTCAGATTTACAGTAAATGGACTGTAATAATAAATTAATTAATGATTTTATTTAAAGTGAATGTTTTAATTAACATATTTTCATAAACTTTCCGTAACATTGTTATGAAGTTGAGAAATAAAACAAAAACGTACAAGACTAAGAGTTCACTGAACTGTTTTTGGAAATTGTGATACCGGGAATCCAAGGGTAGCCTATATTTCAGGTTTCCTGACCATCGTCAGTTGGATCCACCCAGTATCTTACATCTCAGTGAACTCAAAAAACATAAAGAAAACAAAAGTAAACACAACAACGGCCCTCCATATTAAAAAAACATCAAAACCTAAATAAAGAATAAAAAGGTCAATCAATTAATCCCCGCTAGCAATCGCTTAGCATGTAAGGGATCTCAATATCATGATTTCCAAAAACAGATTAGTGAACTCTTAGTCACATTAAATTTTTGCATTGTTATGAAGTTGGTTTTTTTTTTTTGCTATTACATGACCTGATGCCTGTCTACGTTCACTGGAAAAAGAAAATGTACCTAGATACAAAAAAAAATACGGCAGAAAAGAGTGGAAGCAAGCAGAGAATATCTGCTTTACAGCACTCAACTGACTACACAATGTCCCTAACTTTTTAAAACGGCTATTCGTAAAATTAAGTTAATTTATAAAAACCACTTATAGCAGTTTATTTTTAAAAACTTGACTTCCCTTATAATTGTTTAAGGGAGGGAAACTGCTCTGACATTTATATAATGAATAATTAACCGAAGAGCTGAATGAATACAATTGTATGATTCTTTAATAATTGACAATTATGGTGAATGTATGTTTTGCTTTCATTTTATCTGTATGCGTTTTGTAAAAAGGGGATGGAAACATTGGGTAGAATGTTAGAACCAGAAGGCTAACTTCAGAGTACACAAACTTGTAATTTCTTTAATAAAAAATATAAAAAAATAATTTTAAAAATAAATATATAAGATTAAGTTTTTAATCCTTGGAATTGAAAAAGTTTAAAAGTCAAAACATCAATTTCAGGGGAGAAATATATATATATGTCTTATTTTATATGCAATGACAACAAATAACTAAGTTTACATTAGTAAATCTCAAACCTATTTACCGAGAGTAATCAAAGTCATGATAAAGACTTGGACTCCACTTCCAAGGAACACTGACAGCAACATTCCTTTTCTGGGAGGACGGAACACATCACCATGAACTAATTTCCAGCCAAATTCTTCCTGAGCATCTTCCTAGAAATTAAATAATATTTATGCTGATTTCAATCACTATTAGATTTAAGGGGTAAACTAAATATAGTAAATTATTTTTATGCTCCTGTTATGGTTAGCTTAACTATAGGAGTCAACTGATAGATTTCGAATTTGATTTTTTTTAATACAATAAAATATCACAAATGTACACTATCCCTATATTAAAAATCCAAATTCTTCACAATCAAATACTTTTTGTTAAAAATCATAATTCGACATAAAAATTTGTGCACCAAGAAAAAATCATTCTATAAATGCGAAAGTAATGTTTGGTGCATTTGCACATGGTCATGTGAGTGATCAGCATGCCACGAAGATGTCTTAGATATCAGTATGAACAACTCACGGAGTTTGAGAGAAGCCATATCATTGGACTGGGTGGTGCAGCGAATTGGCCGTTCTGACTTTACAGTCAGATCGTGTTGGGAGCAATGGACAAGTGATGGCACCTCTACATGGCAGCTTAGTTCTCAACGACCCAGACAGCCCACCAGGAAAGAGAATCATTTGATCTTCAGAGAGGCACGAGCAGACCCAAGGGCTTCCACTATTGTCCACTATCCAGCAACACATGGCATGGTCGTAAGAGAACCGTCTGTGCCAGAACCATTTCCAGAAGCTTAGCAAATGCGAATCTACATTCTTGATGCCCCTTCCGTTTTGTGACTAACACCTCAACATCGTCAGCAGAGAGCAACGTGGAATGCCACAGACTGGTAACTTATTGTCTTTTAGTGACAAATACCGGTTTTGTTTGGGAACTAATGACCACTGTGTCAGGGTTTGGAGTGCTACAATCCCAACCTTACTTTACAGTGGCATACGGCCCCATTGCAGGAGTGATGTCATCACATATGACAGTCGTTCATGACTAGTAGTACTACGAGGGACAGCTCAGCAGTATGTTAAGGAGATCCTGTGTTTTCTTTTCTGTCTGGATGCCCAGAAGCAACTTTCCAACAAGATAATGCTCGTCTTGCACACAGCTAGGATTTTACAGGACTTTCTACTTAATGTTGCGACAGTTCCTTGGCCTGCCTGTTAGCCTGTTTGTCGCCAATCGAGCATGTCTGGGACCAGATGAAACTAACCGTCACCATTTAGCAGTGTTCGTAATTTGGAGCATTATTAGCAAGAACTGTGGGCAAATCTGCCGTAAGATGACATAGGCGTCTGTTTGACTTTGTGCCCAATCCAGGCACGAGATGGTGCAACGAGATACTAAAAGTGACCTTATTGTGTACCGCAGCTCCGTGGGACATTGTCCTGCTGCTGTGATGTTGTAATCACTGCTGTCCATTGTCTCTACCATCACACTAATAAGAATTTATTTGAATACAATGCTTCTTTCGTGGTGCACAAATTTTTTTACATAAGCATAAAATTTGAGAAAATGTTGCATCTTTTTAATAAAAATTAATTTATTGCATAAATAAATGCAGAATACAAAGAATATTATTTCTTTTAACAAATAAAAGCAATGAGAAATTATGTTGTTCTCTATTTGCATGAAATGTACTGCAGTATATGCTGCGCTTTATTTCAAAAGATTCACAAAAAAAATACCAAAAAAAGTCACACAAAATAACAATCAAATATTTTAAGGATTCAACTGACTGATCAGAAACATTTAAAAATCAGAATTTCAGAGAAGAAAAATATGACTGACAATGAAGGGAATTTAATATTGCAGAATTCAAATGAAGACAATAAAATAATAAAAAATCTTTACTTACTCCAGAATCCATCTGATTATATCGTGCAATATCTTTGTGAAGTGTTCGAAGCATGATCATTGCTACCATTCCAGACAAGAACAAAACAATAACTAGAGAATTCAGAATACTAAACCATTGGATGTTCGTATGTGGCATTGATTCTAAAATGTAATCCCATCTTGAAGACCATTTAACGTTATTGTCTTCCTGAAATAAATAAAATAAAAACTTTAATTCTATTTATGTCACAGTTGTCATATACGTCAATATGTATCCTTTCAATTTTGCAGTTTGAAAATTTTAAGTTTATAAATTGGTCTATGTTTCAGTTAAACATAATTATTAGTGATATTTGCAATTAATATTTCTTTGCTTTAGTGGACAGTTTTAAAATTTGACTGCTGGGTGCCATTTGCTTCTTATATCACAAACATAACTTCAGCAATTAAAACAAGAGCTGTTACAAATTGGGTTAATTGTACTAAAATTATACTAAACAATGATATAATTAATCTCAGGAATTCAAAAGAATTTGTAAAAATAATGATGTTTACTTGTGAAACTTAAAAAAAAAAAATGCATTGTAATTTTTTTCTTACTTTATTTTTATTTTGGAAGAGCAACTTTTATCTAATAAAAATAATCCCACTTACATTAAAGCTGACAGAATAGGAGTAAGTGATGGTTAAGCTTTCACCACTTGCCAATGCCTTTCCAGGAATACTCATTGGAGTAGCTTCATTAATGCAGTTTTGCGACGATAAACTCTGGTGCTTTATACTTAAAAAAAATAAATAAATAAATAAAACACATCATATACATCATTAGTATGATAAATTTAAAAGTTAAATTACTCCAAAGTTATTTCTACTTTTTTTTTTACCTCCTTGGTTTTATTTTGGCTGAAATAATTCGACCACCCTTATCTTGAAATGATGATCCCCATTCTTCTCCTCTGCCACTGTGATATGTAATTACTATGTCAACATGGTTGAAGATATAGTAAGTGTCAGGAGCACTGAATTCACGCTACAAAACAAAATATCAATCAGTTTTGTTTTTCAGGAATTGTGTGGGAAGGGACGGGAATTATCATGAACATATATATTATACAGCGTTTCTGTTTACATACAAAAACTTCTGGGAATTTTTATAACAACTGCTTTATTCAAGAGATATTTGTATAAAAGGCATATGACATGATCTTACATTCTTATTGTTCCGACAGCCTTTATATAGCATCACAAGATTTTTATTTGATTCTGCATTATTCTTATAAGAATTATTTCATTAAACTTTCTTTAAATTTTAGACATATTTGTGCCACTACAGTATATGGTCTACCGGCACATTTACACTGCAGGATCAATTTATTACTGATCATCGAATAAATAAAACAAAGATTCTGAGTAGTGGTATAATATTAATGACATACATTTAGTATCATATCCTTCATTGCAGTAGATTGCAAGCTATAGTAGCACCAACTTATCTTAATTTTGTAATGTTATGTTTTCAAATGGATATCAAAAATTAAATGTTTTGTCTTGAGATAGTCTTAAGTAAAGCTGTCGGAAAAAAAATTCATTATAGAACATTTTTATTCTGAAAATCAGCCCCCACTCCCAATTCTACTCTTAGCTTTAAATACAATGTTACTGATTTTCTTCAAAAACACTTTTTTTTTATATACCGTATTGGCCCGAATGTAAGACGGCTCGAATATAAGACGAATGGCGTTTTTTGAGCTCAGATTTGATAAAAAACTATTGGTCGCGAATATAAGACGTTATACCTATTAAGGAGGCATAATTCGACAAATATTTCTAGTAAATTATTTAAAAAAAGTTTGTTGACAAATTATCTTCCCACATACAGTTCATGATGAAATCGTTAATACTTTTGGTTGCAGTAATAGGCTTAATGTCAGTAATATTTAGTTAAATCTGTGACTTCTAAGCTAGGCGAAATATCATTTATGAAATTAAATTAAACTATTTTTGCAAAAAAGTACAACACCACTAAGCGTAGTAGAATATATTTTTTTTTATTTTGGAGCATGTTGGTTAGGCCTACGATCGACTTCAGCCAAAGCCACCTGTTGGCGTTGCTTCAGCGCCAGAGCACCGTTGATTTCGGTTTCGGTTTCGTGCATGCTCCAAGTTTGGTTGCGAATATAAGACGAAATAGTAGTTTCATGGATGGGATTTTGGAAAAAAATGCAGTCTTATATTCGGGCCAATACGGTATTTAATTTGAAACATTTTAATTAATTTTGCCTTGAAGAAGTCAATAAGATCAACACAGTGATATCAAAAATGTAATGGCAAGAAATTGCATCAAAAAGTTATATTTTGTATTTTCTATATCCTAAGGAAATGCTTTTTAACTTATCTTTGTAAAACAATCCAATTTGATTATTACCAAGTTAAACAAGAATTTCTCTTTACAATAAACAAAACATACAACTCATTAAAGCAATTGAATGTGTGGGAAAGAACAATAACCAATACTGAACAAACAAACAAAAAAAAAATGATAAAATACACGTTTACTGATTTACATTCAGTGTGTGATTTATATTCTGAAGATAGGTCTGAAAGATACTCGAAACATGTCAATGCATTAATTTTTTTTAAATCATCTATTTTATGCATTATTGGGCATATGGTTTATTTAAAATACATTAAACTTAATAAATAAAAGCAGTGTTTTCATGAGATCCTTTTTTTTTTAATGTCTTAAGGTTATTTTTCCAAGCCTGGAAGTGATAATTAAAAGAATAGTTTAATTCAGTTTACACACACACAATATATGGTGGAAAATGAAAAATGAACACCTTTACAGAAGTGAATGAGAAGCACCGTATTTGTGTAGATACTGGTAAATAACAGTAAATGAGATGATCAGAAGTGCAGCGCTGTGGAAGAATTAGGGAGTACTTGCCGTGGACAATCCGAGCTCCTATCAGCAGTTGCTGACGTGCGGTTCAAGCGACATCTTACTGTAGGTCTGTGGGAGGCCAGGTGGTCGTTCCGGAAAATCGCTCAACACGGTGGATGGAAGTGTCCGGTGTGCATGGGTTGGTGCCAGTGGTCTGAGGAAGGTGTAGATGCTTGTCAGCCTGGTTCCGGACGGCAGCAGCACATGGATGCATGCCAGAACCAGCACATCATATGAGTGGCCATTGCGGATCACGTACCGACTGCACACAGATTAGGACCAGTGTAACCCCCGATCATCTGCAATAATTTGCTGGAAGCCGGGCTACGATCACGGGTGCCCTCACCAGACTTCCTTTTATGCCTCGCCACCGTGCTGGCCACAACTAGTGGTGTCACAAAAGAATCACCTGGAGAGATGAATGGTGCAGCATTGTGTTTAGTGATGATAGCAGGTTCTGCCTCGACGTTAGTGAGGATCATTTGTGCATGCGGAGTTGACTAAATGAGCAGTAGCTGCCACAGTATATACGGCAATGCCACTCAGGACCAATATGTGGCATCATGGTGTGGAGAGCCGTAGCCTAAATGGCTGTTCGCCTCTGACTGTCCTACAGAGAACACTGAGCAGTGCAGCATACATGCAAACCATCATTCAACCAGGCCCTTAGCCAGAACTAGTTTTAAAGGGGGGGGGGGGGGGAAAAAATATTTACAGTTTTTCTTTACCCATATATTTTTACACAAACAAAATGGGGTTTAAACAAAAAAATACATTTTTGGTATAGGCCTACATTTATTTTAGTTTATAGATAACTATAATGGCAGAGAATATAATGTAAAAAGAAACACATTTTTTCATTTTAAGTACTCATCAAAATGTGTTTCCCTTCACATAACCAACGATGTACATATTTGTAATTATAAATAGTTACTGGTTTTACAAATTTTTATTTGCCGTGACGGCAGGGGCGGATTTAAAGCTTTACAAAGGTGTGCGAGGACGGTGGTCACCTTTCTGGGGGGTCTGGTGGGTACGGAAAAACCCATAGCACAAAGGAAGGGTGTTCGAGAGCTCTCCCCCAGAAAATTTTAATCTTAAAAGACGTATTTTTTGACAATGTTTGGATGTAAAAAAATAATCTTTTTTAACTGAAAACCCAATATTAAACAACAGCATATTGGGAAAGGCCGATAGGTTTGGGATTTTTCGAAAGTAATAATAATTGACACACTATTCTTTAAAGGATTGCAGAAATAAAAAAAAAAAAAACAAAAAAAAAAAAAACAAAAAAAACAAAAAAATAAAAACAGAAATAACACTGTTCACGTTTACATTTGCGTACATAACATATTTATATTATTACAAAGCTCCAATAGGTATAGAAAAAAACTAATATTAGAATTGACAATGTACTGCAAGTATACTTACAGGGTAGCGTGCACAAAACCGGCACCAAAAGGTTTCAAGGTATATTTTGGTTCTAAAAATGGAACTATTTAATGCTATCGCTCCTGTTCACATGTTATCTGTACATTAGTGCTGGTATATTTTTATTGCCATGTTCAGAGCAGATGTTGGAAGATGCCGCCATCAGCCTTAATGCATTACTCCGCCCAACACAGCAGGTTCAGGAATCTACTCCTCAATTCTGTGACCGAAATGCAGTGGGTTGTTGCGGTATACCTTCTATTTTAGCAACTGCCAGAGATAAAAGTCACATGGTGATAAGTCAGGAGAATGGGGAGGTCTGAGTTTTACTTGTTGCCCTTGCAGCAGTGAAGTGATAACGTTCACGAACCAACACGAATGAATTTGTGCAAACATGCTCCTCCTCAATAAACATGCATTGTGGAATTGAATATGACACTCCTCACATGCAGGCCAACGAACACTAAACAACACTCATCAGAGCATGTGCAACTGTGGCGAACAATATCCGGAGCAGGTATCATGTGCGCATGATCATTAGCATTGAATACTGTCTATAGCGAACATACTACATCATTAGCGTTGAATACTATCTATAGCGAACATACAACATATACCTTGAAACCTGTTGGGGCTGGTTTTTATGTGCGCCACCCGGTAGTTTATGTTAATTACGAGGGAAACGCTTGTTTGGCATAGTTGTTTGTGTTTTGGGCGGAGAAGGTTAAGTATTACTCAGATACACAATGGTAAGTAAAAATAGTAATTTGAATTTGGACGATATAGGGACTACAAGGTTCCCTTAAAACAGTTGTAAGCTTCTGTTTACCCTTGTTGAATTTTTTTAGTACTGTTTCAATGGTTATGCTTTCTGTGCGTTTCCCCTCAAATGACAAGAAAACTATTCTTTGATGGGACATTGAAAGCCTTTGAGGCCGATTAATGGCCGTCAAAGTGGAAAAAGGTGACTCACTAGTGCCAGTGATGCAGAGGTGTTCAATGGACTAGTACTTCCAAAACTTGCTGCTAGACAGTCGATAAATTGAAGCAATGCACTACCTTTCTTTTATTTCCCTAGTAATTCCAGGGGTTATTAATACAGTCAAACCCCGCTATAGTGAACACGGCTTATAATGAACTCCCGGATATAATGAACGAAATATTTGGTCCCTTGCCGTGCAATGCACATATAATGGAACGAATATAGTGAACTCCCGGTTATAGTGAACCGAAATTTTGGTCCCTTGAAGTTCACTATAGCGGGGTTTGACTGTAATTCCAATAGTGAATCCACACTTGAGGACGAACATTTTATACTTCAATATTTATGTCTTCTTGTTATTTCCTAAAATCATGGACCATGGCTTCATTTTCCATCAGTGTGTGTGTGTGATTGTGTATATATATATATTAATAATAATCTGGTGTTTTATGGAATTGTTATAAGCTGCCGATCCAAACAAATACAACACTTGCAGACAAATACTCAATTATCCAGGATTTTTTTTTTGAGGGAGGAGATTGATTTCAAAATTTTAAAACTTACATTGATAACACAGGCATCTTTTGGCTTTCCAGCTTTATTAACATAACATCCAATTGGAAAACCAGTAGAACAGTACTGATTCCCACCTTCCACAAGATAACACCAGGTTATTGGCATGTTATCAATAATCCTGAAATTTAAGCATATATAAGAAAAATAATTAAAGTTTTTTGAATTAATTTTAATATTTTTAAAGAATGTTTACTTGATACAAAGGATTACAGGAATTATGTGGTTACGTAGGTATCCAGAAACAAAACAAAAAATTCTTAAACAATTTAATTACAAAAAAAAAAGCATTTATTTTGAAATCTCATTATTTACCAATGATGTTGATAATTCATGTTCATGCCTTTCTTCAACAATGCAAGCCTAGCTGTAGAATCTTTGTCATCTCCTTTGTATGTTTTATTGCATAAAATTGCACAATCTTTGTTTTCTAAGAAGCTAAGCTGAAAAGAACAGGGGAAAAAAAAAAGTTTAATTACAAGTGAAAAACTAAAAAAAAAAATATTCTAAGAGAAAGATTAACTGAAAAGATTTTATTTACCGAGTAAGGTGAAGGACGAATACGCTCGCCAAATACAACTTGTCCTAAATTCTCCACTGGTGAATCTGATTCATCAGACACACAAAAATCAAAGCTGAAAAGAAAAATTGTTATTATTACTAAAAAGATATTTGTTATAACATCTAAAAGCTCATACAATTAAAATTAGCTCAGATGTAAATTACTAATAGGATTTAAACGTTTTATTTTATTTGAATTGTCCTCTTGAATAATTTTTCCATATCCAATTTTCATGAATATCCACGAAAAGTGGATAAGTGGAAAAGTGGAATGAAGCCTAAATGCACAACTAAACAAAATTCATTTGCATTCATGAAATTAGACCTTGGTAATTTGAAATATTTGAATGATGAGAGGGATTAGAAAAGTCAGTCTCTCTCTCTCTCTCCCCCAAGGACAACTTTCCTACTATAACATGAAGATTTACTATGTAAAGGATTTCAGTTGTTGTGTTTCTTGTGATCAAATTCTGCTTCCTAAAAAAATTAGGATCTCAAGGATGCGCTCAACGATTCTGAAAAAAAAAAAAAAATAGATACAAAATCGTCCGCTAGAGGACGCTTTTTGCTACAACAATGAAAATAATTGTAGAAGAACATTAAACATGCAATGCTATAACAGTATGGTTTTAACTGTAATGTTCATTTTTTTTAATGCAAAAGTGATCCAAATGTCAGCACAACTGCATAGTGTTAATCTTTAGGCAAAGAGAAAATCTGATTTGCATAGATACCAGAAACGGAGCCAACATCAGGCTATAAATAATCGGTGTGAACTGACAATTTGTTATTAGCAACAGCCGTGATGACGATGACTTTACAAGAACGTGTGTTAATGGTCAAGTTTTACTAAGGAAGTCATGGTAATGCTGTAGCTGCAATCTGTGAATTTCGTCGGGCTAAAAAAGTACACCATGGACCGATGTCACCACAAGGTGTGAGAAAAATGATGAAAAAATTTGAAGAAACCGAATCTTTAAGTGTGAAACGTGGCAGGGAATGAAAGTGCATCGGTGATCATGTGACTGAAGATGTTCCCACATCAATTGTTCAGCAGTCGCTAGAGAATGCTACAGGTTCAGGTAGTGCCCGAGCCGCATCACAAGTAGATCTACCCTGGAGCACAGTTACAAAGATCCTGAGAAACTTAATTTATTTTTTTCCATACAAGATCAGTCACAGACAAGTGCTTCCAAGCGACAAGACCTTTTATACACGACTCACTTTTGTATTGACCTTTCTGGGATGGAAGTTGATACGTCATGGCCATGGGACATCCTGTGGAGTGACGAAGCACACTTTTATTTGAATGTGAACACCCAAAAATGCCATGTGCTGGCCAAAGAAAATTCAAACGTTTTCCAGGAAATGCCTTTGCATTCACCCAAGCTTACAGCCTGGTGTGGGTTCACATCCAACTTTATCCTGGGTCCTTATTTTTTTGAAGAAATTACTGCTAATGGTCCTCAGACATGTTCCATGACTGTGGCTAGATATCGTGACGTGCTCTAGAACTTTGTGATGCCACAGCTGCAGGAAAGACAGTGTCTTGATTGAACCTCTTTTATGCAAGATGGTCCCTACTGCCTGGCCACCATGTTCTCCTGACATAACTCCATGCAATTTTGGTTGTGGGGATACCTAAAGGATGTGGTGTAATGTGGAGGAATTACAACATTAGCAGGACTACAAAACAGTATCATACTACGTGTGAACTATCACAGGTGATCATGGTCAGCGGTTTAGCATACAGTTCGTCTTCAAATGACAAACATTTGTCAGGGGGAACATATTGAGCAATATCACATAACATGTTTGATACTATTTGTGAAATAAAGGTGTTTTTGAATATTCTGTTTTCATTTTCCGTTCATGTAGCTGTAAAAGCACCCTCTAGCGGAAGATTTTGTAACTATTTTTTTTTTTCAGAATCATTGAGCACATCCTTTGAATAGTATGTGTATAACTGTTGGTGTGTCTCCGACTATTGGTTGCAGCTGCAGAATGCTCTCAATAGGCCGACTTTAATTATAACCACCTTGTATTTGTATGTATCTATACATTCTTTTTAAAATAAAAATTGATTATTATATCAATTTTTAAATTACTGCTATTTTTAATAGTCCAGTATCATTCTTTACATGCTAAAAGCTGCTTTTTAAAATAGCTTCTCACTTTCCCCCTCCCCAAAAAATGTATCTGTCAGTATCTATGTGGAGCCTGCAAAGCGATATTTCCTGTAGGCCTGTGCATCGAGACCTCATTGTTAACTGTTGACCACTCATAGCTAATGATTGCCATATTAGCGTGAATCAGCTGTTCTAGGATGTCCCTTATTAAACAACTTGGTCTCACCTATTGATGTTTATTTTCACATGCGCTAAAAAAAATTCACAGAGGCTGCGGAATTTGTACACATGAATTTTCTTGCCAATTTTCCTTTTTGGCGAATTTTTTTATTGTTTATTTAAGCTTTGCAGGCTCCACGTTGTTTCTGACGATATTTCTTATAGGCCTGAGTATCGAGACCTCGTTGTTTACTGATGACTGCCAAATTAGTGTGAAACGGCTGTTCTACGATGTCACTTGGCAAACAACTTGGTCTCAACCGTTGATGTTTATCTGTCAGTAAGGAAATTACTCCAGTTCATCATTTTCTCTGTAGACTTAATTTCTTCATCTCCATTCCCTTCCATCAAATTAGTGTTTTTATCTTATTTGAAGTAATTATATCTATTGAAAAATATATATGAAGCATATATCGAAAAACTGTTGAATATTCTCATGCAAATTCACTAACACTTTATTTCATTGAGATATACTACAATAAGGTGACTAGGCTTACCAGTATTATGTCATAATGTTAAGCCTAATCACCTTATTACTATAGGGTGTCCGAAAAGTCCCCCTGCATTGGCTAAATAGCAGTTCACATGTTATATGTTCAATGTGTTTGCCATCCTGTTGCATGAAAAGGCTCAGATGGGCGACCTAGTCACTCCACACACATTCCAAGATTAATATCCGACAGGCCTTTGTAATTCTCATTGGTTGTTAGAAGACAAATGTTCTAGCGATTAACTTCACTGACATGCTACAGTTGGCCTTAGTCAGAAAACAAGATGCTTTTGACCAAGACGCTCTCAACGCATTCATCTTGAGAGTCAACATAATGTCAATAGTCCTAAAAAAAAAAAAAACTACATTTATACCTATGGTGCATGGCTTTTTTGGACACCCTGTATATTAACAAAAAGAAGGATCTACCACGTAGCACAATCTTAATTCCATGATTCTACAAAAAAGGACCCTTCGTAAAACAAGATTCTACAAATCCTTTACTTAAAGAAAGCTTTTCATAACCTTTAAAGCCTGCCAAAAGCTTTGATTAGAATTATTAAATCTATTCAATGTGTTTCCTTTGTGAAACAGTAATATGTATAATAAATAAATAAAGAAAATATTCCAATTTTAAAAAAGAAAAAAGAAAAAAAAAATTTTTTTTCATTTCTTTTCATCTAAAATAACTACTACAATCACAAAAAATGTCAAATTAAGTTCCTTCGCTCTCTTGCAAAGAAAATTGCATGAATGAGTCTGCATATGTTTTTATGCTTGCTGTCTGTCAAATGTGATTTTTTTTTCTTGATGGGAAAGAATTATTCTTAATTGTAAACACTGTCTTAATCTATATTACTAAAATCTTTTATTTCTCTGTCTGTCTGTCTGTGTGTCTGTCCGGCGCAGTTTTTTCTGAGAATGAAAAATAGAAAGAATTTTTTCAATGAAACATCCGCGACAGGAATCGAACCTGCAACCTTCTGATCCGAAGTCAGACATCTTACAGAGGCCATGGGAACTACAACTCTCTTCATATTGCTTTTTTCACTTATCTGTCAAAACTGAACTGACTTTGACTGAAAAGTAACAATTGTAATTAAAAAGAAAGTCAAAAAAGAAAGAAGCAGTACGTCATTAGGTAGAATACTGAGAAATCAGCATTTGTAACTTAAAAACCACTGAAAAGTATCAATTGGAATTGGATAAACGAGATGAACGAGAGTGTCGATAACATCAATCGAATGATAAGTCTAAGAATACAAGGAGAGACTACAGAGCATACAATACAAGTGCGAATAAAATTGACACTTCTGATAATTCACCACACGAACATCTCTATATGCCCGAGTGTCTGAACGCATTGAATCTCAGCGGAATTCCTCAACATCGTTTGTCATTGAAGATTGGATCTCCAATAATATTGTTGCGAAACATCAATCCCAAGTTTGCATACTGCAATGGAACTCAACTTAAATGCTGTTCATTCGATAATGATCTCATAGAAACCGAAATTATAACAGAACTCACAAAGGAGATTTTGTTTTCATCCATAGGATGTCTATGGAACCATGCGGTAATCTACTTCCATTCACTTTCACAAGAAAACAATTTCCGATCAGACCTTCTTATGCGATATTTATCAATAAAGCTCAAGGACAAACTCTAAATAAAGTTGCCATATAATTGGAAAACGATGTCTTACCTCACATACAACTTTAGGTCTTTGAGTCACAATTCAACAGAATTTGGTTATCTTCACTCTAAAGAATACTCACAATCAATTTGTTGCGAAGAATTTCGTATACAAGCTATGATCTTCATTTATCATCTATATCAACTAACGTTCATCTGAAATCTCTTCTTCAAATATCTATATCGAACAATCTGATGGCCTAGCTAATAGATATAGATAATTTTCACTATTTGTAACTCAAAAACCACTGTAAAGTATCAATGGAAATAAAAAAAAGAGACTCAAGAAAGAAAGAAGCACTATTTCTATTAAGTAGAATACTGAAAGCTCACTATTTGTAGCTCAAAAGCGACTGAAAATTGTATCTATATTACGAAAATCTTTTATTTCTCTGTCGGTCTGGTGCAATTATTGTAATTTACAAAAATGGAAATAATTTCTACAAGTTATCTACTGGAATCCAACATGCAACCTTCTGCTCCGAAGTTAGACGTCTTAGGCATTAGACCACAAGGATTACATTCTAATCTCTATAAAAAATAAAAATATATCACAGATATATGATTCACACGCTGATTCTAAAAGCAGTCGTGAATTGAGAGAATATATACATCAAAAATTAAAATAAAAAAAAACATTAAAAAATTTTAGTTTTATTTTACTTGATGTAATTTGTGTGTGTGTTTTTTTTAATAAATAACAAATTGTTTTCCGTTACATACGCGAGGCTTCCGGAGCGAAGCGACAGGTAGCCGACTAGTTTCTATGAAAATCTTTGAACTTTTGCAGAAAACCTTTTTGTTTAGCTATTCAAAATAATCATTTTTACCAGAGTAATTTTCAGCAAGAGGGATGTAGCATCCATTCAAAAGAGACATTCGAGATCAAATATTTGATTGTAACTATTACTAACGATCTGCATCATCACCACTTTTTAATGAAATTCTTCCATTAATACAGCACTTCGATGTAGTTATCTTTTATTTCCTTTGGTTTCCATTCTTTGGCCCTTACATTTTTAAAGATTTGTATTTATGTTTTGTTATTCTAATGTCTTACGAATTGCTTAGAGAAATGTAAACAAAAACAACAGACACTACAAAGTACCAAAATAACTGGCACTTGCAGTTAACGTTTAGCTTCACATAAGACATGTTTCCTCTATCAGGACAACCAATCTAAATCTCTTATCACATAATAGAGAGAAATGGAAATTTAAGCTTTGTATTTTGTAGTGTTGCACTATCAATAAACGTTTTTGTCCTTTAGTAATAATGAAAAAATTAAGTATATGTATCCTAATTTCTACTTTAGAAATGTACATCAAAGAAGCGAAGAGATTCTTGATGAGATTTCAGCATGCATTTAAGTGAGCTGTAGAAGAAGTTGACAAAGTTGAGAAATATTGCTTTAGACACAAGATAAATTTCTCTGTATTTTTCTGAACTGTTTATTAATATGAATTGCTCAATTTTAAAACATTTAAAAGGTACTGAAATAGTCATCAGTCAAAACTTGTAAACAATCAACATTAGTAAAAAAAGAAAATAACTAAATACTTACTGGTGATATTCATAAGGAATTACAGATTCTTCTGAATCAAGGCGGTTGACGTAAAGAATAATTTTATCCTAAATTACAAAATAAAAAGTTCATAAAATAATTTTATTTATAAAAAGAACAAATTTATTTATAACAAAAGAAAACATATTTTAACAAATAACTGAAGCAGCTTAAAGCCTATTCAATTTATACACAATAAAAACAGAATTACTGCTAATAAGTTAATATAAACATTTTATTTCTTTTAAACAGAATCTGAAGCTGTTTTTTGTTTTTTTACGCAGTTAATTGTGTTAATCAAAGTTTACGAGATTAAAATTTGTCATAAAAACAATTAAAATATTATGTACCTTAAAATTGGTCTTTCAGCCCCTTTCAATGAGGTGCCTCAATTAACGTATTTTGCTACTCACATTTATTTATTTATTTTTGAAAACGTATTAAGCAAAATTTCTAATAAACGGAAATCTGAGGCTTAGTTTAATATACCTAAGATCAATCCATTAAACGTAGTGGCAATGAAAAATGTATGACTGCAGAATCTGTCATAAACTTCAGTTACAAGAAAAAGAGGTACCCTTTTACAAGCATACTATTAGTTAACAATGACAATATAAGACAGATATTTCATCTTCCTCAGAACTCATCAGCTGATGAACAAATTATAGACGATTACGAATTTCACTCATTCATTCCAGTCCCAAACCTCTACCCTCCCTTATAAAAAAAACAAAACAATCTAACTACAAATTTATTGCAACCAATGTAGATTAAAAACTTAGGTCAGTTACATGCTCTAACCTTAAAGGCACTTATTATATATATATATCGAACAGGTAAAACTCAAAGCATGTCCTTCGAGTTTCGCAAAGCAAAGATTTCAATCCTTTGCAATTTAAAATAAAAGAATAAAATAAACTTACATTACTAAACTAAATAAAGCCGAACAATGATGTGGAATTTGATAAAAAAAGCCAATCCAAATCACTATATGGTTTTTATATTGGCTTTTTTCAAATTCTACATCACTGTCCGGCTATATATATATAAGCAATTTTTGCTAACTGGAGAAGGGGGAGTTACATTCCTGGAAAACTCTACGGTAACAGAAACAGTGGGGAGTTAAGTTTCTGAGGACCCTCTTCACTACACATTTTTGCCATCCATTACTATTGCGTGACCATTCCTGTAAATGGAGCTCACTGTACTACAATATCTATTATTTAGTATTGCTTGATATTTGTAATTTTTAATAAGTATTAATTATAAAGTATTTTTTAACAAAAAATCATGCTTAAAACTCATCTGACATAAAATGTGTGAATATACACTTTTAACTGAGAACACTTGGAGAGTGATTAACATAAAAGAAGCAGTGAGAATCAGACTGTAGCTTCTCTTGGTGGAGCTCATGACGCTATGCGATAATATCTCAGGCCGCTGCAGCATATGGCGATATTAGGTGCAAGGAGTATGTGGCAAAATGGGTTACACTTTTATAAAAGTGGATGAGGATTTACTGTGTGTGTGTGTGTATTTACATACATGTATAGGCAAATTGTTCAATCTACCATGCCTTTCTATCAGAAGGAATTTAGGACAGCTCTTTTGTCCTACTAGGATCTATCAAGACAGATTTATTTTGTTTTCTTTTTACTTTTTTCTTGGTTCAATAATGAATGTTAAACTCCCTTTTATCTTTTCCAATATATATAGAATTATACATTTTTTCCAGTAATAGAAGTTGTTCCGTTTATCTTTAAGCTTTCAATGTGAAGAAATAGTATATCGTCATAAAAACTTTGGCAAATAAGTTGTGCATAATTTGAAGTCACTGATATCATTCGTCTCAGCCAATGATAAAATCAATGATATGATAAATATGATAAAATCAATGATAAGCATCAAAGCTGCTAATATATCACTTTAAGCCTAGAACAACTGATTAATGCCACATTTTTTTCCCTATGAGACTGATACTCAAAGAGTCCAAATTTTATTATGTAACATGGAGAACAAATGTAACATCACTTAATCAATAAACCTAAAAGAATGATTTACAAAGGAGATGTGGAAGTGACATCGTAAATCTTAAATATAGATCTCATCATGTGTGCAATAGAGACTAATAACAGTGATAGGCACACAAAATGCATTAAATCCTAAAACTATATATACACACATACATACATATATGGATTGTTATGGAAGTCAAGAACTATTTTTTATCTGCCGAACAAGTAGAATCACTGCAATTCCAGAATATACGTATGAAAGCTTGTTGAATGTGTTTCTGATTGGCACCATTACAGTGCATTTATGTGCAGTGGTTGTTCTGTACCTTGCAATTGATCAGTCAGTGTGCTTCTATACAAAGATGGAAGTGACTAAAAGTGGAGCAGCGATCATACGTTAAAATTGCAGTTATCTGCAGAAAAAAATGCATGTTAATGCCATGAAGAGCTACAAGAAGCATTGAGTGACCGATGTGCTTTGCCGTGTCGAACAGTGGCAAGGTGGGTTCAGGCATTCCAATGTGGACGCCTGTCGACAGCCGACCTGCCATGTAATGGACATTGTGTGTGTATTCAGACAGAAGTGTCACTGGCATAATTGAACATTGCTTAGAAGACGGGCATTGCACTGAAAAAATAATTAGCTGAGCATCCAGGACCTTTACAGAGTTTCATATTTTATGACAAGTCATGAAAGTGTGCAAGGTTGCTGCCAAGTGGGTACCACATCAGTTAACAAAGAGGTACAGAAACGGAATCGCTACGAAAGCATGTCGTATCCATCTGAAGCGATACCATGGCAAAGGGAATGACAATGTGCATCATTGCAATTGACAAAACCTGGGCACGCACATAAGAACCTGAACTGAAGCATCAGTCAAAGGAATGGCATCATGATGGATCACCACGATGTCACAAGGTTCGACAGAATCCCTCTCCCATCAAACTCATGATCATTCTGACATTTGACAGTCAAGGTGTTCTTGCGTGTCATCCAGTTTGAGGGCCATACTGTGAATGCCCAGTATTACAAATCATTTCTTCAGTATCAGCTATATTGTGCCATTTGTGAGAAATGTCCAGAACTGCCATCATTCTTCACAACAATGCCACATGTTGCACAGCAGCTTCTGTGCAGGCTTTGTTATGTCGATGGGGGTGGGAAGTCCAGACCTGAGTCCACGAATCTTTGATTTGATTTTCAACAAAAGCTGCTGTTGCAAGGGAAACGTTTTGCAAAGTAAAGATGAAATTTTGAGGACGTTTAGGCAAGAAGTCCAAAACTTTAATGACTCACATGCAGCAATGGTATTCCCTGCCATCCCAAATGTGTATGGTGGACAATCTAGGAGATTATTTTGAAGGGTGTTAGCAATGTGTATTGAGCATTCCTGTTTTCCTTGTCTATATTGCCTTATTAAATGATATTGCCCCAGGACGTTCCTCCACTGACCAAGGCCGCATTAGTGGTTGTCAATCAGAAGCACATCCAACAAGGTTTCCATGACTTCCATAACGACCCACGGATATACATATCTAGAAAATCTATTTAGATGCATGTTCATATACGCCTACTTTAAAAGTAGGCATCTATACGGATTTTCTCTTATAGCAATGGCTGTCCTGCAGATATGTGTAGGAACCCCTGAGTAACCTTATCAATACTAATAAGATCACAGATCTATCTTCCAAAACTTTATGGCGTAGTTAATTTCTCCATTCAGTTAAAATTATTTCTTCATAAAGTAGAGTCAGTTTTGAAAGAGAGAAATTGGGCCTTCCAGCCTGACCATACAGTACTTCTGGATTTCAATCCAATCTTTTTCTATTTTCCTGTTAAAGGTTTTATTTAAAATCTATTTGTAACTTGGATCTAGGATTATTAATAGAAGAAAAAAGCTACATCTAAAAGCCACTTGCTTTTCTGCTCGACATAGCAGAAAAAAAGTGATTATTGATAAGTTGATTTATACCCATTAGTAGATAGATTATATCTCCTGAAGGCTATAATAGCTTCTCCATATTAATTGAGGAGATTTGCCGACATTTTTAATTTAATGCTTTTCTTAGATGTTGGTACTTGCAGCATCAACATTTTATTGAATAGGTTGTAAAAAATTTATTGTTAACTGATAAGAAAATCATATAAAACAGTCCAAATTATGAAGTTTACTTCTTTTGCAATCAGCCATGCAGCGAACAAGAAACTTCAATAAATTACAACACACTTTTTATAAAGGCATCAACCTGTTTTGAATAGTGGTTTCATCAACCTTAGATTGCGTAATGCCAATTCATCACGTAAAGTAGACTAATGTAAGTTATATCTCCTTGTGATTTTATCGTTTATTTAGTTAAAATTGAGATAAACATTTTTAAGGAAAAAAAATAAAAATTACTAAGTTATAAAATGATCCAAACTGAAAAAGCACATTGTGGAAAAATAATATTAGTATATAGTATATTTTCAAGGAGCTATAATAATGAACTAATGAATCATGAATATTTATTACTGCAATATTACAATTATTGTATGTTAATTAATTCAGATATTACAAGGATTACTAATCTTATTTGACTAGTTCAGTCGAGGATAAATCTGAATCATAGAAACAAATCCATATATTATCCTTCTAAATAATATTAACAACAAATATGTTTTTAAGGGGAGGAATAACTTATTAGCATATTCTGACAAGCCAGTTGCAACTGAAAATTTTAGTCAGAAACCGTGCTGAATGCCCGGAGCCTTTCAACTAAATGACTTCAGTTCATCATTGAACAAGAATTACTATAAAAATTACCAACTCCATAACCCTGCTAACGACACCCAAAATGACCGAACCAATCAGTCAGTTATTGCATCATTAATAAATATAAATAAATAAACTTTACTGGTAATCAAGATAGTTGTTAAATATGCTATAGCTATTATTATTCAACAAAACTGAAATAAAACGAGGTAATTAAAAAACATTCGTGAAGAATCCAATATAAAAACTGTCTTATTGTAGCCTCCCTTATGTTGGCACACAAAATTCCAACAAAAAAAGGAACTATTAGAAAACCTTCCTAACTGCCATGAGGTAATCCATTCATGAGTTCTTGCCACATAACAGATGTTGCACTTCCACCATCACTTTACAGCCAACTATTTGCCAATATATATTCAATGAATTCTCAGAGAAATACTTCATACAAAAATTTCCTCTACTACAATTTTAAAATACCTTGAGAATTGACTTTGGTCTTTTACCAATTAAGTAGGACTTTGTTTCTATTCTATACCATTAGTTCTGTTCTAATGTTACATAATAGTAAGTTTATATATCATTATTCCTTCTTATAATGGTATTAGGAAATACAATCCAGAATAAAATAAACCATGCTTTTTTGATGACTTTAATACAGTCTTGATTTGATTTGTCTATTCGTGTAACTTTCACATGAATAGTAACATCTCGTGTTGTTACTTAGGGAAGATTGAATTTCAATGCAAAAATCTGTCCCAAGTATGATAGAATCCAACGTCACTCAGATTGAATAGGCTACACATTTAATGTAACCTTCCATCGAGGGTTTTCCTCACTCTGGGTGAAATTTTGCAATATTTCAGCTGAGTCCCTTTAGCCTTTATCAGGAGACATTTGAGAATTCCATTACAATAAGTTCTGCACTGTTATTTGATCAAAGTCAATGTTTTGACTTTGTCACCTTCTTGTCCATTGCAAACATTAATTAACTATGCTAAACATTAATTATTTGTTCAATTAATATAATCCAGAATAGGAAAATCCCTCACCAAAGGTTACATTATTTTTATATTCAATTATGTCCTATTTCTCCTTCAGATTCAATTTGCCTCACTAACTTTTAAATAATATATTGAGGCAAAACACAGACATGCTTCATGTTGCAACTTTCAATGTTTCAAGATGTTTTGTTGGAGGATCATGTTTCGAAACTATAAGACCGGAAATAATCCAGTATTAGAAAGTCTCTGAAGAAACTTAACCATCTCATGAAAGCTGATTTGAAGATGAACGGTTCCTAATTCCATTAAATATAAACCACTGTTCTTGAAATTTAATAATTAACATTTCTTTAAATAAAAATTACACATAATACTTCAGTTTTCATTTGATAAAACTGTCTTTAAGCTTAATAATTTCAGATAAAAAATAAATAAATAAATAATAATAAAAGAGTTACAACTTAAGCGGATTTATGTAGTTATATTTCTAAATAATAATAAAATAAGCAACTTAAGCATATGATAAGGACAGAAGCCAATAACTAACTGCCATAAGCTGTAAAGAAATAGAATATCACAAATCAATTGTCAGTGATTTTTTTTTTTTTTTCTAAATGTTACATTCTTCTCAATTCCTAATTGTTAACCTTAAATAACCTATTTAACGATGGAAAACAGCTGCTGTCATTTTTTTTCCAACATTTCAAACACGATTATTCACTGCAGACCTAAAGGCAACTTTTGATGAAATGCACGGATCGAGTTTATGAAAAACAATTCAGAAACCAGCTGTCATAAAGTGACATTGTAGTAATATACTGCTAAAACATGTAGAGCTATGCTTGACTACATCGATATTTGATATACATATTCTAAGAATAGTATCTATCTGAACTTAAATGAAGAGTAATTCAATAATGTGTGAAAAAATGCAATGCGACTATGTTTTAAAAAAATAAAATAAAATGATAATAATACACAGAACTTTTAAAGGACAAAGTGGGATTTCGGCATTATGTTTATGAAATAACATTACTACGGTAATAACCTTGGAAAACAGAAAACATATTTTGAAGTCCAGAACTTTCGAATAATTTCTTTAACTTAAGTTTGTAAATTGATCAAAAGAAACATAATTAATATGAAACTCCGTGCCACTGTTATATTTTCACATCACATTTTATATTTTTATATTTCTTCTATTTTCGACGAACGACTGAATTTGTTTGTTAATTTATATTGATCCACTATGTAGCAATTAGCTATCAAAAATACACATGGGTTTTCTGCTATTAATTTCACTTTCTACAATATCTAACAATTAAATTTACTTAATTATATATTTTTTTTTTTATATCCTAGTTCGCAGAAATTTGCTTTAAAGTATTTTTAAGCGGCTTCGTCTATTTCACTATTTAGTTATACAATCGAAATTAAGCAAAAGTTAATTAATTCGAAAATGCTAATTAAGAAAAAAAAAAAAAGAACTTTGATAGGAACTTCTAAACTTTGTAACAGATGAAACCATATTTTTCGCGAATTTGACCCTAATGAGCGCATCTCTTTATTATTTCGAACTTTTTACGTCATTTCTAGGAATAAGGCAAACATTGTTTATTGAGGGCTTCGTCATTAAATTGTCACTACACCTGCGTATGTTCACGTAGACATTTTTATTTCTCAACTTTCGCCATGTTTGATATACGATTCTCATTTTATGACATGGAAATAAAATTAATATGTAAATTTAGAACTGTTTCTCCACTCCCCCACGTTCAATTTTTCCCCCTCGTTACCGCCCCCTTCTTCTCAATAAAAGAAATCAAATTCCCCGGATTGACATTCAGCGATTAAGTTACTCAATCCATTTTATTATCGTAACCCTTATAATTATCAAGTCATATTTAGAATCTTCATAACATTCTTTAAGATTCTAATAAAATGTTTCTTTTGACGATCCATTGCTGGAAATTTCAATTCGTCTGAGCTGTATCTCAACATTTCTAATCAGTTAATTCTAAATAGAATATCTTCAATGTTTAATTAGAAGATAACTTCGGAATGTTGGTCAATAATTAAAATCTGAAAACTAGTAGGGTTTAATTTCGAACAAAGCAATTTAGAGAATAATTATGATAAGCCTAATCTGAACTTACCTTACATGATGGAGTACTTTTGTCTTTTCCGCAATAATTTACTGGAGCTAATCCCGGTAGGTAGAAGGATGAACAAAAATGTAAAAACACTAGTAAATACACAGATATAGAGATAGTATGTAACGATCGAGAAGGGCGCATCTTATTTCGTTTTGAAACCAAACTAAAAAACAGAAAATGATTGCTAAGCGTTAACTTAGCCACGAAACAGTGATAACGCTGTTGAGTCGAATAACAGATGGCGCTGATGCACATGTGCACTACGTCATCAGAAAAAGAAGTCTTTTACTTTTTTTTTTTTTTCCCGTTCTTACTAATAATATGGAGAAAGTTATTGTTATTGGATTCAAAATGAAACAAAAATAAAACATACACGAGATTTCAACAGAAATGAGTTCTGGTTGCATTTCTGAACCTAAACAAATTTTCCATAAAAGCGCGCTTGAACCAATATAAAACAAAATAAATTAAAATATAGAGATTTGACGAAATTCGAGAAATTAACAACCATTATATCAAACTTATCTCAAATTCAATAAATAAGGAAAATGGGAGATATCTAATCTCTTTTATTTTCAGTTATTGCACTATTAAAATTCGAATAGAAACGTGAGTCAGAAATCAGTCTGTGAGTGTTCCTAATAACTTGAACCGCTGCAGTTTCTTGAAATCTACTTTGTACATCTGAGGACTGGCGACAATCTTTTATATTTGAAACCTTTTCCAACCGTGTCCATAGCGAGAAATCGGGGCGAGACGGCGATAGAAATTCTCATAGGAAATTCACTGAAATCCATAGGCGGAATTGGGGAAGGGGGATATTGCCCCCCCCCCCCCCCATATTTTGAGAGAAAATAAATAAATATATTCGACAAGTATTACCCACTTTCAACTGTAAATTTCCCATGAATTATATTATCTACAAGTTACCTTCAGTGGTAATTTAAAATACTTTAAGAAACCATCAAGTGATTAGATTTTTCTGTCCTCCCCAATCAAAATGTTGAAATTGCGCTTATGCTGGAATGTAAACAAGAATTTCTATCCTATTTCAATGTATATTTTATTGTCTTAAACAGATCATTGCAAATAAATTGTACGATTGAAAGTAATTCTGTTTTGATAATTAAGTAATGCAGATTTAATTTTTTTTTTTTTTTCCTTCAGAAAATGGAAAATTTACACTGTTTGTATCCCGCAGATATTATGATTAGAATATACATATAGGTTTCTAGGTTTTATTTTGAATTTCTTTCTCCCGACTTTCTTTTTTACAGAAATTTTAAGAAATAACATCATAATAAAAGTAGGCTCCAAGTTCTTTCAAATTTCATATTGTGATGTTTTTTTGTTTTTTTACGTAAGAGCTTTATTTCGAGGGAAATAAAGAATAATTCTCAAAATTTCGGGTAAACCCACTGGCCATCTCGCTTCTAAATTGACTAAACTGCATAGAATTACATTTTTAGTTGTTGTATTAGTGAAAGAACAATTTTTTATTCAGAGGGAGTTGATGATGATATTATTATTATGTTTGTATGTTTCAAACCTTGGGTTTCCCCAGCAAAAACAATATGGCGG